>CM055114.1:36613349-37287599 GCA_029204225.1 Diphasiastrum complanatum
AAGATTAGTGCTTAGCATGTAATATTTAACATGTCTTTAAGTTTGGATTTGAGAATTAGGCTCTCTTGAGATTGTGCAATTGGTACACTTTTGATTCTTCTCAATGTAGCTAGCCATCCATACTAACTATCATAATTTTTCTTGCAATTCAGAATCAATATAACCTCAACCCTAAACTACCAAAAAACTGAAAACCCAAAGTTCTACAAACTGAATGTCAAAACTATTAAAAAGCTCACTAAAATGGCCAAAAAGCTCGCTTCCAAAAGCTCGCTAAAAATTATTCTCCCTTGAGACTGAGTAGATTCAAACTTCTTCAAAAAAGTGTCAAGTCGATGGTGTCGATAGTTTGTCAAAAGTAGTGTTGTGAACATGTCTCGAACTTGCGTGTATTTTTGCAGGTTCTTCATCTATAGCATGTTCCCGAGTAAATAACCAGGTCCAAGAATCTGTCATGGATACATGAAAGAAATAGTTGGAACTATATACATAGGCAATTGGATCAAATGGTTTGAAGTGAAATTAAAATTCGAATACCTAGCTCCCGCTGATAGAGGGACCTTAGAATGATTGGATTCTTGGCGTTGGTTGAGCTTCCCAAGTTTCTGTCTGCCAGACTCCTATAGTTTTGCCATGATTCAACGCACCCCCTCTGTCCTGGACTATAGTGTTGTTTGGTAAAGCATGTTTTTTAGGACTTAGTTTTTATTTTGCTAAGTAAGCCTGGACAAAATTAGTCTAGCTCCCAAATATGGATCCCAAGAGTTGTCTCGACGGACATAATCAGCTTAGCTCTTGGACATGGGTCCCAGGAGCTGATTAGGCCATGACTCGAGCTCTAGGCTTATGACTTGTGACTACTTGATTGGCTCACCACAGGTCTGAGACTCGGTCCTTGAATTCCTAACTTGCTCTGGGACTTTTGGGAGCATCACCTCTCAGAGTCTTACAGGGCACATTGGGTGCACCAAGTCAGCTTTACAACAAATCTTCCGAAATCTAAAACTAGAGCTCATTTCAGATTCCATCCATGATGACTCTCCATATTTTCATATTCCATTCATGGGTTTCAATATTTTTAGGGTGTCAAATCACAACCAATGAAATTGCTAAAAAAAATCAAGGCTTAATATTACATTGGATAATGGGGGTCTCCTTCTCTGATCTCCAACATTCCATCATGTAATAAGCACAAGAGCATGTGGAGCTAAATGCCACCCTCAATCAGTTGTCAAAGAGAGTCGCATATCTAATTTCTAGCCCTCCAATCCTCATAGAGTGAGAGCAACAATGTGTGGCGACACTGTTGTCAAACTCCTCATGTTGTGTAGATGTGTTTTCACACCATTTGGGTCCATTTTGGCTCCCAAGTGAATCATTATGCTCCATGTAATCAATTAGTTGTTGAATTTCAATCTCACTCCATGTGAGGATTTTTCAAAACAAGTTTTTGCAGGTCTATATGTTTACTCATAAAAAATGGCAGTCTGCAAAATGGATCAAAAATGCAAGGTTGAAAATGCATACAAAATATCAAGCCCAAGGTCTACCTTACAAGGTTCGAAATAAATTGAAATCACAATCTAAATCAATCATGGGCTTGAGTCGACGGGTTGAATCAGATCGAACTAAATCGACCCGACCCAACCCAACAATTCAATTCAAGTCAATTGTCGATCTTTAGGGCCAAAATCAAAATAGATCGTCAAAATCAAAATGGAATGTCGACCTTCACGACCACCAGTAATCATTTGCGAGTACTTATACAACATGTTCTTCAACGGACGTGCTATGACACCTGACTACAGTTTTGTTATCAGTAGTTACTACTATTAAGCAGTCTTATATTCAATTCAAAATATAATTATCATTCTTGTATATATATGAGATTCGTTGAAACATTTTTTCAAGGGTCGCACCAAAGCGCATTCTTCCAAGAAAAGAGGCGTAGCACATTCTCTTCCAAGGGAGGTGGCATAGGTGGCATAGCTGCTTCCATGAGAAGCAATCGCACATGCTATAGAATCATACATTCTATAGCAGTATTACAGTAGCTAATGGTTATATTCATTAGTGATTTCTCATATGTAAAATGTAATGTGCATTCAAATCATTTAATGTACATGATTTATTTGCACCCTCCAGGACATCTATTTTGCAAATTGTTATTCATTATTTAATGTTTTAATGTAGTTCAGTTCCTTAGAAATGAATTATCAACATTAGACTAAATCATTTCAATGCATGGTGGACTATGACACCTCAGACAATATTATTCATGTCATCAAATTCTTTGTATCATGAATGTATATTATATGTGTCTAAACAATAGCTCTATTTAGAACGATTGTGTCAATAAACCACAAGTAGTTCTGTCAATGTAGCAGAATGATTCTTGCCTGAAAAACAGTAGTTTTGAATCCTAGTTTAGAATGAATATGAAGAGCCTACTAGCTCATTCTATATCTCAGTCTACCTATGAGTCAAACTGTTTTGGTTAATAATCTAACTATCTACCAATGACATAATCGACCTATCTCTCTTTCTACAGAGAAATCGATATTCAATTTTACAAGCCAGTGCACGGTGGTATATGATACCTCAAACCATAGTTGCAACAAATCACGATTTGCGACCCACGACTCTGCGAATTGCGTTGGGGGCATAAATATTGGGCCCTTATGGGCGCGCATCAACACCCACCCACCCCCCCCCCCCTCCATTTTTATGTAGGGGGGTGCAAGGGGGGCAGTGCCCCCCGAAGCAAAAAGCGAGGTACAATTGCTCTTTCTACAGTTCTCAGTCTCTGTCCCACTGGAATCATTTGTAATCGTAACGAACAGGCTAGAGGTTAGTTCTGGATTTTTATCCTTGACAGTAATAATGCTCTTAATTAGAGCTTTCATATGATACCCATATCGCCCAAAAAAAATCAAAAAACAAAAAAGTACGATTCGGAACGTTTCTACAAAAATTCCGAAACGCGATTCAGACCACAAAACACTTGATTAATTATGTCTCTTCCATGCGTCTAATCAGTAGCTCTATTTCTATAGAGTGATTGTGTCTTCATAATAGATCACAAATAATTCTAATTTCTATCTAGAATGATTTTTGCCTTATTCATAGAGTAGCTTTGAACCTTAGTTTAGAGTGATCCAAACACAATCCATAACTAAATGTATATTGATACATCATCCAATAAGTAGGTATCTCTGTACATATCTCTGATAATGCACTCAACACTCTATCTCACATAGATTAATCAGAGTTGCACAGTCAATCCAATTCATTTCTAAGAACTATAGTGTTATTTCGCATCTTCAGATCCGCAAGAACTTTCCAACTTCGGTTTAAAAATTATCTTATCATTATAAGTGTGTTGCCTCAAATTCTGAACCACATAAGTTCTTAACCACCAAAGAAACTTTGGATGCCAAGGTAACCAACCAAGCCAACCCAGTCGGATTTATCTATTTATCTTGCTATATGGATGGATTTATGTACTAAAGCAAAGATTGATAATGCTTGGGCACACAAATTGCATCATACAGAAAAGAGAAAACAGCCCTCATTTGAACAAGGCAGTCCATGAGCTCATTGCATGCATTTTTTAGATGGGTCTACAAGATCTTGCAAGACAGAGATACAAGGTTTGCAGATGCCTTTGCATAAAACAGCACACAAAATACAGTTGCCATCTCTGAATGGATCTACAAATTAGGCAAGAAAGCCATCTTGAAGCCAGGAAGCACTGGAAAGTAGCTAGAGCTGATATTTTGCCTATTCAATCTTGCTCTCAAGAATGAATTCAATGCCAAGCTGATGATCATTTCCCTGCAGGACACGGGAAAATCCCTATTTGTCATTCAAAGGAAGAAGATGAGTATCCTCTATTGATGACAGATTTGAGCAGCATAAGGATGTGATTCCATAACTCATAAGCGCCTCTGGAATCATATAATGGTAACAATTGCATGTGATTGAGTTTCTCACCCTCAAAACTGCCTACAATCATCATCAGACATCTCATCATCTTATGTCTGAGAGGATGGATCTCTTACTTCAGAGAATCGTGCATCTAAGCTCTCTGCCTTTCAGCTTCCCCCTGTTCAAAGCTATGGGAAACCCTACAATCCAGAACCATAATTCGCTTCTTCAAATGAAGGTTTCTGATCTGGTTTCTCCTGGATGATCCACTCCCGTGCAGCTCTATTAGCCACAATACGAGCATCACCTGACATAAATTCAAACCACGAAAGCATTACATCCGCAGATTTTTCTAATGCGACAGTCTTAGCAAGCACAGCTGTGTGCATTCCCTTCGACCTGGCTGCCATCAGCACTTCTTCATAATCGGTGTCATCAGAGACAAGAAACAGGCAATCCGCATTCTTGCTTTTAATGGTCTGCCTCATCCGCCTCTTCAGAGCTCTGTCCGCAGCTTGTGGATCGTCCGAAACCATTCTCACACAAATCCCTGCTCTTTTGAGCTCGTACTCTAGACCATACCCTACCTCTGGTATCAATACATTCCTTGAAGCCTCCAGATATAATTGCTCCTTGGCTTCCAACACTTGTCTTTCTTTCAGAGGAGAATTTTTCAGTTTCTTGAGCAGGCGAGCTCGCCGCTGACGCTCTTTCTCATGATAGCTCAAAAGATGATTCTTCAAATCCAAATTGATGGGAAACTTCTGATCGCAAATAAGGCAAACATAAGGCTGCTCTGCTTTCTCCACTCCTTCAAGCTCCATCTGATCCAACACACTCCTCTGCTCACGCGCCTCCTTCACCCAGCCTGGAACAAATCTGAATGCATGCTTATTAGCATAAGCCACAACATCCACCACCTCACCCAATTCCCCTGCCACTTTCTTCAGCTCCACAGCAACATCATAAGGCTGAGCTTTAGGAGGAGGAGGCTTATTGTCCAGATCCCAGAACACTGCCACCTTCCTGCGCTTTGTCACAGGCACAGGAGCTCCATTCATCAACTGATGTTTAGTCTTGTCTATTGCTTTGGTGGGCGATGGCAGGTGCAGGGGCAGATCCGATCCTGTGTTGGGCACATTGCGAACAGAGAGCCAACAAAAGGCAGGATTGGTGTGAAAATGAGGATGATGCATCGCCATCGCCATCGCCATGGCTTAATCACTAATGATACACGCAAATTTTGCTCTTGCCCATCCTTCCATCACTGAAGAAACAGTTCAAACCCCATATTGAGCATTGGGTCTTGGATTTCTTTTCCACTCTCATTTAGATCTTCATTCAGGATCATAGTGATCACCAAATCTGAAAAACTAAGCTACATTTCAAACAGCTGACTAGAAGTGATGTGTTGAGTTGATTTGCTTGGCATCCAAAGTTTATTACATGAGAATTGTCATCCATGGGTAATGGATAGCCCATCATATTCTATGCAAACTCCTACACCCAAAAGTGTTGTTCTACAACTCTGGAGCTTTTCGTCGAAGATTTAAGCTACATATTAGTATTGAGAAAATAACACACTTACAACCATAGATGCATGTGCTTGCTTCAAAGTGAGGCAATTTTCATTATGGAGTGGTATCATTGCACCTTGAAGAGGCAAATATGGCAAGTATATATAGAAAATATTCATATGATGACAATTATCTCAGATAGATTTTGAAATATGTTTGTGATCTTGATAAATTTTTTATTTACATTGCAAAACTTGATAACAGTTATGATTTATTATGAAATGTATAAAGTTGTAGCGTTTTTCAAATGTATTTGAAGTATGTTCAGATATAAAGTTGACATTGGTGAGTAGCTTTTGTGTGTTTGAGTGTTTTATAATAGAAAATTCGATATCAATTTGTGAGGTTAATGGTTACTTGATGATAATTTGCTTTGAATAGATGATGTTTGGTGGCTTTGCATTTTGTAGAATAGTGATTCTCTTCATAATCATGTTAACTAGTTTCAGAATCTCTTGCACCAGATGACAATTGTCAGATCAACTATTGACGATCAAGATGCAATCGTGACATTGCTATCGAGCTTGCCACCTACATACGAAAATTGGGTCATGATCATAACGACACACTCAGATTTAACTCTCTCCAGAGTAATTTCTCTGTTGTTGCAGAAAGACAATCGAAGAAGTGCAAGCAACTCTTTGAATTCAACATCGCATCAAAGGCTTTAAGCATCAGAAGAAGAAAGGCTCGAAACAATATATATCAAACTACAAGCTGGCATAGAGTCAAGAGCAATTATTGAATCCACAACTGAAGAAGAAGATGTTCTATAAGTGTTACGTCCATGTCCAGTATGAGGGATTCGGAATAATTCCTGACATGGATAGCTGGTTACTCCAGTTTGGACATAGGAGCACTTGCATGGTGTCTGACTGCTATAATACAAGAATAGGAGGTCAATTGCTAATTCAAGTTGCATGGGGATCCAAAAGGAAATATTCTTTCCTCTTGGAGAGAATATATACCATAAAAACTCGCCTATCTTCCTATTAGATTTTCTAATCCTTGTAACCAAGAGCCCCTCCTCTCTTGCATTCATTCACCATGGCATGGGGGTGAAGTGGTTAGGGTATTGACTAGATCCTGTTGCATACAACCTAAAGGACACCTGTGGAGCAAAACTGTCACATGCAAACCAAAAGGACACCTGTGGAGCATAAACCACTCAACCAACATGAAAAGGCTAGTCAATACCCTAACCAATTCACTCCAAGCCACAATGAATGAGTACAAGAGAGGAGGAATCCTAGCTCATAAATCTGAACCAATAGGGAGATGGGCAAGTTTCCATGGTATATATTCTCTCCAAGAGGAGAGAATATTCTCCTTAGGATCCCCATGCAACCTATACTAAGCTATTGACCTCATATTCTTGTTATAGCAGTCATACACTATGAAAGTGCTCTGCTATCCAAATATAGGTCTGGGCCCTCATATGATTATTAATTACTTTATTGACCACGCCCGGAATGACGTAGCATAACTAATAACCACATACAACTGGAGTGACCGGCTATCCATGTTAGGAATTATTCTGATTCCCTTATACAGGACATGGATTCTCCCCCCCCTTGAATCACTTCTATCCTTAGAAGCGGAAACCAAGGAAGTTCTTCTTTATGCTTTCCACCCGTTCCCATGAATCATCATCCTCAGTCCGTCCCTTCCATCTAATCAAGCACTCAGAGATAGAACGATTTCTCAATTGTTTATTTCTGGTTCTGAGTACCCTTTCAGGTTCCAAAGGAACACTAAGTGATAAGTCCTCCAATGGGCGAATCAATATTCAAAATGCCCATTCACCCTTATGGAGAAAATTTCGGAAGTGTCAGACGCTCTGATAGCGCGGAAGGGATGTGGTGACCTGGTTTCAACAATTTGTTAAAAATTTCGGCTTTTTATTGCTAAATCTTAAGCCTTTGCTTTGCCGTTGTGTATAGCCTAATCATAAGTTGCATTCAGTGGGGTACGACTTAAATTTGTTTTGTGGCATTAAGACAGCCCTTTTACTACTTATGAATTTGACATATGGTTGTCCCTAGCCGTTGCTCTTTTAAGTTATAAAAGTCATTGGTTTAAGAAGGTACGAACCTTCGTCAAGCTGTTCTTAAGGTTATAGTCATATTCTAAAGCCCAGTCGGCATTCTCGCATTATTCGGCTTTGTGAGAGAGTCAAGTTTTAATGGCAGTTTTAGCGGCTGACTATAAACCGTCATCTTCGCATTTCCTAAGGGCAACTCGCTATTTTCAAAGGCAAGGCACTACAGATCTGAAGGGCCATTGTCGCACATTTTGCACTATTCGGGATTTTTGGAGCCTCGTTCATTCTTTAGTGCCTACCTCGGAGTACCTCCACGCAGCTAGACTCCCACCTTCGCATTGCTTAAGGACAGTTGTCGCACTTCTTAAAGGCAGTTGTCGCACTTTTTAAAGGCAGCTTTGCACTTTTCTCTATCTCTCTCTTCATATTCTTGTAGGGCAGGCTTTGCTCTTCATCTCCAGCCAGCCATCGTGCTTCTTTTGGAGCGTGAACTAGCAGTTAGGGCTGCTTGATCTTATGATCATTCTCCAGGATGCAACCATATACAAAGATAGATTTCAGATGGCATATGCAACGACAATTATCTTCTTTCTTTAGCGACAGTTTACCAATAGCCAATGACAGTTCCAAAGAAAGTTTGGGCAGCCCACGCATTTCCATCTCAAGCGGCGGTTTGCAGACTCTTTGGAGACCAACTACTACATTTCAAGCGGTTGTTTGTAGGTGTCATGGCTATTTGCAATGGGAAGCGACTTGCTTCACCACTTTGTTGGGCTGTTTTCAGACAGTTTAGAGCCAGTGGCCCTCATTCATCCCTTATACGACTGTTTTCCTTGCACAAGGCAACGACCTTGCATTCCAACTGTCGGCTATTTGTTGGCAGCATTCCATTGGCTCATGGGCAATCATTTCCAGATGTCAAATACTGATTTGCTCTCATTCTTGAAGCAATTGCAGAGCCCTCTTCTCTCTAGCACGGATCTCTCTGACTATATTATGCCAGTCTTATGACATTGTAAATCATTCAGACACAATGTAGAACAGAGGCTCAGAAGCTCTGTTGGTGCTTTAATGTAGATTTACTGCTTTTGCTATTCATCTACAAGTTCAAAACCTTTGTGTTCTTAGATTCTTGTATAGAGGTGTAGCAACCCCTCTTCTTTGTAGTGTCTAGACTGTAATGAATATATCTTTGTACTCTTCAAATGGTGAATACAAATAATGTAAATCTGAGTGTTCTAAATCACACACAACTTGTTTCTACTGTGAATACCTTCTGTGCTTTTCATGGTGATTCATTTTGGTAATAGAAAGTTTATGGCACTGTACTGTTTGTGCCTATACACAGTGATTGGACTGGAATCGATTAGTGAAGTGTCTCTAGCCTTCAATCTTGTGATTTGCACAGATCATAGGAGTCAGATTCATGATAAGCAACTGTCAAGATAACGGAAACATTGTGTGGCTTTCCCTTTTGCCAAAGTATTTGCTTTCTTGAGTTCACTCCCATTTGAATCTGAAAACCATAATGAAGTATTCAGTATTTTTTTCTTGGGTGTTTGTTTTCTTTATACGATTGTACTGGCAGCCCCTTGTGAAAACATCTGTTGATGACCAGTTTGCAATCACTTCTCCTCTCCACTCCATTCATTCTTGGTTATTCTCTGTTTTGCACTAATAATGACAGCATTAGCCTTTTTATTGCTCCCCAGTAAGAACAATACCCGTTTATACTACAAATATCAATCATTTTGTTGTTGGTATGCCACGACATATACCAATTTTGGCACCGTTGTCGGGGAGCAATGCCAAATAGGATGTTCTGTCATTATTCTGATTTTTGGTTGTATTTTTCAGATTCACAAGTTATTGTTCTGGTTCTTCAAGCATTTCAAAAGGGGAAGAGTGAAATCTGAGTTTCGACCACCTTGACTCGTCATTTCACTTTTGATTTTCTATTTTCGATTTTTGGTAGAGTTCTTAAAGTTGTTTACAGTTTGTAAAATGTTCATGCTTTTTCAAGAGACAATTCTATTCTATTTGTTTTGGTCCTCTATTTACAGGATCTTCAAGCTAAAATAAAAGCCTGTTCTAAGGCTTTGGTGTTGTCCAAGATGTGCTGATGTTGTCTATCTGCTGAAGTTTTATTTGTTGACGACTGTACAATCAAGGCTTTGGCTTGTCAAAGGCTGTAGACTGTGGCAAGTCATGATTTTTCAAGCTTCGACAATGCTTCCTATTCTCAGTGTTTGCGAGCCGCTGCACACTTGAGGAGGAGAATACCTGGTTTCAACAATTTGTTAATGATTTCGGCTTTTTATTGCTAAATCTTAAGCCTTTGCTTTGTCGTTGTGTATAGCCTAATCATCAGTTGCATTCAGTGGGGTACGACTTAAATTTGTTTTGTGGCATTAAGGCAGCCCTTTTACTACTTATGAATTTGACATATGGCTGTGCCTAGCCGTTGCTTTTTTAAGTTATAAAAGTCATTGGTTTAAGAAGGCACGAACCTTCATCAAGTTGTTCTTAAGGTTATAGTCATATTCTAAAGCCCAGTCGGCATTCTCGCATTATTCGGCTTTGTGAGAGAGTCAAGTTTCAATGGCAGTTTTAGCGGCTGACTATAAACCGTCATCTTCGCATTTCCTAAGGGCAACTCGCTATTTTCAAAGGCAAGGCACTACAGATCTGAAGGGCCATTGTCGCACATTTCACACTATTCGGGATTTTCGAAGCCTCGTTCATTCTTTAGTGCCTACCTCGGAGCATCTCCACGCAGCCAGACTCCCACCTTCGCATTTCTTAAGGATCTTGGAGGCTAAAAAATTTGGGAGGTACACCCACTAGCCATTGACATTTTGGGCTTCTAGGGTGTACAAAAGGGGAAACTTGAATGGCCTCCCTAGCCTTTGACAAAAATGGCATCTTGGCTAGTTTTGGAAGAGAGCCTTGAATGCACCACTCCCCCATTCTCTTATGGAGGCCACTAGTTCTTAAAGGCAGCTGTTGCACTTCTTAAAGGCAGCTTTGCACTTTTCTCTCTCTCTCTCTTTGGATTCTTGTAGGGCAGGCTTCGCTCTTCATCTCCAACTAGCCATCGTGCTTCTTTTGGAGCGTGCACTAGCAGTTAGGGCTGCTTGATCTTATGATCATTCTCCAAGATGCAACCATATACGAAGATAGTTTTCAGATGGCATATGCAATGACAATCATCTTCTTTCTTTAGTGACAGTTTACAAGTAGCCAACGACAATTCCAAAGAAAGTTTGGGCAGTCCACACATTTCCATCTCAAGCGGCGGTTTGCAGACTCTTTGGAGACCTACTACCACATTTCAAGCGGTTGTTTGCAGGTGTCATGGCTATTTGCAATGGGAGGCGACCTGCTTCACCACTCTGTTGGGCTGTTTTCAGACTTTTTTGAGCCAGTGGCCCTCATTCATCCTTCATACAACTGTTTTCCTTGCACAAGCAATGACCTTGCATTCCAATTGTCGGCTATTTGTTGGCAGCATTCCATTGGCTCATGGGCAGTCATTTCCAGATGTCAAATACTGATTTGCTCTCATTCTTGAAGCAGTTGCAGAGCCTTCTTCTCTCTAGCATGGATCTCTCTGGCTATATTATGCCAGTCTTATGCCATTGTAAATAATTCAGACACAATGTAGAACAGAGGCTCAGAAGCTTTGTTGGTGCTTTAATATAGATTTACTGCTTTTGCTATTCATCTACAAGTTCAGAACCTTTGTGTTCTCAGATTCTTGTATAGAGGTGTAACAACCCCTCTTCTTTGCAGTGTCTAGACTATAATGAATATATCTTTGTACTCTTCAAATGGTGAATACAAATAATGTAAATTTGAGTGTTCTGAATCACACACAACTTGTTTCTACTGTGAATACCTTCTATGCTTTTCATGGTGATTCATTTTGGTAATAGAAAGTTTATGGCACTGTATTGTTTGTGCCTATACATAGTGTTTGGACTAGAATCGATTAGTGAAGTGTCTCTAGCCTTCAATCTTGTGATTTGCGCAGATCATAGGAGTTAGATTCATGATAATCTATTGTCAAGATAACGGAAACACTATGTGGCTTTCCCTTTTGCCGAAGTATTTGCTTTCTTGAGTTCACTCCCATTTGAATCTGAAAACCATAATGAAGTATCTGATATAAAATTAAACTTGTACACAGTAGATAATGTTGAGTAAAAAAACAACGGAAAAATGTCTACTGCTAGCGGAAAAATAGCGGAAAAATGTCTACAGAACGAGAAGAATTGCTTCTATTATCAGAACTAGATATACAATGGCTTTCTTGAGCGCTATTTGTTTTCTAGATCAGCACGTTGGCGCAAGAGAGGTGTCCTCTCTCACGAGTAATGTGACTAGCTACTGCTGAACGCTACATCAAACTCTTAAAGTTCTGTCTATTCTGTATCCGTGACTGTATATTTCTGTCTGTATCTTCCATTGATCCTTTATATGATCAAACCAGGGATTTGATTAAACCAAAAGATCTAATCAAAAGAAAATACATGAGCCTTAAACACAACTGATTCTAGTTTCTCGTCGTTGTCCTCCGTTCATTAGTTGTCTTCTGCCCGTTACACCCTGTCTTCACGTTGCAGACCTTCGCATTTTGCCAAAAGGGCACTTTTGCTTTTCTAAGGGTAAGTGTCGCTTTTCTAAGGGCAAGTGTCATTTTTCTAAGGGCAAGTGTCACTTTTTCCCAAAAGGCAAAAAACCTGTCAGAAGGCCTAAAGCCTAAAAAACTTTTCTAAGGCATTTGGAGACAGTGTCGCTTTTTCCGGAAAGGCAAAAAAGCCGACAGTAGGGCAGAAACCAATTCTAAGGCTAGTGTTGCATTTTTAAGGGCAAGTATCACTTTTTCCCAAAAGCGAAAAAGTCAACAATAGGCTAAAGACTTTTCTAAGGCATTTTAAAGAGTGTCGCTTTTTTCGCAAAAATGTGAAAAATGACACAGCGTCGGGAAAAGTTGCCAAAGTTATTTTCTAAGTGTTTTAGGCCTAGGGGTGAATTTTTCTCATGACCCAAAAATGCAAACTATGTAGCAAAACAGTTCCAAAATGTAGAGTGCGAAACATAGTTCAAAATGCACAGTCGCTACAAACAACAAAAGAAAAACCAAGGAAAAATATTAAGGCTTTGAAAGATAGAAACTCTTAGTTTCAGCTCCCTCGCAAGGCTGGTATTTTTCTGATTACTAAGCTTGCACGTTGCTTCTCAAAAATTGCCTTGTCAAGAGGCTTCGTGAAGATGTCAACTACCATCTGCTTCGTTGGAACAAACTCGGTCTTCAACTTGTCTTTCTCAACCAGATCTCTTATCAGATAATATCAATGTGTTTCGTCCTGGAATGAAACATTGGATCCTTCGTCAAATGAATGGCGGATGTGTTATCCATGAATAGTAGCAGCGGCTCGTTGAAGTTCTCTCCTAGTCCGTCAAGGAACTGCTTGAGCCATGTAAGCTTGTTCGCCATCTTGGCCACTGCAACATACTCTGCTTCGCAAGATGATTGCGCAGTTATGGTCTGCTTCCTACTTATCCATATCACAGCTGCTCCGGTTGCTATTGTGCATCCTCTTGAGACACTCTTGTAGTCATCTTTCAGGGATGCCCAACTTGCATCGCTGTAGGATTTGATCTGGAATCCTTCATTTTGAGATAAACACAGCTCATAATACTTCGTCTGTTGAAGGTATTACAAAATTCTTTTGGCTATCTTCTAGTGCATAGGGCCTGGATTGATATTAAACTGGCCCATTCTGAAAACTACATAAGCAATGTCAGGGCGTGTATTCTGCCAAGTAAATGAGTGATCCGATTAGCCTCCTATAGGACACATTCTGCATGGCTTTCTACTCTTCTGCATTCTGCGAACAGTCCTGCTTGGTCAGGATTGTTCAGCTACCATCGGTGTATTAGCTCCCTTGCAATCTATCATTTGAAAATCGTCAATGATTTTTTGGATGTATCTTGATTGGTGAAGATACAGCTTCCCTTCGTCAAGATCTTTGTCAATCTACAATCCTAGGTAGCATCTTGCTTCCCCTAGGTCTGATATTTCAAAATATGTGAAATATCATGCTTTACCTGAGCAATCAGGTCATCTCTTCTGGACAGTATCAAAGTGTCATCGACATAGACAACACTGATTATGATTTTTCCATTTGTGACCTTTGTATAGACATTGTAGTCGGCCATCAATGGTTGAAATTCTAAGGATATGAGGGTGTGATCCTTCTTCTTATACCACTGCCTGGCAGACTGCTTCAGTCCATATATGCTTATTTGCATTCGGTAGGCGTAGTTGGCAAAGCGTGAGCAGATGAATCATGGTGGTTGGTCCATGTAGACCTCGTCATTCGTCGTGTAGGAAGGCGGTCTTTTCATCCACTATGTGGATCTTGAGACTGTATGTTGCTGCATATGCAAATAGGAGGCGTAAAGACAAATGCTTTACGACTGGAGAAAAGGTCTCCGTATAGTCAACACCATACTTCTGAGAGAAACCTTTTGCTACCAATCTAGCCTTGTACTTTGATATGTTGCCATCAGGTCCATACTTGTATTTAAAAATCCATTTGCACTTTACAGTCTACTTGTCTGCTACTAATGGCTCCAGATTCCATACATTGTTCTGCTCCATGGAATTCATCTCGTCCTCCATCGCTTTAATCCACTTGTCCTTATCTGGACAACTGATAACTTTCTCATATGTTTGAGGTTCTCTGCCAAATCCACATAACTCTTCTAATATAGAAAGTGAGCTGTCAGGGACAAATCTGACTGGTGCTCTTCTTTCTCACGTGGATCTTCTTGGAGTGTCTGCAGTCAGACCAATGGCCTTGCCTTTGTCAAGTCTCTTGTCTTTATTGTTGAACTATGATGAGTAGCAAGTGTCATGGGTACAGGTAGCACGTCTTGTTTCTCATCGTCTAAACAATTTTTTTGTTCATCTAGAATTTCAACATCTTCCTCCAGATGCTCAGGGTCCGCTCTCTCCATAGATGTTGGCAGGTCATAGTAGCCTCTGGTCAAGATTTTGTAGCCGACTGGATTTTCAGCCATTGTCTTTGACTCATCAAACTTTGACATCTCTGACAGTCTTGATTTGTCTGTTGTTAGGCATGTAGATCCTTTAGTATGATGAGTGAACATCATATCCTAGAAGAATCTCTGCTCCACCTTTTCATCTAGCTTCTTTCTATTCTGATCTGGAATGTGGGCATATGTGACGCATCCAAAACTGTGCACATGTGTCATACTTGGTTTGTTGTCCCACCAAACCTTGTGTGGCATGGCATGTGCAACACTAGATCTACCTGTCCTATTCTACAGGTAGTTGACTGTAGCTACTGCTTCAGCCCATAAAATTTTTGATGTCTTTGAATAGGCCATCATTGATCTCGCAGCTTCCATGAGAGTCCAAGTTCTCCTCTCTGCCACACCATTGTGTTGTGCTGTGTAGGCTGTAGTCTTCAAGTGAAGTATACCTTTGTTGGTACAGTATTCTGGAAAGCGTCTAGAGACATATTCTTCTCCTTTGTCCATTCTCAGCTGCTTCACCTTCTTGTTAGTCCATTTCTCAGCCCAATTCATGAACTCTGTGAATTTGTCTAAGGCCTTTGACTTATTGTGGATAAAGTACACAGCTGCAAACTTGCTGAAGTCGTCGATGAATGTGATGTAGTACTTTGAACCTCCCAGGGAGACCACATCAAATGGTCCACAAATGTCAGAGTGTACCACTTCTAGGAGTTCTTTTGTTCTGAAAGAGTCCTTGGTGAATGGTATACGTGACATCTTGCCTTTGTTGCAAGCATCGCAGGACTTCAAGCATGCTGCATCCTTGATACTGACACCAGTGAATGTTCTACTCTGGCTAGCGTTGTATAGAGCAACTGTATTCATGTGATACAGTCTCCTGTGTTATACAATATCCATCGATTTGTTGATCTGGTGAGCTTGCTCTGAAGGTACTCAAATCTTGAGGTGATACATATTTTCCTTCCGCTTTCCTGTGGTGACAAGCTGAGTGGTTGCGGATTCAACCACTTCACAGGTATTGCCTTCAAAGGTGATGGTTAGTCCTACATCTACCATCTTGGCAACAGATAGTAGGTCCTTCTGAAGCGTGGGCATGTATAGAGTGTCTTCGAGCCTTCTGTCTCTTCCACAATGCTCTAGTTCCACTGACTTTGTGTTTGGAACCATCTCCCAAGATTATATATCTAGAAGATTCTGATTCTTGATAATCAGTGATCATGTGTCTTGTTGCCACAAAGTGTGATGTTGCACCTGAATCAAGAATTATTTCTTGTTTATCTGAGGTTGATGTCACACAGACATCAACACACAAGTAAGCTGTTGGGTTCTTATCGTTGTTGGCTCTGTCTTCGGCCATCTTGGAGGACTCGGGTTCCTCCATGTAGGATGAGCTATTGTCGCTCTCCCGTCTACTTTGAGCTTTCTTGTTTCTGGGATTTTGGTTGCAGTCAACCGTTGTGTGACCCTTCTTGTGACAGTGGATGCATTCTATCTTTGAATTTAGCCAGCACTTATCAACAGTGTGGCCTTCTCGTGTGCATCTCGTGCAGGTCTTCTTCTCACCATCTTGTTGTCTCGGCTTATTTCTACTCTTCCATTTGCTTTCTTTAGCTCCCTTTGACTATTGCTGCTGATCTTATCTTTAGTTTGACTCTCTCTTAGGCTTGAAATTCTTCTTTGGCTTCTCTCTGTTACTGTAGAGAGCTTGATCAGAACTATCCTTGTCATCAAGGTGATCATGGGCTTCCACCTCTTCTCTGATCTCGATTACAGCCTTCTCAAAGATCATCTGCGGATCTTTGGCAAGTGATGTTTGGGTCGTCTGAAACGATCTTGGTAGAGCTCGCAACAGGTATGTGAGCTGCTTCTCTGCTGAGACTGCATTCTCTACTCCGGAATTGTGTAAGAAAAGGAACAGGTCCTTCATTCTTCTGATGAAGGAGGTGAGGTCTTTACCATCCCATCTCAGATTGGTCAGCTGATCTCCAAGAAGCATAATTTGGCTTCGTGATTTCGTTTGAGATCTGGTCATCAAGTTATCCCACATTTCTCTTGCATTGGAAAGTGTGGCTAGATCAAGTGTCAAGCTGTCTTCGATGGAGGAAGATAGGACGGCTATTGCCTTGTCGTTTCTTTCTTTCCATTCTCATAGCTCCTTGCCAATAGCTGTGGGCATTTCCTATGTGCCATCAACGTAGGGCCATAGACCTTCTCCTTTCAATATGAGAGAAGGCTTCACCTTCCATGCTAGGAAGTTTGGTCCTGAAGAGTCAAGAATCATGCAAATCTTTGATTGAATGCTACTAATGGATGCCATAGCCTGAAAGAATCAGACATTTTTCTGATACCACTGATGGAATCTCCGTTGTGAAAACGTCAGAACGCTTTGATACCACTAATGGAAAAAACTCTGGAAGCGTCAGACGTTCTGATAGCGCTGAAGGAAATTCTCTGAGATGAAGGCCGGATAGAGCCGACTTGACAGGACTAGCTACTGCTACTTACTGCAGTCTAATTCTCTTCCAAGCCCCAAATCGCTACTGTAGATCTGATATAAAATTAAACTTGTACACAGCAAATAATTTTGATTAAAACAATAGCGAAAAGATATCTACTGCTAGCATGCATTCCAATATTGTACATATTCTCCACCTGGCCCGGGTTGTGGGCATTGGTACTTTTTCTGTAATTCTTCTATTATACCTAGGCCGGGTTGTGGGCTTATTTCACTTCTGCTTTGTTCTACTTTCATTTGTAGCTAGTTTATCGTGTTGTATGGCCATGTCCTCCTATGGATGATGCTCCCGCTGTTGCTTGTACATATTTTCTTTTTGGTCTTATATATGTGAGAAATGATCAGAACAAGGACAAAGAATCTAGCTTTTGATTTACTTTACGCAGTCAGATCAATCAACTCGATCACATTAGAAAGACACAATGATTATAGAACAATCAATGCAAACTACAATGGCAAAAAGTGTAAATGCCACACAACATTCTGATCATTATATCACATCATGCGTACATTTGCCAAGAAAGGGTCAGCCCCCTTTTCAAATCCTACAAAATTTGGACCACTAGCCCCTAACTCTTACCCACTAACTACTTCACATGACTCGGATCCTAACAGACTCTAGGGCTATAAAATGCCCAATGTGAAATCCGATTTACAAAACCCATATACCCTCTCTCATTACAAAACGTTGTCTCAGCAATGGCTTAGTCATGATATCTGCTAGCATTCATTCTGCCTAACAAAATCCAAACAGTAGGGTCTCTTCTTGTACCAGGTCCCTCATGAAGTAGTATTGTATTGCAATATGCTTGTTTCTTTTATGAAACCCTACGTTTTTGCTCAAGAACAAATAGCCTTGGTTATCATTTAGCAACTTCATCTCATCAGCTATGACATCTAATTTGTCCATCGGGTTCTTCAGCCAAACATATTCCTTTGTAGCATGAAAGACCCCCATGTACTCGGCTTCAGTTGATGACAATTCTGTTGATGCCTGTTTCTTACAATTCCAACTCACACATCTCTCTCCTACCATGAATACATATCCGCATGTGGATTTGCCTTGTCAAGATAGTTGGATTTCTTGTTTCCAGCATGCCATTCTGAGTTTTTAGGCTTCTCCTCTTGTTCGTGACTCGTGCCTATAGTCCCTTTTCCTGATTTCTGCTTCTGTCCTAGGTTTGTCTGTGCAAGTCTGTCTATCAACGCATGTTCACATCGGTCCCTAGCATGTTCTTCCTTATTTCTTCCTCCTGGAGCAACCTCTGAGTCACATAGCCGATCTCCAGATCCTCCACTTTGCACCCCTCCAGTATCATGATCAACGGCTCATAGGATGTCGGTAGGCTCCCTAATATGGTAAAAACCAAATGCATTTTTTCCACTAGTGCTCCTGCCGATTCTAGTTGTCTGGCTATGCTCTTCATTTTTTCTAAATGCACACTCAAAGGATTGTCTTCTGCCATCCTTGCATTTGCTAATTTCCGTCGCAGCAACAAGATGTTGGTGACATTTTTTCCTTCATATATGTTGTTGATCGTGTCCCACACCTCCTTGGCTGTAGTTGCATATTGCACTTGCACTGTTGGCATCTCTCCCAGCATCAAACATATGGTGATCATAGCTTTTCGCTCACGCATGTCAAACAACTTCCCCGCTCCTTCATCGATCAGAACTCCTTCGCTTCTGCTTGTGGCTTCTTCTCTGATCCATCCACAATCTCCCACAGCATTTTCTCCATGAGGATCATCCTCATTTTTCATCTTTGAAGTGAATACCCCAACCCTCCTTCCAGCTTCTCTATGGTTCTTATTTCTGTCTGATTCTCCATCCTTTGCTACTGGCAGCTTTCTTTCAATCGATCTTTCTCGAATCCGTAGTGGTCGCACGTGTGGGCCCGTAACCTTTGTGAAAAATGATTAGAACAAGGACAAAGAATCCGTAGTGGTCGCACGTGTGGGCCCATAACCTATGTGAGAAATGATTAGGACAAGGACAAAGAATCCGTAGTGGTCTCACGTGTGGGCCCGTAACCTATGTGAGAAATGATTAGAACAAGGACAAAGAATCTAGCTTTTGATTTTACTTTATGTAGTCAGATCAATCAACTTGATCACATCAGAAAGACAAAATGATTACAAAATGATCAATGCAAACTACAATGGCAAAAAGTGTAAGCGCCACACGACGTTCCGATCATTATATCACATCATGCGTACATTTGCCAAGAAAAGGTCAGCCCCCTTTTCATATCAAGATCCTACAAAAATTTGGGTCACTAGTCCCTAATTCTTAACCGCTAACTACTTCACATGACTCGGATCCTAACACACATACACAAGCACACACACATATACATACATACACATACACATACACATACATAGACATACACACACACAGACATATACACACATGCACATATCATACCCACATACACATATATACATACATACATGTACACAAATATACAATATTGTAGGGTGTAGGAAGTTTGATGGTGAGCAGCCCTTCGCCGGTGTCAAAAGGGTTAGATTACTTGGATACGAACGTAACTATGCTTAGTTGCCTACTTAGATGCTTTTTTACTCAAAACAAACTCTAATCCACTTAACACTAGCCCTACCTAACACTAACATCCAAAAGTAGAGGGTGAATGGAGGTGTGTGTGTGTGTGTGTGTGGGACTATGAAATGCCCAATGTGAAACCTGATTCACAAAACCCACAATGTACCCACGGGTGCCCAAAAGACGTTAATAAAGCTCTCTCTCTCTCTCTCTCTCTCTCTCTCTCTCTCTCTCTCTCTCTCTCTCTCTCTCTCTCTCTCTCTCTCTCTCTCTCTCTCTCTCTCTCTCTCCTTGGCCCTTAACACTTGTCCCGTAAACCTTGGCCCTTAACCCTTGTCTCTTGGACCTTAACCCTTAGACCCTTGGCCCTTGGACCTTAACTCTTAAACCTTGACCCTTGGCTCTTGGCCCTTCATCCTTCTCCCTTGGCCCTTGGCCCTTAATCCTTAACCCTTGGTCCTTAACTCTTTGTCCTTTAATCCTTGGTCCTTAGCCATATATCCTTGACCCTTGGCCCTTAGCTCTTATCCCTTAGCCCTTAGACCTTGGCCCTTGGACCTTAACTCTTAGCCCTTGATCCTTAGCCCTTGGCTCTTAGCCCTTCGCTCTTATCCCTTAGTCATTCTCCCTTGGCCCCTGGCCACTTATACTTTAACTCGTGGCCCCTCGCTCTTACCCCTTGGTCCGTATGTCTCCATAATCCTTGTCCTTTAATCTTTTGCCCTTAGCCCTTAACCCTTGGCCTTTTATCCTTCGTACGGGCCCTTGGCCTTTCACCATTGGCTCCTTCGCCCTTGGCCCTTAACCTTTAACCCTTGGCATTTCACCATTAGCCCTAAACCCTAAACCCTAAACCCTTGATCCTTGGTCCTTCGACCTTAACTCTTAGCCCTTTGGCCCCTAGTGCTCCTTGGCCCTTAACCTTAACCCTTGGCCTTTAATCCTTAGCCCTAAATCCTAAACCCTAAACCCTTGATCCCTATTCCTTCGACCTTAACTCTTAGCCCTTGGCCCTTAACCCTAAACCTAAGACCCTAAACCCTTAACCCTAACCCTAAACCCTAAACTCGTGGCACTTGACCCTAAACCCTAAATCCAAAACAATAAATCTTAAACCCTAAGCACTTAGCTCTAAATCCTAAACCCAAAAATCCTAAGCCTTTAAACCTAAGTTCTAAACCCTAAATCCTAAACCCTAAGCCCTTAGCCCTAAACCCTAAGCCTATAAATCTAAACCCTAAACCTAAAACCTAAATCCTAAATACTAAACCCTAAACCATTGGCCCTTAACCCTAAGCCCTTAGCCCTAAATTCTAAACCCTAAATCCTAAATCCTTAGCTCTAAATCCTAAACCCTAAACCCTAGAATCCTAGGCCCTAAGCTCGAAACCCTAGACCCTAAACTCTAAACCCTAATCTCTAAGCCCTAAAATCTATATCCTAAATCCTAAACCCTAAACTCCAAACCCTAAACCCTTGGTCCTTAACCCTTAACCCTAAACCCAACACTAAAGCCTTAACCCTAACCCTATGCCCTATACCCAAAGCCCTAAGTCCTAGACACTAAACCCTAGACCCTAAAACCTAAGCCCTTAGCCCTAAATCCTAGACCCTAAACCCTAAGCTCTAAGCCATAAACCCTAAACCCTAAACCCTAAACTCGTGGCCCTTAATTGTAAATCCTAAGCCCTAAACCCTAAACCTTAAGCCCTTAGCCCTAAATCCTAAACTTTAAATCCTAAATTCTTAAACCTTAGCCCTAAATCCTAAACCCTTTTCCCTTGGCCCTTAGCCTTTGGTCATTTGCCCTTCGCCATTGGCCATTCGCCCTTCATCCTTAGCCCTTGGTCTTTGGCCCTAAACCCTAAACACTAAAGCCTTAATCCTAAGCCCTAAACCCCAAACCCTAAACCCTAAGCCCTAAGCCCTAGATCCTAAACCCTATGCCCTTGGCCCTAAATCCTAAACCCTAAGCCCTAAATCCTAAATCCTAAACCCAAAACCCTTGCCCCTTAACTATAAACCCTAAACCCTAAATCCTAAGCCCTTAACCCTAAATCCTAAATCTTAAATCCTAACCCTAAACTCTAAATCCTTAAACCTTAGCCCTAGACCCTAAACCCTTCTCCCTTGGCCCTTAGCCTTTGATCATTTGTCCTTCGCCATTGGCCATTCGCCCTTCATTCTTAGCCCTTGTTTCTAAGGCCTTTGGTTGTTAGCCCTAACCCTTAGACCTTAACCCTTAGCCCTTGGCTTGTCCCTTTACTCGTAATCCTTAATCTTTAGTCTTTAGTTGTTGGACCTTAGCATATAATGTGTGTGTGTGTGTGTGTGTGTGTGTGTGTGAGAGAGAGAGAGAGAGAGAGAGAGAGAGAGAGAGAGAGAGAGAGAGAGAGAGAGAGAGAGAGAGAGAGAGAGAGAGAGAGAGAGAGAGAGATTATTTAATGGGGGAGAGGAGAATCTTTTGTACATATATATGGAAGCTATATATGAGAAGATGCACCCTCCCCATACAATAAAAAAGTATGTCAAAATAGGATGTATAGATGCACATCCCATACATCTCCTCACTTCATGCATATGCATGGAGTGTACAATTAAACCATTGTATATATTATAATATCTATGTTAAAGGTGTGTGGGAGGTGTCCACCCGTCGTGATGGGTGGAGCCTTCCATATTTTCAAAAACAAAATTGTTTTTTTTTCCCGGGAGTCTCCATCATAGTCCAAAAGTATTAATAAAGTCCAAAATTTATTGAGACAGTGTTTAAGATCTTCCTCTGAACCAACTATGTCACCTTCATCTAAGCATAATCTGAATCGGCTTACATGAAACATTGGGTGAGTTGTAGTCTTGTTCTGAAGGTCTAGTTCGTAAGCTCAAGAACCAATTTTCTTTATAATCCGAAACGGTCCACAATATCTGGTAGACAATTTGTAATGCTTCCCCCCTATGCATAGTCTTAAAATCTTTAGGTATTCTAGGATACCCAATCATCAACTTTAAAATCTCTGGGAGACCTCTTAAGATCGGCATAGTGCTTAGCTCTATCCTAGCACTCCGAATACAATCACGGGCCACTTGTAACATTTCATGCATATCATGCAAGAAATCCACAACTTTTTGGATCTTAACAAACTTTGTCTCCACATTTACCGGAAAATCTAGGTTGAAAACTACACATCAGCATAAACGGACTATAACTAGTAGTAGAATATTTTTTACTATTGTAAGCAACTCAATCAAAGTAATGTAATTTTTCCACTGAGATTGTCCGTAAAACACATATGTCCTCAACACATCCTCCATAGTCTGATTAGTTATCTCAGTCTGGCCATCTGATTCAAGATTATCAGTAGAACTAAAACTAAGCGAGGTTTTGAGCTTATGGAATACAGCTGACCAAAAGTGACCTATAAATTCAGGATATCTATCACTAACTATATCACTTGGTAGTCCATAAAGCCTAAATAATCTTTCCACAAAGATCTGGGCTAAATCAGAAGCCTTTGCAGTTGAGTTGACTGGTATGAAAGTAGCTAACTTTGTTCAACTGTCCACCACAATCCAAATAGAATCATTTTGGCATTGGGTCCTTGGAAGTCCAACCACAAAATCCACAAATATATTTTCCCATTGTTTCTAAAGGATATCTAGGGATGTAACAACCCTCCAGTCTTCAAGCATTCAGCTTTGGCTAATTGACAAGGTCTACATTTAACCACATAAGACTTGACAAATGGCTTGTGTTTTGACGAATAAAACTCTCTTCTGACCAAGTCTAGAGTCCTATGTATACCCAGATGACCTGCACATGGAATGTCATTACACTCATAAAAAATTCTCTTCTTTATCTCATCATCCGCCGCTAGTACACAAACTTTCCCATTCCGAAATAGTAAACCACCTCGGATAGAAAATTGTTCTGCTATCTTCTTATCTTTCCTAGGAACCCGAGACCTCTGTGAGTAAATCTCTAATCCATTCTGATTTTTTCCTGTCTCCACCATCTTCCAGATGGGACCAAAATGAGAATCTGATTCACATCTCCCTCTCAGTGAAAGATATAGATCAGTGGAAATATGGGTGAATGAAAGTTCATTTAATTCACCAATCCGACTAAGCGTATCAACAACTTGGTTAGAGGTGTCTTTGACATATCGGATCTCATGATCAAACTCTTGCATAAGCTCAGCCCAACGAGCTTTACAACTCCTCAGATCGTTCCGATTACAAAAGTACTTTAGAGGTTGGTGATTTGTATACACTATACCTAAAGGTGATGCCTCCAGGTTTTAAGTGCATGTATCACAACAAATAACTCATTCTCTTGAGTTGTATAATGCAACTGAGGCCCTGTGAGATTCTTGTTTTCAAACGCTATCAGCCTACCGTCCTGTAGAAGAACTTCCCTGGTTTTCACTTCTAAGGATAGAAGTGGTTCAAGGGGAAAAAAAATGTTATGTCCATGTCTTGTATAAGGGAATCGGAATAATTCCTAACGTGGATAGCCGGTCACTCCAGTTGTATGTGGTTATTAGTTATGCTCATTCCGAACACACAGGACTGTAGACTTGGTCATAAGAGAGTTTTATGGGTGTTCAGTGTATTGATCAGAGAAAATTTCATGCATGGAGCTATTTTTAGCAATGCTAATTCAAAAAGCTAATTTTCCAATTCCTAGGCAATTTATGTAAAAAATTTGATTGTTTTTTAGAAATCACTGCATGTCATATCTGATGCATGCCGGATGTCTTGGAATGTGATGGTAGCTATGAAACTGCTAAGTCGATGCTTTAGATCGATTTTCACAGTTTAGGTCCATATTGAACGAAATTTGAAAATCATAGTTTACGTAAAATTTTAAGTAACCATGGATGTTTTGGATTTGTTCAAATTCGTTGGTTATTGATCAAATGGAAATCGCTTGTATAGTGAATGATCTTACTAAGTTGAAATCAGTCAGTTTTTAAGGTCACAATTCGTTTTATTTTTAGTTGTAGATTTTGAAATTTGTCAACTAATAGGAGCATTTCTTGTTTTTTGGGATCAATAAAGACCAAGAATAATGCAAATATTATTGAAACAATTTATGCTGATCCATAAGGAGATTTGCCAGTAACACTTAATTCGTTGAACAATCAAAATAGTCGGGTTCTTTAGCAGTTAAAATACTACTGATACCAAATTGAGCTTTTTCCTAGTACAAATTTGGGGCTTCTAGCCTAAACCATATTTGGAAGGGAGGAAAGATATGAAGCTTGAGGGGTAGTGGATTGGTTGACCCAGTCGATCAGTTTTGTTAATCTACTTTTAGTTCTTGAAGTATAACTTATAGCAAATGAGAATAACGATTGGGAATTATTTAAGAAGACTACCTCTGGGAATTTGGATTTCTTTTCCCCAGTGTTAATCAGAATTTCGAGAAATCGAAGATTCTAAGAGAAAAGTGAGTGGCAATCAGATAATCCATTTATGGAACTATCTCTGTTTTGTAATTGAATTTGGATCTTGTAAGTGATGGTAGATGAAAGGTGTTCCATACAGGAATCTAGTAATTTGGATTCTATTTGTGGCATTATAGAGTGTTCTTTTATAATGACTGAGACAACCAAGAGAAATTCTAACCTGTAAAAGAATTAACCAATTTTGAAATAGATATTGATAATCTAGGACAATATGGTATTCGGTTTTGTTGAGATCTATGTTCTTTTTGAATTAGTGAATACACTTACGACATTTCAATTGTACCTGGATGATACATTTCATCTTGTTCATGTTGGGGTACAATGTGAAGTGGTATTCTTTAGGTAATACTTAAGGAGCATGAGGGATTTCAGTGGTTAGATGTATCTCCTGGAATTGGTTGTAATTCTGATCCTATATTTGGATATAGGATAGCCAAATAGTCTTTTTGACTTTTTGGGCAAAACAAATCTTGATGCAGAGGATTCTTGGAGGAAAAGCTACTAGTATGGGACATCAGTGATTCCAAAAGGGATTTCTTGGGTGTGAATGATCTGTAGACCGATGGTTAGTGATTATTGTAATGGTGATACTAACAGAGTAATCCATTGGTTTTTTGTTTAGGTTATTTTGGGAAATTATGAGATATAGATCGATTCTAAAATGGTATCTCATTATTTACAAAATTTAAAAGCCTTAAAATCTATTTCTCTATTGTGTTAAACCTCTACTTTTTAGAAATTTTTTAAATACAAGACAATTGGATTGGGATTCATATAATTCCTTCCAGGGTAGAACTCTTGGTTCTGAAGGACTGAGAAGTTATATGAAATTATACTTCCATATATGATTTGTGAATATGACTCAGAATCTATTGATGTTTTCAATTGACTCACTAGAGTTTAGACTTCCTAGACCCAAATGTTAATACCTATTTGATAGTTGATTATTGAGATGTAATATTTCTATCACTCGGGATAAGATATTCTATGATTTTGAGGAACAAGTTCGATGTGTGATAGTATTGGATACTAGTTACTTACTTTTTCAAATCTTTGATATCTTATATGTTGTCTCTTGAGAACTTTTTAATTGAAGTTATGGAATTTTTTTTAAAAGGGGAAGAAGAAAAGATAGGAATAAGACTTTTGATGAATCGGCCAGTTGCATGGAGTTTTGAAAAAAAATCCAATATGTGTGCAAAGGTAGAACTATGCAGTTGAAATAGAGGGACTCTCTAAGTGATTATTTTGAATAATTTGGAACTATAGGAGTTTTGGGGATGTTGAGTTGTGAGATATTCATGAATATGGGAAGTAGTGGTAAAGATTAAATTAAAGTTCACTTATTGGTTTGCCAAGTACCATTTTGTTATGGATTGGATCAAAGAAATAAAGCTTTAACCTTAACCTTATGTCCAAAGATGTTTGTACAAGTCAGCCTAATTTTGATTTGTATACTAAGGTCCAATGTAGGCTGATTGGTTGAAGATGGTTGAAAAAATTGTGCTGTGAAATTATTCACTTCAGAGATTTCCCATATATGCTATTTACTCATGAGAAATAGAGTTTGTTTGTAGCTGAGTTGCAAGATTCTCAATGAGTTTATAGCCTATTCTGTATAGGAACATAGTTGGATATGTTGCTTATGTACATCTTAATCTTGTGGATCTACTATGCGTTTCCGATGTACTGAGTTTATATCATATACTCAAACTAGTCAGAGTGCATAGACATATGAATAAGTAATGTGTGGAACAGTTACTTGCAGGTCAATGGTTCTTTTAGTAGAAAGGATAATTCATTATATTTTTGATGGTTTGGATGAGGATATAAAGTTATGAATTCGATACCTAGACATTTAAGATTTCTAATCATTTACAATTGACTTGAGTAATTGGATTACTCTTGTTTAGAAGTTAATTGGATAAATAAGCAATGTGAAGAGAATTCACCAGGAACTGTTTATTTTGATCTATATTGCCTATAAGACACATGATTTGTGAGTCATCTGGATTCAAATACAATCAATCATTGTCCTTTTTTTATCTTCAAAACATCAATATGGTATCAGAGCCAAGTACAAGAGTGATGTAATGATCTATAAAACTTGTGAAAATCATTGACATAGTGTTGTTTTTGAGCTATACTTGAGTGGGTGAGCTCTAGAAGAGTTATAACTTAAATTGTTTTGGTCCAGATTAATTTTTTGGCTGCAAATCTACTGTCCACACGTGTGAAACCATACAACAACCTTCAAATCAAGTCTCTATAGTGTTTTTGGTCCAAAAATTTGCATACTAGTCCAAAATTCACGATTTTTGGTGCATTGTCTAGATCTAGATTCAATCCATTGAATGCTAATGATCAAAAAGAGGTTTGAGTCATTAAAGCATTTCATTTTGAAGAATTAGATCAGATTATTAAGGCTGATTTGTTCAGATCTTAGTCTGTGAAGAGAAATCAAGCAAAAAGGTGCTAGAAAAAATATTTGAGTGTGTGTTTTGCTAGGAATTTTGTGTGGATCTATTACACCTTCATCCAAGGTTGGTCTAGGTTGATTGGGCTGAGATTAGAAGCTTCTTAGAGAGCTAAAAATCTATCTTAGATCATTCATCTTCAAGAGAGCTTTGTGCATCTCATAGGCAAATCATTCAATATGTCATCCATGGGTGGATTTTTGTTAGAATCTTGTGAGACACTAACATCCACAAATTATTTTATATGGAAAGTGAGGATGGAATCACTATTTGTGACCCAAGACCTCTATAATATCGTTCTTGGAGTTGAGGAAGAACCTCAAGGAGGTCAAGAACAATTGAAATACAAGAAGAGGGCTAGATGAGCCTTGCATTGCTTAAAGATGAATGTAAGCAATGACCTCTTGAAACAGGTAGCTTCTTGTGTCTCTTACAAAGAATCTTAAGATTCCTTGAAGGCCATTTAAGAATCAAACAATACTTCAAGAGCTCTTACGCTAAGAATTCTGATTTTGCAAAGCATGAGAGCAAGTGATGAGAGTGCACAAGAATATGTGCTTAGAATTAAGTCACTAAACAAAGAATTAGCTTCTATTGGTAACAAAATTCTTGATAATGAACTCGTTCAAGTAATCCTAAATGGAGATGAATACTCCAATTTGGCCCAAAGTTTTGCCATTCAAGAGAGCCTACCTTCTATTGACAAGCTACATAGTGTGCTTGTGATCAAGCAAAATGGCTTAAAGCATTTGATAAATGCTTCCTTCAAGAGTGACCAATCTCATTTATCTTCACGATCAAGGTTAAAAAACCATTCTCGTGCGCGATCGATCATGGTCATCGAGAAGAGCTGAACCATGGCTTCTGGTGATGTCTTGCCATAGACATCACATGCATTCTCAAATACTTGAAGAAATCTTTGAGGATCAATATTACCGTCGTACTTAGGTAAATCTAACTTGGGAGTACATTTTTCACATTATTTGCAAAAGCTTCGTTTAAGTGAGCTCGTGCATGTGAAGATTCTACAACATGCAAATGTGGTCGATCGTATGGAGCTTCAAAACGCATTGGTTCCCATTTGTCAAATGGGTTAATGGATGGCTCTCTATGGAATTCGGATCGTAAGAACGATCCATAACAACTCTAGAGTACCTTAAGTATGGGTAAATAGGCCTCGTGGACTCCTTTGTGACTAGACTGGTGTTTGTGTTTTTTTTTTTTTAAGTCCGAGACTAATAATGTGGTGGTATCCAAATAGCACAGTTGTTCCATGTTTTTCTTGTTAGGGTTTTGCAATAAAGTTGGAAAGAACTGTGGTATTTGGCAAACACTGAGACCTAGTCAAATAAGAAAGTTGACTTTGTCTTGAAGTTGACTTGGTTCAGGTTGAAGTCGAAGTTCTCGGTTGAGAGTTGAAAGAAATCCTCGTTTGAGAATTGATAGAACAGTCCGGTTGAGATCTGATAGACAACGTCGGTCGAGATCTGATAGATAGCTCCGATCGAGATCTGATAGAACAGTCCGGTTGAGATCTGAGAGCAAGTTTCGATCGAGATGTGAGAGGAAGCTTCGGTCGAGATCTGAGAGAAAGCTCCGATCAAGATGTGCCAGGATGCTTCGGTCGAGATCTGAGAGAAAGCTCCGGTCGAGATCTGACAGGATGCTTCAGTCGAGATCTGAGAGAAAGCTCCAGTCGAGATCTGACAGGATGATTTGGTCAAGACCTGAGAGAAAGCTTCGATCGAGATCTGACAAGATGCGTCGGTCGAGATTTGACAGAAAGCTCTGGTCGAGATCTGACAGGATGCATCGGTCGAGATCTGACAGAATGTCTTTGGTTGAGATTCGATAGGATGCTTCAGTCGAGATCTGAGAGAAAGCGGCCGAGATCTGACAGGATTGCCTTCAGTTGAGTTTTAACAGGAATGCCTTCAGTTGAGATTTGGATGGAAGGCTCCAGTTGAGATTTTACAAAATGCTTTTGGTTGAGATTTAACTCAGGACTGGGCAGGATATTGCGAGTAGTTGTTCAGTCAAGACTGAGTGTGTAGTTTCAATAGGTGAATGAAACAAGGTTTCGTTCGGTCTAGACGAGAGTCGTGGAGCTCGGCTAGGGAAGGAGCATGAAGCCTCGGTCGAGAACGAAGCTGTACATTGGCCGAGACCAAAGTGACGAGCTCGGTAAGGATGCATGTGGGAGACTTCAAAGCGATGGTTTGGTAGCACAGAGCAAAAAGTTTTGGCTTGGATAAGTGTTTGTGTAGTTGTAAAAATGGCATCAAATGTTCACAGATTCCAGCTGAATTTGTGAACATGATTCTTTTTCGTTCTTATTCTCTGTTACTTCTGTTGGCTATAGTTCTTTACGGTTTAATCTTCTTGTTAGAACGGTTTCCAGGCAGAAGTGTTTCTCAGATTACAACGTGTATTCCTAGCTTGTCAATGGGGAGAAACGATTATGTTACTCAGCTACATGCATTTACAATCCATGCAGCTAATCCTAGCTCAGCATAGATCAACGTTCCGAATCAGAGAGCAAATCTACAATCTATCTAGAAAATCAGGGAACAATGCAATGACAAGATTAAGCTACTCAGCAAGAAACAAGAAACAAGAAAACTAGCTTCCTAACAGCATTCTAGCAGTCCAAGGATCAAGAAACACCCATTTCTTAATGCTTGGAATACCCAAGAACAATCAAGGACATGATTGTTAGATAGTATACAGATCAGATCCACAATCTCAGCCTCTATAGTTTACCTGCATGCTGAAACTACAAAAATCAAGAAACAAGAAAGTTAATCCACATCTACATTCCACAAACAAGAGAGTAAGCAAATAATCTAATTAATCCACAAACACAAAAGGAAATCAGAACATTCTCATAAAAATTTCACTCAAGGAGCTTTACAATTATCAAGAACTCGTGGAAGATCTTCTTTATTCACTCAAGAGTAATTGACAATACAATCAAAGCTCCCTCACAAGAGAGGGGGGCCCTTAAATAAGCAAGAAGGTTGTCCATGTGGAGCCAAAGTGGCAATTCCACTAATTTGAAAATTACAAGTGGAAAAAGCCCTTCCACTAGTGGTCACCGTTAAAAGGTGGCTCACTCTTGTTGATTTTCACACGTGTGGGAAGTATTCAAAAAATAATCTAAGTAAAAACAAGCTGCTCTCCTTGGGTAGAGAGAGAAAATGCATCAAGAGCTCTCGGGTAGAGAGAGAAAGCTAGAAATCCAAAAACTCACAAAATCCATGAAATCACCAAATCAATTGATTTCAAAATGAGGAGTACAATGATACTAGTAGGTCCATGAGCTACCACTATGCTTAACTATGATTGGACCACATTTTGTCACCTCTTGATCCTATTGGATCATTGATCTATGCACCTCTTAATTCTATTGGACTATATTCAAGCACACCTCAATTTCCTATTGGACCTCGCAAGGTTCCACCTCTATATCCTATTGGACCTCTTGGAATTCATCAAACAAAAACTTTACACCTGTCTACACTCTAATTAGCAAGTGTTTAGCCTCTTACTCTATTTTGGCTCAATAGTGGCATTACAAGTGGAAATGCATAATTTGCCATTTATGCCAAATTTATTCCTATCAACATCCTACACCTAGATGCTTGATGTAAAAAACATAAGACCCCTATATCTAACATAGATAATATTTTTCAATTCTTCACACTCCTCCTAAAAAATTATCTATGAAGATTTGAGCATTGATCTTGATATAACTCGAAGATTAGATCTATGCTTGATGAAAGCACTTTTGCTCAAAGGCTTGGTGAGTAGATCAGCAATACAAGAGGACGAGTTGACATGCTCCAAATAGATTTCTCCTCCAATAAGCTTTTCTCTCACAAAATGGTGTGCCACTTCTATGTGCTTGCTTCTTGCATGAAATATGGGATTATTGGCAAGAGCTTGGGCCGAGATGTTATCACACATTGGTAGATCATCCTCCTTGATGCACTTTAGTTCCATTAATAACCTCTTGATCCAAAGCACTTCTTTGGTAGTTGTAGTGAGTGCTTTGTACTCGGCCTCACATGAAGAGAGAGATATAGTATCTTGCTTTTTGAAAAGCCAAGATATTAGATTGCCTCCAAGAAAGATAGTGTATGCACTAATAGACTTTCGATCCATTTTGTCACTTGCAAAGTCCGAATCCGAGTAGCCAATAATGGATAGATCTTCACTTTTATAGAGTAGACCATAATCACAAGATGAAGATACATATCTTAAAATCCTCTTGGCCATCTTCCAATGATGGATCTTAGGTTCTTGCATAAATTGACTCAATTTGTGCACACAAAAACTAAGATCGGGCCTAGTAATGGTAAGCCAAATCAAGGAGCCTACAAGACTCCTAAAAAGTGTGATGTCCTCAAAGGATCTTTCATCACCTTTATTAGGATCTTTTACAATTTGCTCCATTGGAGTATCTATGCTCTTAGAATTTTCCATATGGAATTTTTTCAACATAGAGTGAGCATATCTAGATTGGCATATAAAGACATGATTTTCATAAAAATCAATTTCTAGGCCTAGGATGTAATGTATCTCTCCTAGATCTTGCATTTTAAACTCACATCCAAGTGCTAGCTTGGTTTCATCAACTAGCTTGATACAACTTCCACAAAGAATAATGTCATCAACATAAATTAGAAGAATGACAATATTGCTATCAACAAACTTTAGATACATGGAAGGATCATAGTCACTAAGAGTAAATCCTAGTGAGATAAGGAAAGAGTTAAGTCTTGGATACCATGATCTTGGTGCTTGCTTGAGTCCATAAAGACTTTTGAAGAGCAAGCACACTTTGGACTCATCCTTGATGAATCCTTGAGGTTGTTCCATATAGATCTCCTCCTCGAGATAACCATTTAGAAAAGCATTGGATACATCTAATTGGAACACCTTCCACTTGAAAAAACAAGCAAGAGAAATAAGAATTCTTATTGTCACCATCTTTGCAACGGGTGCAAAGGTCTCCTCATAATCAAGACCATGGATTTGAGCAAATCCTTTGGCAAATAATCTTGCTTTATGCTTGTTGATGGTGCCATCATGATTGAACTTGATCCGAAATACCCACTTGCAACCAATCACATGCTTGTTGGAAGGAGGATCCACAAGCTCCCAAGTATTGTTGGTGATCAATGCATCATACTCTTGCTTCATGGCATCATACCACTCCTTGGTATTGAGTGCCTCTTGTACATTCTTTGGCTCTTCATGAGAGACATAAAAAACATAATTAGTGGAATCAAGATCCACTTGTTTGCCTTTGTCAACATATGAGAGCCTCTTAGGCTCGGATCTATCTCTCATGGATCTTCTTGGTGAAAAAATCCGAGGAGAGTCTTCTTCAAATCTCGACCCCATCACATCATGATTGTCTTCAAAATCAATAATTGATGATGCATCCATAGATTTCTTGATCTCGGCCTCTTCAAATGATGAGTGCTGATCTTCATGAAAGACAACATCTCTACTTTCAATAACTTGAGAAGTAGAGAGTATAAAGACTCTATAGGCCTTCTTGGTGGATGAGTACCCAACCATGATCCCTTTGCATGCACTAGGATCTTCCTTCTTCCTTGTTTCCAAGGGAATATGGACAAAGCATAAGCATCCAAAAACTCTAAGGTGATCAACCTTAGGCTTCTTCAAAAATAAGATTTCATATGGTGACTTTCCTCCAAGAGCTATATGTGGGAGCCTATTGCAAAGATAATTTGCACAATTAATGGCTTCTCCCCAAAAATCTTTGGGCAAAGATGCCTCAATTCTCATAGATTTTGCACATTCACATAGAGATCTATTCTTTCTCTTGGCCACTCCATTTTGAGATGGAGAGTAGGCACAAGAAAACTCTCTTTTAATGCCTTCAAGCTCACAAAAGTCTTGAAATTTATTGGAGATATATTCACCACCTCCATCACTTCTAAGAGCTTTAATCTTGAATGAGAATTGCTTCTCTACATAAGCTTTGAAAATAAGGAAATGATCAAACACCATAGATTTTGAAGCAAGAAGATATATCCAAGTGAATCTTGTGTAATCATCAATGAAAGTAACAAAACAAGTGGCTCCTCCCTTGCTTGTAGTTGATGAGAAATGCACATCCGAGTGGATTAACTCCAAAGGATGCTTGATTTTGATAGAAGATCTTGTAAATGGCTTTTTGTGAGATTTAGCAATAGCACAAGCCTCACAAGGCTTGATCTTCTTGGAGAATGACTTTGACAAGCCAATAGCTTTGGATTCTTTGATCATAGAGAGCATGGATTTGTAGTTGGGATGTCCCAACCTCCTATGCCATAATTCCTCCATAGAGAGCTTGTTCACAAGAGCAACATTACAAGCATTCACATACTCATTTGGATCTAGTTTATAGATGCCACCAAATCTAGATCCTAATGCAAGTATCTCATCATTCTTCTTGATAGTGCAAGTATCAACATTGAATTTTACATCAAGGCCATTATCAAGCAATTGGCCAACACTAATAAGATTCTTGGTAAGCTTAGGTACATAAAGAACTCTAGAGAGAGAAAGAACTTTAGAGGATGCAAGCTTCAAGGGAATGTTCCCTATGCCTTCAATAGGACATTCAAAATCATTTGCAGTGTATATTGATTTATTCACTCCATCATAAGGTGCAATAGACGCCTCCTCATCTTTGTCTTTGGATTTGACTTTGTCCTTGCTTGAGGATTGTTGATGTTGGTTCTTGCTCCTCTCTTTGTGCTTATCCTTGGCAAAAAGAGCTTTGCCATCATTATGAGTGAGAGAAAGCTTGTCCATCCTCAAGAGCTTATACTCTTGTCTTGATTCTTCTTAAATTAGCACACTTTGGAGAGCCTCCAAACTTGGTAGCTCCTCCTTAATGGCATAGGATTGGACAAGATTATCAAATTCACTTATCAAGCCATTGAGAATGACTTGAACTAGCTCATTTTGATTGATGGAATCACCAATACAAGCAAGCTCTCTATGAATATCTTTTACTCTCAGAACATAACTAGATGCACTCTCATCACTCTTTTGGCTACTTTGAAAGATTTGATTCCTAAGAGTGAGAAGCCTAGAGGTATTCTTAGACTCATAGATAGTCTTGAGACAATCCCAAGCTTCTTTGGCTATTGTACAAGTACCTATCTCCCTCAATATCTCATTAGAGACATTCATCTTAATGTAGTGGAGAGCCATCCTAGCTCTCTTTTTGTATTTTTGAACCTCTTGAAGAACTTGTGGTTCTTCTTCAAGGCCAAGAACTATGTCCATCACGTCTTGAAGGATCAAGATGGACTCCATCCTCATTTTCCAAATTGAATAATTTGAAGTGGTCAATCTTTCACTTGGTTCCAACAAGGATGAACCCATTGAAGACATTTGAAGTGAAGAAAACTCAGATGATGAACAATAAATGTTGTTACACACTTTCAATAGGATCCAATAAATGAGTACTATCTCCTCCTATGAAAGATCTTACAACAATTTGTGAATTGATTCTCACTAGCTACACAAATCTCTCTAAAACAAGATCTATTTCACATCAAATGATGGAGTATAGGCAAAGTTAGGATCCAACACTCTTAGCACGTGTGAAATACACTAAGAAACCAAATTTGACTCAAATACAATGATATTGCATGAAACAAAATGGCTAAGATCTCAAAACAGTGCCTAGATCACATATAGATGAGATTGGCAAGCATACAACTGTGATTTTGGATAAACCAAGCAATCTCTTGACCAAACCAAATGTGTCCACCCAGGTCTAGGTGCCCTACCTAACCCTCTTCAAAAGCTTATAACTTTTGATTGGCTCAACCAAATGGAATGAAACTGATTGCAACAGAAACTAGACAAAAATAGCTTCAAAACAAGCTATCAAGCAAGATAAATGGATCAAACATGAGAGAGAACTTCCAAACTGAAATTGGATGTTCCTCACACGTGTCTGAGCACATGATTCCGTACAGTACTAGGTCATACCCAATCAATGTCCTTTTGATCTCTTTTGATCCAAGATTGAACAAGATAGCTAGGAAAATGGGCCTTGACAATTTCTAGCTCAAGATTGATGAAAATTTTTCACTTAGATGGATCAAAATGCATGGTAACCTTAGGTAGGCTCTGATACCATGTTGATTTTCACACGTGTGGGAAGTATTCAAAAAATAATCTAAGTAAAAACAAGTTGCTCTCCTCGGGTGGAGAGAGAAAATGCATCAAGAGCTCTCGGGTAGAGAGAGAAAGCTAGAAATCCAAAAACTCACAAAATCCATGAAATCACCAAATCAATTGATCTCAAAATGAGGAGTACAATGATACTAGTAGGTCCACGAGCTACCACTATGCTTAACTATGATTGGACCACATTTTGTCACCTCTTGATCCTATTGGATCATTGATCTATGCACCTCTTAATTCTATTGGACTATATTCAAGCACACCTCAATTTCCTATTGGACCTCGCAAGGTTCCACCTCTATATCCTATTGGACCTCTTGGAATTCATCAAACAAAAACCTTACACTTGTCTACACTCTAATTAGCAAGTGTTTAGCCTCTTACTCTATTTTGGCTCAATAGTGGCATTACAAGTGGAAATGCATAATTTGCCATCTATGCCAAATTTATTCCTATCAACATCCTACACCTAGATGCTTGATGTAAAAAAAATAAGACCCCTATATCTAACATAGATAATCTTTTTCAATTCTTCACAACTCTAAATTATTTAAGGGGTCTACACTCTTTACAATGCCTAGGAAATATTACTAGCTCCTACATGGTCGTTCCTTCTCTGGGATAGACCATGTAGGCTCACATAGATAATAACTGTCATCCTAGCTGGTAATCCTCGGCTCTCATGCTCGGCTCTCAACTTCTTCTGCTCTCCTCCTTCTAAGACCTCCTCGATCATGGGTGAGAGATACTCTGTGTCTTCAGCTTGGCTCGGCATCTGGGGATTCTTTGGAATCTGCTAGCATCATGATCCCCTTTGGAATTCATGTGGGAACTTGACCCACTACCTATCCACCATGCATCATTAGAATTGCCTTAAAAATGATTCTTCATCATCTTTCTCCTCTTGTTGAGTAAGGTTCCCTTGTTTGCCTTCAGCATTATGATTTTGATAAACTAGTTAAATCGATTCTATTTGTAGCAATCTAAAATTACAGAATTGTTGATAGAGTTATAACAAAAACATAAACCTAAATCCTAAAGCTTGAACCTGTTATAAGAGATAATGTGAAAATAAAGTGAGAGAGAGTAGAGTGACATTCAAACATAGATTGAATCATATATTTCAAATGATTCATGAAAGAAAATCATTCATAAAAAGAGCTACAATATTACATTTTTTGATACTAGTGTAGCACAAATTTCAAATTCGTGTAAAAATTGATAAAATAATATTGAGAGCCCAAGACAATATGCACTAACACTCTGATACATTTCTATAAGTCTGAAAATTGATTGCAACAAATTTGAATAGCTTAAAATAGTTGATCGCTCAGTTCATTTCTTCTTTGGCTACTCCTTGCTCCTTATATAGAAAGAGTATGCCTTGCAATTGTTATGTGGTAGACACAAGGATTTAAATATTGACTCAAATTTATTGACTTTGCATAAGTGATAGATGTTTGACATAGCCTAGACATCAGTATTTTGTGTAAGAATAGCCATCAATGAATGTCACGATCCTATAACAAGCCCTAGTGTACTTTCAATAGTCATTCTCTAAGTGGAAAGTCCATTCAATTTTGTAGGTGCTATTGCGATCAAGGTCAGAATGAAGTTCACTTTTCAGGGTCAAAATAAAATTGTGACTTGGATCGAAATGGACAAAGGGTAAAAAATAATTGTTGGTCTGAAAATGCATTGAAATAATTGCTGAATTGACATGGACATATGGTCGAAATAGGTGGAGTGGTGACCCAAAGGGTCGAAATAGATTCCAATCAACTCATCGATGCAAGCCAAGTTCAAAATAGATTTCAATTATTAGGGTCTAAATAGATCTTGACCCAGTTTGTGCAAAATGCCTTGTAATTTTGCAGTCTGTTTCTATTCCTTTGTAATTCTGTATATTGTTTCTATATCCTTTGGAATTCTACAAGCTATTACAAATAAAATGCATCTACATACTTTGACAAGTTGTAATACAAAAGTAGAACTAGGTAGGTATTCTAACATAAGTATGTTGAAGTCCAACTACCTCTTGTTACCCCTTATTAGTGTTGGAGAATATTAGATCTTCTGTCACAACAGACTCAATCGATTAATTAATGAGTCAGTAGGTGTCAAAGATATAGAATTTGAAGGTATCAAGGACAACCGTGATTCTACTCTTTGACTCATTTGATACAACACACTAGCAGTTTAATGAGCATTGATTCAAAATTACGAAAATAGAAATAATATTAAAGTATTCAAACACTATACACTGATTTGAAAAACATGGAGTGTAATTAAGATACTCAAATGTACATGAAATTGTTGTAAAGAAATCTAGTTATTAGTGTACAAGCCTAGAAGAATAATTTAGAGTTGATCGATTGTGTTAGGCTAAGAACACAAGAATATTGCTAGATCAAAGCTCCAGATCATGTAGATTAGTACATATGTGTCTGATAATCCGATAATAATAACATTACTTGTTTTTTCATCTAGGAACTACTTAGAATGTGCATCTAACTCTGTATATGTACACAAATGAGGTTACTCTATCATACGTTAGCCTTGGTAATCGTGTTGTAAAGTGGGCACAAATTCTCAAAGCAATAACAGTAGTTCCAGACGTAAGTTTTCGATTGTTGAGTCGATAGTCGACCTATCTAGGAGTTGTTGAGTCGAGAATTATTGAATTGCCGATGACTCATGAATCTTGTCTCAAACTTATGTGTAAATCTATAAGTTCTTCAACTATAGCAAGTTCCTGAGTAAATAACTAGCTAGGTCTAGGACTCTGTCATGGAAACATGAAAGAAATAGCTGGTAGCTAATACAATGGCAACTGGATTGAATGGTTGAAGTGGAATTATAATTCCAACAATTAAGTCTACTTTGGGTCCTAGTTGGCCTATTGTCCTGGCTTAAGGCACTTTGAGGGGTCTAAAGAGGGAGCCACCTTCAATCTTAAAGCTAATAATTGGTTTTGGGCCAAACAAATCTTGTGATGGATATTCTAGGTGATTACTTCGATTTTTTTTTTATTCACCTTGATTCCTTTCTTAGAAACAAGGTGTCCCAAGTATTTCACCTCATCCCAAGCTAACTCACATTTGGTTAGTTTTGTACAAAACTTTATATTCTTGCAGAATAGTTAAAACCATATCCAAAAGGTTTTGCATGCTCCTCCATGTTTCTATTGTATATTAAGATGTCATAAAAAAATACCAATGCAAATAAGTACATATGACATTCAAAGATCATGTTCATAAGGGCTTGAAATGTGCCAGGAGCATTAGTTAAACCAGACGACATAATCTTGACTGTAATTGCATTCACTTGTTTTGATCAAATTGCTTGTTGTTGTCGTTCTTCGCTTTCAATATTCTATAATCCTAGATCTTATAATTAGTGTGCTTGCGATACTTACTGTAAGGATCACCTAGTGAAGATCTGACTAGATCTTGTTGCATACAACCAAAAGGACACCCATGGAGCAAAACCACCCAACCAACAAGAAATGGCTAGTCAATACCAACCACTTCACACCCATGCCATGGTGAATGAATACAAGAGAGGAGGGGCTCTTGGTTACAAAGATTAGAAAATTCAATAGGGAGATGGGCGAGTTTATTCTCTCCAAGAGAAGAGAATATTTCCCTTAGAATCCCATGCAACCTGAATTAGCAATTGACCTCCTATTCTTGCATTATGGCAGTTAGACACCATGCAAGTGCTCCTATGTCCAAATATAGGTCTGGGGCCCTCATATGATTATTAATTACTTTATCGACCAAGCCTGGAATGACGAGGCATAACTAATAACCACATACACTAGAGTGACCAACTACCCATGTCAGGAATTATTCTGAATTCCTCATACTGGACATGGACATAGCATTCTTCCCCCCTTAAACCAGTTATGTCCTCAAAATGAGTAACTAGGGAAGATCCACATTGTATGCTTATAACTCTTTTCCCTAAATTGTTATCCTCAATCTGACCAACCAACCTTATCAAGCACTCAAAGATAGAACAATTTCTCAATTGTTTAACTCTGATTCAGAGTACTTTTTCAAAGTCCAAAGGTACATTCAGCGATAAGTCCTCCAAATGGAAAAAATCTTGGACATATCCAACTGTCATCATCATATAAACTAAATTTACATGATACACAGAACAAGCAATTGACCAAACCTGAAGATCAAGTTCAAAAGCTAATAAATCAATCTTTTAACTTTCACATTTACCCTGAAAATAAATCCTTAGTGTGACTTCAATATCAAGTAAGAATTTAGAGATGGATTAATTCTCAAATTACACTGAAGTACTATATCGACCTTTAGAAGTACACTAAGAGATAAATTTTTGTATTGGGTCTGATTCTCTCCAATCTAGTAACATCACCTTCATGTAACCTCAAATTACATGAATCAATGGGTGAAATGTATCTTTTCATTGGAAATCAATGTTTTAAAGTTAAAGATCCAAACAATTATAGTCCAAGACTATCCATAATTACTTGTAGACCTATCATAAATGCTTCTTGGTACCAATACACTTAGAATTTTTTCAAATACATTTGCATACAAAACCATTCCAAGCATCAAAACACAATTCTAATGAGTGAATTACAAACAAATTGCTAGATTGTCAATGTCTCATCAACTTCTTATTGATTTGGTTGATCTCTTTTATAGATCAAGTACATCCACGAGCTGCGTACTGTCCAGCAAGCCTTCACACATGTGAAGAGTGCCTTATCATCTAGATCCACCAATAGGAGCCAAATATGCCCAATATTCATAGTTGACTTATCACACTAGCTAGAAACCAAAAGCTGGTTCTACAAATGAAGTCAGGAAGTCCTCCTAATCCAAAGGTAGTGCCTCCAAAGGTCCTCCAATTAAGTTGTAAGCGCTAAGATGCTCTCCAACTCCAAGCTAGGATGCCTCCACCTACAAGTAATTATCTACAAGCCTCCATGGATCTCTCCTCCACCTGTGTCCCTAATCTTAGTCACAAAGGTAGATAACAAGTGGCCTCGAGTATTCACCACCCAACCATAGCTCGCTAACCCCTTTTTAACCAATAACTAATCACAAGCATACCACCACAAACCATAGCATACTCAAGATCCAAACCCTACTTATGTCCCATACCATAAGCAAGATCCAAACCCTAAGCATACTACATACAAGAAAAGCATAGCAACCAAAAGAGATCTCTCCCCTTCCCTATGGGTGCCCTCCTCCCCTCATATAGCTGGCAAATGGCACCCTCCAATACACTATGGAGTTCCATGCACAACCAATGAGGAAGAGAGAGGCCTAGGGGATTTAAAGGACCTTCATAGGCTTATGAAAGGTCAAGAGACTTTTTCCATAACCTATGACTCTTTGAATCTCTTTCTTGTGGGAGTTGGAAACTCAATGGACACCTTGGAAGTGCACCCTCCTACTAGGTCCCATTTCCCAAGTTGTGCTTGTATACTTTGGTCCAAGACCAATAAAGTAATATGGTTCAAGGTTGAGGCCCAAGGTTTAGAAAAATAGCCAAAACACCCATGGTAATGACTTTCTAACACCTCACTAGGTTCCATACCTCCGGGCAAGGCATAGATACCTATCTGCCCTTATCCAAGGACACCAGTACCTTAATCTAAAGGCACATACCCTTAATCCTAAGGGTACCCCTTATCCAAGGGTATCTTGATTCCATACCTTCGACCAAGGTATATTCACTTGTCTGCCCTTATCCGAAGGTGCCTATCCTTAATCCTAAGAGTATCTCTTATCCAAGGGTAACTTGCCATTTAGCCCCCAACACTAAATGGACATATAGGGGTCACTGAAGTACTGCTAGTTACATAGGTATGTAACATTTCTTCCCCCTAAACTCAAATTTTTCCTTGTAGGAAAAAATTTGGAAAATTCTTCTGGAGATCAGCCTCCTTTTCCCAAGTATCCTCTTCTTCTGATTTGCCCCTCCACTTGACTGAAAATTTCTAAAGCACTCTATTTCTTAGAGTTTTATGCTGGCTATTAACAATCGCCTCGGGTTTAGGTGGTCCACTTACGAACTGATCACGAAGAAGCTCCACTAGATCTTCCATAGGGACCATGGATTTTCCAACCCCCAACGATGGTTTCAACTTACTAACATGGAAAACAAGATGAATTCCAATGTTAGCTGGAAGGTCTAGTTTGTATGCGACCTTGTTTATCACTTGGATAACCTTAAAAGGACCGCAATACCTAGGTGCCAACTTTGCACACTTAATAGTTCTCAAGCCCCTAGAGTGACTAGCAACCCTCAAAAACACCCAGTCATTGACCAAGAATACCTTGTGCTTTCGAGATAGATTAGCATAGTGCCTTGCCCTGTCCTGGACACTTCTTATGCTATCTTTAGCTAGTTGTAACATTTCTTGCATATCCACAAGGAAATCATCTACGGCTTGCACCCTAAGATTTTTCATGCCAATACTAATCGATGATCGAGGTTGATAACCATACATAAGCATGAAAGGACTAAATCCGGTCGCTGAATGTTTTGCACTATTATATGCAAATTCCACCAGTGGAAGGTAATTTTTTTAATCAGATTGCCAATGGCCCACACATGCTCGCAGCATATCCTCCATCATTTGATTGGTCCTTTCTGTTTGACCGTCTGATTCCGAATGATCTGTAGAACTCATACTTAAAGTCGTTTCCAACTTTTTAAATACTGTCTACCAAAATTTCCTATTGAATTTTGGGTCACGATCATTGACAATATCTCAAGGCAGCCCATACAATCGAAAAAGCTTCTCAACAAACAATTGATCTAGTTTTGGAGCTTTAACAATAGTTTTTGTTGGGATAAATTGAGTAAACTTCGTAAGTCTGTCAACAATGACCCAAACTGAATCGTGGCCCTTACCTATACGTGGAAGCCCGATCACAAAATCCATAAATATACTTTTCCACTTTCCGATAGGAATATCTAAAGGATGTAATAGGCCACTAGCTTTTAGCCTCTCTGCTTTATTTAACTGGCACTTAGCACATTCAAGTACATAGACCTCTACTTGACTAGAAATATCGAAGAGTCCGATGATCCGTCAAAACCTCAAATATGGCTCCATACAAATAATGTTGTCAAATTTTCAAGGCATGAACAATTGCAAACAGTTCCTTCTCATAGGTACAATACCTAGATTGAGCAAGATTGATTTTCTTGCTTTCATAAGCAACAGGATGTCCATCGTGCATCAAAATAGCTCCAATAGCATAATCATTGGCATTGGTCCTAACCACAAAAGCCTTATTAGGATCGCCAATGATTAATATTGGTGCTAAAGTGACACTTTTCTTAAGCAACTCAAAACAATTATTCATATCCCCTGTCCACTCCTATAGTGGACTCTTAGCCCTCCGGCTTAGCTTCTTATAGCCTTTCAAGGCCTGGGTAAGAGGAAATGCCAATCGAGCAAATTGGGAAATATGCTGATGAAAAAATCCTACAAACCCCAAGAAAGACTTGATTTCTCGAATTGTGGTAAGAATACACCATTATCTGATTCGAACATGATATCAGAGCAAAAGCTCTAATACTTGATATCTTTTGCGATATCAAATTGATATCATACTCTTTTCAACCTTTCAGTATCAGAGATTTGATTTCCTCTTGTTGGCATTACCAAATCTTAGCGTCATTGATGTAATCGACAGACTAAATTCCAAATGGATTCTCATAGTAAAGTTGGTTTTATTTGAACAAGCTGACTGTCTTTTATCATTATCACTTTATACATGGATGATACATTGCTTTTCAGCAACAATACCGATCTGATAAAAGAGGCCAAGACAATGCTATCTTCCGAATTCGACATGACCGATCTAGGTGAAGCTCATTTCTGCCTTGGTATTCAAATCCACAGAGATAGAAAACAAAAGTTGGTTTACATTACACAACAAAGGTACATCTGCAACATGTTAGTCAGATATAATCTAATGAATCGCAAGTTAGCTCTCTCACCAATGGAACTAGGACTCATATTGTCAAAGGACCAATGTCCCCAAACAACTCATGAGAAGCAGTAGATGCGTGAGTATCCTTACCATTCTATTAGAGGATCTCTTATGTACGCCATGATCTGTACCAGGCCAGACATAGCTTTTGCAGTCAGCTCTCTCAGTCAGTTTATGGCATAACACATTGGAAGACTCTTATCAGAGTCATGAGATATCTTCGAGCTACTACGGACTTTTGCATTTGTTATGGAGCAGTCGGCAATGACAAACTCAATTTACTCAATGATTACACAGATGCAAGTTGGGCAGGAGATGTAGACACTCGTAAATCTACTTCTGGATTTACATTCTTCCTCAGCAATGGTCCAGTTTCCTGGAACATTCACAAGCAATCTTCGATAGTTCTATCTTCCATTGAATCAGAGTATATCGCAGCCTCTCAAGCTACAAAGGAAGCAATTTGGTTGAGAAACTTACTCTGAGATATTGATTTGAACCAATATGCTCCGATGATATTATTTTGTGATAATCAAAGTGCCATTACTTTATCAGTCAACCCTAGATTTCATTCTCGGAGTAGACACATTGAACTGAAGTATCATTTCGTCAGAAGCAAAGTTCTCAACGAAGAGGTCAGATTGTAGTATTGTAGAACGCAAGATATGACAGCAAATGTTTTTACCAAAGCATTAAGTTTGGATACACACATAAGATTCCATGCAGAACTAAGTTTGAAGGTCAAGGCATTTCAGGATTCAGATTAAGGGGGAGTGTTGGATTACTCTCCTTCTTACTAATCGACTAATTGGTTTTAATCTTCATCCATTGTTTATCCAGTTCTGTGGATTTTCCACGTGTCTTTACACAGTCTGCAGTTTTACAAGTGTTTTTAAACAATCTGCATAAATACACGAAGTTTGAAACAATGTCGTCTTTTTCGCTTTTTCCAAAGAGCTTCAAATGTTAAGAAAATGACTTTGGCAAAAGTTTGGAGCAACCCTAAATGAGTTTAAGGGCACTATTGTTTTTCCGCAAAATCCCGACATTGTTGCTTTTTGCGACAGTGTCGCATGTGGCTGTTTTAGTTCATTTCTGTAGAGCTACAGTTTTGGTTCATTTATGCAAACAGAACGTTTACGGCCAATTTCACTGCTTATCAACAATCAATGACAAGAAACCAGATGGATTCCAGCAGATCACCAACCAACTGACGATCACAATTGACGACCTAATTTCTTAGTATAAATAGTTGTTCATATTCATACATTTACATAATCAAAATTATCAGAAGAAGCATTTGAATAGTTAGCTCTCTCTCTCTCTCTCTCTCTCTCTCTCTCTCTCTCTCTCTCTCTCTCTCTCTCTCTCTCTCTCTCTCTCTCTCTCTCTCTCTCTCTCTCTCTCTCTCTCTCTCTCTCTCTCTCTCTCTCTCTCTCTCTCTCTCTCTCTCTCTCTCTCTCTCTCTCTCTCTCTCTCTCTCAAGCCTACGAGCTTGAACACTCCTAAGCATTCTAGCTCACTTCTTAGAGTTGTTTTAGAGATTGCTATTGTGCTACTACTTATTAGCGTTGCGCATTAATTCAGACTTTCATTTTAGCCATCAAAGATAACATACAGTACGTGGCTTCGATCCGCAACTTATTGTACTCATTTACTTCTATTTCGTTTTGAATTGATACTATTCTTTATTGCGTTCAGCTTCATCTCAGAATGTATGCATTTCTGTAGTCCTTCGCGACTAATTATTTGTCTGATAATTCAATGCTTGATTGTTTGGCTACGGATGATTTCAAAGTTAGTTACTATAAGTTCAAACGTGATTTCTATCACTATCATTTTGTTTGAAATTGATAGGCGTAGTCATGCATTGGAAAGATGAAGATAGTTTATTCTGCCATGCACAAAAAGTTTTCTTTCTAGACACTCGAACTATTTTCATTCTTTTCTTTTCGAGCTAGACCTATCTTCACAACACCACTTTCCGACAGATCTATCTTGGTAAAGTACTTAGCACCACCAAGATAATCTATTAGGTCATCCATCCGCGGTAGTGGATATCTATTCTTAACGCTTAGCTTGTTCAATTTCTTATAATCGACACAAAACCTTATAGTTCCATCCTTCTTGGCAACCAGAACCATTGGTGATGCCCAAGGAGACTTACTAGGTTGTACCCACCCTTCTTCAGGTAATCATGTAAATGCTTACTTACCTCAGTCTCTTCCGATGCACTCATCTGATAAGGACCCTGTGCGATCGGAATTGAACCAGGTATAAGGTCAATTTTACGATCAACTGTCCTTTCGGGTGGTAAACCTACAGGAAGGTCTAAAAAAACATCATTGAATTTCTCTCCTAAGTTCATTATAAGCTTCAAACTCTGTAGTGTTCTCACTGGGTATATTCATGGCATTTATGTTAAGTTTTTTTTATCATTGCAGCAAATGAAATCATTATGAAAACATAAATAAACTTTAAAATCAGAATTCTTCATTATTGAATTGAGTTCATATTAAGAATAAGGATTAACATTTTTTGTGTTAACACTTAAACTAGCCTTGATCTTAATCAAAGAATTATCATGCATAAAAGATAAAGATTTTTCAACAAAATCAATTCTCAACGACTTATTCTTATCAAAATGCCATTGTTGTCCGAGAACAATATCTACATTAGCTAATGCAACATGATGGACTTCTAGTTTTTTAGAGTAATCTTGTATGTGTAACTCTACATCAAGAACAACATAATCCATAAACTCGGAATTGCTTCGCGATGCCATTGTCACATAATATTTTTTCTCACTTTTTCGGGTAGGAAGGTTTTGCGTCTGCACCAAATTTACATTAATAAAGTTATGAGTGGATCTTGTGTCAAAAAGGACATTAACAACTTGATTTTTAACTTTATCTTTAATGCATATAAGGTCATTAGGTCCAAAAACTAAAGAACTAAGGAAACATTCATCCATCTCATTACTTCAAGATAGATTCCCTGAGGTAGAAGCTGATTTCTTTACGCAATCTCGTGCAAGGTGGCCCTCGCCATTACACTTGAAGCACAAGTTTTTCTTACGAGCTTCAGCTATATTAGTACTATTGAGTTGGAAAAAAGACTGGAGCCCTCACTATATCATGATGGAGGTTGTCCTATTACAATACGAGATTCCTGAATATTTCATAGTCATTGTTCATGAGAAATTGGTAAGTCTTTATGAATTATAGTTGACTTAAGTTTGTACAGTAATTGTCAATAGGAATGAAATACCCAATATCTTTTGCATGCCTTTGTTCAGGATATCTCTTTTTATTTTCAAATGGAACGGTCGTGGAATCGGAAACTTCTTGATACTTTCTTTATTATTTTGAACATGGTAGCATATGCTTCTCTACTAATACTAGAAAAATCACATGCGCCTTGAAATAAAGTGTTGTTAAGAATTTTTTCAACCTCGTTTGTAATGTTCCCTGTAATAGTACCTTTTATTTTACTCATTCTACTTGTGCTCAACATCGATTTTGTTGAGTTAGAAGTCAGAAAGGAACCTAATGACTTCCCAATAGAATTGGCATCTGTGAAATGGTCTTGAGCAACCAATGCAAATTTGCACAACAAATATCATTGTTAGAAGAAGGTTGGTTAGAAAATTTGTACAAACACTCTATTTATTTTATAAAGCACAATGCTGAAACTTCTCCTAGGAAATGGAAACAAATAGATATCTGACATAACTCATGATTGTATGAAAGCGAAAAAATTCAAACAACATTAAGGACAAATAGTAACGATGACACTTACTTAAATGCATGGATCCTTCTTTTGTGGTGATCCCCTCTCCATGAAAGATCACAAATATCTTTTTTTGGCAATCGTCTTTTTATTACTTTTTGTCTTCTTATTTGGGAAGTCCATATCTTTAACCAGAGACAAATATGAGATTCACACGGATTGAAATGCAATTTTCATCTCATGATTACTAGTTGTAAGCTCTCTCAAAAAGTCTAACATTTCAATCCATTTTTCATGACTTCATTTTTCTCCAAACAATTTTCCAAGTTCATTAGTGTATCATAATACTCCCTTGGTATTTGCTTCACTATTTCTCCTAGAAAATATATTATTTGCATTGAATATGCATTATCGTATGTTTTCAAGTTATCACAATAACCTAAAAGATCACTTTTCCATGGCACATATATGTGCGTACTCTACTCATTTGTATTAGAATGCTAATCAATGGATATTGCAATGTTTTTTTTGTTTATTGTGCCATGAACAAGATTGCCATAGTTCTCTATCAACTCTTAACATTATTTTTATATTTTTGCTAGCATTCTTGGTAATTAGACAATCCAAGCCAAGCTAACAAACTTTTTCGAAGGTGCTTAGCAAATCTAACCATTTAAGGCTAGCATGATGAAGAAATGCATGCAAACGATCTGTCTACTTTCTTATGCATGCAATTGATCTAGATTGAGCTTGTAGGAATACCGATAACTACCACATATGTGAACATTGTAAGGCCCATTAAAAAAGGCACTATAAAGTACAAGGTCGTTTTTCTCTTTTAGGACTCAAGAGTTTTGTACTCCAATGAGCGTCATTCTTTGTGAGTACCTCCTTTCATCTCAGCGCCTGGAGTTAATCAGACTTAACCACACACAAGCGACATACAAAAATGAAGGTGGAATTTCCAACTTGACGCTATGCAAAAGATTGAACAAAGGAATCTCATCTATACACAAGATACTCACAATAAGGTAAGAGGACACGTTAAAAAGTTGGACTCATTTCTTTTATTAAGCAAATGTTTTTTTGTTCACTTCTTTGCATGTCAAAACTTTGCCTCCTGCGCTCTTGACAAATCCCAAATTGTTCTGTTTAACCACTCGAGACCCCTTGTGAGTAGGTTGCGTTTTGGCCTTGTTTGCAATTGTGCTCCCAAGGAGAATTGTGGTACTGTCACTCGAAGAATCTACGAACCGCTGCTTCGTTCCTGGATTCACTAACTGCCGTTTCGTTTGTGGATGCACCAACTGCTGCCTCTGCTTAAGAACGATCTATCGCCGGTCCAATTGTCCTGGCATCTGTTCCTTCCAAGCGCTCGAAACAGTAGAATAATTCCTGGACAGAGGAATAAAGTGCCAATTAGCACGTGTCGCAAGATTGTAAAGCCCCACAGTCAATTGTTGAGGGTGCCAAGTTGGTCCACTAGAAGTAATGTCCGATAGAACAGCTAGTTGGGCATGGGCATGTTCGTCAACAGCTCCTTTCATCACCTCTCAGTCTAGTGCCATTTGGACTGGTTACACTTCCAGATAGCACTTGCTTTTGAAGGTCAAACTATAGCTCGACACGATTAAATGGATGTCAGCTAGCATTTCACATTGGATCGCTCATGCAAAATCGTCATCATCTGAAGAGCTATTAAAAGTTGGTAAAGTTCTCTTTGTCGGCAGTTTAACGCTTCTAACTTTTTCAGAAACTTTACTGTTAAATGACTTATTGCTTTTAGGAGCAACAGTGGAACTTTTGGGCGCTGAAGTGTCTACGTGCTGGATACGCTTGACAAACTCATTCGACTTTGATTTTGAGCTTGTTTCAAGATCTTGTATCCTATTCTCAGAAAACTCTGGGAGTAAATTATTCAAAGGTCGCCCCTTTCTAGGGGTTCTCTTGCCAACAGCGTGCATAGAAGTTGGACCGGAGTCTATATTCTCCTTGGTTGAAGTATCAACCATTTGCCTGGCAGCACCTTCTAGTTGTGCAATTTTGAAAGTGCTTTGTTTTCTGGCCACCATAATTGGGATTCCTCTAACTTGCACAGAACCATTTCTCTGCTGATCTTTAATGTACGTCTGATTCCCACGTATATTTCTTTCAAAACTATGAAGCTTCGGTGCCGCAGAGTCCACTGGTGTGAGTTTTCCATCAATTTGGCATGTAAAGACAAAGGACACCTGCCAAAAGACATGTTCAAGCAATATGAGCTAAGAGGAGCCTAATATTTCTCTACGTAACTCTTCATAAGTGAGCCCATCACAAAAGCTCTGGAAAATCTAATGGTGCAGTTGAATGGTATGGGTATTCGGTATAGAGACTCAAACTTACACATTTGGTGTAGTTAGCTTTGGCATCTTAGGTATAGGGCTTACTGCAACTCACCTCATCACCAGCAGCTAATTGCAGAATAGTGTCTGGTACAGTAGATGGACTTGCATGATGAGCCCAGTTCCTTAGATCCTCCTCTGTAGGTGTCCCTACCTATCACTCAAGCAGATCACTTTTACAAGTGCATCCTCAATTGAAAAGCATCTACCTTTATAACCAATAGAAGTGTGCACTAGCTCCATGTTTACTTACTTGTTTCTCCCATGAATGTTGCTTGGTCAAGCAGCCCGCAACCTCAGAAAAGCGACCAATATCCGACAGCTCATTCACTTCTGTTTTGCTAGGATGAGTGGCTGTCCCTTTACATTCGAATTCCCCATCTGAATCAGATCCTGAATCTAAGACCTCCAGCTCTTCATCTTTGTTCTTTTTGCAACGTTTGCAGCCGAGGGATTCATGAGTATCTGACCTGTAGAAATATATTAATTGCTGGGTCATCTACAAAACCACTATCTATAGTTTCAAAATCCAAATTCTCCTAGGCTTACCTTACATCCTCATGCAAAGTGAATAAATCTCGTAAGTCCTCCATTGATAGCACATTAACCTGTCAGGTAAAACGGGTGGGTTTTACTTCAGAAGTTGCCCAGCTTGTTTCTTGACATTTTAAAGATTGCACTGAACTAAGAAACCCTCAAACCTGAGCTCTGGGATCATTGGTCTGCTCTTTGTCAACCACCTTCTGAAGACCCTCTTTTGACAATTGGCGTTGATAAACCTGAACAAAAATAAGCTAGAATAAATAAAGTCATCACAAGTCGTGATAGCGAGCCACTAATTAAAGACACTGAACTCCACATGCTGGCAGACTCCCTTTGAACTGCAACTAGGTCAATAAGCTTATCTTTAATCAATTCCAATGTAATAGATTAAATTAACCAGACACCATGTCCTGCCAAGTCTCAATACAGAACGAACAGCAAACAAAGACTGAAATTGGAAAGTTTGAAAATCTCATTGCTTTCAAGCTAGTACACTTATCTGCATCACGATGTAAACATGGCAAAAATGCCAATTACCTTTTCTTCAATTGTTCCTGTTGCAAGAAATCGGTAGATGAATACTCGCTTCTTTTGTCCATCTCGCCATACCCGAGCTGCTGCCTGAAGTCATATCAGAATGCAACTGTGATGCTTAAAGAACAAACCTCTCACCAATGACACCTCGCACACTCTCTGCATGTGCTGCACAAATGCTTGGTTGCAGGTATTACCTGCTTGTCAGTTGCAGGATTCCAATCTGGATCAAAAAGGACAAGCCGGTTGCCTCCAATCAGATTCAAACCACAACCCCCAGCCTTGCTGCTCAGAAGGAAAGCAAACTCGTTCTGCATTGTACATTCTTTAGGTTAAACAAGTTTTCAGATTTTCGAGCTGGCACCAACAACAATAAATAGCTGCACAAACAATGAAAGTTCAAGACTAAGACAAAGTTGAAAGAAAAATTGGAAGTTCAAGACTATAACAAAGTTGAAAGAAAAAGCATATCTGAAGCTTTGACAATCAAGAGATTCCAGGGCTTTGACACTTAGGAGAGTCCAGGGGAGGTTTGGCAAGGAAATTGAACGAACACTGTTTCTCTTAGAAACTCAGTACTGAAGAGGACAATTTTTCAAGGCACTTTGCAATCAGATTGCCGCATCCTTGCCAGTGAAGTGCTTTCATTTTGGATAAAAAGTCCCAACTTGGTGGTTCTCAGATTCTAGTGCGAGGTGTATTTTAGGAGCGTCTTCGGGCACTTTACAGAAGAATTTGGAATTGCAATCCATTATGTATAATACTTCGCATTTCAGCAAACAAATATATTTGCTAGACTTTACCATCTCAAAAGACTCACATCCGGATTAAAGCATTGCAGAAGCTTTAACAAATTGTTGACAATTCAATAATAAGTTGCTCTTAGACTGGATAGTTTGACTAGCTTACCAGTGTTGGATCATTGAAACGCTGCACCAGTTTTTGTCTTTTACCAATTGAAGTCGTTCCATCCAATCTTAAGTATGGGTAATTCCTCTCACGACAGATTTGAGCAAACAAATCTAATGTCTGGGGTTCAAGAGCATCATAAGTCAGTGATCTATAGGCATGAAAATAATCCAGCAAACATAAAAGCACAGTCAGCAGCTGCCACAGAAAATAGTGGCACATTGCTATGAACGATAGTCTCAAAACCTGAGTATAGTTTGAAACAAGAACAATCCTGTCATCTGTATTTTGTCGCAGGTTTGCTAGTAATTGAGCAAGCACAAGCATCTTCCCTGATAAATGTATCCAGCTTCCATCAGCACAAGCCCATGAACCAGTTCTAAAGCACCAGCAATGAACCACATCAGTAACTGGGGAAAGAGAAATTGTTTTGAAGCTTGGTTGTTCAAAACTAATGAAGCTCTGATTGGAAATAGTAACTCCATTCAAACTGTAAAGTTCAAATTTAGGTTTTACTCATACAAAATTCAAAATTCACAAACAACAAAATAGGGAGCCATGATTGCAGACTTCCTGTGAACTGATACATGTGAGGCAGAGTTCATGTGTGTTCTATCATTTACCAGTGACATATAATGCATCAATTCATCATTTGAGCTACAGATGAAAAACCATATAAACAGATGGAATGCGAACCATAACTTGGTGCCACAAAAGATCTTTTAAAGATTATGTTTCACAAGATTTGATAAAGACAGCTATTGTTAAATGCTGCTGGGAAGCTTATCCACAGTTGCAACTTGATTTCATGTTGTAGAGTTCTATAAGAGATGCAATAAACATACTGATCGAGACTTATTACCTGCCAGAAAACATTTCCTGCGGAAAAAACTGCATGCATTCTTCGAAGCCTGCTGCTTCTGAGCCTCCAGCACGAAGAGTATCATATATAAGCTGCACCAATCCATTTCAAGTGAACAAACTAAAGAGGACATTGACAGAACAGCACCGTAGCTGATAACAAAGACATTCCCATTTCCAAAAACTTCATGATTCATGCAAGCACTCTTTGGCCATCAACACGATTGTGCATAGCATTAACAAACTATGACATCTTACTGGCATCGTCAACACCAAAGAATAGGAATTGTATGTCTACATTTGCTTCCATACATGACCAATATTCTAAGTTTCTTTCACTTTCTTTAAAGGCGAAGGGCAAACTAGGCCAGTTAGTAGCAAAAACACCAAGCCAATCATACAAAAACTTCTAACTTCCTTATTCAAGTCTGAGCTTCAGGCCCACTAATAAGGCAACAAGTATATGAATGTTTAGCACAGGTAAGTGCCCAAATAACAAAAAAGGTAGACATGTAGCTCATAGGTTTGAAGTTCACCCATGAGGTCTTCAACAAACAACGCATGGATGTAGTACGAGCCTAAAATTGAAGGGTTCATTACTAAAATACACAGCGAAAAAATAACCAAACTTTAACCTTAGAACCATGCATAAGCCTAGCTTAAAGCTTAGGTTTCTCTTCAACTACATTGCGTTCAGCAATTTATCAACTTGCACCATCAAAAGTGGCATATACTTGATGCGAGAACTTAACCCATATTTCTGCATCCATGATCCAATCACCCGAGCCATTCATACCAGAACAGAAGTCATCTGAAGAAACTTTAACTAGGATCAAAAACCCAGATTCTACCATTAAAAATAGCAAAGGTTGATGACTTATACATAGCAAACAGCCACTAATCCAGCCCACTTAATTGGTCTCAGCACCATTCATCCAATGCATCTAGAACTAGCTTTGAGATTACAAGCTTTATCAGACTTTAGAAGTAACTAAATGAAGAAGAAATCCTTTTACCTTCGGATGATTGCAGAGCTTTTTCAATGCAGTTATTGAGGCCAACGCCCGAGATCGCTTTGATTTGTCTTCCAATGCCAGTCGCACCTGGAGTAAAAATTAAAATACAAAAAATTTGAGTACCGCAATCAAATAAATTATTTCCGTATAATGAAAAAACCTAGTGTACAAATGATATGCGGATAAAGAAAAATCAATTGCAGCAACCAACTTTGTATGCACCTTCACCATTGAAGAGCTTACATTTTTTGAATCAATGAAATGACGGTACATTTTCAATTGCAAGTCTGTCAACTTGCAGCACACAACCTCTACTATCTGGAAGGATCAAAATTGGTTAGTATGCCTGACTTTCGTTAAGTTTGGGAAGCAACTTCTGATTACTCTACAAAGCATCAAAGAACGTGAATCATACAAGATCTATAAAATATTTGATTAAAGGGAAGGAAAAACTAAGTTCTACTCAGAAAATGGTATCCTTTTGTCACTAGTAACAATGATCAGAACACAAACCTTAGGAGGCAAATGATTTGATAAAAGAGCATTTGTACGCCGTAGAATAAACTGTGAGAATCATAAATGTAAAGAATTAGTTTAAGCCTATCATCTTAATTTTGTACAAAAATTTAGAAATTTGTGGTGCTTGAGTTTCCCCATGTCCTCAAAATTTATTGACATGAGAAGATCCAAAGAATTGTTATGCATGCAAATCATTTCAAGCTAGTTGACATGTAATTATACTGACTTGCATAAGCAATCCTTGACCCTGATCTCCCATACCTGATTAACTTTCTCACTAAGTTCAGCAGAGCGCTCTGCACCCAGTGCTCTTTCTTCATCACTCGCATCCGGCTCACGTCCATAAAGAATAGGATGCTGAAATTCAACAAAGTTCCAGGGTAAAGTATAGGTGGCTATGACAAATAGTTGCTTTCTCCATTTTAAAAAACTGAACTGTATAATGGTAATAACAAGTTTGACAAACCATCAGAACTGGGAAATAAAGTCATGGACATTTTTATCTACCAGTTAAGGATAAATCCACACAAACTCATGCCGAATATAGAAATAATGAGCAGCAAACTATAAATCAAAGATCACTTGCCAACTAAGATCTCAGAAAATCAATGCTACGCTGAATGGCAGGTCCTCCTAAATACGCGGATACAGTCTCCTACAAAAGGCTCTCAAGTATCTGAACAGCAAACTACCAAAAAAGACAAGAATGGGTCTACTTAAACTACTTAGTATACCCGCTGAATGGCAGGTCCTCCTAAGGAGGACTGCCCATACGCGGATACAGTCTCCTACAAAAGGCTCTCAAGTATCTAAACAGCAAACTAAGAAAAAAGACAAGAATGAGTCTACTTAAACTACTTAGTATACCCTCTTCATTAGAGTAAGAGACTCCTTCCCTGCATAAGATCTACCAGATATTCAGAGCCTTGATCAACAAACCAATGACTTAATTAATAATCACCAATTATCCTGAAATGGAACCAAGTGACAGAATGACCAGGACCCAATGTGAATAGCTAGTACTTTGGGGATCTAAACATATTAAAGTCGCCCTCCTAAGTACACTAGTATACCGGTAAAGACCTCAATTACATTTCCATAACTTTCCCAACCCCTTATTGCTTAATGTTTGCAGTTGTGTAATCTATGGCCGAATGATCATTGCAAAAGCTCTAGCATGTTCTTGAAGCAGTGTTGCACTAACAAGTAAGCTGCAATGTAGCCTCATCAATAGGGCACCCATCCCACTAAACCAAATACTGAATTTAGTGAACAGATCAATTGTACTACGATAGGCAAAGAAAGGCAAAACTATGAAACGTTCTTCATAAGTAACAGGAATAAGCTTCTCAATAATGTTACAAGCACCATAATACCATGGATGCCAGCCTATATTTGGGGCTTACCCTAAACAAAGGTGTGCCAAGCAAAATCAATATAAACTTCATACCTCTCTTGAAACTCAAAATACTCATGACTCTTAGACACGACAGCTATAAATGGATTTTGTAACTTCGGTAAATGATTTTGGGTCCAAACAATGCATCTTGGTTTCCAAGGGGGGCTTGAACCCAGGACTCAAGAAACTTATGAACAAAGAGATGGGCGCAAATAGATAAAGGACTGGAAATGCATTTTATTAGTCAATTATTGTTCACATGTCATTATTGGCACCTAGCCCTAACTCCCAGAGTGTGATCATAACTCATGGACTCACCAAGCATAAATAGGCCTTGGAGCCTCAATATCAAATGTTCATCGATTACAAAGTAGCTCTTAGATCCTATCAACTTAGGCTCAATTAAGCTTACATTCAACTTATTTCCAGCATCATACTCAAAGAGGTTGAGTCTTTGTTACTATCCTACATTAAGTGATCATTACATTTGCAGCCTTCTTCCTACTCCATGAGGTTTTGTGATGTTTTGCTTATGATTATGGCCTTACCCAACTGATATTGTAGCTACTAAGAACATTGAAGTTTGAGCTTTTGAAATTTTTAAAGTTTACTCTTAAATGTTGGACTTTTTATGAGTTACTACATTTTTATGAATTATGTAAATTTCAAATTGGAATCTAGATTGTTGAATGTTGAAAGTTGAATGTTTTGATCATAGTACATACCTTTATAATTGCATTGACATTTTTTTCAAATTTCATGATTCATTTTTGATTTGACATCACTTTCAAATTCAAACCCAAAAAGTATACTTATTAATACAGGTCACAAGTATCACACGTATTGGGTAAGGTTTTAAAGTTTAAACGGCTAATCGTTAAAATATGGAATTCGGAATCTTTAATGCTTATAAATTTTATAATTCAGTCATTATATCTATAGATTATTATGATCGATGCATTATCCAACTATGCTTTTGGCTTGTCCTAAAATTTGAGTTTTGAAACCCTAAAACTGAGTCGCCCGATTCGAAAATAGGTCGAATAGGCCGATTCTGCAGATTCCGATTTGATTGATTCCGAATAGTAAGGAGACTTTATTTTTGTTCATGTAATCCCTACACATTGCACAATGCACATCAATCGTTGAACTTTGAAGGACCAGCAGCTGCTCCCTTCTACAAAAGCATAGTTGGCAGTTGCTACCTAGTACCCAGAGGCTAGAGCCAAGAGCAAGCACGCCGCATGCACACTTTCAAGTTTGGACTCTGGAGGTATATCCCAACTTCCAACCTCCTAGCTCCAACCATGTCCATGGACTATGTGGCATGTCACATAAAGAATTGCTATAGTCTAGAGGCTATGTAGTATGTACTATGTATTTGAGGGTAGTTGCAACTTGCTTGATATCAGATACGGAACCCAAGCATGGGACCAGTAATTACTAATTAGTAATTATTGATAGATTATAGATACAACCACTCAAAATTGAAAAGTGCAATCTATAGTTACCACTCAAAGTTTGAAGTTACAGCTTACTAGTTAGTAGTTACTAAGTAGTAGAAACGCCTAGGCATTAACACTTGAGAACGCAAAGTCAAACATTAAAATTCTTTTACCATTCTTTAAACTTTATTTGGTATTTACTATGTAAGATTGGCCTTTTGTTTTGCAAATTTTTTTAAAAAAATGGTTCAAACTGGTTCTCGATTCGAACCCAGCAACCCAATTCGGATCGGTTTGATTCAGTCGAATTGGCCCGATGCAAATCGGCTAGAAACATTGGGCAGAGGCAAGTGCAAACGTAGAGGCAAGCGTTCACAGACAACACCGCATCCTTGAGGAGGATTCCCTATCTTCCTACTCGCCCACCAATGACAATGATGAGGAAGAATCTTCATCGAATCACGATGCCTTCAAGTCATAGGGATTTAGGGTTTTATTTCATGTCACATGACTATGAATCCATTGTTCATCTATCAAATTCATGTAGTTGGCCATTGGCCCACTCCTTGATATATATCAAATGGTTCATGACATGTTGATCATTCTCATGAGGCATGTGTGGAATGTGGATCATTTTCCATGTTTTGGCATCATACAAACTATAATTACTTTCAAGTTTCAAGTTTGGTATGTTAAATGCTTAGTGTGTGCTTTTTATGACCTATTTAGTAGGCGTCATTGCGTCATACCTAATATCGGTTTGTTAAGGTTTTGGTTTCTTTGAATGCTAGCTTGAATGTCAATTTTTGAATGGTAGTTTGTTGAGTTTTCCTGATTTTTCGGATGGTAGTTTGCTTGTCCTTAACCCTTTGGTCATTCTCAATTAGACTATGAATTTGGATTTTGCAATAACTGTAATAATACAAAAAGGTTGCTTAACGAGTTCTAGAGAGCTCCTTCATAACTCGTTACTATGTATGATTCTAAACAATCAACTAGAGTCTGGTCTATAAGAAAATCAAACACCATGCATCAATGATCACTCAGCAATGATACTAGATAGTCTCATTCACAATTCACAATGGATCTTTTTATGGCCTATATGTGTTGTTTTCTCCACCCTAACACATGAGAAAAAAAATACGGAAAAGGACACAACATTCCAATTCAAAACGCTCCAATCATGGCTATTCTGAAACGCTATTTCCAAAATGCAACTTTCCGGATGCTACGCATCTATGCACGTATCAAGTTTCAAGTTTTTTCGATTGTCAATATTTGAAAATTATCACATCAAACTTTAAATCTAAACAATGTAAGCGCTAACTCGCAATTCCTCTATACCAGAAAAGTGTTATCATGGCAAGTGATAAGAAAAACAACTCATAGTACTTCGACCTTGCATTTAACCAAAACATTGTTTCAATCCCGAAAGCGATTGCATTCCAGGACGAACATTCAAAATGTATGTGTGCTTACTAACAAAACTATGTCAAGCAATGTACATTTCGCATAGATTTTAATCTTTTTATTTTGTTTTTTGTAAAGGGGGCACCATGCTTGTGCTCTCCTTAAAGCTCCTACCACATTCTCAACCCTTTAAAAAGCTCTATCTCGTGCTATTATTTATGGCTCGTACAAGAAATGTGAAAATAGTATCAAGCTAGTCACCATCTTTGCAAACAGATACTTCACTCATTGTACAATCACCTCTTGCACATCTATAAGAGGTCATGTTGTCACATGTTACATGTACTTTGAATCCCTTTACCTATTGTAAATTGTAAATATCAATTGTAAATGGCTACGTCACCAGTCTGTGGAGATAATTGTAAATTGCAATGCAAATATCATTGTAAGTGGCTAAGGGATACTGAGTCTCAAATTGAGTTTGTTAGACTGACCTCCTAAAAAGTATGAGGGTTGACCGATCAATAAGACACATGTCATATGCTCGCTGAAACACTTGGTCCAACGTATGAGTGACATGTCAAATGGTTCTCCTACGTGTAAGGGTACTTATTGCCAAGTGGCGAATGTCAGTTTTACATGGAGCTTGCCATGTGATGTGTCAGGGGTAAGGGGTGCTTGAGGGGATATAGCGTGAGCCTTACCAGGCATTCTCTATTTTGATTCCTATGCAACTATGGTTGGGAGAAGGCTTACAACAGAGCTCTTATGTTTGCTTGTTGATCTGCGTACTATTATTGCCTGAGATTAATAAAGAGACAGACTTGTTGAGTAATTTTGGTGTATTTACTTAGGGTTTAATGAGCTTGTGTGCAACACATGTGGGATTTGTTGACAAACAATTTGGATCATTGTAGCTTAAAAAGTCATGTTTCTGAAACTAAATTGTTTATATTTATGCATTTTGGTTTCCAGGGGGGGCATGAACCAAGGACAAAGAAACTTTGGATGCCAAGCTAACCAACTAAGCCAACCTCGTTAGATTGAATTGTTTATATTTATGACCAAAGGTCTCACAAAATCTCTTTATACAGGTGTCACAATATTGAGAAACGTTTCCCACCTAAGAAATGAGACCCATCGATAACAACAATAATTGAGGAAGGGGATACAAGAAACGAGGAAACTCCATGCCATCACAAAAGCAAACTCAAGCAAGGTAATTACAATGGTGCATGTGGAAGAGAAGAAGACACTGAGGGGAAAGTGATTCACATTGCAAGGGAGGGAACCTATGTTGGATAGAAGTCAACACTCTAAAAATTGCATTCAGAAAAGGTCAAATTCTAGTCTTTAAACAAAAAATGTCTTTGTTATATTTCCAAGTCCCCCATAGCATTGCCTCAAGGTGTTTCCCCAATTGAGGAAACATAGAGTCGGGGTAAACACATTTCACCATGAGAAAAGTTGGGAAAAAGCGTTCCCCATCACTATGACGTTTGCTAATTCTGGATTGCCACCAAAACTAATGCTCTTGGTCAAAGTGGATGAAGACCAATCTCAAGGTAGTCCCAATTTGTGGCGGGACATCAAGCAATAATATACAATGAATGAAGGTGAAAGAAATGCACCAAACCCATCCCAAGTGGATGTGGATGTTGTACATGTTGGATAACCAACAAGTATGATGATAATTGTGCAAAAGGCACCTTTTCAAAGTCGACCCTTTAGTGAGTTTGCACTAGGAGGCCATAAGTATGAGTTGCTTTAAGACATAGGTCAGATAAAAACAATGACGATAAAAACAATGACCAATAGGGGACTGAATTTTCGGTGTGCTTTATTTAAGTTTACTAATCCAGATATGTTGCCTACTTGCTCAACAATCTAGCTATTAAAGATCCCATAACGTTCTTTGGCTGAGAACTCCTTGTCAAAAAGATGAAATTCTATTTCAAGATCAAAACCCCATGTTTTCTTCATGCACACAAAATCATTGATCAAATGAAAATTGAACCTCCAAAGATTCCCAAATCAACTTGCTGAAAATAGCTTAGTAGAGCTAGCTTTAAAGAACTTTCAAAAACCTCAAATAATGTGCAAAAACAGAATCCTCACTGCCCTAGAAGGTGCTCTAAATCAAGCAACACATCCACACAAAGATCATATAAATAACAAAAGCAAACATCAATCTCCAACTAAAATCTCAAAACAAGCAACAATACGTTGAAAATATGGCCTTCCTATTAACCATGGTTTGAACTTTACCCGTGACGTTTCCTATAAGTCTCAGAACTAGCAGATGAAAGAAAACAAGTCTACAAATACAAATTGAAACCCCCTTAGTGTTGGGCAAGAGACTCTCTCCCTACTTGGAACCTCCAAATAGTCAAGGCCTTGATTGATATTCCTATTGATCACTCGACTAACAATCAAATGTTTTATGATAGCCAAGCAACCAAATGACAACAAAATAAAATGTAATTAACTAGCATTTTGGAGTCTCAATGTATTTATGAGGACCTAAATACACTAGAATGTGCATGAAGACCCTGATCCTAATGCTTACTTCATAGTATCGCCGAAACGCGGTTGCATCTCCAAGAATTCCAGGATTTGTAAAATTTACCATTGCAAAAAATTCTTCAAGATCATTCTGCATGCCTCCACAGATTTGATTATTCCAATACAAATCCAATCATCAGTTTGAAGCCAATGACTAAATGAAAGCTGGGACTCTTGGTCATGAATCATCTCTATCTAATTAATCCATTGATGTATGTTGAGGCGTGCAATGCTAACCTAAACCTAAAATTATCAGGGCATGCTAGTCTACAGAAAGAATCACCTGCATTGGAGTTCCAGAGAGAAGCACTCGCCTACGGCAGTGCAGTCCAGCCAAGGCCTATGTCACAAACAGTCAAGTATTGATAAGGTCGGAAACACAATCGCGGATAAAGAGGATCTCTCCTGCAGAATATAAAGTTCAAAGCTTGAGGAAACCAGTGTAAACTTACTTGATTTGTAAGAGTTTGATCATTTTTAAGCCTATGTGCCTCATCACATATAAGGAGATCACAGCTGCCTTCCTTTTGAAATTTTGTTGCATGCATTCTGAATGTTTCATATGATATGATTAAAACCTGCAAGGCCAACCAGATTCAAAATTTTGATTATGAAGATAAGACAGATTGGTTGACTGAACTCTGAAATTCCAATGCGCATCTTGTGTTTTTAAGCAGCTGAATGGAGGGGTCAAGGACACAATCAGAGAAATTGGAAGATAATATGGATGACACACAAAAGTGATGCTTCTTATCAGATATCACATGCCTGAAAAGAAGTTCGAGGAGCTAGGAAACTTGTAATGTCTGATATCACTTCAGCACGGGTAGACTCACAGATGGCAATGAGATTAACCCGTCCTCCCAGCCATTTCTTTATTTCAGATTCCCAGTTACTCACAAGACTCGTGGGAGTCACAATAATCACTCTCTTTGCCAGAGGAGAACCATCAAACCCTTGACGCAGTACAGTCCAAACAAGTGTGATCGACTGCAATGTCTTTCCAAGCCTGGCAAAACAACACAGCATATACAGCTGACATTGAACTTTTGGAAGCAAGCTGTATCAGCTATAAATTTCAAAACAGTAGGACACATTCTCATCATTGCCTTGACTTCTAGCATTTGATATTCAACTTCACACAAAAATAATGTCATATATGTCATATAAATTAATCAGGCTAAATATGATCAACCTATTCGGATGACATCTTACCCCATATCATCGGCCAGGATGCATCCCGCCAAACTTTCATCAACCTTTGAGAAGTCACGAAGACCTGCTATGCATTCAAACATGAACTGCACACCTTCCCTGTACAACGTCATCCCTCTTAATAAAGAAATTGATCTGATCAGGTATGATCAGCAGGTTTTCAAGCAGGAATAACAGTTTTCCATATGATCGAATTCTACAAACATGCATCTGTAAGAAATTGCTTTGCATTTTCCATTATAATCATTTGAGTGGTTGATTATCTCATGGATAATGGAAAACAGTTTCTCAATCTTTTGAGACAATAATCAGGAGGTAAGGGATCCACGATACCATTGTTTTTTCAGTCTAGCATTATAAGGGACTGGAATCCAAAAGTAGGCAAGCTTAACTTGATGTTTGATGCTTTTATTATCCGAACTACAAGAGATGCAAAAAATACCATTTGATGCCCTCAGGAGTTCCCAAACTAGGTCAACCTGTCTAAATTCATGGTGAAAAATAAGATTGCTGGTTGAAATGTCTCTCTAAAAATGCAACTTACCTTTGATGTGGGCGTAGAAACCGCACAAGAATTGGATCTACAACAATTGATTCAGCATTCTGAGTAGAGCTTGGGTCCACATCTTCAGGCTGCCACAAGACTAGAGGTTCAATATCTGGAGGAAGGGTTTCACTTTCTTCCTCGAAATCCTGATTCAAAAGATCTGTGTATGTGGGAAGAGTGTTATGAGGAGGAAGGAAGAACTGCCTTGAAGATCCCCATGGCACAAAACGCTTACGAACAGATAGCCGTCGAAGAAGCTCCGGTGTGCGACCAGAATGATTGCCAGGACATGGTGATTTGAATGGTCTTCTTATTACAGCAGCCCCTTCAGATACAGTCAGCACTTTGGGAAGCAAAGCCTGTCTTTTAACAATCAGGTCCCCACTGTTTACAGAAGTGCACGTCAAACAGAATCCAGATTCAGCAACCTGAGGTCCGTTCTTTATATCCAAACAAGTCATACTTCTACATGAAATAAAAAGCATATTATAAATATTTTAAGTACACATGATTATGAGGAATCATTTGTGGAATTTGGACAAAAAATGCTCTCAACGAATGAATTGGACAGTTCATTCGCTTGAAATGAATATTCTCTGTATGCATTTATCGACATACAGCATCAAGTTGCCTAGTAGTGCTCAGATCAATAGCCTCATCATGCTATATGCTTCTACAGCTCTACTGATGATGTTGCAAAACAGGAGAGGTATTGACTACGAACCCTGCTAAGATTGCAACCTACCATAATCAATTCTTGGAAACTCAAAATTTCAACTTGTAGCTTACAAATTTATAGTTCAGCATTTGGTGTTTGATGTATGGCCTTTTAAAATGTGGCGAAAATTGGATAGGGGGCTGAAAGTAGGGGCCATCAAATACATCAAAAATGGTATTAGGTATAAGTAAAAGCCCCATGCATCCACATCAGTTTTCAAAAATTGGAGAAAGAACAAGACATTTCTTTTTTGAAGATGTGGAGCATAGTGCGACTTCTATAACTGAAGGAAAGCAACCTTCAGAACTATTAATAAGCTGATATGTAGTTCGAGTCCTGAATTGTACGAGAATTTTATCTCGAGGTCACCGCTTTAACCTTCAAACTAGGAAAAATTTTAAAGATCATTAACGTCATGATTCGGACAATATTCAGGAACAGCCTGTAATGAGCTACATCTTCATATAATTGAATGCAAATTTCAATTTTAGAGTAACGATCATTTTGTTATGGTTACAGAAACATTTTTTACTCACCGTAAGAGAGCAGCAATGTTCTTTGCCTTCGTTTCCCCATCTTTTGACCTGACATTGTCTTCGTGTTTTTGGCCCTCCACATTCTCAACAATTTCATCCGTCTCCAGAGTTGATTCTGAAACGGCTACACTCTTGCGGCGCTCCTTGAACTCTTGAACTGTCACCACTCTGTCACACCCCACGCCCGGCTCGTGATTTTTCCACAGTGGACAGATATAACCTCCTTCGCCTCCATCTGCCTCCTCGCACCACTCCAACGCTTCGCTTTCACAGTTCTCGCACAGCACTCCTTCCGCCATTATGCAAGAAACTGAACCCAAACAATCGTCTCATACCACTGACGAGAAACCGTTTCAAGCCTTCGAGCCGTAGATGGCACAAACACATCATAGGCAAGGCAAGCTTCTGCAAGCCATTATGTTTTTCTATGCCCTAACAAAGCCATGGTAAGCCCATGGAAAAAACAACTCCATAATTCCTGATGCCACGCCTCATAGTTGCAATTCCATCATCTTCTAACAGAAACACAGCTTCAAATATAGCACAATGCCTTCTCAAGCTGTCATTTCTTCGCCTTTGCCGAATGCAGAAAACAAAACGCCTTACAATCCAGACATGTTCGCTCCTGTTCGCATCAACAAAGCTATGAACACGAATCAGCTTATCATCTTCAATTTCATGGCCTTTTATTTGCCTTGGAATTGTTCACAAAAATTCGTCTATTTACGATCTCGTTTTACTGCACGTCCGTCATATTATTCACAGATCGTGTGCGAGACTCTCTCTCTCTCTCTCTCTCTCTTCTTCAGATTATTCACAGATCGTGTGCGAGACTCTCTCTCTCTCTCTCTCTCTTCTTCAGATTATTCACGGATCGTGTGCGAGACTCTCTCTCTCTCTCTCTCTCTCTCTCTCGCAGACTTTCCCGCCGCAACGATATCAAAAATTCAAATAATAAGCGTGTTCTTCACACCACACCAATTTGCCACACCCTTTTTCTTGCAACTAATGGGAACTTGGGCTATTTCTCACGGTTTTTTTTGGTTGATTTATAAGGTCATACGGCGGAAGGGCTTCCCTCCGAGAGCGGTAGACCGACGAAGGTACATGCCCTTCCCTGGGCTGAACTTTCCGGGAAGGCATCCTTTCACGATGTAATTTTATTTCCGACAACCCGATCGTGCATGTAAAAAAGTTTCTTTGTGAGAGGCATCACCATTTTTTTCATTAACAAGTGAAAAATGAGATTACGTATAGGGGAAGGGCCTAAGGCCGGCTCCTTGTCAAGGAAGGCCCCAGGGACTGGGCCTTCCAAGGCATAAGAAATGCCAGGTTTTTTCTTCTTTAAATTTTTATATTAAAAAGTTTGGATCAGTACGCACATGTTCAACTTCTTAAATTTAGCAATTAATGCCTTATGAATTTGTAAGCTATTTATGAATGCATCTATTTCTAAAGTAAGGGTCTCTATAAATACAAAGCAAAAATACATGGAGGTTAGTAAGTATTGTGGAGAGAGAATGGCAAGAGAAGCATTCCATTGTTGTCCATGCTTTATTCTATGTGCTAAACAGATGTAAACAATCTAAATCAAAAGTATGTGCACATATTGTGCGATTTAGTCACATTTGGAGTGCGCTACACATGCTAGCCCAGCACTAAAAATTATCTATCAAACTGACAATTTACATACTAATGAACCAATTCAAAGCATTGCTAGAAAACAGCTTGTCAATTCTTGTTGTGGGTCGCGCTTCAAAAGAACCAATCATTCTGGAAATTAGCATACTACACAAAGTATATCTAAGAAAGAACATATTGTATATGTATGTAGGTCGTGCTATCCTTCCATAATTTGTATCTATCAAACTGACAATCTACATACTAATGAAGCAATTCAAAGCATTGCTAAAAATAGCTTGTCAATTCTTGTTGTGGGCCGCGCTTCAAAAGCACCAATCATTCTAGAAATTAGCATACTTTTGTAGTAAGAAAAACCTTTCTTGACATGCTGTAGACGTAGTTAACTACAAAGCAGCAATAAGCATGAGGATCATATCAAAACATCTCTTCACATGAGATACTTGGTAGTTGAATTCTTGCAGGTAGATGGGTGCCATTGATCAAGCCTCCTTTGAAGAAAGGAGAGAGGAAGAAGAGGAAGAGTGGTGTGAATGTGGACATAGGTCACTCTTATATGGATTTCACCCTTTCTCATCTTGTAACAGATGAGGTTAAGTAGACCTATCCAGCACATAACTTGTGGAATAAGTAACTGTTTTCATTTGTAGGATATATTAGGGTAAATCTTGATCATCCTTATCAAAAGTGAAGTTTGAAGGGGTATTGTATATCACCAATATTAAGTGCGCGACCACTATTTCTCAAGAGAATTAAATGCAGACCCAGTATAGCAAATACTGATAAATATCGTAAAATGTAATTAGGTACCATCCATGAGAGAGAGAGAGAGAGAGAGAGAGAGAGAGAGAGAGAGAGAGAGAGAGAGAGAGAGAGAGAGAGAGAGAGAGAGAGAGAGCCCACCAACTGTACCCACAGTTAGTTAATCCCTCAGTGGGCAGCGGGAGAGTGGAAAGTTATCGGAAACCAATATGCAAATTGTCAAAAGTATCATGAAATTTTTGGAAGGATATTTTGTATCCACTCCATACAGATTAATGGCGTGGATAAAAAAAAGGTAAATTTAAAACTTGCCACCAATTATTCTAGAAGCTAGATAAGGTACATTGGCCCTATAAATTTCATCTTTTCCACATGTGATTAAATGGTAGAAGAACTTATAACTAGGTTAATCCTTCTTGGCAACTCATAAAAACTCATCGAGTGAATATTTCCAAGGACACATACAATTTAAATTGTTGGCCGATTTCATGAAACTTTTGGACGGAGCTTTATCAAATCGAAAGTCCAAGATATTGCAAGGGGCAAAAAAGATAAACTCAACCAAACTATCATCATAGGAGGTTTAGAAATGTATGAAAAGATGAATATTCTACCAAAATGTTTGATCATTTGAAGGCCGAGTCCATCAAAGGGTCCCACCAAGGACCTAAGGACAAACTCGTTGATAATATTGACTTATAGTGTAGGCCCATTTTATAAAAGAATATGAAATCTTCCTCGCTGCAAGAAAGAGGAGCACACCAAGGGAATCCTTACATAAAAGACATTTTATCGAAGGGGATTATGAGCTTGATTTTCTAGCTTAAGAATAAGTCAACCCCTCTTTAATATCGAGGTTCAATCCCTCTTGAGTGAGACTACCTGGGTTTCTTTCATTTTGGTCGACAACAATCAAAAGAACAAGAACAAGCTCATTAATCTTTTAAGTTTGCATACTACTCAACGTCTCCCTCCATATGTGCCCCAATGGATGAAGAAAGGCACTCAAGCCCAAGTTGAAAGGCAATGCCTTATTAAACTTGTTATAATCTTTTAAGTTCAAAGATTATGCGAGATATTGTTGACAAGAATTGTGGTATCATACTTGAGCTCCCTGATCATGGCTACAAAAACAAGCCCTTGTATGAAGCGAAACACAATAGACGCAAATATCTCAAAGCTGGCAAAAATGTGTTCTGCAATCATTTCTTCCAATTTAGTTGAATGTTATTGATTCTACTCATCACTGCAACACTTTTATATCAAAGAGCATAAGGGTATGTTTGGTTTCTATATGAGAATGAAAAGCTACCACTCAAGCTCTTTGTCACCTACACAACAGCTTCCACAAGCTTTTTCAAAAGTATCTTGTCCTTTCAACCAAGGCAACTCATAACCATCAAGCTGAAAGGAAATTAAAATACCATTGATCTTGTTCCAAACTCTTCACATGCCTTTGCACAAATACAAAAGAGAAATGTAAAATGGAGAGTTTGGCATTGAATTTAAAGGTCTTCACAAGATCTATTCTGAAAACATAATTAATCCCCCAACCAATTATAGATGCTGTACTTGAACACTTAGGAGGAGTGGGTTTTTTTCTCCCAGTTGGATCTTAAAAGTAGTTATCAGGTCAGAATCAATTTCATCAACACAACCATAGGTGCTATGGAAACCTCTTTACAACTAGGTTACAGAGCAGCAGTTATGCAACTAAAGCTGTTTTAAAGTTTGTGAATCGAGAAGGATTGATAAACCAGCTATTAAGCTTATGACAGTGTGATACTTACAAAAACAGCTTCATGCAGGAAGAGTAGACTTTTGATCCCAGGCTAGCGAGATTGCATTAAATGTATCTGTTTATAATGAAGTGTACATATTCAAAGATAAAATTGAAGGCTGAAAAAGAATGAAGCGAATCCGTTGCCTGTAGAAATTTTTTGGATGCCAGATATTAATTGCTTCCTGATTATACCATTGATTCTATTCTGAAATAGCATTGGTGCCGCAATTTTCACATTCAATAGCGACATATCTCATTCTCAATGCTATCAGTTGCAAGACCCAACCGTTCTGAAAAGAAATTCCAGTTTATTCGTATGCCGTCAATAAGATATAACATACAAGCGTTTGTAACTTTCCACCTAAAGCAAAAGAGCAGCTCAGAAAGCTGCTGAGACGAAATTCCAGCCAAACCATAGCTTGGAGGTCCGCAATTTGACATTGATAATCTACATACAGGATGTTTTGGCTGATTCTACTGCTACATCTTACATGGTAGTTAAGCATAAACATTAGTAGGCGATAAAATCCGATATTCCGCCGATAAAGTGTGTGACAGAGAGTCTATCAGGCTCTGCATTTTCCACTCATCGCAGGAATGCAGCTAGAGCTGCGGCCAAACCCCCGCTGGCTTGATCGTTGCACTCCAAGAGTGCGCCTTACCAGAAGCTGGCGCATGGCAGCAGCTGCTGCTGCAATTTTAACGGCTGGATTTGCATCCACACCACGTCTGAACTGTTCACAAATCGACATGTGGGCCTGCAGTGCTCCCTCCATAGGCGCATGAGTCACTCCCTTTGCTATCTTCATGCGGCATTGTTCTTCTTTCACAGCCTCCGCACACAGCCCACAAACAAAACGCCCACAAAACACGTCACGGATGCGACTAATGTAGGCAGGCGTGCACTCTTCGCACATCCCACAACACTCACACTTCGCCTGCTCTGGATCAAAACCCATCTCTGAGCCCATATTAGCGTTAGTACCACAATCTGATGAAGCTCTATCCTCCAGCCCATGATCGAAACTAGAAGGCAGAGAGACACTATTTTCAAACTTCTTCTCAACCATCGTAATTTTCTTTCTCAAATAGAAACAAACTCTTAACAATCAATTTCTCAAATGTCCTATTCTATCCTTGCAAAACCAACTATTTCTTTTGCAGAAAGATCAGCAATAGTATCTTGAGAAATTAAACCAAGCTGTGTGTGATAAGAAATTAAACCAAGCTGAGTGTGAAGAACCAATTATCTCTTTTGTAGATAGATCAACGATAGTATCTTCAGGAAAACAAAGCTTTTGCTTTGTGTGTGTGTGTGCGCGAGAGATAGAGAGAGAGACAGAGAGCAAATGTGGAGCAAAGAAGAAGAAGAAGACAGAAGTGGAATAAGGATGGATGTGGGGTGGTGGTGTTGGTAGCACGCTGTATTTGTAGCTGCTGGCTGCTGGGTTCATCTCCCCCCATCTCCATCCATAGCCCACATGTATGTGCATGAAAAGGGGACCTGACACCCACACCCATCCCTCACAATCTCGTGGTGAAAAAGCAAACATGCCTCTAGCTTTTTCTCCTAGGCTCTTCTCCCTTTTCAAGGTAAACCTAGTAATTGAAACATTAAACATCACCATAACCAAAAAAAACATCTAATTGTTTAAATTTCACATTTAGCAAAAAAGATCATTCTTGATAATGTGACAACCAAGAAAATTGTTCGTAGTGCCCTCCAAGATTGCCATGAGGACCTTGGGGTTGGAAAGTTGATCTAGCTCATATTAGAATAAGCTCTTTTTGGTGTAAAAGAGATAATCCTATGTTAATAACTCTTAACAACAATTGGAATATAGATGACCTTCCTACGACTTACTCTTCTTGGTTTGATACTATTAGATGTTTTCCCTACCTTAATCTTAGGTCTTTGCCTACAATATCATTTTCCCCTTAGAACGAGATGGGCCCTACCACCCTATATGAGACTATCATATGTCTACAATCATGCCAACCTTTGGCACCAATGTTTGCCCTCCCTCTATTTGCATTGTATTCAACTTAGGTGATGCCATCTAATTGTCCAACAAGAAACAATTGAACCACGTCTTTAACGGAAGAAAACAAGGGCTACACACCTTCCTAGAATTGGGAGTGTTGGTTACCTTTAGCTCTCTCTCTCTCTCTCTCTCTCTCTCTCTCTCTCTCTCTCTCTCTCTCTCTCTCTCTCTCTCTCTCTCTCTCTCTCTCTCTCTCTCTCTCCAAAACGTGCATCTACAACAAAAGATGGGAGATAAACATTTATGTAAAAGTTTATGAGCAAAGGTATATAATCTAGCATCTATGAGCTGGTAACAATCTAGCATATAATCTGTTTATGATCTGAAAAAAAAATGTATGAGCAGAGGTCGGAATGGACCTCAAAATAACAGATGGTATATTGACTTAAACATAAACACATATTTTGAAGGTCTGTTTTGACCTCCACTGATTTTCACCCCACTTATCAACAGATTCATAAATAAAAGTACACATTTCTTTCTAGAATGTGTAGATCTGTATTCATAAATCAATAAGCATGAAACATAAATCAAGATACTACGAATTAGGGTAGCATGAACTGGTAATATAATTATGAAACATAAACGAATGGCATCACACACGCACACGCTTGTCGCACAGTCTGCATATTTACATGTAAAATAAGATAGGCAAAAAAGACGTGACTGTCTGCATAAATACAAGTAAATTTCCACAAGCAAAAAAGACGAAAAAGACGATGCTATGTTTTTACACGTGATTTGTGAGAGGCGAAAAAGATGACAATACCGTACAAATGTCAAAGGTGTTCTACAAATGCCAAAGGTGCCCTTACAGAAAGAGAAGGTACCTTGTAAATCAATTTTTAAGGCATTTGTCAGAGTGTCGCGTTTTTCGCATTTTCATCAATGTCAATTTTAGCGAAGGCTGACGTCGCAGCCTTCTCACGCTCATCCCATGCACTGTGCAATCAGATTTGACAACGATAGCAGCCACCCACGATCTCCCACAGACAACACAACCACTTTTGTACTTTCTTCATCTGCACACCTGTAAAAATTATGTATATATTGAATATCATCTGCGTATTCAAAGATGAACAGAAAACATATCAAAACGACATCAAAATAGAAGAGAGAGAACAAAACATCATTGATAATCAGAGATAGACATCGTAGATGCTTTCATGCATTGATTCTTTTCTTCCAGATGTATTGTCAATAATAGGTTCATCACCTTTACAGATTGTGTGATTAGCTTTGTGAAGCACGCGGTTACGTCCGCTATTGTTTTGTGCTCACCTGCATTATTGACCTGTATATTTCGTTATACTTAATCTAATTACAGCTCTGTTTGTTCTGCGTTCATATTTGTGTCAATATTGCAATGCGTTTCTACATTCTGTCTGGCTTTCTAATTACTTAATCTGGTTGTCTACTCTTCGCAAATTATTATTAGTCTAGCTGTTTGCGACTAATATTTAGTCTAGTTGTTCGCGACTAATATTTAGTCTTGCTTTTTGCGACTAATTCGCGACTGATTATTAGTCTAGCTCTTCACGAATAATTTGCGACTAATAAGTTGTCTAGCTGTTTGCGACAAATTATCTCTCTGATATTTTTGATGTTTAATGTTTGGCTACGTAATCAGATCAAATGTGATTTCTATCGCTAATGTTCTGTTTGAGTCTGATAGGCGTAGTCATGCTTGAGAAAAGAGTGAGATAGCTTATTCTGTTACGCACGAACAATTTTCGTTTCTTTTTTGAGTTATCTTTCTTCACACCCCTCTTTCCAACAGTTAGCTATCCCTTACGGGGAGCTAACTGCCCTCGAAGGGATTCACTAATTGCGGGTCGGTTGGTGGGTTCTCTCTCTCTCTCTCTCTCTCTCTCTCTCTCTCTCTCTCTCTCTCTCTCTCTCTCTCTCTCTCTCTCTCTCTCTCTCTCTCTCTCTCTCTCTCTCTCTCTCTCTCTCTCTCTCTCTCTCTCTCTCTCTCTCTCTCTCTCTCTCTCTCTCTCTCTCTCTCTCTCTCTCTCTCTCTCTCTCTCTCATGATGCTCCTTTGTTTAATTTCACCTACTATACTAACAGAAAAATGGGCAAATACTGACATACCACTCCTCCAAGCTGTCAATATTTTTTTTACATTAGACCCTTGCATATAATAAAGTTTCATTTCTTAACTAAGAAGGTTTTCCACAAAAATTTGAAATGGTTTGGTTAAAATAAATTGGAGGGAAATGAAATTTCTCACTCCCACTCACTCCTTCCAAGTTACTACCTTACTAGGCACTATAGGTGCATACTCTTTTCGACACTTTGGCTCTACAACATTGGTGAAGAAGTTTGCTCCTCTATCACTTGCTGAAAGTGCGCCCTACCTACCTACCTACGGACCAACGATTTGCTTGCTTACGATATGCATCCTCTTATCTTTTGCACTCCTCTCGTATTTGCTCTGCTCTCCTGATAAGAATGCTTTGATAACCTTCTGCTTCTTTGTGCTATTCATCACTCTAAGCCGTATAGAGGCTGCGATAGGTTAAAGATGCATTGAAGTCCAACGATGGACAACAATGACACTTCTTGTTTATTTAAACTGTCCATCCTGCTTCAATAAGCAGTGATGGACAGTTTGGTTTATGTGATAATCCTCTGATAATGCAGGTGATAACAATGATATAGTAACCATCTTTCCGAGCAATAACTTTCTCTATATGGCTTAGAAGACAACGATGGAGGGCTGCTTCACTTATTCACATATTGTTCACACTTCTTGTGAATAGGATGGACAGATCACTGCCTATTGCCCAATATATGGTTGATAATCAATATTTTTATGTTCTATCCAACGATGGATAGTATATGCATGATGGACTTATACGTACTCACCGATATACACATACATACCCTGCTGTTTTAGTGATGGACAGGAGGGTCATGTTCTTTTCAAAGACTAATACTTTAAGATCATCGTTGGCTGTCAATGGACCATAAATTTATGCTATTTGCTCATAGAATTTTTCACATTAATATTCTCCTCCCAACCAGCGATGGAAGGATGGACACATTTAAGTTTAATTTTGACATATGTGCTCTCTTTAAAAGTGTTCATAGATCTTTTGATCTCACTGTACGAAACTAATAATATCTCATGCTGTAGTTTCATTACATTGTTACGGCCTCTTCAAAATACCGCTTGGTTCATTCTTGAACCCATCACTTGTTATCGCAAGGTATGCAACCAACTGGATCTATGCAATGCAAGTTAACTAGCATAGTCAAAAGATGTCTTGTAAATGTTTTCTATATAACTCTTTGTAGCAACATGCTAAAGAAATGTGTCTCTTTGCGTCTCTATGATGTAAAAGAGAAAGAACTCCTTCGCTTAAACACTACTATGGCTGCCTCTCAAGAAGCTACGTTTGCAACCATTCAGGTACGTTTTCCGAGTTTAAACAAACTCTTCGCAACTTCGGTAAGTATGGTAGTTTCGGTTCCATATAGTTTATGGTATACCACTATTCTACACAAGTTCACTTTTCCTTTTCTCTTATTTTGTCCCTTTTTTGAAAAAAAGAAACAACATAAGACCACATTTAAATCAAACTAAAGTGCCTTGAAATAAGATTTGGTCACTAAATTTAATAGTAAGGACTCCAATAATACAATCTTAGACAACATGGATATGCGTAAGAATCATAGTTTATACTTAAGGATTAGAATGGCACGGATCTGCCCTAATACCTAGTATAAACATTGGTAGTCTCTTACTAGGTATTAATCACATCTTTCCTACACATTTTCCTACTACCGTGGATGTTATGTCATTCAGATATAACATTCATGGTAACACGTTACCTTACCCTTGTGAGCGTTACTTTAGACTCTTGGTGAGATACAACTGGAAAGCATGGATATGCTTAGGAGTATGGACAACAGTGCGTGACATACCTTAGTATGTTAGGGTCACTTGGGTCAGTATAGCATGGGTTTGCTCTGATATTAGCACGCATGTTCACACCAGGTCTTTTGGCTAAGTAAAACTCAAAACGATTTAAACTTTTTGGACTAAAACAAACTGATACGGATCAATTGATCGTAAGCTGATCAGTATGGCACTCGCCCTGATACGGTGATATAACAGCTCGGCCTATCGCTAAAATATCGTGTGCATGGGAAGATTGGACTATGTTTTAAAATGTTATTTAAAGCTGTTAAGTAGTATAATTTTTTTTGGACATGAATAACAATTGTCGTTCAGCTATGACACCTGTCTTTCTCACTGAACTAACTTGAGCGGTTTTGTTTTGTGGGATGGTGGCAGGTATTAGCTGGACGTCTTGAAAGTGGTTATGCTTTATGGTGCTTTCTAGTACTATATTTTACTTTTCAGCTGTACTTTACCCAGTTGGATTATGAATAAAGGCTTTAAAGAGCTTTAGTCTTGCTTTGTCAAGAGGAACTAAGTGCGGTCTCCCCCCCCCTCTCTCTCTCTCTCTCTCTCTCTCTCTCTCTCTCTCTCTCTCTCTCTCTCTCTCTCTCTCTCTCTCTCTCTCTCTCTCTCTCTCTCTCTCTCTCTCTCTCTCTCTCTCTCTCTCTCTCTCTCTCTCTCTCTCTCTCGTCCCATGGGCTAAAACAAATAGAGCATTGTGAACCGGATGCCAAAACTTTTATGTATACTGACTCATAGCTACAACGACAATACCAGCACATATGTATTGTCAATTCACGACCATTTCAAGTTCAAACAACAATGATGATTCAAATTGAATAACATTGAGGAACAGACATCAATAAGAGGCTCACTGGCCCCACAAGTGACTCGTACATAACGAGGGGGTGTCTCTTCTATGAAGAAACAAAAGAGGACTATGGTGTGTGGGCCCATGGCAGTCCCTGAACCACACGGTCGTAGCATCAAAGAGAGAAAAGGATGTTGCTACTTTGAACTCAACACTTCAAAGTGGTTACATGTGGACACTTGTTTGAATCCAAATGAACCTCATGCAACCTTTTAGAGTTATTGAGTTTGAAGTAGCAGACACACTTTTCTCATTTTGATGTGGTGAATCACGAGGTTCAAGAATGTCAACGGCCTGCACAACATATGCCTCTTTGGTGTCGTCATTTTTAGGTGAGACACCCTATCGGCACAGACAATTCGATCGCGGAGCCAATCAGCCCCCTTTGCATCCTCAATGGATTTGTGTGTTCACCGATATTGTTAGGGTTAGAGGTATGTGGTTAATTATAGATGGAAAATTGATTTATATGTTGGTATTGCCCTCGTAGCTTTGACTAAATACCTATAATAGCTCAGACTATGATACTGGAACCACACACGCACACGCACACACATGAATAAATTAAGATCTAACAAATCATGAAACATAATCGAATGACATCGCACATGCACGCTCACACACACACCCTAAACTCTAAACCCACAAATCAGAGTAGAAACTAGTAAGTTTGGAACATTAATTATGTATACCATGAATTGTTGAGAGTGGGGATCATTTATTTTCTTAGGCCAACTATGGAGTTCCCCAACGGGTTCATAAAAACACTAGTGGAGAAGTGTCGTCATTTCAAGGACAAACGTAATCAAGAAGGTAGCATGAAAGCCTCTAATGTGGTGAAAGAATCTAAAAAATATGGTGATGTTGAGTCACATTTTGTTCATTTTTGATGTATCAATTGGGGCGCCAAATTTTGTAATCTTGATATATCAACTGAGGTGGTAATAATCTAGCAATGTTTAGGCACAAATTGCCAATGTTTACTAGAGATCTATTTTTAAAAGTAAGAGCAGAGGTCAAAATGGACCTCGGAATGAAAGATGGTATAGTGCCTAGAACAGATCCAGATATTCCGAGGTCTGTTCCGACCTCCACTGATTTCCACCCATTATCAACAGATTCATCAATAAATATAGAGATTTGTTTCTAAAATGTGTAGATGCATTTTCATATATCCTAATATAAAATAAAATTGAATGTATTCCTACATTACAAAATGTGCATCAGGTACGATAAATGTGCTTACGATTCGCATCATTTTTTCTTGGGGTGATTCAAGATGATGAACTTACTAACACGTATGTCATTGTTGTTTCTCTTTCTTATGAAGATACATTTCATCCAAAGAGATACCGCTGGCATCCATTGAGGTGGCAAGACAAAGCTCCGTTGAGACAGTGTGTTTGATCGAGAAACACTTTCCCACATCCATTCTCACCATTCAAATGCATCTCATTGTGCATTTGGTAGATGAGGTGGCCATTGCAGGTACATCATATACTTGCATCAATTACCTATTCTTAGTCCGTCCTAGACTATTGCTATTGTGGTAATTCCCATGTTCCCTCACTAACATTGATTCTTTTTTTTTAATTCAGGCACTGTCCATAGTCGTTGGATGTTTTTCTTGGAACAATTCATGAAAACATTGAAGGGCTTCGTAAGAGAAAGAGCAAGGCCTGAGGGTAGCATGGCGGAAGGATGGCTAGTGCAAGAGTCCATGGTTTACATCATGGAGTTCCTTGCTCATAGCGATCGTCTTTGGGATAAGAAGGATGATGAGCGTGTTGTTGGGGAGGTTCCTCAAGGAAAAGGAGCGATCATGAGAATGAGTGAGTCCTTCAAGGAGAAGGTAAATAAGTTTTGCATTCTTAATAGTGAGAAAATACAAAAGTGGATTTCGCTATACAAAGAGGCCAAGGCTCGTAGACAAATCGCTTGAGCCACTTTCAAGAGAGGGCATAGAAGACAACCATACCCGCCTGACCTCGCCCTTCTACCCAAGGACATGACACTTGATTGGCTGCGTGATGCACTTAGAGAAGCCTCGACAAACAACCAAGAAGTAACAGAGAGAGAGAGAGAGAGAGAGAGAGAGAGAGAGAGAGAGAGAGAGAGAGAGAGAGAGAGAGAGAGAGAGAGAGAGAGAGAGAGAGAGAGAGAGAGAGAGAGAGAGAGAGAGTGGTGATGGGACAAGGGAGATAGAAGAACATGAACGGAGAAGAGAGCAGGAATATTGCGGAACAGCTCTCCCATTCTAATCAGCTGCTAAATGCAAAAACAGTCTAATAGACAACTTATGCTAAATGTAATCATAGCTTTAAGTGTTCTAATTGCCCAACAAGATCTTAAAAATTAATTCATACTCTGAAACAAGAGTACGGTCCACCAAAGAGATTAGAGATGGTTTGTATGTGGTACTACTGAAATCAGATTTAACGTGAAATATAGTTCTGAAATAAATGGAAGAGCAGTATGATAACGCGAGTTCCTCAGGCATCAAAGACAGCCATCATCTGATCAGAAACTGAGGAGTCGTAGACGTCCGTGTTATGTTCAGAGTGAGTAAACAAGCGCGATCAAACAGCAGTGAAAGTGCATTCAATCACAACAAGCATTCATCCACGTTGTACATAGATAAAAGCAAACTGCTGCTCTATTACACTGAAGCAAAATACAAAATAGCAATCACAATAAAAAATGACGGCATAATTGGGATGCTCAAACAATGTGTCTCATGGATGGAGCAACTAATAATCTATGCTTGGACGATCTATTTATAGATTTCATCCATTTATTAATTACATTCAATGCTTGTCACCTAATTAGGAAAGCCATTGTACTTGGAAGTATATGACTTTTGTGACAACTGTACATAGTGTATACGGTCAATAATTTAGCATCGTTGACGTGGACGAGGACGTCACTGATTCTCTCACTTTGCATTTTACGTGAAGTGGTTCTCTCACTTCGCAAATTTTGGGAAGTGACTGGGAACGTTCCTCGTTCAAAATAGACGACCTTCGGCATTCTCTCTCTCTCTCTCTCTCTCTCTCTCTCTCTCTCTCTCTCTCTCTCTCTCTCTCTCTCTCTCTCTCTCTCTCTCTCTCTCTCTCTCTCTCTCTCTCTCTCTCTCTCTCTCTCTCTCTCTCTCTCTCTCTTTGGGATCTTGTGAAAAAGCCGAAGGTGCCCTTGAAACAGTTTAACTTATGAAAATAAATGACCTTCGGCATTTTCTCTCTCTTCGGGATTTTGTGAAAAAGCCGAAGGTGCCCTTAAAAAGACGAAGGTGTTAAAAAACAGTTAAATTGTTGAACTATACAAGTTAAACTTTTGACTATGCAAGTGTCGCATTTCGAAAAAATGTGAAAAAGCTGAAGCTGTTGAAAACATAGTTCATTTCTACAGACAAAAAAAGATCCTTTTCAAATGTTGACTGAATTTGAAATTCAACATAAAAGGAAAAAATTTAGTTTAAGATTCTATCGGGGAGTAACCCACTCCAAAAGTTAAAATGATGTTACAATATTAAACTGTTGGCAAATTGCATGCACTAGAGTACAACTGCATTTGCAATTCCTTCAGTCAATTTTAAATTATCTATAACCGAGAAATAATTTATTTTTTAATGAAAATATTGTGACCGAATTTGACTGAGAAAAAACTCAGTATAGTCAATTCACTAATCTAAAATCATTTCATCAATAAGGGAAAAAAAATGAAATCTCAATTTTTCTTTAAAAAATTGGATTTTTAACAAATTTTATGTAACTCAAAAATTCTGATGCAAATATTGTTAGTACAAAAGGCAATCGAAATCAAAAAATCGATATACTACTCGATTCTTGATGTCACTAATCCAATGTCAAACTCGCATGCAAAGCACACGACATTAGTCACAAAACGTCATTATAGAATTTTTTACATAATGTTCAGTTTTCAAGAATCCATTAGTCATTCTCGCTGGTCTATGACAAAATTGTCAAAATACATGTGTATAACCATTCAAAACAACTGTAGACCTACCATGCATGTCAGAATCACCATGCAACTAATTTCCACAAGCACAATACACTAAAGTTGAAAAAAAAACAGACATGCATCAGAACAATTCACGATTTCATCAACTTTACAAACAAAATTGTCAAACAGCCATAACTTGAGCCAGTGCACCAAATGTGAGAAATCTCAACTAGTTTAGTCATATTTTGCTTAATTGTCAATATTAGGCCAATATGCATTTTAGACTTAGAGATAAACTTTATGAAAGTTATTTTAGTCTAAGTTCATTTAAATTACCACTTTTGAAAAGTGTGGGAAAGTTAGAAGGTCGAGTTTGGAAGATTCAAATTTGAATGTTTGGTTCATTGAATCTAGTCCATATTTTTACTAGGGTTTTTGATCTAGAAGTTTCTATAGAGGAAAAGCATATTCAAAAGAGGTCATGGATCTGCTATAAATAGATGTACACAAGTGGGAAGAGTATCATTCTCTCTCTCTCTCTCTCTCTCTCTCTCTCTCTCTCTCTCTCTCTCTCTCTCTCTCTCTCTCTCTCTCTCTCTCTCTCTCTCTCTCTCTCTCTCTCTCTCTCTCTCTCTCTCTCTCTCTCTCTCTCTCTCTCTCTCTCTCTCTCTCTCTCTCTCTCTCTCTCTCTCTCTGCGGTGTGGTTGTTCCTTGTTCTTCGCAACTTTGACTATGCGGTTGTCTTCGGTGGCTTCATTGAGTTGCTCATTGGTCTTCGCAGCTTTGACTTTGTGGTTGTCTTCAGTGGCTTTACTAAGCCTATTTGGCAGGACCTTGCAGCTGCCTTTGGTGACTTCGCTGAAGTCGTTTGGCTAGACCTTGCGACTGCTGCATTCTCCGGACAATCCTCCTTTGTCAGAATTGTTCTTGACACCATTAATGGAGTGTTAGCCTCTTTGCAGGTTGTCATTTGAAAATCGTCAATCTGCAATCCTAGGTAGCAGCTTGTTTTTCCTAGGTCTGATATTTCAAAGTGTCTCGAAATATCATTCTTCACCTGCGCAAGAGTCTAGACCTTGTTCTTCTTCATGGAGTCCATCTCTTCCTCCATGGCTTTTATCCATTTGTCCTTGTTGGCACTATCGATGGCTTCTTCATAAATTTGTGGCTCGCCACGGAATCCAAAAAGCTCTTCTGTTGTTGAAGTCGAGCTGTCAAGCACAAATCTGACTGGTGCTCTGCTCTCTCTTGTCGATCTCCTTAAAGATTCTGCAGGCACTTTGATGGCTTTGCCTTTGTCGAGTGTCTTGCTTTTGTTGTGTGTATTAGGCGTCTTGGGTACAAGCTTGGGTACAAACTGCATGTTAGGCTAATCATCATCTGAACTGTCACTCAGTTCATCTGGAATTCGAACATTTTCATCTGAATGCTCAGGGTCCACTCCCTCTGTCGATGTCGGCAAGTTGTAGTACTGCTTGCCAAGAATCTCGTAGCCAACTAGATCCTCATTAGCCATTGTTCTTATTTCATCAAATCTGACATCTCTAACAGTCTTCACTTGATTAGTCTCTAGCATATAGATCTTGTAGTATGATGAATGAATGTTTTATCCTACAAGGTATCCTTGTTCGACCTTTTCATCCAACTTCTTTCAAAGCTTGTCAGGAATGTGTGCATATGCAATACAACCAAATACATGTACATGTGTTAGACTAGGCTTGTTACCCCACCACACTTCATGTGAAGTAGTGTGAGGAACGCTTGATTTGCCTATCATGTGCTGTAGGTAGGCACTATAGGTAGGAGAGATTGAACACCTCTACCTATTATATTGGGAAGGTGAGGATGGAATCAATTATGGTTCTCCAAGATGTGATGGATATTGTACTAGGACTTGAGGAGGAGGCTCAAGTACTTCAATAAGCCCAAAGGTACAAGGAAAGGGCAAGAATGGCCCTTCACTACATCAAGATGAATGTATCCAATGAAGTATTGCGATACATTAGTACTTGTACCTCAACCAAAGAGGCTTTGGACACCCTCAAAGCCATTTATGAGGCCAAGAACAATTGGATTGCCAAAGACTATATCAGAGGAGCTTCAACCTTTTGAAACTTGTGCTATTGCCAAATCTCATAAGAGGCCTTTTCCAAGATCCAACATCAACTCTCAACTTCCTTTTGAGCTAGTGCACTCTGATGTCCACTTTGCATCTCTCTATGGTGTTTGATGTATTTCTCAAATTCAAAGCTTTTGTTGAAAAACAATTCTCCTGTAGTTTAAAAGCTTTGAGATATGATGGTGGTGGAGAATATGTCTCCAACAAGTTTAATGATTATTGTGAGCAAGAGGGAGTGAGGAGAGAGTTCACTTGTGTTTATTCCCCCCAACAAAATGGGGTGGCTGAAAGAAAAAATAGAAGTCTTTGTGAATGTGCAAAAGCTCTTAGAATAGAGGCATCTCTTCCAAAAGATTTTTGGGGAGAAACAACTTCTTATGCAAATTATCTTTGTAATAGACTTCCAAATCTTGCTCTAGTAGGAGGAAAATCATGATATGAGATGTTGTATAAGGAAAAGCCTAAGGTAGATCACATCAGGACCTTGGGTTGTGTGTGCTTTGTTCATGTACCTTTAGAAACTAGGAAAATAGATTATCCTAGTTCTATCAAAGGAGTGTTGGTTGGATATTCATAAAAAAAAAAAAGCATATAAAATTTTCATTCCCTATATTAACAAGATTGTTGTAAGTGAAGATGTGATCTTCTATGAAGATCAAAAGCTCAACTTGGATGGGGTCGAGATCAAGCCAACTTATGGAGGATCTTCTATTATCAAGATGTGGAGGGGTTGAGGCTTGAGGAGGAGCATCTTCAACCAATTACATCAAGAAGATCTATGAGAGAGAGATTCGAACCAAGGAGGCTCACATATGTGGAGAAAGGCAAGCAAGTGGAGGATGGCACCTCTTATCATGCAGTTTTCATCTCTCATGATGAGCCAAGAGATGTCCAAGATGCACTCCAATCAAAGGAGTGGTATGAAGCCATGTCAAAGGAGTATGAAGCCTTGATTTCCAACAATAATTGGGAGCTCGTGGATCCACCTATCAACAAGCATGTTATTGGATGCAAGTGGGTGTTTTGAGTGAAGTACAACAATGGCGGATCTATCAACAAGTTTAAAGCAAGACTTTGTGCCAAAGGATATGCTCAAATTCATCGTCTCAATTTTGAAGACACCTTTGCACCCATGGCCAAGATGGTCACAATAAGGATTATCATTTCTATTGCATGCTATTTCAAGTGGAGGATGTTCCAACTTGATGTTTCTAATGCTTTCCTCAATGGATACCTTGAGGAAGAAATCTATATGGAGCAATCTAAGGGCTTTATCAAAGAAGGTGATGAATCCAAAGTGTGTCTCTTGTTCAAATCTTTTATGGGCTCAAGCCTAGCCCCAAGGTCTTAGTATGCAAGGCTCAATTCATATCTTATCTCACTGGATTCAATCTAAGTGCTTATGATCCATCTTTGTATATAAAGTTTGTAAATAGCAATCTTGTTATTCTCATCATTTATGTAGATGATATCATCTACAATGGAAATTGCATGAAACTTGTTGATGAGACAAAAAGTGCATTAGGTAGTGAATTCAAAATGCAAGATCTAGGAGAGCTTTACTAAATCTTAGGGCTAGGAGTTGATCTTTATCAAGATCATGCTTTTATTAGTCAATCTAGATATCCTCTTTCTATGCTTAAGAGATTTCATATGGAAAATTTCAAGAGCATTGATACTCCATGGAGCATGTTGTAAAAGATCCTATCAAAGGGGATGAAAAATCCTTCAAGGACATCACCCTTCATAGGAGTCTTATTGGCTCCCTCATATGGTTGACAATCACTAGGCCGGATTGAGCTTTAGTGTGCATAATTTAAGTCAATTCATGCAAGATCCAAAGATTTGTCATTGGAAATCAGCCGATGGCCAAAAGGATCTTGAGATATGTACCCTACACACTTTATTATGGATAATTCTATAAAAGTGAAGATCTATCAATGATTGCCTCCTTGGATTCAGACTTTGCAAGTGACAAAGTGGATAGGAAGTCCACTAGTGCTTTCACTATCTTTATTGGAGGCAATCTTGTGTCTTGGTTATCCAAGAGACAAGAAATTATATCTTTATCTTCATGTGAAGCTGAGTACAAGGCCCTTACAACCACTACTAAAGAGGTATCATGGATCAAAAGATTCATTATGGAGCTCAAGTGCATCAAGGATGAATATCTACAGAGTGATTTATTATACCAGAGCTCTAATACTTGATATCTTTCACAATATCAAATTGATATCATATTCTTCAGTTCATAGCATCGGTTTCAATATCAGAGAATTAATTTCATATTGATAGCGCAACATGACATCAAACTTAACATCATCAATAGAATGGACAGATGAAAGTTCCAGATGGATTCTCAAAGTAAAGTCGGTCTTATCGTAGACAAAGTTTAATGGATCCAATTATCATTTGTGAAAATTTAAGATGAAGACCATGCTAATTGATTAATCGATTTTTAATCTTCATCCAACTGATGTAAAATTACAGCAAATAGGGATTCTAAGACACTTGAAATGATGAGGGAAATAATAGATTGTGATTCCATTAAGTTAGCACAAGTTGCACCATCAAAATCCATCAATAATCTATGCTTAAACCTCACTAAATGGCCCAAATCCTCGAAGAAGCCTTCACACGTGTGAAAGTATAGCCTCCCACAGTCTGAGCACTGTACACCAGACCCACATTCAATCCTATAATGATTAGGAATCACAATAACTCAAAGAATTATGAAATAGAGAGCAATTGCACCAATATGAGAGAAAAATCATGAAATTGCTTGATTTATTTTGGTGAGAGATCATCACCTATATATACATGATCCATCACGGTTTTGGGTAGGTATGAGTAGCCCTAAACCTATCCCTAATGCTAATTTTGGTGGATCTTTCATCCTTACCAAGTTAGGGTTGGAATCTTGGAGATCCCTCAACAATGTAAAAATTACCAAAAATAGCTCCTACTTTTTCTCTCTTGTATCTAAGCATGATTTGGACTCATTCCAAAGGTTCTATTTGGCATGTGTGACAAGCCACATCATGACCATCTAACTATTTACAAGTCATATGACCAAAACTAGTCAAGCTAGAATTGTGAATTTTTAACACTCCTCCTTACTATCTAGCTTGGTTCAATCATTGCTTTACTAATCACTCCAAGTGATGATTTGAACTTCATAAAAGGTGTCTTTTGAAGTGGTTTAGTAAGTAGATCAGCTACACATTCATTGCTTGGAACATGCTCCAAAGCAATCTCCTTGGCTTGAACCATTTCTCTCACAAAGTGATGGCATATCTCAATGTGCTTAGATCTTGCATGGAAGATTGGGTTATATGAAAAGTGTTGGGCTAATATATTGTCATTGTAGATGATTGGTGCCTCCTCTGAATCCATGATCTTTAGCTCCATCAGTAATCTCTTGATCCAAAGTACCTCCTTTGTAGTGGTTGTCAAAGCTTTGTACTCGGCCTCAGTTGAAGATAGAGATATAGTTTCTTGCTTTTTTGAAAGCCATGAAACCACACATTCTCCTATGAAAGTTGAATAGGCACTTGTTGATTTTCTATCCCTCTTGTCCCCTGCAAAATCTGAATCACTAAATGCATGAAGATTAATCACATCTCCTCTATATAGAATCCCAAAATCCAATGTACCCGAGATGTGTCTTAGAATCCTCTTAGCCTTTTTTCAATGGATATTTAGCGGTTTTTGCATGGATTGGCTCACCCTACATACACTAGAGCTAATATCTGGTCTAGTTATAGTGATCCACATTAAGGAGCCTATAAGTTGCCTAAACAAAGTGACCTCCATGAAGGATCTTTCATCATCTTCATTTGACACTTTTACATCTTGCTCCATTGCTGTGTCGACACTTTTGCACTCTTCCATATTAAACTTCTTCAAAAGACTTTGAGCATAGTTTACTTGATTTATAAAGATAAAATCAGATCCTCTGAGAACTTCTATGCCTAAGATGAAGTGAAGACACCCAAGATCTACCATCTTGAACTCTAAGGATAGATCTTTCTTGTTTTTTTCAATACCATCAACACTATTTTCACTAATGATGATGTCATCTACATAAATGAGTAAAAGTACAATACCAACATCATCAAAATTAATGTAAAGAGTGGGATTGTATTCACTTTGAACAAAATAAAGTGAAATAAGATAGCAATATAATATTGAATTCCAAGATCTCGAGGCTCGCTTTACACCATAGATGCTTCTTTGGAGATGGCATACTTTGTTCTCCATTCCATGCTTGATGAGCCCTTGTGGCTACTCCATATAAATATCCTCTTCCAAAAAACCATTCAAGAAGGCATTTGAGAAATCCATTTGACATAAGATCCATTCAAAATGTGATGCAAGTGCAATGATTAGCCTTATTGTGACCATCTTGGCCATGGGTGCAAAAGTTTCCTCATAGTCTATCCCTCTCTCTTGAGCATAACCTTTTGCAACTAATCTTGCTTTATGTTTGTTAGCACTCCCATTTGCATTCAACTTAAGCTTGAAGACCCACTTGCATCCTATTACATTCCTTTGAGGTCTATCAACAAGCAACCAAGTTTCATTCTCAATCAAGGCATTATACTCATCCAATATAGCTTTATACCATTCTTTGGAGTTCAATGATTCTTTAACATTAGATGGTTCGTCAAAACTAGATAAATCATAAGAAGTGGATGATATATCCTCAGCTTGATGCCCTTTGCCTTGATACGTGAGCCTTGATGGCTGCACGTTTGCCCTTGAAGATCTTCTTGGTGTGATAGGTGGGTTTGGTGCTTGCTCCTCCATGAGCTCCTCCTCAAAATCAAAATCTTTCTCCTCGGCCATCTTCTTCTTGATTGATGGAGCACTTGAGGTAGCCCATTCTTGAGCTTACATATCCAAGCATGATCCCTCTTGTGGAAGATGGATCCTCCTTGGTTCTTGTTTCCAATGGCACATACACATAACATATACACCCAAAAACTTTCAAGGGATTAAGATTGGGTTTCTTTCCATACAACATCTCATAAGGAGTTTTGCCTTCAATTGCTTTGCAAGACACCCTATTCATAAAGTAGTTCATGCACATACAAGAGATTCACCCCAAAAGGATTTGGGAAAACAAGCATCCAATCTTAAAGCTTTAGAACATTCACATAATGTTCTATTCCTTCTTTCAAAAACTCCATTTTGTTGAGGAGTGTAAGGACAAGAAGTCTCTTTCTTGATCCCTTCCTCCTCACAAAAGGCCTTGAACTCATTGGAGATGAATTCTCCACCATTGTCACTTCTAAGAATCTTGATGCTATGATTATGATGCTTTTCCACAAACAACTTGAACTTTACAAAAGTATCAAATACTTGAGACTTGAAGGAAAGTAAGAACACCCAACAATATCTTGATTAGTCATCAATGAAGGTTAAAAACATGGATGAACCTCCATTAGATCTTGTGCTAGCAATATGCACATCCGAGTGTATGAGTTCAAGAGGATGAGATGACTTTATGATGGAGACACCTTCTTATGTGCCTCGTATAAAGCACAAGCTTCACGAACCTTGTCTTCCTCCCCAATAGACCTTGGTAGGCCTAAGGCATACTCCTCCTTGATCATAGCCTCCATGGAACCCAAGTTGACATGTCCGAGTCTTTTGTGCCATAAAGTGAAGGTAGATATCTTGCTCTTCTCGGCCAACATGACAACATTAGTATCCACAAATGCATCCAACTTATAAAGTTTGCCAAGTCTAGTGCCCTTAGCCACTATCTTATCCTTCTTCTTGATGAAACATTCATTTGAAGCAAAATCAACAATGAAACCATTGTCTACCATTTGGCCAACACTAGTAGATTCTTTGTTATTGTAGGGATGTACAAAACACCTTCTATATTGATCTTTTTGGAAGATCCTAAGCAAAGGAGAATGCTACCAACTCCTTCAATCTTACAAGCTTGATCATTTGCTATATAGATAGATTTTATTGGTCCATCATAAGATAAGAGAGAAGAGAAAAACTCCCTTTTGCTAGTCATGTGTGAACTAGCACCCAAGTCGATCCACCAAGGACCTTCTCCTTTGAAGCTTGTCGAAGAAAATATGGACATCATGAGAGAGTCCTCATGTGAACTCTCCTCCTCCTCCTCTTTGATCATGTTGTCTTGGCTTTGATCTTGCTTCCTCGAGGCATTCCGAGGCATAATGCTCCATCTTGCTACAATAGTAGCACCTCACCTTGGATTTGTCCTTCTTGACTTTGGTGGTTGATGGAGATGTCTTTGAGGGTCCTTCTTGATCCTAAAGCTTTGTTGAAGCCTTCTTGAATGTTGATCCTTTGCCTTTGGACTTCTCTTTGCCTTTGGTGAAGAGAGCTTGGTCATCTCCACCTTCGATGGAAAGTCTATCCATCCTCTCTTGCATTTGGCTCTTTCTTGACTCCTCGGCCATGAGTGTGCCTTGGAGCTCTTCAAGTATGGGTAGCTTACCCATAATTGCATATCCCTGAACCAAATCGTCAAATTCAAAGCTTAGTCCATTCAATATGAGTTGAACAAGTTCTTCATCCTTGATAGGATCACCTATGAAGGCTAGCTCGTTGTTCAATTCCTTCACTCTTAAGACAAAAGTATGTGCACTCTCTCCTTTCTTTTGATAGCTTCTATAGATTTGATTCTTCAAAGCTAACATCCTAGTTTGGTTCTTGGATTCATAGACCTTTTACAAAGTCTCCCAAGCATCTTGAGCTGAAGTGCAATCTCCTACCTCTCTTAAAAGTTCATTTGCAACATTCATTTTTATACAATAATGTAGTGCAAGATTGCACCTCTTGTTGTATTTGGCTTTTTCTTGAGGATGAATAGGTTCATCCTCCTTACCATTTACAATCTCCATTAGATCTTGCATGATCATGATGGATTCCATTCTAACTTTCCATATGGAATAGTAAGTTTTGTTGAGCCTCTCATTACTATCCAAAAGATATGCATTTAAAGATGCCATCTATTCTCCTAATCAAGGACTTGACACAAATGAAGGTTACTTCTATTGATTCGATTGAAATTCTACCTTATCCCACTTCTTAGGGACCTGAAAAGATCAGTAATAGACTTCTTATAAAGATCTAAGAATGATCTTTAACAAAATCAAATCATAGAATACTAGAAACAATGCACTTGCTTGATTGAAGTAGACAATACTAGTAGAATTGCCCCTCTTTCTATAAAGAGCATAAAAGCTTCCAAATGATCTGATCAAGAGTGAATTTCAGCAACCTAATATCCTTCCAAAATCACTTGCAAAAGATCTAAATGGAACTTAATGAGGATGCAACACAATCTACTATCCAATCACAAGCAAAAATTGATCAAAATTGATGAAAAATTGATCTAATTTGATGCATAAGTCAAGCAAGGGTTGGACTGAACCTAAGTCACTTTAGGAGGTGTCCTCTACACCTTAGAACAGCCTTGAAGAGTCCTCAAATATATGATCTTCCCTCTCCTTGAATGCTAGAAAGTCTCCTCTATGAAATCACCTCCAAAACTCGCTTAGAAATCAAGGCTTGGAGCAAGCGAAACTTGCTATCTTGGTAATGTGGATTGAATTCAAATTTGCCTCTAGTTTTAGACATCTAAACACCTGAAAATGAAGGCACACAACACCAATCTCCAATGGATTTGACTCACTTTGAGTTCTAGAATCAATGCTAGATGCTAAGATCCAATCTACACAAGATTTAGATAAAAAATTGTGATCAAATTGAATGAAAAGCAAGGATTTAGCTCATTTCAACATTTAGGCTCTGGTACCATGTAAAAATTACAGTAGATAAGGATCCTAAAAGACTTGAAATGATGAGGGAAACAATAGATTATGATTCCATAAAGTTAGCACAAGTTGGACCATCAAAATCCATCAATAATCTATGCTTGAACCTCACTAAATGGCCCAAATCCTTGAAGAAGCCTTCACACTTGTGAAAGTATGGCCCTCCATAGTCTGAGCACTGTACACCAGACCCACATTCAATCCTATAATGATTAGGAATCATAAGAACTCAAAGAATTATGCACATAGAGAGCAATTGCACCAATATGAGAGAAAAATTATGAAATTGCTTGATATTTTGGTGAGAGATCATCACCTATATATATGATCCATCACAGTTTTGGGCAGGTATGAGTAGCCCTAAACCTATCCCTAATGCTAATTTTGGTGGATCTTTCATCCCTACCAAGTTAGGGTTGGAATCTTGGAGATCCCTCAACAATGTAAAATTACCAAAAATAGCTCCGACTTTTTCTCTCTTGTACCTAAGCATGATTTGGACTCATTCCAAAGGTTCTATTGTCGGAAAGTGGTATGCGGAAGATAGGCTTAGCTCAAAAAGAAAACCTTTCGTGCATGGCAGAATAAACTATTTTCATCTTTTCAATGCATAACTATGCCTATCAATTTCAAACAAGACAATAGTGATAGAAATCACGTTTGAACTTATAGTAACTAACTTTGAAATTGTCAGTACTACTGTGATTACGTAGCCAAACAATTAAGCATTGAAGATTATCAGACAAATAATTAGTTGCAAAGATAGATAGAAACGCATATAGTCTGAGACGAAACTGAACGCAATAAAGAATAATATTGATTCAAAGCGAAACAAAAGTAAATGAGTACAATAAGTTGCGGATTGAAGCCATGTACTCTATGCTATCTTTGAGCGGCTAAAAAAAAAGTCTGAATTAATGCGCAATGCTAAATAACAACTCTCCAAATTGGAGAAGTTGTGACTTCAAGAAAGCCCTGCATAAAACTATGGATTTCAGTGAATTTGAAAGGAGTATCATCATTTAATGATTCATTCATCTAAAATCCATATGGTATATCAGCGATGCAAAGTGTATAAGGTCTTTTTCTTAAAATTTCTAAAATTTCTCTATAATCGCCCTACTCAACAGAGTAAAACCATGGTTGATCATTGACACTTTTGGGAAGGTAGGTCTCTAATGGATCCTCCTCCGCAATGGTCTCACCCCATGCCAATCTCTCCATGTCCCTTTTTTCTGCTTTTGCCTTCAGAATATGTCTCTTGAATTGCTCTAGAAGGACTTTGTTTCCTTTGTCTTTGGGAGACAAAAGGAAAAAACTATGCTTAGCATGGGAGACAAAAAATATAAAATAGAATAGGAGACTTAACTTACCAAAAACAAATAATTAAATAAAGAAAAAGCTATGCTTACCATAGGAGACATAGAATATAGAAAAGAAACAATTAATAAGCACCTATGCTAAGCATGGGTGAAATAAATACCATGTCTCTTACAAAATCAAAAATGGACTAAGGGCTTCATTTCGGCTACTCAGAGGATAAAGCCTCTAGCACTCATCGAAATCTTGACAATTTAACCCTGTCACAAGGGCTTCTTGAACTTTCATAAATAATTTGTGCCTACATTTAAAAAATATAATTGTTAAAAATCCAACCAAATTATGAAAATCATTTTATTAAAAAATGTAACATGAAAATAAATATGTAGATTATGATTATTACTTCTGAAATTCTTTTCCCATTTTTGCCAGGGAAAGTTGACCATCGGCAACTCTTGAAAGAACACTTATTATTAGCTCTGAAGAGCTAATCCCCTGTATATTCTTCCACTCTGATATCCCCATTTCAGTAGGGATTGGCTTCAGAGGTTGAGTGCTCACAACTTTTTTTTTTGGACTTTGAGACACCCTGAGCAGGTTGGTCTTTTATTTGAAAAGTTTCCCACTTATCAAAAATTTTATCAACAAGGACCCACACCTGAAATTAAAGAAAAAATTAATTGATAAGGAATTTAACCAATATTGAAATTGAGTTCAAAATTTTAGTTTGATAAAAACAATTTAAAAAAATTATAACATATATTACGATCAGAGCATTCCATGACGAGCATAGCCAAACAAATTACCTGGCCATTGCAAAAAGCAAGCTGAAAAAAATTATCGTATTTAGTAAGGCTCTACGTAGGATTTTTCGAATCAAAAGGCAGGCCTGTCTCTTGAGCACATAATGCTTTCAGCTCAAGCTGATTCACATCTCTTGCTTTGAAGACTCTCATGTATTCTTTATGAAAAAAACGAATTCTTTGTATCACAGTCATCTTCATCCGGTAGTCCTGATCAATATTGTGGTCCCAAGCCAATAATTTCGCTTCTTCCACTGTCATGCCAGCAAATGCAATGCAACTCACAGTTCAAAAGCTTGGGATATGGGGATACTCTTGAGATAATTGTTTTTGAGCTTGTAAACTGTGTAGTCCCCCAAGAACAAAAAATGATATGAATCTAATAAAGAAAAATCAAAATTTGCAACATCGTTGCATTCGTTGGGATCAACCAAAACAACAAAGAGAGTAACTATGGCCTGTGTATGATTTTTAAATTTTATTTTCAAATTATGTACATGTGTTTCATTAGGCTCTCTAACTTCCATTGGCCTGTCTCTTGTTATTGGGTCTACGGGTGGCCTATCACACCGATTTATGTCTAAAATTAAACCTGTTTTTTTTTATTTTTTTCGTTTTATTGATATCCTCTCTTAATTTGGCAAGTTCAAAAGTTGTCTTATAATGGGCGGATGGATGCACCAGGTAGTGACAAAGATGGTTTGGTGGCGGCTTTTTTGCTTTCAGCAGAAGTAATGGACTTATGGCGATGTGTAGTCATGGTCTTTGGGCGTGACTTAGGTCTAGTGGGCGAAGTTTCAGAAATATTATGAAATCTTTTTTTTTTAAGATGAGGAACGCCTACGGTTTCATCCTCAACATATTCAAAGGCCGGCTTTGTGACTTGAGTAGTGTTAGAAGCGAGCTTGCGAGGTCTAATAGATACACCTTTTGAACTCCGTAATGAATAGACCGGATCTTTTCCCTCAACAATAGCAGCTAAAACCATTTTTAAGCATTGCTTTATGCTCTGGACAGAAACAAAAATCAATTTTAAAATATAATGACTAAAAGCTTAAATCTAAAAGTTTAAATAATTTTATATCTAATAACAACTATGCTAAGCATGAAACAAACATGATTAAAAATATATTTTATAATTACTCGCCAAAGTAACCAGAGCTTTATCAAAATAGGCTTTGATGGCCTCGTCCTGACAAAGTCGGATCTTTATCATAGTCTCGTTCAGAATGAAAATAGAACGAGACTTATCCGTCTCTTTTACAAGTATATTCACAAAACCTTCTTCTTGATCCTCATCTGGTTGATCAACAAGCAATCTTCCTTGAACTTTGAATTGCGAGTCTCCTCTGCCAGGCTTCTCAGCTAAATGAATAAAAAGCTTCGTTGACCCATTTGGTGAAATAGTACATGAATTTTTTCTTATCTTTTAATGGAATATCTTGAGGTTTCCCCAAAATTTTAAAACAAATCCTCGACATTTCGAAAATTATCAAAGACAATTGAAAATCTGCAAAAAAAAAAAAGACTTTTTAGGAAAATTTAAAACACTATCTTAATGAAAATGCTGAAAACTTTAATAAAACAAGCCTTTTTTGTGAAAAAAATTTAAAAAACAAAATTACAAATTCAACATATTTTCTTACTAAACATCTCAAAAGGATCACTTTTTTGAGACAAAGCGTTGTAAAACAAGAAAATACGAGTAGCGACCTATGCTAAGCATAGGTTGTGGTCGTGTCCTTACTAACAACTTATGCTTAGCATAGGACGGAGGCGAGATTCTTCAATTCTAACCTCCTTTCGACCTATGCTGAGTATAGCTTTCATCTCTGGTCCTGTTCCAACCTATGCTCAACATAGGTTAGCAAGCAAATTGCGAAGACATCCTATGCTCAGCATAGGTCGTTACTCACGCGCTCTTGTCCAACCTATGCTGAGCATAGGATGTCTTCGCTATTTGCTTGCTAACCTAAGCATAGTTTGGAAGAGGACCAGAGATGCAACCTATGCTCAGAATAGGTCGCACCGTGGTAAGAATAAGGAAATAATGCCAGAATCCTATGCTGAGCATAGGATACTACTAAGGACCCGATCACAACCTATGCTCAGAATAGGTTAAAGGAGAGGACTGGTGTAGGCACCTATGCTGAGCATAGGTTACCCATGTTGCAAGAAGATGAATACAAATCAAAATATGAATATTTTCTAATGCAAGAATTTATTACCCATGCTAAGCATACAGCAAAGCTAGAAAATGACAATAATCTTACTGTCAAGAAATCTGGAAGCGAGAACGTATGCGAAATCTTATAGAAAGCCGTGACTTGGTTGTAGCGATTGCTTTGGCAGCATGTGTGCTTCTGAATTTGCAAATGAGGTGAGTTATGCTTGGACTATGGTCCTTAAATAATTTTTTTTTTGAGACCCCCGTCTCACGCCAGTCCTCCAGCTTACTTCGAGACCAAGTTGTCGCGACTCACCTCACCCCACGCCGACCTCGAGTATTAGCCCGGACAGTCCAAACCTAACCCTAACCCTAACTCTAACCCTAAACCTATTTCTATCCTCAAGAATGCTGCCAAATAGTATTTAAGACATGGTAGCCGCTGGAAATTTTTATTAACCAGTTACTTTTTAGGCTTGTTGCTCATTTGCATTTAGTTGGTTTTTCTGTGTACGTCTATTGAGATTCGCATAGGTTTTTATTTGTTCTATGACCAACATAGGTTGCAGTTATGTTTGAGGAGCACATTTAATGTGGTGTTAACTATTTGAACGGTTCTATGCTTAGCATAAGTACATAATTAAATTTTTTTTTGAGGTTACGATGTCAAGAAGTTCTACCTCTTCTATTCCAGTAGTTGAAACTCAATATGTTGCAACAAGGGCAACATCTTCATCTGACATTCCCAATGAAAGTTTTTTTTATAAAGTCACTTCTAAATTTGAACATATTTTGGTAAACGATGTGGCATCGTCATCATTTACCCGTTCATCATCTGAAATTCCTCAAGCAAGTACTTTTCAAGAAATGACGTTTGTAACTCAGCTTGTATCGACCTCGTCCTCCTCTTCAGATACAAGCTCGGCACAACTAGAACATTGTTCTTTTGAACAAGTTGAATCATTGAGTGATGAGTCAAAAGCTTCAATTCACTCAGTTACTGATTCTAGTAAATCAACAGATCCACGTAAGTCTGTTGATCCACGACGTTCAAGCTTTTCTCATGTTCGTAGGAGACCTTCTCAAAGTGATGTTCGTCGTGTTAAATCTAAAAGGGCTATATTCATTGAAAATTTAGAGCCTTTTGAGGGTCCAGAAAATCCTGGGGTTGGAGCCAGAATTCCCAGTCATGAAATTCCAACACCTTCTCAATTAGTTCAAGCACCTACTAGTGTCACAAGTTCAATTTATAGATCAGACTCCAAACAAAAAGAAAACTACAAGAGAGACTTGAGATCCTCACCTGATTTAACGAATCGTCAAAAACAATTGATAACAGAATTTGAGATTCGAAAGGTACAGAATATTATTTGTCGCTCATATAGTTGTTTGCAAAAGCTGAGTATCAAAGAAATTGAAGAATTAAGATCAAACTTCTTTTTACGAAGTAAGGATGAGAGAAATTACTATTTGTGTGCAACAGTGAGGCCGGACAAAAATTCATTTTCGTATTTTTTAAATGCTTTGGAGGTTTGTCGCAAAGCTTACAAAGTAGTTCACGCAATCGGAAATTCACGGTTTCAACGAATGCATGCACGACTTCAGAAAGACCCAACATTACGGGAATCCTTACAAGGTCGAACTGTTTCTCCAGATGCTTTAAATGCAACTGCTTGGCTAAAGCATTTCATAGATGTGCACAGAGAAAAATTGCCTAATTCCTTATATTTTCACTTGCCGGATAATTTTACAAAATTAGAAATATTTTTGATGTACAAAGAGTTTGCAAAAACAAAAAATGTTCCCTATTTGAGTTACTCATATTTTCTTAGAATTTAGAAAAGAGATTTTGGACTGGTAAAGATTCCCAAAAAATCACAAATGACAGTATGCTCCACTTGCGAGTTCTTAAAGTCTGCAAAACAACTTGCAAAGACCAATGACAAGAAAGGTAAATCAAATTTGTCATTCATTTTAATACTTTCTGTTTTGAAAAAATTTATGTTGCAGTCTTTTTGAACACCATTATGGTATGATCTTTATTTTATTAAATAAGTGAATCATTGTATTTTCAGTGGATGCTACAAAAGCTCTTCAACTACACAGAGATCAACAAACAGTTGGAAGACAAAAGTTGGCCAAGCATCGAAAGAAATGTTTGGAATGTCCACAAAAATATCTGGGACTTGTTATTGATGGCATGGATTAGAAGAAAACAATGTTGCCTCATTTTGCCAGAGTGCCCAAAAATTTGAACGAGGCAGATTTTATTCAGGTTCATCTCGTTGGAGCACTTGTGTTTAATGGCACTTTAAAGTTTAAGGTCTTTTTTAACTATCCCAATATTTAAAATGATCCAAATTTGACGATCACCATTGTACATAAGATAATTTGCGAATTTGGTGAAAATCTTCCAGAAATACTTTATTTGCAGCTTGACAACACTACTAGGGAAAATAAAAATCAAACTGTTTTGGCATACTTGTCTATGCTAGTGGAGAAAAAAAATTTCAAAAAAGTAAAAATAGGATTTTTGTTGGTAGGACATATCCATGATCAAATTGATCAAATGTTTAGTTGCTTTTCTAAGAGGTTGAGATGCAAGAAAGCATTTTCATTACCAATGCTTCAAAGCATTGTTGAGAAATCGTATGTGCCAAAGCCAAACGTGTCATTAATCAGAGACACATATGATTTTCATGATTATGCTAAGGCATCCAACGAAATAGAGCAATGCGTAGCTAATATTCATGATATTAGCTTTCAGCACCAATTTAAAATCAAATGTAACGAATCAGACATTATATTATTATGAGGCAAACTATTTTCAAATTCAGTTTTGTGGCTACCTCTTGAAGGAGTTCGATTTTTGCTTAACATTTCATCGACTCAAATCAAGCTTGATGTGTTGTCTCCCTTGAAGTCCTTGCTAGAAGAACAAAAGGCGCAAAGAGAACATCGTGAGATTGATCCATTTGCCTCATTAAATTTTTTGGAATCAAGTATTCATGCAGCTTATCATTTTTTTGATGAGTTTGATCAGCATTGGTGGATGGACTTTTTCGAGGAACAAAAAATCAGTTTGTTCAATCTCGAACATACATCAACAACTGACGAATTTCATTGGCCTCATAAATTAGGAACATCAACTAACTGTCGAACCTTCAGATCTTCCTCGAGATAATGATTTCCTACAGCTTGTGCAAGGTGAGGAACGTGAAATTTATGTGGGCTCAAGGAAGAATAGGCAAAGTGTAAAAGTTGCAAAAATGAAATGGCGCGGTGATTTGAATGAAATCTTGCACTTCTAGCTTCAGAAAACAATGAAGGACATCCATTTTGGATTGCCAAAGTACTTGGTTTTATTCAAGATAGCAATCAAACAAAAGTACTATGTATCCATTGGTTGCGCACCTCTTCAATGAATGCTTTTTTGGGAAGGTACGAACTCGAAATGTTGCAAGTAGATCCAAAGGGCAAGAGAAAGAGATTGCCAAAAAATCAACCAAGAGTCCAGGATTTGAATCTACAGGATGTAGATGTTTTGGCATTTAATTTTGAATTAACAATGACCAATCATCTATGAAAGTCAACAATATCTATATTGAAAGAACTACTTGGATTACTTAAAAACCATCATCCTCCACTCGTCATCAATAGAGAAAAGCTGATTTACAAGGTTTTTTGTCAACATTAGACGCGGATTCTGAGGAAGACATGCCAGTTGACTCTAATGAAGAAGACGAGTCTTTCACTTCATCAGCTGAAAATGAGAGTGTTGAGAATATGTCAAATTTTAAATTGAGAGGCATAAGTGAAAATTCCTTAGAAAATGTACTTTAAAAAAAAGAATGTCAAATATAATTTAAGTTATTTTGTATTTCAATGGGATTTCGAGTTTCAAAATTCATTTGTTCTCTTGAATTATTATTTCATTTGTAATTATGATGGTTTTATGAAGTTTTCAACAAAAAACTTGTAGTTCTTTATTTAAAATATGTATTTTTTGGCTTTTTTTAAAAACAAAATTTAGAGATTTATTAAAAAAATCCATGATTTTGGCCTTAAACTAGGACCATTAAAAAACACCAAAAAAGATTACTCTTTTTCAGGTCAAAGTCCCAAAACAAATGTCATTGTGTTTTAGTAGGACATCTGTTCTGAATATAGGTTGCTGTTGAAACAACTTCAGGCCAGAAGGACTTTGGAAGTGTCGCATGCAATAACATGCACTTTGCCGATTCAAGTAAGGTTCTGTTCTTTCTCTCAGCAAGACCATTTGACTGAGGCGAATAAGAAGTGATGTATTGTTGCTCAATGTCGTTGTTAAGGCAATAGTCCTTGCATTCATTGGAGATGTATTCTCCCCCATTATCTGACCTCAGTGCTTTGATTTGTTTGCCAGTTTGATTCTCAACATGCTCTTTGAATTGTCTGAATTTGATGAAAGCCTCTGATTTCTGTTTAATGAAATAAACAAATGTTCTTCTGGAGAATTCATCAACAAAGATAATGAAGTACTTTGCATCTAGCAATGAAGGAGTTTGCATAGGTCTACATATATCTGTATGAACAACATCTAACAGATCTTTTGCTGCATGCATATGGTTTGATTTAAAAGGAAGCCTAGCCTGTTTTTCAAAAATGCAGCTTTGACAAACAGGGAGATCGACCTTACTAGAAGGATAGTCGAGATGAAGGACCATGGATTGTTTGGTCATGTTCAAAATAGATGCATGATTCACGTGTCCTAAGCGATGAGGCCATATTAATGCTTTATTGACTAAAGGCATGACTTGACTCACAATAACAGTGCGCCAATCTATATAAGTAACCCTGCCTCTTGCCGAGTGCAAGGATCTTATCACTCCTATCAATAATTCTGCATTGATCATATTCGAATTCTACCTTATGATCTAAATTTGTAATTCTACTCATTGATAACAGATTTGTAGAGAGTTTAGGAACATATAAAACCTTTGATAGTAATTTGAATTGATCATGCTGGAATCACAATCTTATAGTACCTTCACCTTCAATAGTGTGAGTACTATTGTCACCAAGATAAACAAATTTCTTTGTGCTGTAAGGAGTGTAGGAGTTGAAGATCTCACGTTGATTGGTCATATGTTGAGTTGCTCCAGAATTTAGAAACCATGAATCATCCAAAAATGCGCTTTGATCTTTGACCATGAATACGCCTTCGTCCACTTCGACCTGGGGAGATGATGAAACTGTGTTTGCTTGTTGATCAGGTTGTTTGGCTGCGTTCTTCGCTTGGAGGATTCTGCAATCCTTGATCTCATGGTTATTGTGCTTGTAAGACCTGCAGAACATCTTCTTCTTCGACTATGGATTCGATGATTGTTCTTGACCTTGAGTTTGTTTCTGATTCATTGCAGCCTTCTTGGAGCTTTTCTGCTTCTATCGCTTTGAGCCTTTGTTGACAAATAGAGCCTGAGAGGAGGAAGTAGACAAAGTGTCTTGACTTCTTCTATTGTCTTCTTGCAACAACATAGTGATAACTCTAGTAAGAGCTAAATTTGAGTGTGTCGATATGATCATCACCCAGGTCACCAATAGACATTTTGAATGTGAAGAATTTCCTTCGTAGATGTATCTTAGTAGTTACGTACCTCATGTCATGTAGTGAGTTCAAAATGTCCCAAGCGTCTCTTGATGTTTTAGCTTCAGCTATGTGTCCAATCTGTGTATCTGATATATTGAGGATAATAAGCGCGAAAGCTTTACCGTCCTTCGAATTTCACTTTAAGTCGTTGTCTTCAAGTTTTACTTCTATACTTGTCACAACATCCCATAATTCGCTGGCGATTAACAAGGTCTTCATCTTAAATTTTCACAAATGATAATTGGATCCATTCAGCTTGTCTGCGATAAGACCGACTTTACTTTGAGAATCCATCTAGAACTTAGTTTGTCGATTGTATCAATGACGCTAAGATGTAGTAATGCCAACAATAAGAAGTCAATTCTCTGATATTGAAAGTTCGAAAAGTGTTATGCAGAAGATAGGTCTAGCTCGAAAAGAAAACCTTTTGTGCATGGCGGAATAAACTATCTTCATCTTTCCAATGCATGACTGCACCTATCAATTTCAAACAAGACAATAGTCATAAAAATCACGTTTGAACTTATAGTAACTAACTTTCAAATCATCAGTACTACACTGATTACGTAGCCAAACAATTAAGCATTGAAGATTCTTAGACAAATAATTAGTCACGAAGAAATACGAAAATGCATATAGTCTGAGATGAAACTGAACGCAATAAAGAATAGTATTGATTCAAAACAAAACAAAAGTAAATGAGTACAATAATTTGCGGATTGAAGCCATGTACTCTATGCTATCTCTGAGCGACTAAAAAGAAAGTCTGAATTAATGCGCAATGTTGATGAGCAGTAGCACAATAGCAATCTCTAAAACAACTCTAAGAAGTGAGCTAGAATGCTCAGGAGTGTTCAAGCTCGCAGGCGAGAGAGAGAGAGAGAGAGAGAGAGAGAGAGAGAGAGAGAGAGAGAGAGAGAGAGAGAGAGAGAGAGAGAGAGAGAGAGAGAGAGAGAGAGAGAGAGAGAGCTAACTATTCAAACGCTTCTGATAATTCTGATTTTCAATAAATTAATCTGTATGAATATGAATAGCTATTTATACTAAGAAATTAGGTCGTCAATTGCGATCGCCAGTTTGTTGGTGATCCGCTGGCATCCCTCCGGCCCTTGTCATTGATTGTTGATAAGTGGTGAAATTGGTCGTAAACGTTTTGTCTGCATAAATGAACCAAAACTGTAGCTCTATAGAAATGAACTAAAACAACCACAGGCGACACTGTCGGGTTTTTCACAAAAAAAAGCAAAAAAGATGAAGGTGCCCTTAAATCTCATTTAGGGTTGCCCCACACTTTGCCAGAGTCATTTTCTTAACATTTGAGGCTCTTTGGAAAAAGTGAAAAATGCGACTCTGCATATTTGCACGAGATTCCTGACAGGCGAAAAATGCAAAAAAGGCGACACTACATTTTTACACGAGATTTCTGTCAGGCGAAAAATGCGACACTGTCGTAAACTCCGTGTAATTCTGCAGACTATGCGAAAACACTTGTGAGACTGTGTAAACACACGGGAAAATTCGCAAAATTAGATAAACAATGGATGAAGATCAAAACCGATTAGACGATTGGTAAGAAGGAGAATAATCCAACATCTATCACTTAGGTCAACTTGACCAAAACTAGTCCAGCTAGAATTGTGAATTTTTAACAATTGATTATCTAGATCTTCATGTTTTTACACAGTATGCAGAACTACTCGAAAATGGTTCACATGTGGTTACTGTCGCTTCAACCACTTCGGACACTTCGGGTTTTCAAATTTGTCGCATTTTTCGAGACAAATGTGAATGGTTTGAAATAGGTGCATGTGTAGAGTGCTCTTGCCTTAGATTTGTGAGCTAGATTGCTTGTATCTTATGCAAGGTAGATGTATGTGCAATCACACACATCTTAGGAGATCATTCACATTGTTTGAGATGTCCTCACACATGTGAAAAGTATACATTTCTAATATGAAAATAAGATGTTTTATTAGTCGTGCAAGTTGTATATTAAGGAGGGTCGCTCAATACCATGAAATGGAGTCTTTGACAGCTTATTACTTGCAAAACCAGGAAAAGTGTTTTCTTATTGGGGGGGGGGGGGGGGGGGGGGGGAGACCATTTCCCCCAATCTACTTAAGGACAACAAATTAAGAAAGAAAGGGCTCCCACATTTTTTTCTTGTTCAGAAGTAAATTAAATCAAATTCTACCAAATGTAGTGTTTGTCCATTTCAGCCTAAGCCATATTGCTCCACTTAGTGGAGCAGTATGGAATCAGGCAATAATTGGGGAGGGTGACATGGTTTTGATCTTTATGACGAGCATAATATTTTGGCTCAAAGTTAAGCCATTGGCTCAAAGTTTTTCTAGGGCACATAGGTAATCTCTAGCATAGCTCAAAGGTTTGTATTAAAATATCTTACATTATTTTTGTGGCCCATTAAGGAATATTGCTTTCAAAAATTTTACAGATCATAATCTATTGTAGTTGAATCAAACCTTACATGTAAAAGAATGAACATGTAAGGTGATTAGAATCATTGTAAAAGTGAGAAGCATGTTGTTTCTTCTTCTTCCAAGTTGATGCTTACCACAAGTAAAGGTCAATCAAAAATAAATATTCCTTTAATAAAGGTATGAAGCTTACATTTGTGTGTGTAAGTGTGTGTGTGTGTGTGTGTGTGTGTGTGTGTGTGTGTGTGTGTGTGCGTGCACGTTCGCGTGCACGCACACACGATAAATCTTTCTAGCAGCTTCACACATGCACACACATTTGATATATCTTTCTAGCAGCTTGCCACACATGATAAATCTTTCAGCAACTTCACACACACACACACACACAAGATATATCGTTCTAGCAAATTCAAAAAGACACACATATATACACACACACACAAACACACACACACATTTGATAGATCTTTCTAGCAGCTTCTCACACACATACATACACAAGATATATCGTTCTAGCAGATTCAAAAAGACACATACACACACACACATGATAAATCTGTCTAGCAGCTTCACACACGCACACACATTTGATATATCTTTCTAGCAGCTTCACACACATGATAAATCTTTCGAGCAACTTCACACACACATACATACACAAGATATATCGTTCTAGCAGATTCATGATAAAAAAGACACACATATGTATGATGTATCTTTCTAGCAGCATCGAACACAAACACACACACGATATTTCTAGCAGCTTCAGAAACACACATATACACATACATATGATATATCAGCAGCTTAGATCACACACACACGCACATATGATATATCTAGCAGCTTCAAAGTTCAAAACCACACACGCACACCCTCGCAGACTCGTTACACGTGAGTTTTTTTCACGTAGATGCTTAATTGTAACCCTTCGTTTTGGCTGAGGCACTAGATTTAGTCTTTAGCCCCGTAAAGGATTCCAGGCTGTAAGTCGAGGCTCGTGAATCTCTCGCTCTTTGTATGGCGTCAGAGCCACCATCTCCCAGCTGCCAAAGACTCTGGATTGTGGCCAGGAAGTTGGGAACCTCGTCCGTGAACTGAACTGCAGTTAGAGCTCATCAGCTTCTGTGGCCCAGGGTCTGATCTCGTGATCAACTGCTTTTTTTCTGCCTATCCCTTGATGAAGTCTACTATGTGAGCCCATCCCTTGCATGGATTCCTGGTTCAGGTTTGCGATAAGGGAATTCTTCGGTGTCTGTATTTAGGGAGTCATATCATCTCGTGATCTGTCTATTTCAGAGGGCTGGTCCTTTTCAGTAGTAGCTTTTCTTCACCTTTTTGGAGACTTGTTGGCCCCCACAATCTCATGTTTCAAATTGTCATGCCTGCAGGTGCGCGCAACACACTGACCGGCCAGGGTGATCGCACTGCTCAATAACACCAACGTCCAGCATGCATGCAACAATGTCAGCAGATCTAATCAGCCCAGATGATCGATTATACTGAAAGCTGCTCGTATAACTGATGTTCCTGTTGAGATCAACCACTGTAAATAATCTGATCATTGACCATTCAAGTCAGTGCTGATCATTGACCATTCAAATCAGTGCTGATCAATGCGGATCCACCAGCACTGCTGGTTGATCCTGTCTAGATTTAGATACTCATGTTGTTGTATTTTCTTTACATCCATTGGTGATAGTTTCTCTAAGTACATTAAGTCTTTATACTGCTTGAACCACCATCAATGCGTTTAATACAAATGCATAAAATGGGTTAATGATTGCAGCGTCACCATCACATATCTCCATTTTCCACACAGGATGAAACCAAAGCCTCGAAATCCAAGACAAGCAATACCTATCATTATAAACCGAGAGTGATCACGAGGATTCTATCTATGAAATCCCAGACAAGCAATGCCTCTCTTTATGATTCGAGAGTGATCATGAGGATTCTATCTCTGAAACCAGTTAACTGCCTTTCCCACTGTGGAAGCTCTTCTTGGATATATTATTGCTTGGACCCATTTGCAATTATAGCATATAAGACAAACATTAACAGCTTGACTTTCCATTATTAATACTTATGATCAACATATTGCTTGCTGACTCCTAATTGTGTGCCCAGTGCAATTCTTCCCTCCCTTCTATAGATAACCGAATCAACCCTCCCTTCTATAGATAACTGAATCAACCATGGCTGCAAGCATCTTATTTGAAGATTTTCTTTGTTGAATTGGTTGGCATTGTTTCTTTATAAGTTCTTACTTGTCTAGTTACTTGAATGACTCCTTACAGAGCCCAAGTTCAAACCTTTAATTGCTGCTCTGAAATACTATTATTAACAAGCACCCTTTCCCTAGGACTTTGCCATCAACATTGAAAAGAAGTCTATCCAATATTTGGGCCATTTCCTTAAATCCATCAATGGAAGTACTGGTAATATGAGCACTCATTTTGTATGGCCCCACAATCTCTCACAATTTGTGGTCTAGAGAAAGTCTTGCATGTGCATGGGCCAACAACTGTTGCTCGCACACAGAGAAGGAAATTATAAGAACACTTAATATTTGATAGGAAAAATTTAAGGATATAATATAGTTTTTTATATTTACAACTTGGAAAAGAACCATAATATCAAGGGGACAAAGGAGAAGGGCTTAGAAGGGCCCACACGTAGCCTTGCCTCTCATGGGCCCAACAATGGTTGATGGAGAGAGAGAGAGAGAGAGAGAGAGAGAGAGAGAGAGAGAGAGAGAGAGAGAGAGAGAGAGAGAGAGGAAAATTCTCAAGTTGATCTTTAAGAGTATAGAGAGATTGGAAGCTGAATAGATAAAGTTTTTGATATTTATGATTGTGAAAAGAACCACAATATCAAGAGGGAAAAAGGGAGAAGAGCCTAGGAGAAAAAGCTAGAGGCATGTTTGCTTTTTCACCACGAGATTGTGAGGGATGGGTGTGGGTGTCAGGTCCCCTTTTCATGCACATACATGTATGGAGATGGGGAGATGAACCCAGCAGCCAGCAGCTACAAATACAGGGTGCTAGCAACACCACCCCCCACATCCATCCTTATTCCACCTCTGTCTTCTTCTTCGCTCCACATTTGCTCTCTCTCTCTCTCTCTCTCTCTCTCTCTCTCTCTCTCTCTCTCTCTCTCTCTCTCTCTCTCTCTCTCTCTCATACACAGACACACACACAAAGCAAGAGCTTTGTTTTCCTGAAGATACTATTGTTGATCTATATACAAAAGAGATAATTATTGGTTCTTCACACACAGCTTGGTTTAATTTCTCATCACACACAGCTTGGTTTACTTTCTCAAGATACTATTGCTGATCTTTCTGCAAAAGAAATAGTTGGTTTTGCAAGGATAGAATAGGACATTTGAGAAATTGATTGTTAAGAGTTTGCTTTTTAAATTTGAGAAAGAAAATTACGATGGTTGAGAAGAAGTTTGAAAATAGTGTCTCTCTGCCTTCTAGTTTCGATCAAACCGGGCAAGGCCTGGAGGATAGAGCTTCATCAGATGGTGGTACTAACGCTAATATGGGCTCAGAGATGGGTTTTGATCCAGAGCAGGCGAAGTGTGAGTGTTGTGGGATGTGCGAAGAGTGCACGCCTGCCTACATTAGTCGCATCCGTGAAGTGTTTTGTGGGCGCTTTGTTTGTGGGCTGTGTGCGGAGGCTGTGAAAGAAGAACAATGCCGCATGAAGAACGCAAAGGGAGTGACTCATGCGCCTATGGAGGGAGCACTGCAGGCCCACATGGCGATTTGTGAGCAGTTCAGACGTGGTGTGGATGCAAATCCAGCCGTGAAAGTTGCAGCAGCAGCTGCTGCCATGCGCCAGCTTCTGGTAAGGCGCACTCTTGGAGTGCAACGATCAAGCCAGCGGGGGTTTGTCCGCAGCTCTAGCTGCATTCCTGCGATGAGTGGAAAATGCAGAGCCTGATAGACTCTATGTCACACAGTTTACCAGCGGATTGTCGGATTTTATCGCCTACTAATGTTTAATGCTTAACTACCATGTAGCAGTAGAATCAGCCAAAACATCCTGTATGTAAATTATTAATGTCAAACTGCGGACCTCCAAGCTATGGTTTGGCTGGAATTTCGTCTCAGCAGCTTTCTAAGCTGCTCTTTTGCTTTAGGTGGAAAGTTACAAGCGCTTGTATATTATATCTTATTGACGGCATACGAATAAACTATAATTTCTTTTCAGAACAGTTGGGTCTTGCAACTGATAGTATTGAAAATGAGATATGTCGCTATTAAATGTGAAAATTGCGGCACCAATGCTATTTCAGAATAGAATCCATGGTATAATCAGGAAGCAATTAATATCTGACATCCAAAAAATTTCTACAGGCAACCGATTCGCTTCATTCTTTTTCAACCTTCAAATATTTTATCTTTGAATATGTACACTTCATTATAAACAGATACATTTAATCCAATCTTGCTAGCCTGGGAACAAAAGTCTATTACTCTTCCTGCATGAAGCTGTTTTTGTAAGTATCACACTGTCATAAGGTTACTAGCTGGTTTACCAATCCTTCTCAATTCACAAACTTTAAAACAGCTTTAGTTGCATAACTGCTGCTCTGTAACCTAGTTATTAAGACGTTTCCTTTACCTTCTTTATCTTGATCGAATGAAGGTGTATCAAGCCTAATTTATCATCCTGATCATAATCAAGAACTCGTTCAATCTGCATAGCACCTATGGTTGTGTTGATGAAATTGATTCTGACCTGATAACTACTTTTAAGATCCAACTGGGAGTTAAAAAACCTACTCCTAAGTGTTCAAGTACAGCATCTGTAATTGGTAGGGGGATTAATTATGTTTTCAGAATAGATCTTGTGAAGACCTTTAAATTCAGTGCAAAACTCTTCATTTTACATCTCTCTTTGGTATTAAAAAATTCAGTATCTGAATAAAGAGGTCTTGAAGGCTTAATTGAAGTTTCTCCCCGACTTCTGATTTTCCCTTATGCCAGGATGCCTTGTGCAAAGGCATGTGAAGAGTTTGGAACAAGGTCAATGGTATTTTAAATTTCCTTAAAGCTTGATGGTGATGAGTTACCTTAGTTGAAAGGACAAGATACTTTTGAAAAAGCTTGTGGAAGCTGTTGTTTAGGTGACAAGGAGCTTGAGTGGTAGCTTTTTATTTTCATATAAAAACCAAACATACCCTTATGCTCTTTGATATAAAAGTGTTGCAGTGATGAGTAGAATCAATAACATTCAACTAAATTGGAAGAAATGATTGCAGAACACATTTTTGCCAGCTTTGAGATATTTGCGTCTATTGTGTTTTTGTAGCCATGATCAGGGAGCTCAAGTATGATACCACAATTCTTGTCAACAATATCTCGCATAATCTTTGAACTTAAAGATTATAACAAGTTTAATAAGGCATTGCCTTTCAACTTGGGCTTGAGTGCCTTTCTTCATCCATTGGAGCACATATGGAGGGAGACGTTGAGTAGTATGCAAACTTAAAAGATTAATGAGCTTGTTCTTGTTCTTTTGATTGTTGTCGACCAAAATGAAAGAAACCCAGGTAGTCTCACTCAAGAGGGATTGAACCTCGATATTAAAGAGGGGTTGACTTATACTTAAGCTAGAAAATCAAGCTCATAATACCCTTAGATAAAAAGTCTTTTATTGTGATTATAAGGATTTGTCCCTGGTGTGCTCCTCTTTCTTGCAACAAGAGGAAGATTTCATATTCTTTTATAAAATGGGCCTACACTATAAGTCAATATTATCAATGAGTTTGTCCCATTGGTGGGACCCTTTGATGGACTCGACCTTCATATTATCAAACATTTTGGTAGAATATTCATCTTTTCATACATTTCTCAACCTTCTATGATGATAGTTTGCTTGAGTTTATCTATATATTAAAAAAACCAATTCATTCTGACATGAAATGTTATGCGTGCTTTGAATTTGAGGTTTTTTGCCTCTTGCAATATCTTGCACTTTGGATATGATAGAGTTCCATCCAAAACTTTCATGAAATCGGCCAACAATTTAAATTGTATGTGTCCTTGGAAATATTCACTCGATGAGTTTGTATGAGTTGCCAAGAAGGATTAATCTAGTTATAAGTTCTTTTAGCATTTAATCGCATGTGGAAAAAATGAAATTTAGTAGGGCTAATGTAAACCTTATCTAGCTTCTAGAATAATTGGTGGCAAATTTTAAATTTACCTTTTTTTTTATCCATGCCATCAATCTGCATGGAGTGGATACAAAATATCCTTCCAATAGTTTCATGTTACTTTTGACAATCTGCATATTTGGTTTCCTGGAACTTTCCACTCCTTTATGAGTTTCTATGAGCATCCAAGAGGGATGAAGCTCTATATTAGTTCCTTTACCATTTGAGTACATGTGGATAAGGTGAAATTGACTTCACCAAGGAGATTTAATTTAATCTATAGGTTGGTAAGTTGTTATCTCATTTGCACTAGTACCAAGAGGATAGTAGGCCGAATTAGTATTGATAATATAGAATTGTGGTAAAAGGATAGTTTTGAAGTATAGAAATAAGTGGCTAATTGTTTTGTCCACATCTTGTACAAGGGTTTTGGAGTAATCCTTGATGTGGATATTTGGCACCCTTGTGATCAAGATTATTAGTCACATCCCAATATTCCAGTTAAGGCCAGTTATACCATTAGTAACTTTGAGAGGGCTCATGCACTCCAATATTAATATGTGGAGTAGTCCATTGTGTGCAACAACTATATGCATGTCTAGGAATATCAATAATAATTTCTCTTGAGTTTAGTAGTGGATTAACACTTGCAAGCATCTAGAGGTTATGTATGACACTGATCAATCCTATAATTTATGCTACCAATCTAACATGCTAACCATCAATCTAATTCATAATAGTAGAAAGAAAAAGCACACCACACCCCAATCAATACACACAGTGAACTATCTATTCAAAAAGAGAGAAAAAGTACATAGAGTACATTCACAAATTTGGGGTTTTTGCTGCTTGGCAAAACGGACCGTTACGAGACGCATGTCCCGACTCAGTATCTATATGTGCCTTAAACTTGGCACTCATACACACTACATGAACGAAATAAAGAGGAGAACTACTAAAACTAAAAATATATGTCTAATCTCTAAATAAGCAGGAGTTATATATTTAACACTCTCCCTTAAGTCCTAGTTTATTTGATATAGAGAGAGCTTTTCTCTTAAAAACTCAAACTTATCAACATTTAAAGGCTTAGTAAATATGTCTGCTAGCCGATCTTCGATCTTGCAATGCATTACATCAATTTTACTAGATAGTAGCTTTTCTCTAATGAGATAATATTTAATTTCATGTACTTAGTACGTGCATGGAATATAGGATTTTTAGCTAGTTGGATAGCGCTTTGTGTTTTTTTATTCTGCTATTGGAGTGACTCTTCATCCACTTTTTATCCAGTTCTACAGAAATACTCGGGAATCGCTCAACAGGTGGCCCCGACATATCGACGACGTTGACGAAAGTCGAAGACTTCATCCATATAAATGAAAGACAATTATTGTTCCACTTGATATGAAGCTAGACTTGCTCTAACTGCTTTGCAAGTAAATTTTTGAGAAGTCCTAACTGGATGGATGCCAGCGCATTATGGCCAACTGACTATTGCGACTGCGACCTAATTAGTTGTCCTACTGGATACACGTTAATTGCTTTAGTATAAATAGCTAATCATCAAATACTATCTTAGCTAGCATTTGGAAGCTTATTCTCTATCTTAGCTCAGTATTGCTATTCGCACTTAATGCTTACTTACTGAATCAATCTATTTTCTTATTGCGTTCAGTATTATGTCAGAATGTATACTTCTCTATAATCATTTGTAATTGGTAAATCTCTAGTTATTTTTGTCTGATTTATTCAATACATCATTGTTTGGCTACAAAATCACTTTAGTGCAAATGATTTCAAAGTTGGTTGCTAAACGATTGAATGTGACTTCTGTCATTATAGCTTTGTTCAATATTGATAGGCGTAGTCATGCATTAGGAAAGAAGACTTATTCCGCTGTGCTCGATAAGTCGCTTACAGTCTTCAACTTGTCGAATCAACTCACTTCACCTCCCTCTTTCCAACATGGTATCAGAGCGTATACTACTACAATGGAGCTCTACTATTTGATATCTTTCACGATATCAAAGAGATATCATTTGATACTTTTCACAGTATAGTGGGATCTTTCTTCACAAGGATAAAGGAGCTGAGAGATCAACTTGTGGCAATTGGAGAGCCAATTAGGGACGTTGAATTGGTATATACCACAATGAATGGTGTCTCAGAAGGGCTACAGATGTTTGTGAGTGGCATTGCTTCGAGGGAGAGGTTGCCTACTTTTGAAGACTTCCACGGAATCATGTTGCAGGAAGAGCAGCGTCGCGAATTGGTGAAGTCAAGGCAAACCCCACAAGAGGATCAAGCCTTGCTTGCTAAAGGCAAGCAGAAAGGATGGAAAAGGATTCCTAAGAAATCCAAGGATGATGATGATGAAGGAGAGTTGTCATCAAAAGGGAAAAAGAAGAAGAAAGGCAAATGTTACTATTGCCACAAACCGGGTCATTGGGCACGCGAGTGTTACAAGAAGAAAGCGGACATAAAGGCGGAAAAAGTGACTCAACAAGGCAACATTGCCGAAGATGATGGAGAAGATGACAAGACAAGTGTCTTCTCATCGGCATTGGCATCCCAAGTTGATGATGGTGCCAGGTGGTTCATAGATTTAGGTGCCACAAGGCATATGACCGGGAAACGTGATTGGTTTGAGAAATTCTCACCAATCCATGATAGGGATAAGGTCACTCAAGCCAATGGGGAGGAATGCCAAATACAGGGTGTGGGCAATGTACCTGTACAGTTTCCTGATGGTAAAATCAAGAACATCTCTAATGTGCTTTATGTTCCTGGACTCAAAAAGAGTTTGCTTTCTGTTGGTGTAATGGCAAATTAGCATCTTAAGGTTAAATTTGTCAAGGATGGATGCCTTATGAGGGATATAAACCACAACCATAAAGTGGTGACAAAGGGTTATAGAGATAGTAATTGTGGCCTTTACAAATTGGATGCTACAAAACCAGGAGAATATGGTTTGGCTATCTCAACAGCATCTCAATCTGAGTTGTGGCACATAAGACTTGGTCATTTGAACTATGGGAGCTTGAGATTGATGGCGAAGCTGAAGATGGTAATAGGGTTATCGGCATTGCAAGATGATCATCATGCAATATGTGAAGGCTGCATCATGGGAAAGCATCACAGGGAGACATTCAAGAAAGGTGGAGCTGCAAGAGCTAAGAAACCGCTGGAACTCATTCACAGTGACCTGTGCAGCCCAATGAAGACCATGTCGTTGGGGAAAGCATACTATTTTATGACTTTCATAGATGATTACTCTAGGAGGACATGGATTTATTTCTTGAAGAAGAAATATGATGCTTTTGCTCGCTTCAAAGAGTTCAAGACTTTGGTAGAGAACCAACTGGATGCACGAATTAAAGTGCTAAGATCTGATAGAGGAGGCGAATACAAATCTGATGATTTTGAGGACTTTTGCAAAGAACATAGCATCAAAAGACAATTCACACAGTCATAGACGCCGCATAGTAGTGGTGTAGCTAAAAGGAAAAACGGGACTATTATGGAGAGTGCACGCTCCATGATGAAGCAAATGGGCTTGACCGATTCACTTTGGTCAGAAGCGTGCAGTGCGACAACGTTCTTGCAAAACAGGAGCCCTACGGTTGCGGTTCCAAATGTGACTCCCAAATAAGGCCAAAAATCGACAAGTTTCGTGTCATTGGATGTAAGGCCTATGTACATGTGCCAAAGGAGAAGCGAAAGAAACTTGATGCCAAAGCAATCAAGTGTATCTTCGTCAGTTATAATGAGAGGACGAAGGCATACAGGTGTTTTGATCCTGTAATGAATAAGATTCACATTAGCAAAGATGTGATCTTTGATGAGACGCATAGGTATGAATATGAAGACCATGCAAGTGGTGAAAGCATCAAAAGACTTCCCACAATTCTGGAGGAAGAAGATGAAGAAGATGCTCCACAAAATGATGCATGTGAAGACGAGAGTCGAGAGGGTGAGTATGAAAGGACACCACCTATTCAAGAGCCTAGTGGTAGGTACTTGCCAATAGGATCAATAAAGGAAAAACCGGTTGGAAGTAAGAGACATTACTTAGACACTCCTTGGGATACATACTCTCCTCGCAGTGTATCACCTGAATCTAAGATACCAAAATGGTATGAGAAGATCATGAAGGACACAAAGCTAAATCAACCAGGATCTAGCACACAAGGAGAAGTGAGAAGATCAATGCGGGAAAGGAAGTCTCCCGATCGTTATCATGTGAACTATGCCCTAATGAGTGACATTTTGAAGTGTCGAGAGCCATCAACCTTTGATGAGGCAAAAGATCACAAAGAGTGGCAAAGGGCAATGGAAGAGGAGATAGAATCCATCCACAGGCATGATACATGGGAGTTGGTTGATCTACCACTTGGAAAGAAACTCATTGACAACAAATGGGTGTTTAGAACAAAGTTTCATGCGGATGGCACGATAGCAAAGCATAAGGCACGCCTAGTAGTGAAGGGTTATGAGCAAAGCAAAGGAATTGACTATGAAGAGACATTTGCTCCAGTGGCTAAGTGGACTGCGCTATGCCTTATCATTGCCCTAGCATCTCATTATGGATGGAGAATCCATCAAATGGATGTGAAGTCCGCATTTTTGAATGGTGACTTAGAGGAAGAAGTTTACATGGTCCAACCGCAGGGCTTCATGGTGAAAGGGCAAGAACAGAAGGTATGTAAACTACACAAAGCACTTTATGGCCTTAAGCAAGCACCACACGCATGGTATGGACGCATTGACAATTACTTTCTTTCTATGGATTTGTAAAAAACAAATTTAGTTCCAAACCTTTATGTTCTTTTAAATGATGATAGCATTGCCTTGATTGTACTTTACGTTGATGATATCATTATCACGAGCAATAATGAGAATCTCACTTGTTCTATCAAAGCCAACTTATGCAAGCAGTTTGAGATGACAGATTCAGATCTTATGCACTATTGCTTGGGTGTCGAAGTATGGCAAATTGGCAGTGATATCAGGTTATGTCAAAACAAGTATGTGGGCGAGATATTGGAGAGATTTCACATGACATGGTGCAAACCTTCCATCACCCCTTGCGAAGCTGGTAAGAAATTATCTCGTATTATTGATAGTGCACATGTTGACTCTACTCTATTCTGTTAGCTAGTTGGGAGTTTGATATATCTTATGACTACACGTCCTGATATCTGCTATGTTGTAAGTTTGATTAGCCAATTCATGTCATCACCCAGTATGGACCATTGGAAAGCTGCAAAAGATTTTGAGGTATGTGAAAGGTACACCTAACCTTGGTCTAATCTACAAAAGACAAAGTGTTTTACCTAAGTTGCAGGATTATGTTGACGCTGATTGGGCAGGAAGTATAGATGATAGAAAGTCAACAATAGGTTATGCCTTAAATTTTGGTAGTGGTTGTTTTTCATGGTCTAGCAAGAAGCAAGATACTATTTCTCTTTCTTCTACAGAAGCTGAATATAAAGCGTTGAGTTCTGCTACCCAGGAAGTTGTTTGGCTACGTAAGTTGTTATGTGAGATTGGCATGAAGCAAGTAAATCCTACTGTTATTTTCTGTGACAGTCAAAGTAGAATACAATTGGCTAAGAATCCTATCTTTCATGCAAGGACAAAACATATTGAGGTAAAATATCACTTTGTGCGTAAGAAGCTAAAATCTGAAGATATAAATATTGTACATTGTTCTACGTTATTACAAGTTGCTGATATATTTATGAAAGCTTTAAGTAAAGAAAAGTGTGAGACTTTTAGAGCCAAACTTGTCTTAGATCTGGTTATGTAAAAAAGCCTTTACTTGTAATACTATCATGGAGGTATGTTCCATGAATAGAGTAAACTCTAAAATAAAGAGAGATGTTGATCATTGAGGGAGAGAGTTAAAATAGCAATGATCGACTTATACAGTGCTTTCTTATTTCAACGACACCACGTGTGTTTAGTTCTAGAGTTATCGGGTCGTCTTTCTTTTATGAGCCCTTTGAGTGCTTTTAAGCAACTTAACTTTGTACTTACTTATCAGTTGAATATACAGGTTGAGGAGAGCAATTCTGTTGTCTTGTCTTGTTGCACTTGACGTTGTGTTGTGGTGATTGATCCGGTCGGGTGTTTAAATTGTGTTTTCTTAACTCAGGAGTAACCTAGCTACTCAACTTAATTGTCAATGATTCAGTAAGCTCATATGTATGGGTGTCAAATTCGCTTATACTAGTATACCACCACATTTAGATCATCTTCTATATTATCTTTGAGTCAATAAATTAAGCTTTAACAGAAAGACTTATTAGTCTACAAGTAATTGTTTTTACATTACTTGTTCATATGTCTATGTTCATTGATTGGTTTTGTATACAATATAAACCCAGTAACAAGGAACACATAACAAATCTCTCAAGATTGAAACATATGCAAGAGTATGATCTAATTTTTAAACATACTTTGAATATGGCAGATCCTCTCTAAATATGTTACTTACATATCTAATTGAGAATTTTGTAACTCATTTTTTACAGTGATAACAAAAAATTTCTATTCAATCAACCCCACACTAATCCTAGTACTCATGCTTAGATTAGGTTGATCCAATCAGACATTCAAGATTCAATGATATAATCAAATCTTACTCCATCCTTAATAAAACTAGGACTAGTAATTTTTGTTTTTCTTGTGCTACTTATAAATTTTGATTTCAGGTTCCAAACCTTCTCTAGTTCTATATTGCTCCTCACAACCCTAGTAAAATTTCTCTATTACATTCAACTAGTTCCATTTATATAGTTTACTTTGGATTTGTCCGAATACTTTCGAATAATCACATTTCACTACATGTTCTGATTTTTTTTTTTTCAAATTAATTACTAGTGGAGAGTTTACTTGTATTAATGGATGATGCTCTACTTGTTGTTTGTAACTGCTTGTGTATAGTTTTCAGCCTACATCCTTGGCTGTTATGGAGACAAACAAATCTACAGAGATCAAATGGTTGTTATTTTCTTGCATGAGATGCTAGAAATAGGGGCATTTAACTCAACCAAGTATATGAGGTACTCATGATCGACTTAAAATCATTTGGATCTTGATAAATCTTCTAGAAATTCTAGTAGGTTAAATTGTTATGCCTTATAAATTTGGATGTTCTAGAGGTATATACACTAAGAGGCATCATAAATTATTCTTGAGGAATTGTGCATAATTTTGAGTTACAATTGTTTGTTTCTTTAACTTTTGAACTTTGATCTCCAGTGTGATGTGGTGATTCTCCCAACAGTTTATGTATACTGAATTTACATCAAGGTGATGTTATTGACTTGCAGAGAAGCAAATCCAATTGAAAAATTTGTTTCTTAATGTACTTTTGAAACTTGAAATAGTACTCTAGAGCAGGAATAAACAATTTAAGCATCGTTCTATCTCTGAGTACTTATTTATTTGAGAGATCAAACTAAAAGTAATGATTTTTTTGGGAGTAAGTGTTGAAAGTTAAAAAATGGATTTTTGATTTTCTTTCTTATTTTGAGATATGTAAGGGGGGGAGAATGTTGCGTAGGTCCACATCTTGTATATATGATTTGGAATAATCCTAATGTAGATATTCGGTACTCTAGTGTTTGAGCTTATTAGTTCAAAGTCCCAAGTCATTTCATGACTAATAGTTTTGAGAGGACCCAAGCATTCCATAATAATAGTGCATGGTTTGTGATAGTTATATGAATGGTGAGAGAGTCAATAATAGCTTGTGTTATCTATAGGATGGACCTTGGGCATGCATGGCATCATGCTCAGACCCCTTAAGGCTATATAATCCTATAAGAACTAGCCCATTTACATTGCTAGGTTGATGGTTTTGGTTACCAGTTACCTCTCCTCTTCAATATCCAATTAACATGGCTTGGGGGTGAGGCTCTTGCGGACTGATCTCAAGCCTCTACTGCCTGGGTGGCTTGGCTCCATAGTGTCCTCTATGTTGTAATGTAAGTTGGATCTTGGTATCATGACACAATTAGTGTGGACGAGGCCCAAGGTTTCTCCTATGCCCGAGGACCCAACTTTCTAGGCGTTGGGGGTAAATGGACTACCATCAAGGCATCTAACTTGGCCATCTCAATAAATAGCAAATATGCCTAATGCCTTATCCTCCTAAAAAAAATTTCTCCATTATTCTACTTGGATATGTGTAAGGTCATGATCCAAAAAAACTCGCATGATCCTCAATACTTTCATTCATTCCTCTTTGGATTTGAAATGAATGATGCGAATAATATTGTCTTTTTTTATTTGCCAAACATTATCCATTCCATCAGTGTTGAAATCTAAGTTAGTATATTAAAATTTAGGTTCTTTCACGTCATCTTGAGTATGAACTCCCCTAACTCGAACATTAAAAACCTTGAATTCATGTAGTTTTTCTTCAAAAATGGTAGCAAAAATGAAAGTGGACATTTTTGTGGAATTACATTGAAGAGAGGTGTACTTCAGAAAGAAACCTAGCAAACCCTAACACCATATTCCAAGGTTATATCAAGCTTGCGTCTCTCTTCCTTAGGAATGTGTACAAAGGCCTTACATCCAAAGATTCGCAAGTGGTTCACCTTTGGCTTCTTCTTCGTGAATGGCTCCTCAAGTGCTATCTTTGAAGAGAGACTGCAATACTGCATGTCTCTGACAAAAAATCCTTTCGTAGTTTTATCTCAACAAGCATAGATCTAGCGCTCTCCACAATTGTACAATTCTTGCACTCAGCTACACCATTGAGTTCAGGAGCATGAGCTTGTGTGAATTGTCTTTTGATCCTACATTGGTCACCAAAGTCATTGAATTCAGTATATTTGTACTCACCTACAGTGTCAAATATTAGGACCTTATTTTTTCTAGACCTCGTCTATTGATTGTAAGAATCAAGGACAACATATTACATTTGAATACGTAGTGATCTTGTTATGCTTCATTCAATTCATAAACAATAGAACATTTAGTAATTTGCGATGAGTTGAGCTTGAAATCATACTATTTTACAACATACACCTACCTTCGATAGGACTTGATTGGTAGGTGTTAGAAGGAGATTGAACTCCCTAATTGCGAGAAAGTTTGCAGTTTGCACTCCCTCTTAAATCCAACTTCTATAAAAAGTGCGAAAACTGTGACCAAGTTTACAGTTTGCACTCCCTCTTGAACTCGACTTATGAAAAAAGTGCAAGAATGTCATATTGTATTGTGGACCAACAACAATCCATCGCTGGCTCCTACCTTTGTTCATATCAACTACTCTTTTTGGATCTATATTCCATTCAAAGACAACAACAATATATGCCTTGAAAACCCTGAAATGCATACCAAAAACCATTTTTAAAGAGTATACAATCAAACTAGAGGTAGAACACTGGCTAGCGGACTCTTACATGAAGAAACCTTATGTTTCTACCATCAAAGCTATTGTATTTCTCTTGATGCTTTTCAAAGTGCTACATTTTTTCTTAAACTAAGTTTTGCACAGTTCGCACTTTTTGCATTTTTCTGAAAAAAAGGCGACACGTGGCCGAAATACAACTTAGAACATATTTCAAAGGACCTTTGGGTTTTTTGAAATCTTTGCACTTTTTGCAAAGCTGAAACACACCGCAAAGTCAACAAATGCGGCTCACTATGGTATCAGTCAACGTTGTGGTTCACCTGGCAACGAACTGCCCGGCACCGCACCAGAGCACCCATTGCAGTCTATTTGCGGTAGCTTGCCAACCCCTCACACTCCCAACGAAGTTCACGATCGTAGAGGCACCACAAGAAAACGATTATGATTATCAAGCGGCTGAGAAAGCGAAGCATCTGCACGATCCCAACAAATGGATAGACAATGACATGTTGCACGGACTACTACAACGTGCATCTGGAAGCTATTAAGACTAAAGTTGCTCTTTTAATCCTGTAGCTTAAACTAATCATCTCTTCAGTTCCTCTATATATCGGATCAACGAGAATGATAAAGTTAGACAATTAGTCAAATGCTTGATTTGAATTGGTCAGTGACAGTCATGCAATAGCAAACACACATCATCACATAATCAAACATAGAATTAGGAGTAGCTAGTTCCCCGTAAGAGAGAATACCTCTCTTGCGTCGATGCGTTGATTTGGAAAACAGACAACGTTGAAAAATTGTTGCTGTAAACTTGTTTGTGAAAAATAGAATTGTGACATTCTGTCTATGATGTGTAAAATATGTGAATGATCTTGATATTTGCTTACAGTAGATATAGTTCCGATGTTATTAACATTATCTACTGTTCATGAACTTCAAAAACAGATTTGCAATGTTAGTCTGTAGCTCGGAAGATGATTGATCATAGTATGAAACAATAGCTCCAACTACTCAAATTGACTCCATATGAGCATTTCGACTTTCAGAAAGTTGACTCCCAATAGTTATCAAAGCGCTAAAGGTTCTCAAAACTACACAAACTATGGCTTCTATCAACAGCATCCATTCAAATATATGCACAGTCCTAGAGACAGACGGGTCAAATTTCCTTGCCTGAAAAGTAAAGACTTCCCTCATCCTTAGAGGAGAAGCACTATGACCCTAGGTGGACGACACCGAAGAGATGCCCAACACCACAGACAAAGAACTTTGAGAATGGAAAAAAAAGAATGACAAAGCTATAGTTGTCATATCTTCTTCCATCAAAGATAGCATCACCCTTAATCTTGCTACAATCTCTAATGCAAGAGAGATGTGGGATGCACTCATCACGAGATTTCAGACCAAGTTGCAAAATCAAAATATGCATCTGGAAGATCAGCTTACCTATCTAAGATGGGACGACAAGAATCTAACGAGCATCATCAGAAAGATGAAGAGCATGTTCCTATCACTACACAATGCCGGAACAGAACACACGGTCTCACAAGAGAAGCAGCTCACGTATTTGCTACGCTCTCTTCCAAGATCATTCCAAATGACCCAGACTCTACTGACGAAAGATTCGAATATGACCTTCTGTAATACTTTGGCCTTTGAACCTACCATTTGTAACTTCTAGTAGATATAGAGTGATTAATCAATTTTTAAATTGGAGAATCATTAATGATACTCGCTCTAGCTCTCGCTCTCTCGCAATCCAGCTCGCTCTCTCTCTCCATCTCTCTCGCCTCACGTTCGAAAGATCTCCCGCTCTAGCTCTCTCTCTGATCGCGTTCACAAGATCTCTCAATATTGGTCTAATATATCTCTTTCTTGTTGATCATGCTCTTTTTGATCGCGTTGGTTGATCCAGGTCTTTCTTGCTGATCATGATCTGTTTGATTGAGTTCTTTGTCTGATTGATTAGTCTGTGTGCTGAATAGCAGACGATTCCAACATGGATAGTTTTTAGGACAATAATATATATTTCACAGATTCAATTCCGAATATTCCAGTAGTTTTTCATGTTGGATTATTCTCCTACTAATCGACCGATCGTGCTCTTTCTGATCTCGTTGTGGCTGATCCAGGTGTTTTTTGTTGATCGTGATTTGTTTGATCGAGCTCTTTGTCTGATCGATTAGTCTGTGTGCAGAATAGCAGACGATTCCAACATGGATAGTTTTTAGAACAATAATATATATTTCACAGATTCAATTCCGGATATTCCAGTAGTTTTTCTTGTTGGATTATTCTCCTACTGATCGACTAATCGACATTTTAATCTTTGTCCAATTTTTATCTAGACCTGCCAATTTTTTTGTGTTTTTACATAGTTTGCATAACTACTCAGAAACGGCTCACAGTGTTGACATTTTCAGGATTTTCTCTCACTTCAGCTTTCTCGCAAAATGTCAGATGCCTCAAATGTTAAGGAAATGACGTTTGTGAAGACCTTCGTATTTTTCGCATGACAGTTTATGTTCATTTCTGCAGAGTGACAGTTTATGTTTAAATCTGTAGATAGATTGTTTATGACCAAAGCCACCGACTTGCATTAATCAGCAAGTAATTTTTGAGAAGTCCTAATTGGATGGATGCCAACACATCACAGCCAACTTGATGACGTATTAGTATAAATAATTGTTCATACTCCTAGATCTTATGCATGAAGAAGCATGAAGATCAATCATCAAGTATTGAATAGTTAGCGTTCTCTCTCAAGCTTGCGAGCTTGGACACTCTTGATCATTCTAGCTCAGCTCTTTAGAGTTGATTAGAGATTGCTAGTGTGCTTACTGCTTATCAGTAGTTGAACTTAATTCAAATTTATTTTAGTCGCTCAAAGATAGCTTAGAGTACTTCGATCCGCAAAATTGTTGTACTCATTTACATCTGTTTCATTTTCATACTAAATCAATATTATCTTCTTATTGCATTCAGCTTCATCTCAGAATGTATGCGTTCCTGTAGTTCTTCGCGACTAATTATTTGTTTGATAATTCAATGCTTAATGTTTGGCTACGTAGTAGTACTAATGATTTCAAAGTTAGTTACTATAAGATCGAACGCGATTTCTATCACTATTGTTTTGTTCAAAATTGATAGGCGTAGTCATGCGTAGAGAAAGAGAAAGATAGTTTATTCCATTACGCATGATAAGTTTTAATTCTTGTCGTTCGAAATCTTTTTATTCGATTCTATTCGACCTATCTTTTTACACCTCTTTCTAACATGGTATCAGAGCAGTGATTTTTCAAAGCCTAATACTATATCAGAGTGCAAGCCCTTATACTTGATATCTTTCACGATATTAAATTATTCTTCAGTTCAAATCAATTTTTTTTGGGTATCAGAGAATTGATTTCCACAGCACGATATCTCTCTTAACAACGACAGACTAAAGTTCCAGATGGATTCTCAAAGTAAAGTCGGTCTTATCGCAGACAAGCTGAATGGATCCAATTATCACCAGTGTTGGGTTACTAATTTTACAAATTTTGTACTATTTTGGTACTATTTTTGTGTTGGTAAAATTCTTTAATATGAAAGATTTGTACTACAAGAACTTATCGTGAACCAATTCTAATCCTACTGACTACCAAATTAGGTCATTTATACTAAGTGTCTCATTTTTTTTTTAAATCTACCAAATAGGTACTATTTAGACTTCTCGTGACCATATTTTACGCATAAAACTATAAAATTATGTATTTTTTTCTGTATATTTATTTGTGTTCGCAGTTCGTATATAGTCCTTTGTGTTCTTTTTGGTACTATTTTAGTGTTGTTTATCGATTGATGGACTCTAAGCTTTATATACTACCAACTTTACAATATTTGTACTATTTTTGTAATGTTTACGTGTTTTCAAAACTTTAGAGTACTAAAGATTGGTACTATTTGAACCTATCGTGTAACAATTTTGATCCTCCAGACTACCAATTTAGGTTCTTGTACTTTCTGCATGTTTAGTACTTTTGTATTATAAGATGCTTTGCTACTATTAGATGTTTTTGTACTTTGGTACTATAAGATGCTTTGGTAATTTGGTCCTACATGTTGGTACTTTCCATCGCTCTGATACTTTGTTGTTATAAAAAGCTTTTAAACAGCTCTTCGACATGCAGTGTGCTTTGGTAATTATAATGTGCAGCAACAGAAAAAAATTTGTGAGAATTTTATTGCAATGTGTAGAAAGATACTGAAATGTTAAATGTTGGCGAAACCCTCTAGCACCGAAGCTTTTTGAAACTCTATAGTACCAATGCTTCTTTCAATTGGTACTTATCAATATTCAATTTAGCCACTCGTTTTTGCATTTTATCCATTTCCTATAATACAGCAACAAAGTGAGCATTTGATTTTCGATGTGATATCTAAATGTCATTGACGACTTACATACTCTGCAATCAACTTGCTCATTTTGTTTCGTATCCCAACCATCATCCAACAACTCGGTGAGCATTCATCACTCAAGTCCTTACAAATAAATATTGTTTTATTCGCCGAACATTGCATTTGGAAAAAAAATCAACAAAAATAACAAAAGGTAGATACCAACTTAATCTATTATTTTTTGAACCAGTGCTACATTTTAATATACTCTAAATATTCGTATAAAGTCTAGATCAAAAATTTTCTGAAATTGCTGAATCTGAAAAACTCCATTTCTCACTCAAAAAATCTGGAAGAGGATATGGCTTTAATCTACTCACTAAACTATTTTTATCAAGAATATAGGTGTGATTATAAAAAAAAAAAACTCCTGATCTTAAAAGGGATTTTGGAGAACGACCTTTATATTGTAAAACACCGATATCAGAATGTATGACATCAATTATTTCTGTAATAGATTGTCATTCAACAAAATTTGATGGATACAAAGCTGCAAAACCAACAAAAATATTGTGAGAAAAATTTAATATAATGGAAATGCTAATACTAAGGGAATTTACTTTGAATATGTACATACTAATCGTATACTTACAATTGCATTTTCTTCTATCATTTGGATTCAAATCTTGAATGTCGAGCTCTTTGTGAAGATAAGCATGCTGAACTAAAACTTCCGTGATAGATTGACTGGCAACTGATACTTTAAAATCCATTATCTAGCCTTTCCAAGAGTTTCTATATATGTTATCTGATTTTTTTCTTCTCTGAAAAAAGTCTTTTGAAGAAGGATACATCAAAATCCATTGATATTTACGATATATTTTTGGTATCCATTGATCTTCTGCATTTTTTTTCATTGCAAATATTGATAGCATCAATGGTTCCTCTTGGTCTCCGATTTTGTGTCGCCATTAGTCCAAAATATGTCTACGCAAGCTGAGAATGGAGAGAATGAAGAGAATGAGAGGTATATCTAAGAATGACTAGAAGTTCCTAAACTACAATAATTAGTTAACTACAGTTTACAACTATTGACGTCAAATCAACCTCGAGTGTACAAATACGAACAACAAAAGAGTATTCGGATAGTACCTATGGTCCAATCACAATCGTTTGTTCTGTCTGACGAGTTTTTTGGAAATCATGAAAATTTGGCCAGAAAAGGCAAAACAATTTCCGTCCGTCAACCATTGTTACAGTTTGTCACAGATGGACACCATTGATTGGAACACATAAGTGTTGAAAGCATGCGAAGTCAAAAAAACATCTTGACAAAGGGCCCATTTTGAGTTCTAATATCTCCTAATGTACACACAATTCTATAGGTTTTAAGTTCAATTGTTTTTTTCTTGTCTGGCTTTGATGAAAATTCCAATGTGTGAGTATCATCCTTGCCAAACATTGTTTGTAAAAATGGAAATTTTTGTTAGATTGACAGGTAGGGGTGGAGAGACTATCAGGAATTTGCAAAGTCACTTTGATGCATGCACATAGGTGATCCAATATGCCTATGGTTGTGAGCTGATAGGGATGGAGAGAGTTAGTCAGGGGGTGACTGTTGATAATTTGGTGAGTACTCAGGTGAGCTGCATGGTCATATGCACAGGGTGGTGATCTCCAGGTTGATGTCACATGGTTGTTTTCTCCAAATGGGCAGAACCGCAACCTAAACCGCAAAGTCTTGCTTTCGGTCATTTGCGAAGACTCACCGCCAAGAACCACAAAGATTCTAGCTTACGGTTACGAAGTAAACCGACCACAACAAGTCCGCAAGGAATCACATACGAAGATCAACAAAATGGTCAACACAATGAACTGCAACACTCCAGCCTACGGTCTATTGCGATAGCAAACCGAAGGCACCACCAGACACCGTAAGTTACCACTTATAGTCACCTACGAAGTGAATGAACATCAGCTGACCGAAGGAAACCACCAAGTCAACGATTGCGGTTGACATGCGGTTTCATCTTCACGCCAGGCTACAGTTGCAACGATGCCACATTTTCATGCTCCTGATGCATACAAAGGAGATCCTTTTGTTGTACCTCTTCACATCTTCATGATGCACTAATAACCGATCTACGGATCAAGTACAAGGGCTACTAATGATCTTTTCATCTGTAATTAGAATAACCAAAAGATCTTCTGACAGCTGTATAAACATCTAAGCGTTTTGAAGAGATAGGATTGATACAAAGATGATTGATCAATGTATTCACAGAGATCAAATGACCAAAAACGGTCTTCTAGTAGCCGACTTCTCAGAGTTAGTGATCATTTAGAGAGAGTAAAAGAGTATTCTGAAGAATAGCATTCATTAGCTTCTGTAAGTAGGATCACGCGCTTCGCGCAATTGTTTTGTGATTTGATATTTGTTATCACAACAGATATAGAAGTGCTATTTTTCATAATAGTTTTATTCTTGTTGAATGCTTGAATGCCTCTCACTCTTTACTTTCTTAATCATAACCTATCTGTCAGAAACTGAAAATAGCACGGTTGTCTCATACGTCTAAATCATTTGCATTCTCTATGGTTGTCTACAACACCTACTTTGACATATAAATCAAATCCAAACTACTCTAATTCTTAGTCTCTAAGTAATCCAAGATCCTTATTCATCAGTTTTTCAACTATTTTATCATTGTTTTCTTTGATTGGTCTCTATTCCACTGTGGCCTATCAGACCACTCTTTGTGTGTCTCAGCTTGTCATCATCTCCATCAAATTGGATATCACAAATGCATTCTTGAATGGTGACCTTGAGGAGGAGGTGTTTATGGACCAACCCGAGCACTACAATTCACATGGCAAGCCTAATCATGTGTGTTTTCTACAAAAAGAGTTTTGTATGGACTTAAGCAGCACCAAGGAGTTAACTTTGCTTAACATCTTTCTACTTTCTCAAAATATGAGGTAATGAAAGATCCTTCGAGGACATTATTCTCTATATGAAGCTACTTGGTTCACTCATATATCTAACCATTGCAAGATTTGATCTTAGCTATTGTGTTGGTAAATTAAGTCAATTTATGCATGATCCTAGTGTGGAGCATTGAAAGCTAGACAAGAGAGTATCTAGAGATTATGGCATTGTTTATGGAGGATCATCACCTAACTTGTATGGAATTTCAGATTCTGGAGATCGATTGGATAGGAAATCCATAAGTGTACATGCTATTTTCATAGGTGATGGATCTATCTCATGGATGTCAAGAAACAAGCAACACACACATTATCTTCTAGTGAGGCTGAGTACAAAGCCTTGACTTCATGCACAAAGGAGATGCTATGGATCAAAAGGATGGTAATGGATTTTCACTTGTTGGAATTTTTAGAGAGTCCAATCATCTTTTGTGATAACCTTTCATCCCAAAGATTGGCAAGCAATCCTATTTTTCATGCAGGAGCAAGCATATTGAAGTGGCTATTATTTTGTAAGAGAACAAGTCATGGAAAAGGAGGTGGAGCTTCAACATTTTTCTTCAAGGGAGTGTGTGGCTGATATCTTCACCAAAGAATTGAGAAAAGAATTGTTTATGAAGCATAGAACCTCACTTGGAATTCTATCTAAATCTATGCTAAACCTAGTGTAAGAGGGAGTGTGAAAATTGTCAACTAGTTTGATTGTTTATTTGGCAAATTTGGTGCCAAGATGAAATCCCAACTTAGAGATAGGTTTATATTTGTCAATAAAGGTCTAAATAGTGTCTGTACTATTTTTGGCAAGTAGATAAATGGATGAGGTCAAATTTTGACCCATTCTAACTGGCTAGATTTCATAAATTGCATCTACACTAGAATTTCTAGGTTATTTGATGGAGTACCAAGAAGTTACTATTTAGGACAAGATTAGGGCAAGTGGACAAATGAAATTTTAGCAGTTCTAAATAGCAGTTTTTGTGTGGAGAACATATTATTGTATTCTCATTTTATGTGGAGAATTAATCTCTTTTGATTCTATGTCCATCTCATGTGTATTTCTCAAGATATCTTGATTTCTAGTGTGTAGAATGTCAATTTTGTGATTGATCTTGTTCCCCCATGTGTGAAGGATAATAGGCTGTTGGTGTTGTACAGACAGGGACATTACATTACTGTACTTTTATGCTTATGATCAGATCTTAGTGATTTATGCAATTCTAGCATGCTAAAATTGATGATTTCTATCTTGTAGCTAAAACTAGATGTGCATCCAAATTTGGTCAAGATCTTAGAGATCCATTAAGTATGTTTAAAATCTGATTTTTCATAGTTGGCTCAAAATCTTGGATTTCTTCATCTTTGGTGTGCGGCAAGATCTAGATACAAGGAGAGATTGACATTGGTTGTGAGATTGATCTCACATTGTGTTTGAAAGATATCATAAGGAGTTGAATTTATTTTGAAGTATTATTCTTATAGAGAGAGAAGAAAAAAATTTGAGTGAAAAATAGGCAAGTCTTACTTGTTTGTCCAAGAATCTCAAGTTACGAGTGATCTAGTCAAGATTGGTAGAAAACTAGGACATTATTTGTAATCAAATCTTTTCAAATCCATTCCAGCTCTCAAGAGATAGATTCATTGGACTTGGTTGAGTCCAATAGGGGTGATTGGGTCTGATTTTGGTGTGATTTGATTTAAATTTAGTGAGTCTTAATCTTTGTGATCTAGGCAAAGTCCATTTTCCAAGGTGACTAGTTTTTGGGTGAATATTGATTCTTAGATTTGTTATCTAGATCTTTCTAGATTCTTGATGTGTTCAAATATAGTGTCTTGAGAGTCACAAAATTACTTTGGATAATCATTTCACAAGTTTGTACTTTGTGTACAAGTACTTCTTATTATGGGCAAATGGAAGGTCCAAATTAAGGTGCTACTATTGTGGCAAGATGGGGCATTTGGCCTTCAAGTGCTACAAGATGAAAAAGGATGAAGGAAAGAAAAAGAAAAGACAAGTATGCTGCAGCAATCAAGGTGAAGATGGCTTCGTTAAGGAGGAGTCTCTCATGGCATGCATGGGAGTGTGAAAATTTTGCAAAATCTAATTTGATTAGTTTATACTTTCATGTACACATGTAAGTCTCACATGTGTGGAGCATGTTCCCACATGTGGAGGGTAGGCCTAATCATTTTAGTTCATTTATGTTGAGTTTGAATAGTCAATAGGCCACATGATGTTACTAGGACTGAAATGCATCTATTTGGCCCAATCACATTTAGAGTCATAGATCACAAGGCCATCACCTTCAAAGGTGAATTACATGTGGACCAATCATGTTTAGAGGTGCACATCATGAGGCCTAATTAAATTGTGAGGTGGAAATCATGAGGTCCAATCATGATGAGGTGTGCAAATCTAGGGGTCCAATTATGATGTAAATGGTGAAAATTAAGTCCACAATTGTCTCCTTGGTGAATACTAATTTCTATCTCAAGATTCTTCCTACACGTTTACTGATCTTTGATCTAGAATCAGGTGAAACCCATTTTGGGTTCTATGTCTGCTCATCTGATACCTGCATGAATCACAACTTAGACACCCAAACTATTTGAAGAACAACTACAACCGGCTGATCTCCAACAAAGGGTAACCAATCCTATCATTTTCATGTTCAAATGTTAAGTTCAATAATTTGAAGAACATTGAAGACTTGGCCATCTTCAAGGACTTCCACAAATTAGCATTTAGAACAAGTCTACAGAAATACACTAAGTGTCGCAACAGTCTGCAGAAATGAATTATGTTTTTCAACGGTTTCGGCCTTTTCGCATTTTCCCGAAATGTGACACTTTAGCATAGTTCAACAGTTTAACTATTTTCAACGCCTTTGTCTTTTTCGCATTTGCCCGAAATGCGACAAAATAGTTACTTTATCAAATTGAACTGTTTTACAAGACCTTCGGCTTTTTCGCAAAATCCCGAAGGTGGTCTATTTTCAAAGAGGAACGATTTCAGCCACTTCCCGAAAATGCGAAGTGAGAGAAAGTCACTTCGCAAAAAATGCGAAGTGAGAGAAAAATGCAACGTTCTCATCCGCGTCGACATTCCCTACTCGTTGATGGTGTCACATTGTATAGTTGTCATCACAAGCCAAATACTTCCAATCTAATGATTCTTGCCACTTCCTAAGATTGAAACACACTCAAATGAAGTTCAGTAACCTCACAAACTAGAGATCCAATCAAAATTAGGGTTTTGACCAAATCACAAAAAATTGAATATCTCAAATTCTACATGCAATTTCTAAGAACTTGATATATCTTCTTGTAGACTCCAATGAGACCTTCCTAATGCACCAGAAGTCATCTAATTCCAGTAAACCAAATGTGAAATCAGAATTGATCAAGTATATAACCCTATATTGAGTTTTGACCTACAAAAGATCAATTCTACACATGCAAAAATGCTGATTTTTGAGTAGAAATCAATCTAGCATGCTCTAGCATTGATAACTCCTCCAAATCTTTGCTAAAGATGGCTGATCCTTTCATAACCTGAAACACAAGAGCACTTATACCATGTGAAGGATTTCAAATCATTCAAGATCCAATCCATGTCCCTGATCTTTGGTTACAATAAGGAGCAAACCAACAATCCTGCCAATGTAGAAAAATCAGCATCTACGTGCAAAATGAGATGCAAACTCTAAGAGATACTGATCAAACATGAACCAAAACATAAAATATGTTTGTTGTCCGTACAATTAGAGTACCCTATTGTATTTCACACGTGTGGAACCGAAAATAGCAATAAATGAACATTCTACACACAACATTGCAAGATAACATCATGAAAGTGCACCGATGAGTAGTAGAACCCAAAGAGAACCATGTATAATGATGAAATGAGAGATAGAAGAGAGAAGATGTGTACATCCTTTTATAGAGTTTTCAAACCCTATTTGGCCATTTGGCTTTCCCTCCAAAATGTAAACCCTACTATTTTTGGGTCTAGATTCAATGTACCCAAAGTTCAAATTTGAATGTCTCTCAAACTCGACTACCAACTTTCCCACACTTTCAAAAAGTGTTTATTGAATGTATTTTAAACTAGTATAACTTCAAAAAAGTTTATCTCTAAGTCTAGAATGAGTTTTGGCATCTTATTGACAATTTACCAAAATATGACTAAACTAGACTAGTTGAAATCTCTCACACTACTCAATTTCATCCTCCATGAATCTCAGCCTATTTATAGGCATGAGAGATGACTTTTTCTCCTCTCTCTAGTCATATAGCCTAAAATAACAACTATGAATCATATACTCCAATCTTGGTCCATCTGGCCATTTAAACTCAAATAAAGGCTATTTTGTGAGACTTAAAATTTACCACTTCTAAGACCTGTCTAACACTATTAAATAATATTGTTTCAATTAACCACACATGTGTGAAATGTTTGATGTACAATATGTACAAGTTTGGCCTGCATTTGACCAAAAATAGACAAGCAAACTAGTTAACTATTTCTCACAGTTTATCCCATCTCCACAAAGTCTTATGTATTGTCTTTCCCCATTGTTATCCTTGCCTAGTGTGATTCACCTAATTTGGATTCCAAGTTTTCAAAGTCTTTAGCTCTAATCTACTTTTCAATTCTTATGCATGATTGGCATACACTAATATGATTTTGCAAGGTTTAGTAGTTGAAGGGCCATGAGTCATGGTGTCTTTTGCTTTAGTATCATTATGTACAATGTTGACAATCTACATTTTATGAGAGGCCTCACCAAGGAGTGCACAAGAGTAAAGCCTTTTAAGAACCCAATCACAACTCTTGTCCAACTTTAGCAAGGTTAGAGCTTTTCATGAATTCAATCACAACTCTTACATCCAACATTAGCAAGAGTAGAACATTTCATGTTAGCTAATTTTGAGATAAACCCATTTGCAACTCTTATCCAGCTTGACTAAATTTAACATAACCCAAGCTCAGCTTCTATGGAACTTGACTAATTTTGGGTGCAGCTGAACTAGGATTAGAACCATTCCCAAGGGTTTTTGAGTTGCACGCTTTAAAAGTGACAAGCTCCACAATGCACATAATAAATTGGAGCATGCGCTTTTTACCCCACCACAAGTTATATTCCATTAAGGCGCACAGCACACAAAACAAGATATGAAAAACAAAGTGAATGCTGCATGAAGGTGACGGCTGCATTACTCAAAGGGGGTCTCTCCTCCATCTCCAGAATCTTCCTGCTGCTGGACTCTTTCTCTTATGCTATTATTTATGTGCGAGGAGGAGCTAGGTGCAGTCTTGAGGTGTGTACACATGTGTGTCAGGAGAGGCGATTGACATGGAGAATATGGAGTAGGGATGGTTGAAACAGCTCAATGAGTAGCTGGGATCTGCTTGTTTTGTGAGATTTAATGGGTTGGGTTTGGTTGCGCAGGTTGAACATAGCTTGTCAACTGGCACACAATTAGCTCGATTTGGTTGCTCCTATGGGCTCTCAACTATATTGAAATCGATGATTGTAACTTTATAATCCTGTTTCTCTTATCAGCTTTTGATGCTGTTTGTCCGATCTAGGTTCTGAAAACAATTGTATGCTCGAAAGGAAAAGGAACCAAATCTAGGAAAATGGTGTTTAAAAGAGCTAGTAATGAATGAGGATACTGTTCGTGGATCAAATGCTGATCTCTCAAATGGGTGCAGAAGAAAAATGATTGAGATTCGAAAACTGGTATAAAACCAAGGCAGTCCGGTTAATAGACTTAGACATATCTCTCTCTCTCTCTCTCTCTCTCTCTCTCTCTCAACATAATTCTTCGTAGATTCGTACATCGCATACATTCATACTGAATGTATTGTATGAATGTATTTTCTTGATGCAAGCTTCTGCACTGCCGGTTACACCATCGATCAAAGTTGAGCGACTTTCTGGAAATTTTTAGCGATATAGAAATTGAAGGATAGTTCAGTCATGGCTAGAGTTCAGAGGTTTCCGCACAGTTAAGTTGCGGAGGTAATTCGAGTTTTGGTCAATTTCTCCTCAAATAAACATGCGTCATGAAATATTGCTCGTGGAATTGAGTGTATCTGGTGCAAAGTACCATTGGGCGATTTATTTCTGATGATTTCAATTTTCACAGGTAGTATGTATGATGGAGAATAATGAGAGAGAGAGACAGAGACTATAGAGAGATGTCTGCGGCGTTTCGTAGGAATCTAAGTAACTGCTGATCATTTGGAATCGGATATTCTTGATCTTTTGGTAGCATAACTTCCTCCACAATCTCAGCGCTTACATGAATACATCAACTCCTAGAGCAGACATGATCTACCGGAGATGAATTCTTCAGAAGTAGCGTCATTCACACCAACCCATCATAGCAAGATAGATTATTGCTCCATGCCCATCAATTCTACGCTCCGTTTCTCCTCCATCCCCGTATCTCAGAGAATACTCACCTCTTCTCCAGCCTTTCTATCTCCCAACTCGCTCCTGCTGGCGAGCTCTCCTGAGTTTTCCCATCATCTGACCCCCTCGCTGACGTGGAATGGAGATCATATAGTTCCCACAGCGGCTTCAGAGATCGTGGAGTGGGAACGCGGGTCCACCTCCTTGGAAGAGCTCTTCGAAGCAGAGACCAGAAAAGACGATCAATCCTTCAGCGAGTATGGAGATGACTGCTTCTCCAAAAGTGCAGATTTCAGTGGCTTCTCAAACAGCAACTGGAATTCCAACTCAACTTCCTCCTCGCATCAAACTACTCTATGGGACCTGCTTAGATCAGACACCCAGGATTGCCCACAACTACGCAGCTGTCACAAACGCAAATCCCTCTCTTGGAAGGGTATGATCCAAGCTCTTACATCAAAATCCAAACGAAATCTCTTCTCAGTTGCTTGCAACAAAAACTCAACGCCACAATGCCCACCTCAGCTGAACCTGCCTGCTTCTCAGGTCTGCTACCTCTCAGCTCGCAGCACTCAGGTTGCTCGTTTGAGAAAGAGAAGATGTGTTCCTTACAGAAGGCAAATCATCAGCTTCTTCAGCTGCATCAAACCTGGATGAATTATGTGCTGCCTAAATGATCTGTTGAATATGATCACCTACAAGTCGATTCTTGTCTATGGTTACTCACACACACATCAAGCACCAGTACAACTTCTCATCTATTTCCTTGTTTGCACCATCAGCAATGGAAGGAGAGGTGACAAATTTTGCTCAGCCAGATATAGCTGTACCAATTTTCAATAGCTAATGCAATTGAATGGATATCATAAAGAAATGGGCTTCTCTCAAAGAAATGTAATCTGGCTTGGCTCAAAGAAGAAAAGTTGCCCAAAAATAAAAATTCTGAATGCAAACCTCTAAAAGCAAAGTTGCACTCTTCATTTTTCTTTTGGATGCTGAATGCAAGCATTCCAGAGGAGAGGATGCCTTTAGTTTCTACACTAGTATTTTATGGTAATGTTAAACTAGATATATCCCCTCTATGGCTATACGTGTGTTCCATTTCAGCAGTAAATATAAAGATCAGAAGGCCCAATTTCAACTCTTGTTGTGCCTAATAGGTTTACTTCCAAACAATGTAAGTACCATAACCGTCTATAATGGCTATATGTATTCCATTTCAGCAGTAAATATAAAGATCTGAAGGCCCAATTCCAACTTTTGTTGTGCCTAATAGGTTCACTTCCAAACAATGTAAGTACCCTAACCTTCTCCTTTGGAAGCTAGACCTTTTTTTCCCTTCTTGTAATGTATGTTTTCGACAGATGGGAGGTAAGTGCATTTCAAATAATTGACTTAACCCACACACTTGTTGCCCGTGTTAATATGAGCATAAGGATTCCTACTAAGTGTATATTCACATGCTACCTCATCCCACATGAATGTAGGATGTGGGACAGGCTTTATCATGCAACTATTGACATTTGACTTGTATGAATTTCAAAGCATCTCTATGAAATACCTTTAGGCCTACAAAGTTGGTAGTTCATTATTTAATAGCTTCTAACACTAGGTTGGAGAGGGATCAAAGATTCATCATATGAACTAGTAAACAATTCATGGTCCCAAGGCTTAGAATAAGTAGAACATTGTTTTCAAGGGGAGTTGAACAAAATGTCTTTTTTAAGAAGGCTTTTCTTATCATACCACAATAAATGTGAATCTAATGATAACCATATTGGCAAAGGATTTTGTCCAAAGGTTTAGGGTTGGAAAAAAAGACCAAATAGGCATATATGATGTATTTTGACTGCCAAATATCTATTTCTAGCAACAAAACTCAAAGATCATGTTTTCAAATTTTTTGAAGCAATTTGTTTTTCGTCCAAAGAAGGCTCCCAAAAGTTTGGCAATGGTGCCATATTGAGAGACAAGTATGACTAAGACATTTCCAAACTTTCAAAAAATAAAGACATTCGAGAGAAGGTTTCAAGTTGTTTTAGGATTATTCTCCATGACAATTGTTGAATTTCACGTGTGGGAATGCCACAAAGTGTGATTTTGATCTCCTAAGATGTGGTGATTGCACATAGATTGAAAACCAAAATCTATTCCATAAATCTAAGGCAAGAGCACTAAAAATCATGCAGAAATCATACATACAAGTACATTCACACGTGTGGAGACATGAGTATGAAAAAACTAAGTATGAAAATGTCTTCCTCTCGGGTAGAGAGAGAATCAACCATCCAAAACTTGAGTAGAGAGAGAAGATCAAGATTTGCCAAAATAGTGTAGAAATCTCATAACTCCAAAAAATTTACATAGAATTGATCTAAGACACATAAGTAGCAACTAGAGGTCAAGGGGAGTGAAACATGATTGGACCCCTTCTTTTCCTCTTCTAAATATGATTGGATTAGTAACATATTGACCCTCAAACTTGATTGAACCATTTTGATAGATTCTAGTATTTTGATTGGTCACTAAGTCTTATGCCAACACATAGGGATGAGTCACTTACCAAATCTCAACTTGACAAATGTAAGTAGCCTAACTGAACTCGAGCTACATCACTTTCTCCTTTTGGCCAAATCAAGCCTTTACATGTGTACTTGCCTATTTTGCCTCTCAACATCAAACACTTGGCTAGATCTCTACTCAAAACTTGAGTACCCCTAACTCAACATATATTCATACACATACACATGCACATCCATGCACATACACACATACACATACACATCCATACACATGCACATGCACATACACACATACACATACACATATATATACGCATATGCACATACACACACTCCTACACATTCACATACGTGTACATACACGTACACACACATACACATACACATACACATACTCATAAACATAATAATGCACATAGACATATACATGCACACATGCACATGCACATACACATACACATAAACATAATAATGCACATACACATACATGCACACATACACATACACATACACATACATACATACACAAATACATATGGATATCAAATTAAAGCAGTTAAGAGCAATATGGATATCAAATTAGAGCAGTTAAGAGCAATATATTTATGTAGCTTGTCGAATGGTTTGGGTACAGTGTGGTCCCATTTATCAATTCATGTTTGAATCTGCCAAGAATTTCATTAAATTAATTTTTTTTTTTTGCCTCGGCGATTCTGGATCCAAGAACGTGTTTCTAGAAACATTTTTGCCCATAAATGCATTTTCAAGCAACTATGATATACATATATATATATATATATATATATATATATATATATATCATAGATGCACTGCATTCCTAGAAACGCGTTTCTGGTTTAAAACAACGTTTTTGAAAAACTTTTTTTTTTTAATTTGATTTTTTGGGGTGGTCCAATTCAAGTACATCAATTCCTATTGGATTCTGTCGAGGATAAAAAATTAGAATGGCTTGTCATGTTACAGTAGGATTCTCTCTCTCTCTCTCTCTCTCTCTCTCTCTCTCTCTCTCTCTCTCTCTCTCTCTCTCTCTCTCACATATAAATAAATGTTGAATGTTAGTGATCTTCAACATCGTATCATATTGAATGATTGATCTTGCATGTAGTAGGATTTTTCTAGATGATTAGAAATTTGTTTTTTAGAAATAAAGGGAGAGGACCACATTGTGCTTTGTGAGTTCTTGTGTGATTTTAGTGTGTGCAATGTGCAGAGAAAATATTATGTATTGAATGTTGTTGGCATTGTAACATGCACCCCACATTTGTGAAGGTTTATCAAGACACTTTAGCATTGGACTTCGCTAGAAAAGAGAATTTTTTGTTCTTAGTTTGAAGAACCTATTTTAAAGCCTTAACCTTCAAGATTTTTGTTTTTGTGTGTATTAGATGGAGATAGCACATGATTTTAGCCTTGGTAGTGTGAAAGCACAATCAAGCATAGATTACAAATGATAAGAAGCTCGTGTAAACCAATTATGTTTAATTGATGGTTGGAGAAGTGTTGTTGCACAAGAAAACACCAATGGTTGTGTAGGGATGACGACAGGTAGCATACATATATGTGCAGAAATATATAGTTGCCCAGATACGTTTCTGGCCAGAAACGCGTTTCTAGGAACGTCTTATATATATATATATATATATATATATATATATATATATATATATATATAGATAGATAGATAGATAGATAGATATATAATAGTGGCCTCTAGTACCGCTGGTATGGTACCGCAGGTACCATAACAGTGGTACCGCCGGTACGGTACCGCCCTGGGATCCACGGTACCAGGGCGGTACCATTTTTAATTAAAAAAAAATTAATATTTTTCTTATTTAATTATTGTCTTTTACCTACCAAAATAGGTTAAAAAATTGGAAAAAAAAAAAAAAAAAGGGTTCTGGGTGTAAAAAAAGAGGGTACATTTCAAGGTGCAGGGAACTGGTGCAACACCGCATGGGCACTGTGGGTGAGCAGACCATGGGGCCAATGGGAGAGCAACACAGGGGGAGAGCATCACATGGGGGCAGGTACAGAGGCACATAGAGGGATGATGGGGATCCACATGGCCGATCAGGCTGTGGGGATAAATAAGCACTCACAATGCCATTGTGAGAGGCAATTTCAGAGGCTGTGAGAGAGCCATTGATAGCCAATGAGAGAGCAAGCGAGAGCCAGTGACAGGCTATGAGAGGCTGTTTGAGAGCCAGGGTGTTGTGAGAGGGTGTTCGAGGACTAGGGTGTTGTGAGGAGAAGGTCAATCGAGATGGCAAAGCGCATACTACCGAAGCCCGAGGGCGAAGCCAGGAGGAAGCTCGAGGAAAATATCCGAAGGCACAACGAAAGAGATCGGAAGCAAGAGGCAGACATTGCAGAGATGCTGCGACAAGACTCGGCAGAGAAATCCGGAACCGGAGCCACCCGCCCCTGCCCCCGCTGTCGAGCTGGATTTGGATGAGCAGATCGGAATGAACTTCACACGACAGTAGCTCATCATGGTCAGGGAAAGGGCGGCCAGACGTCGGGCTAACCAGGAGACAACTTGGGCTAACCGGGAGGCAGAGCGAGAGCAACAAAACAATGCACCTGACGAGGGCGAGGAGTCATTGGAGAATCAGTAGGAATGTTTAGAATAGATAAGGTCCAGCCGTATGTGGCGGACCGTTGTTATGTGGTTTTCAGCAGCTTAGGGTGCGGCAAATAACTAGATGACTGCTTAAAAAAAAGACATGATATGTAATGCGCTCTGGGCTCTGGGCCTCATCCTGTGCACCAACCCCTGAATCATCCCGTGCACCATCCCCTGAATCAACCCGTGCCTCATCTCGTGTCTCATCATGTGCACCCTGTAGACCCTACATGGCCTCCTAATCTGTGCAATCAAAGTCATCTGGTGTCTCCTCTGGTGTGTTGTCCTAGTAATGGCCATGACTCTGTACTGCACGCATCCAAGCAGCTGCGGGACCGGCATCTAAATCACTCTGCCCTCTATCAAGAGACTCCTCCATCATATCGACATAGGTAGGTATGCCACTGGCCTCCCCTGTGTGCCCTGCCTGTCTCCCGGTATAACCTGTGCCATGTGCCCCACCTCTGCCACGTGATGCACCTGTGACCCCTGCCCGTGGCGTGTGCCCTGTACCTGTATCATCTGCCTCATCCCTCTTTGATTTGGCAAACACAACCCGAATGGGCTCATCCTCATCATGCTCATCCCTTGACACTGGCTTGTCTGCCTCATACAAAGGAGGCTCTCTATGCTCAAGCCCAAGCTCTCTCTCTCTCTCTCTCATCTCAGCAAGCTCTCTCTCTCTCTCTCTCTCTCTCTCTCTCTCTCTCTCTGCCATCAACTGTGTGCCCAAGTCATCTGCAGGCATGGGATGGACGTTGTCCGTAGGCAAGTCAACCTGGCGTTCCAAATCAGATATCTTCGTTTGCAAGGTCAAAATTGAGCATGTCAGGACAACAACTTGATCAAAAATTCAAACCTACATTTTAGTGAGACGTCAACCAACATGCTATGGGAGATTAGCCCATCACCTGCAATGCGCTCGTAATGGTCGGCAGTCTCCTGGCGAGACGTGCGTTGACAAAACACCAACCGCTCTAGCTAACTCACTGACAGCCTGTTTCTTCTCCTCGTGTGAACGAGGGCCCATGTGCTCCAATTACGCTCACACACGGAGGCAACGCAATCCTGTGGTACGTGCAATGAAATGGTTCAGCACATGTGCACGGGTGGAACGTCAATGAAACACAGCAAGGGAGGATGAGATGAGATACATACCTGTGAAAGGACACGCAGTGCAAGACGCTGTATGGAGGGATAGGTGCTACCGAACATGGTCCACCAGGTAATGGGGAGCTGCCTCCTCTTTGGATCCTGAGCAGCCGGGTGACCGAACGTGCCCATGCCGAAACAAAATGCAGCTAACTCCTCCATGAGTCTGATAGGATCCAAGCCAATGTGTGGACCCACCCTGTAGATGTACTCAAGCCAATCCGCCTCGAGCTCTCTGTCTGATATTTGTGTCGGAGAGAAGAAGAGGGGATGCAAGATGTGTGCAACGCTGTGGATACTCCTATGAAAGTAGTTCCACAAGTTCTCCCAGATGAACCTCAGCTCTGTCATCCTGCACGAAGTCGAAGCAATTTTTTGAAAAAACTTAACATCGACATAAAAACAAACTAGCAAACACTGAAAAGATAAAGAACAATTACAACACTGTACCGCTTACCTCTCTGGATACAAGATGGGCAGTTGTAGGAACTATCTGATCTGGTCCATGAGCTCATACACCAGTCCAGTTTCGCGACAGTTTCAAGTGTCGAGTTTCGAGCGTCATGTTCGCGACAGTTTCGAGTGTCGAGTTTCGAGCGTCATGTTTGTGACAGTTTTGAGTGTCAAATTTCGAGCATCATGTTCACGACAGTTTCGAGTGTCGATTGTCTTGATCGCGACAGTTTCAGACTCGAATGATTTTTGTTCGCAACAGTTTATTGTTCATGACAGTTTCGCGACAGTTTTGAGTTTCGAGTGTCACGACTGTTTCGAGTTTCGTGTTTCAAGTAAGGATCTCAGTAAGGAAACCTACTTGGGCGTTCTCTAAAACGCTCCATAGATGAAGCGTACACGAAACCTACTTGGGCGTTTTCTCTCTCTCTCTCTCTCTCTCTCTCTCTCTCTCTCTCTCTCTCTCTCTCTCTCTCTCTCTCTCTCTCTCTCTCTCTCTCTCTCTCTCTCTCTCTCTCTCTCATCTGATGAGTTTCCTTACTCAGATCCGTCCCTTGTGATTGTCTATAGATTGCAGTTATGTAACCTTTCTCAACAAAGAACAAAATGTGCTTACCCTAGCCTCTGCCCCACCAACCAATCTTTCCAGAACCGCAGCTACTCCACCATCTCACATGATTGACCTTGACAGCATTTTGCCTGCTTCCGAGTTTAGCCATGGAGGAGGCACTAGATTTTTCTGATGAAGTAAAATAAAAAGCGCCTCCACCACATGAGCCACAGGCAAAGAATTTTCTATCTTGTTGAACCTGTCCGATGCTAGTTTTCTCCATTCAGTTATCTGGTTTTGTGTGCAAGTTGTAGGCAAGGGGCCGTGACAAAGCTGAAGATAATCTGCAAAAAGGTCAAGTAGGTGACTACTCAGCAGGAAAAGTCGTACTGCACCTGACTGATCCGAAAGAATAGCCGAAGCGAGAAACTCTACAGCCCCAAAAAAGATGCAACAATCTTCCGTCTCTTCAACAAGCGAAAGATTGGTCACAGAACCATGCACTGCTTGTGTAGAAAGGGCTGCAGCAGCAGCCACAGCTGCACTACGTTTAAATCTATTTTCTATTGAAATTCCCACTCCCACACTCAAATACGAATAGATTCCCCACCTCATAACAAGCTCAAATACTGACTTAACCACGACCCAATCATGAGAATCAGGAGACGATCCCAGCCCCTCCATGATCGACCTATGCAAGCTTTTCGCCAGCTTGAAGCAACACCTCAGCCTCCCTTCTACATTTTGCCCGGAGCCATGATGCTCGAACAACCGCGCATAATCGCCGGACTTAGCGATAACAGGAGATCGCGAGCTTCATCTAGTAAAGAATTAGCAAAGGAATTGGAATTGGATGATGTTGATGACAGTGGAAGTGTAGGGTTGCCATTCGCCATTGCCAATGCCCATGCTCCCTCTTATTACTTGAACACCTCGATCTACACCTTGATAAAATGTAGAAAGACGAATGGATCGCGTCGAATGCAGAGCAGACGAATGGATCACGAAGAGAGAGAGAGAGAGAGAGAGAGAGAGAGAGAGAGAGAGAGAGAGAGAGAGAGAGAGGCGGGGAAATGAAATTTAAAAAAATAAGCTTATGTGTGTGTGCAAAGAGTAGGCTCTAGGCGTGACATAGGGTGATAGACCGAGTTAACACATCCCTTATACTCTCTCTCTAAAATATCTTTATATATATAGACTAGTTGTGAGTGCCCATCGTTGACAGGCAATGGCGGCCGATCTAGTGACGGCCGATGATTTGAAAATTCAGTATCTCGTTGACGGGCGAGCAGCGATGATTTAGGAGGAAAGTCGATGGTCGTTGATGGGTGGCCGATGTATGTGTGTGTAAGTACGTGGGCGTCCATTCGAGTCTAGGAAAAATTCAAGTCTTGAGAAAAATTCGAGTCATTCTAGAAATTCGTGTCTTTACAAAAAAATTTGTGTCATTCTAGAAATTCGAGTCGTTCTAAAAATTCGAGTCTTCCTAAAAATTCGAGTTTTCCAAATAATTGGAGTCATTGAAAAATTCGAGTTTTACAAAAAATCGAGTCGTTCAAAGAATTCGAGTCATTGGAAAAATTCGAGTCTTTGAAAAATTTTGAGTCTTTCAGAAAATTCGAGTCGTCCCAAAAATTCGAGTCTCAAAAATTCGAGTCATTCCAAAATTCGAGTCTTTATGGAAAAATTCAAGACATTAAAAAAATTCGAGTCATCAAAAAAAATTCGAGTCATTCTAAAAATTCGAGTCTTCCAAAAAATTTGAGTTTAATTACTTGTTTGCACTCTCAACTATTTGCAACAGTCCATCAAAAGCTTGAGAATGTTCTATGATGTCTTATTAGCTATTAATATATACAATCACTATGTTACAAATTCACATAGAGTATTCCCATTCATTGGCATGGAAGAAATGGAATGTGTGTGTACATGTGTATGGATTTGTTGAAGGTGGTTCGTACTACAAAAGTTACTCACTCACTGCAGCTCGTCTCTCACTATAGCTCTAGATTACTCCTCAACTCTTCAGGACGTTGGGACAGGTAGCCATCCCATAGATTCCATAGCTGCAAACTTAGATTGTGTGAATATGATGGTGATTGATTATCAAGCAAGTTTGGAGCCAAACACAACTGGAGCACACCCAACTCTAAACTGTGTGTGTGTGTGTGTGTGTGTGTGTGTGTGTGTGTGTGTGTGAGAGAGAGAGAGAGAGAGAGAGGTCTATGTGTCTGTGCGTGTATTCAACGTGTGGGTTTGAAAAACATTCATTACAAAAACCCAAACTATTATAAAAAATTGAAGCAGCAACAATTTCATATTCCAATATTTTTAAGAAATAGACATCATGTCATCTGATAAGTCAGAAGCCAATACTTGGGCATACACCAGGTTATCTAACATTGGCTCAAAGTCACTAAGTCTAACAACACTAACATGTCTCCAAACATATGTCACATTCCTGAGTAACATATCTACATCTAATAGGAATCGATATTCTCTTGGCATAAAACATCTTCTCCTTTGTTATTGGAATAAGAACTTTGCATAAGCTTCTATCAACCACAAAATGGAGCTGCGAGACACCTCATCACCAAAACAAAATAACTCCGTCAGGTTTCGCATAAAAGTCTTGTGATTTATGTAGATCTTCGACATCTGCAACAACACCAAAAATATGAGCAATGTATTTGGTCAAAATAACAAACGACCGAGCAATGTATTTGGTCAAAATAGCAAACGACTCACCAACATTATTGACATAAGAAACTACCCTGCTTGTTGACTGGATCCAATGTTCATAGTTTGTCATCAAATAAGGTGCACCTATAGATCCCGACAAACCTTCCCTGCAGACAGCTCCCAAATTGCGTATTTTTGTTGTGTGACACGGACTATGCTCCAACTTCCACCTAGGAGAATGCAAAACTTTCAAATTGGGATAGGCTCTAATTGGTCTACAATTTTCACTGCAGGCCTCTACAGTTGTACACAAATTTTAAACTTTGGCATTCACCAAGATTGTGTACGGTTGCAGATGCCTACATCTAAATGCTTTTAACAATAAAAGTCTTTTCAAATTTGAAGGTTACATTCTCCCAGAAGGAAGGTGGAAGGTGGAACCCTAAACCCTAAACCCTCGACACCAATCGGGCCTATCTGTAGGTGTCTGTCGAAATCTCAACTCCCTCCTCACTTCTGACCAATTTGGGTTCGCTGTCATTGTGATAAACAAATCGGGAGAACCCAACTCCCTAACAACGGCCATAGCATCCTGGTACTGCTGATGCATATGATGCGGTGAACCGATATAAGATGATGGCAGAACTATTCGTTGCCCTATGTCCCTGGCGGAATGAGCTCCAAGGGCATCAACGATACCACTGCGAATCTCTCTACGAAATCTATCTCGATTGTTATAGATGTAGTTCATGTTGTTTTGCACCATCTTTGCTACCATGTCACACACATACTCTTGCAACAGCCTTTCACCCAAATGTATAGGTGAAACATGCTCCGCTCGTACCTGTAAATGGTAGCTGTAAAACTCTCGAATGGTGACAACTTTGTGTCTGCCCTCTAATTGCTCTTCAGGAACATCTGAATGTATACCATCACGTACGTCATCATCATCACCACGTGCAACATCTCTCATACACATATGTGGAATCCCCTGATACCACTCATCAGTACCATAAGGAAAGAGGAGGACAAAATGCAAGGCATCATACGATGAATGACGCTTTGTGATATGTTGCAAACCATCATAAGCACTGCAATCTCATTGCTTGTAGAAGCATTGAACTGTCTATTCGCTCTACTCTGTGAACAACCAGACACAATGTGAAGTCGAATATCCTTTGTGAAGTTTTCTTGCATGATTCGAGCAACATTCTTAAAACGTTGCGCAAATGGATTCACATCCATCATCATGCTTTGTAAAAGGGAGAAAACGTCACGCCTAAGATCGGGATTCAGAGATAATCTCTGATCTAATTGCAAATCATCACCATCCATGATGTAGATCTGCGAAAATGAAGGTCTATCTAAAGGCAACAAACCACCAATATGATGATACAACCGGCCAGACACTCTAAATGTATACGAGCCACCTACCGAGTTGGCAGTTGATCTATCTAGATTCACCCCAAGAGATGCAAAGGCCAAGGAGTTATTATAACTCCGAACGTGTTTTCTAAAATGAGCTCTCACGTCATCAGATGACCTGTACAAATTAAGGAGATAAAGAGGCGGTGATGGCATCAAAGGCAAACACACCTTGCCTTTCATGCAACAGAAAGAGCTATTTCTTTCTGCTTTCCATCTTAGGGCTGAACAATGACCGCACACAAACTCCATCTCTCCAAGATCATGGCATGCTGGTGTTTGAAGCGATCTAGCTACTTCAAAATTATCCCTACCTACGATTCAACCTTCTACTCCTAGCAGATCTGGATTCTACTTCTGGAGTCTTATATGATGGGTGATTACGCACATGCTCGAGTGTAACAAACATTGTTGTCGTAGAGTCTACCCCCTCCATAACATCAACATTAGACATCGAATCCAATGTAGCATGCGTAATCGATCCTACACCCAATATATCAGTCTCTCTTCTGATATCGTCATGGGATGTCAAATGTGTATCCTGAATGGTAAATTGCAAAGCCCTGGCTTTACGTTTTGCCATATATCTACGACGAATCCCTTGTTCCTCACGCTTTTGGATTTCGCTTCAGGAGTCAAATATGAAAGATTACTACGAACATGTTCGGGTGTAACCAACTCTACCCTCTCCGTTGCTACCCCTATCTCGGATGACCTAAACTGGGTGGGTGGACTCCTACAGTCGATGAAAATGCACTACTTCCAACAAACTCTACAGCAAGACATTGAGGTGATGGTACCATGACATGATGTAGTAATGTCAACGGATGATAGCTATGTGTGTTGAAGAGTAATGCCTATTTTACCCCTTTTGACTAAGCATTAGTTAAGTTGTACATAACTCATGGGGCATGTTTTGATTAAATGCATGAGACCCCCCTTTTGTTAAGTTATGTAGATTAGTGCAAGTGGCCCACTTGGCCAAGTAGCTCACTCCTATGGTTGACACCTAGACTTTCCATGCATGTAAAGGAGGTGCTTGCCTCACAAGGGATTTGGAGGACCCACGCCCTCCTCTCTCTCTAGCAATTCATTTCTTCTTGAGACTTTTGAGTTTGTGAGATGCTCATGCAATTCTCCTTGTGTGTGATATTTCCATAGCCAAGTTTTCTCAAGCTTTCATGGTTGATCTAGCATTTGAGTTAAGATACTCCATAGCTAGGTCTTGTAAATCTTCATGGTATCAGAGCCAAGGTGTCTAGCCTGTGAGTCTGAGAGTGAGAGAAACTTCAGTGCTTAGATTCTTGAGAAGATTCTTATCTTCTACAAGCACCTCAATCTTGAAAGAGGGAGCATTTGATCTACAGGTGTCAGATCAGGTAGAGTCTTGCACTGTTGGAGAGCTATTGGCAAGGGGAGTGGGATGATCCAAAAACTTTCTAAATCTGGCTAAGTTTTGGGGAGTCTTTCTGGAGGAGCTTACACAAACACAGGGCGCACTTTCTGTAGGGGCTTCTGGTTTCTGTTCCAGTGGAGCCTAGTGCTTGTGCTAGTGAGGCCACACCAAGTGGCAAAGACAAAAGCAGGAGCTGAAGGGTTGCCTTGAAGTGGCTACATACCCTAGTTTGGGGTTAAACCCTTGTTGCTGGAAGCTATTCTTTTCTGATCTTTTTCAAGTTGAGCTTCTGTTTTAAGCACAAATTTTAGCATGGCAAGTCTTGGGGAGAGTTTGCTGGGTGAATCTAGCAAACTAGATGGCACAAACTACAGAGTGTGGAAGTTCAAGATAGCCAATATCTTGATGGATAAGAATTGCTGGGAGGTCATGACAGGTACAGAACCTGTACCAACATCTGATCCTGAATTGAAGGACTACATGAACAGGAGACATAAAGCTCATAGGATAATCAATCTTTCTGTCAAGGACAATATTATTCCTCACATTTGCAATGCAAGGGATGCAGCTGATGCTTGGACAATTCTGAAGTCTATGTTTGAAATAGTGGATTCAGCCAAGCTGGTGTATTTGCAAAACAGGTTACATACTCTCAAGATGGAAGCAGGTGCAACAATTGGTGATCATATTACAAAGGTCAAGAACCTATTGGATCAGCTTGCTTCAGTCGGAGAGAAAGTAAGTGACAGGAGTATTGTTCCCATAGTCTTGAACAGCTTGTCATTCAACTATCAAGACTATGTGATGTCCCTTTCTGCTAGGGAGAAACTCCCAACCTTTGGGGAGTTATGTGGTCTTCTTTTACAGGAGGAGATGAGAAGGAAGAATCTTTCTGAAAGGGAAGATAATCCAGAGCTTGCATTTGCTTCTAAGAAGAAGCAAAACTTTTAGAAGAAAGGCAAAGGCAAAAAGAAGAACTCAAAGCAAAGCTTGGAGCAGCAGGTGTCCAAGTTATAGGTTGGAGAGGAGTCAAGCACCAATTCCTCATCTACACCCAAGAGGAAGGGCAACTGCAACTATTGTGGTAAGTATGGGCATTTTGCTTTTGAATGCAGGAAGAAGCAAAGTCATCAGAAGTAGAGAAAGAACCAGCAGAGTCACTTTGTTGACAAAGTTGCAGAGGAGGAGCAATATAGTGTGCTTGAGCTATTCACCGCAGCCCTATCATCTGAATCCACATTTGGTGGATGGTACATTGATTCTAAAGCCTCAAAGCACATGACACCTCATAGAGATTGGTTCAGCACCTATGAGGAGACATAAGATGGCCAGCATGTTTGCCTTGGAGATAATTCTACACGTATGGTGAGGGGCAAAGGCACAGTTGCAATACAGCTATCATCAGGTGAGGTGAAGGAAATTAAAAGTGTGTTGCATGTACCAGGGTTGGCTAAGAACTTGTTATCTGTTGGTGCCATTACCAAACAGAATATGGTGGTAGAGTTTAATGATTCTAAATGTTTGGTAAAAGACAAAGATCAGAACTTCAAGGTGGTAGCCAAGGGAATGCAAGAAGGAGGTCTTTACAAGCTTTTCACAACCATTCCTAGCCAAGAGGCCTTGTCTGTAAGAGATACTAATCGAGACAAGCTTTGGCATGAGAGATATGATCATTTGAGTTACAAAAGTTTGCAAGTTTTGAACAGGCACAAAATGGTAGTAGATCTTCTTAGCATTAAGTCTTCTTCAGATACATGTGAGGCTTGTGCATTAGGGAAGCAACAGAGGAAAAAGTTTCCAAAGGAGAAAGCTAACAGGGCCAAGGGCATTCTTGAACTTGTGCATTCAGGTTTATGCGGTCCCATGCAGGTCAAATCAGCAGGGGGGGCATACTATCTCATGACCTTCGTAGATGATTTCTCTCGGAAGGTATGGGTCTATTTTCTGAAACTGAAATCTGAAGCGTTCAAATACTTTAAACAGTGGAAAGCTATGGTGGAAAACCACACAGGAAAGAGGTTAAAGACTCTCAGGTCAGATAAGGGTGGTGAGTATATTTCTGATGAGTTCAAAGATCTTTGCAAAGCATGTGGGATAAAGAGACAGTTTACTGCTCCACATACACCGCAGCAAAACGGCGTGGCTGAGCGAAAAAACAGGTCTATAGTTGAGTGTGCGAAGAGCATGCTCAAGGCAAAGGGGTTGCCAAATTCCTTTTGGGCAGAAGCGGTAGCAACTGCTGTTTTTCTATTGAATAGAAGTCCAACCAAAGTAGTTGAAGGAATCACGCCAGAAGAGGCATATAGTGGCAACAAGCCCAAAGTGGGCAGCCTTCGAGTATTTGGGTGTACAGCATATGCACATATAAAGTGTGTCTTTCTTGGGTATAGTGAAGGTGAGAAAGCTTATGTGCTATATGATCTCGAAAACAGGAGGAAGATTCTAAGTCGAGATGTCATCTTTGATGAAGAGCATGCACCCAAGATACAGGAGCAGGAGAAGGAAGGAATTACTGAGTTCATACCCTTGATTGATTCCACGGATGAGGATCCTAGTCAAGAGTCCTGTAAGCCTCAAGTGCAGGAGCAACAACAGGAAATCGAACCTACTAGTTCGAGACCTCTTTTTGGCCAAGTACCAGAAGCAGAAGTTGGGGACAAACAGAAGACTAAAACAGTACCATGGGATACGTGGTCACCATCCACACCACCTACTGCTAGGAAGAAGCCACCTAGGTAGTATTGGGAAACAATCAAAGAAGTTCAAATGATTGAAGAAGGCGAGAGTAGTGAACAGGGTGTCAGAAGATCTCTTAGGTCTCATGAGAGACAAGAGACTAACTTTGTTCTTATGTCCACTATTCTGAATGCAGATGAGCCACAGTTCTTTCACGAAGCCGTGAGAGAAAATGTATGGCAACATGCCATGCAAGAGGAGTACGACTCCATTGTCAAGAATGACACATGGGAGCTCACTACATTGCCAGAAGGGAAGCAACCAATAGGTTGCAAGTGGGTCTATAAGACCAAGTTTCATGCCAATGGAACAGTGCACAAGTACAAGGCAAGGTTGGTGGCGAAAGGCTATGCTCAGCAAGAGGGGCTAGACTATGATGAGACATTCGCACCTGTTGCTAAAATGACATCTATCAGGACCGTTTTGGCTATAGCCTCATATTTTGATTGGGATGTCCATCAAATGGATGTCAAGAGTGTCTTTCTTAATGGGCACCTACAGGAGGAGGTTTACATGGAACAACCGCAGGGATTTGAAATAACAGGCAAGGAGAATCTGGTTTGCAGGCTTAGGAAAGCCTTGTATGGGCCCAAACAGGCGCCAAGGGCTTGGTATAGCCGAATTGATGAGTACCTTTGCAAGGCAAGGGTTTGAGAAGAGTAAGTCTGATTGCAATCTTTATGTCTTCAGGGAAGGAGAAGACTTTGTGATTGTTGTGCTCTATGTGGATGATCTACTCATCACGGGAAGCAATAAGAAGCTTATTGCTTGTGTTAAGAAGAATCTTTCTAATGAGTTTGAAATGAAAGATTTGGGTTTGCTACACTATTGCCTAGGAGTTGAAGTTTGGAAAGGGAAGCGTTGTCTTTTAATCTCACAGGCAAAGTATGCACAGAAATTATTAAAGAGGTTTAACATGCAAGAAAGCAAACCAATCAGCACACCCATGGATGCAAGCAACAAGCCATCAAAAGATGATGGTCCAGCATTTGCAGATGAGACGCTCTATCATCAGTTAGTGGGCAGCCTGATTTACCTTACTACCACCAGGCCAGATATTGCTTATGCGGTTGGAATTGCAAGTCAATACATGTGTAAGCCTACCGAAGCACATTGGAAAGCAGCCAAGCGGATCCTACGATATGTGAGAGGGACAGTGACTTATGGGATTGAATACACGGATGACGGGAACCTTCAGCTAGAAGGTTATTCAGATTCTGATTGGGCAGGTGATAGAGACGATCGGAGATCGACGACAAGCTATTGTTTCAGCCTAGGTTCAGGGGCTATATCGTGGTGCAGTAAGAAGCAGCCTACTATTGCTCTATCGTCTACCGAAGCTGAGTACAGGGCGACTACGAGGTCCGCCTGTGAAGCCATTTGGTTACGCCGTCTACTTGAGGACATGCAGATTGCTCAAGTAAGACCTACATTGTTACATTGTGATAACCAAAGCTGCAGATCGAGCTAGTTTATTGTGACACCAACGACCAGACCGCTGATATTTTTACTAAACTACTTAGTAAAGATAAGTTTGAAAAGTTCAGAACTTTGTTGGGTGTCAGTTTGAATAAAATTGCCATTAAGGGGGGGGGTGTTGAAGAGTAATGCCTATTTTATCCCTTTTGGCTAAGCATTAGTTAAGTTGTACATAACTCATGGGGCATGTTTTAATTAAATGCATGAGACCCCCCTTTTGTTAAGTTATGTAAATTAGTGCAAGTGGCCCACTTGGCCAAGTAGCTCACTCCTATGGTTGACACCTAGACTTTCCATGCATGTAAAGGAGGTGCTTGCCTCACAAGGGATTTGGAGGACCCACGCCCTCCTCTCTCTCTCTAGCAATTCATTTCTTCTTGAGACTTTTGAGTTTGTGAGATGCTCATTCAATTCTCCTTGTGTGTGATATTTCCATAGCCAAGTTTTCTCAAGCTTTCATAGTTGATCTAGCATTTGAGTTAAGATACTCCATAGCTAGGTCTTGTAAATCTTCAATGCGGAGGCACGCCTACAACCAAACTGGTTTCGCTACTCCCGATGTGCTCTACTGCACCACTGCTAAGTGATTGTACACTGGCATCTAAAGTCAATGTACCATCGCTACGTAGGGACACACCTGCAGTGCCTATACTACATGCTGGCAAAGCCCTACTCTTGGCTTGTCTACTACGAGCCAATCTCTTCCTTCTGGCGGATGTGCTTTCAGAAACCAGTTCTCTATAAAACATTGTTTCGTACAAACTCCGGAGTAACTACTTGTTGGTTGGAGTTTTCAAACATGATATTTACAACCTTTGTTCATTTATCCTGCAAGTCAAAGTTAACACGGATTTCATTAGAATCAAGCAAACAATAGCGACCCGAGAGAGAGAGAGAGAGAGAGAGAGAGAGAGAGAGAGAGAGAGAGAGAGAGAGAGAGATGGCCATAGATACCTATAAAAAATAATAAACATGACACTCTATTTTAAGCAGACATACTACTATATTTTAAATTGTAATTTATCACTTTTGAGCATAAAGAAAGATTATGACTCAAATTTTATGTTAAAAATAGTTTTGTTTGACTTGTACTGGTGGTTTCAGGCGGATGTGCTTTCTATATGAAACAATGTTTTGTACAAACTCCAGAGTAACTACTTGCTAGTTGGGGTTTGAGAGACAGAATAATGATTTAAACTTGTATTAAGAGAGTGAGAGATAGAATAATGATTTGAGGATCCAAAATCAATGTTTGAGAATATGTACAATGACATAAAGTTTGATTAGCTTGATTATGGGTCACATTATAAAATCACTTTAAACTAATCCTCCATATAGTCAATGCGAAGAACTCAAAAAATAGAGCAATATTGTTTTCTACATCACTTGAATCGAAGCTCATGCTTAGAAACTTGAAAGAAAGCTAAGAAATTTCGTAAAAGGCGTAAAACGTCATCTAACTGAATAGGATCTGGCCATTAGCCATTATCGCAAACCAATAATGAACGTATAGTTCGGATTACCTTTCGTAAAGAAATGTAAAGAGTTCCTCTTACATTGGTCAGATTACCTCTTACATTGCTTTTAGATAGGTGTAGCATTGCAAAGTTCCTGCGAAATAAAGAAATGTAAAGAGTTCCTCTTACATTGTAAAGAAATGTAAAGAGTTCCTCTTACATTGTAAAGAAATGTAAAGATTTCCTCTTACATTGTTCGGACTACCTCTTAAACTACATTGTTTGGACTACCTCTCTCTCTCTCTCTCTCTCTCTCTCTCTCTCTCTCTCTCTCCAATTGATCTCGACAAAGTACTCTTCCTCCGACGGTTTCTGGATGAATTTGTAGGATGATATCTTCCTCTGGCAGATTCTGCAGACTCTTTTTCCAGCCTTGAATGCCTCAAACGCTTGCTTCTAATTTGCTGAAGGGTTTCATCACACATTCTTCGCAAATAATGATGTTTTCTTGAACATATATTTTCTTGAATGCCCATCATGTAAAGAAGATATTCAAGTCGGAAGAACAATGAAAATAGTGTGCTCACACACATTAGTAGACTCTATTTATTTATTTGTTTGGATTTAAATTTTTTGTAAGTAAGTGTTGAAAATGCTTTTATCAATAAAAGTATTAAAATAATGACCTGAATTCAAAAAGACTATAGATTCATTATTTGTTTGCAATTTAAGAGGTAATCCAAACAATGTAATAGGAACTCTTTACATTTCTTTACGAAAGGTAATCCGAACTATACGTTCATTATTCGTTTGCAATGTAATAGGTAATCTGAACAATGTAAGAGGAACTCTTTACATTTCTTTACGAAAGGCAATCTGAACTATACGTTCATTATTGGTTTGCAATGTACGAGGTAAAACGAACTATACGTTCATTATTGGTTTGCAATGTAAGAGGTAATTTCTGTACAATGTAAGAGGAACTCTTGCACTGGTAATACGAACTATACCTTCATTATTGGTTTGCGATAATGGCCTTCATCAGCTATACGTTCATTATTGGTTTGTGATAATGGCTAATGGCCTTCATTAGCTATACGTTCATTATTGGTTTTGCAATGTAAGAGGTAATCCGAACAATGTAAGGAACTCTTTACATTTCTTGATCCTAACATGATTTTAACAGGATCATCATGCGAGTGTCTATGGAGGATCATCTGCGAGTATCTATGGAGGATGTGTTGCTAGCTAGAACTTAGACGAATAGTTTTTGGTGAATTACCTTCATAGGCAGAGATAACAAATTTTCTGTTATGGAGATGCTAATGCAGATCTGGGCAGAAACAACAAATTTCTTGTACCGGGTCATCCTGGATGGTTATTAAGAGCAATCAAACAATTTTAAGACCACTCCAATAGAACTCCAAGCTCTGCAGACTCACCAAACTCAATCAAGTTGCTGTCAAGGAGACCTTGTATACATTAAGTGCTCATCAATGAGCAAGATCTCCCAACAAAACAGATTGCTCACACACCTCAGAACTGCTTTCAATAATTCCAAATCAGACATGCGAGGGACATCAAGTTCCCTCTTTCGTAATCTACATGTTCGTGCCTATGTGTGGCTCACTATCCTCCATCATGGACACCTCTTTAACATTTGATTTCTGTGAGCGATGTGCCAGCTAGCCAGGATCACAACCATACGCTACTAAAACTGCACAGAGACAGAGGTACATCCTAGAGAATCGCTTAAGGGAGATCGATGGTGTAGGGCTGCTACCATATTGTGATTTCACGCAGTAGAAGCGGAGAGAGAGAGAGAGAGAGAGAGAGAGAGAGAGAGAGAGAGAGAGAGAGAGAGAGAGAGAGAAAATGTGTAACTAAACAACAATGTATTGAATTGATTGAATAGCAGGGCAACATCCTAGAGAATCGCTTAAGGGAAAAATATTTCTCGACGAATATTTGAGAGGTCAATTCTATTCGACTGGATTTTTGCAATTGATGTCCACATCAGCTGAAGTGGTCAATTCTACTCTACTGGATTTTTCCATCTCAAAATCAATGTTTATTCTGAGTGGGTTGGTGTTGCTTGTATTGGGACTGATATGGTTGCAAGCGACGATTCATCCAGCACTGGTAGCATGAGTGTAACAAAAACTCTATGATTCTACTGACGTACATGTGCAAGTTACGGATTCTGCCGGACTTAGCCGTGGATGCACACACAAACTTCTGGCCATGGACTTACTGAATTCAATCAAAGATTCAGAGTTTAGATAATATGGTCTTTCAGCAGAAGGTGTATTCTAAGGTTTAATTATGTCTCAGTTTCAATATCTTGCGAGAGTAACCATAGGCCTGGCTCTTGTAAGGAAAGAGTCCCTGGAGATAGCTCCATCATTGATGAGGCTTAAGGCGGGTGAATTTGAAGGATCTATGGCATTAGCTGCTAGAAGCATTCTGGACGCTGTTACTGATTAGTCGTGGACGCACAAACAAATTCAAAGCAAAAGATATGGAGGAAGTTCATTATTCTGGCATCACGTGATCATAACAAACTGCGTCCAAAGGTTCACGTGAAGAGATCAAGTCGATTGGTTCACGTGAAAGTATGAAAGTTGTTTTGATGTGTTTCATTCACGTGGCTATGTGCATCAAAACAACTTTTCTTCCCAAGTCGTACATTTCTGGCCATGATATGGATCATGTAGCAACTCGACTTGCTGAATTCAATCAAAGATTCATAGTTTAGATAATCTGGTCTTCCAGCAAAAGGTGTATTATGAGGTTTTACTATATCTCGGTTTCAAGATCTTGCGATAGTAGCTGTAGGCCTAGCTCTTGTAGCAAAGCAGTCCCTATAGATAGCTCCATCATTGATGAGACTTAAGGCGGGTGACTTTGAAGGATCTGCGGCATTACTTGCTAGAAGCATTTTGGACGCTGTTATGGATTCTGTCGGACTTAGCCATGGATACACGCACAAATTTCTAACTATGATATGGATTATATAGCAACTCGACTTGCTGAATTCAATCAAAGATTCAGAGTTTAGATAATCTGGTCTTTCAGCAGAAGATGTATTCTGAGGTTTAACTATATTTCGGTTTCAAGATCTTGCAAGAGTAACCGTAGGCCTAGCTCTTGTAGAGAAGGAGTCCCTGGAGATAGCTCCATCATTGATGAGGCTTAAGACGGGTGACTTTGTTTCTGTTTGGATGGTGAGCTCAAAGGTAATGCTTTGCAAAAGAAAAACCAAAAGCAAGTAGTTTGTGCTATGGTTTTGGAGCAGGAGAATGAAGTATTATAACTAACACTGATAAAAAAAAGAATCAAATGTACAATTGTAACTCCAATCGCCGGCTGTTTAAATGAAAACTCTAGCTGCTTTGTTGTTGTATCAAGATTGTTGTTCGTCGACATGAATGACTACAATCAGGATGAAGAAAGCCATAGCCCAGATTCTTGCAGCGTAACCGTAAGCCTGGCTCTTGTAGCAAAGGAGTCCCTAGAGATAGCTCCATCATTGATGAGGCTTAAGGCGGGTGACTTTGAAGGATCTGCGGCATTAGTTGCTAGAAGCATTCTGGACATTGTTACGGATTTTGCCGAACTTAGCCCTGGATGCACACACAAATTTCTGGCCATGATATGGATCATGTAACAACTCGACTTGCTGAATTCAATCAACTCAGAATGAGCAATCAGAACATCGTAGAGCGGTGTAAAGCATTCTTCTTCACTGGGCATGAGACAACTGCAACGCTACTGACATGGAAAACAATGCTACTTAGTATTAACCCCGAATGGCAAGAGTGGCTACGCACATAAATCTTTACAATCTACGGATCTGAACCTCCCAACTCAGACATGCTGAATTTAATCAACTCAGAATGAGCACTCGAACCATCATAGACCAGAAAGAGTGGCTACGCACATAAATCTTTACAATCTACGGATCATGTAGCAACTCGACTTGCTGAATTCAATCAACTCAGAATGAGCACTCAGAACATCGTAGACCAGTGTAAAACATTCTTCTTCATTGGGCATGAGACAACTGCAACGCTACTGACATGGAAAACAATGCTACTTGGTATTAACCCCGAATGGCAAGAGTGGCTACGCACATAAATCTTTACAATCTACGGATTTGAACCTCCCAACTCAGACATGCTCAACAGCCTTAAACTCGTAGTACACTGATTCTTTGTCCTCTGATCCCTGAACTACATGTCTCTTCTTTCATGTTAAATTAGAAAATACTGTCTTCCGACTTCTCCAATATCTTTTAGTCCTAGCTGTTGTCTTATGTTTTCTTAAAATTAGTCACAAATGAGTGTTGCTAAGCCTTGCACTCAATGTTTCCTATCTATAGGTTGCTATGGTGTTGTATGAGGCACTACGCTTGTATCCAACAACAACGCTTCTGGAGGTGTGTGTATGTGACAGAGAAAGACAGAGTGAGAGAGAGACACCCACTTGATCAGGCGCAGACCAATTGGAGGAAAACCAGGGAGATTGCTCTTCATACATATACTCATGTGTCTATGGAGAGAGATGGAGGGAGCAGTGCAGATTTCTCCAGGATACTATTCATGCGATTGCTCCAGATTGCTATTCACGCACTGTTCTTTCTAGAATTGCCAAGAAAAACATCGCCCTGTTGCCAATAAATCGCCCACCGACTCCTTCAAGGCAGAAGGCAGAAACTGAATCCGAGAGAGAGAAAGACCAAGCAAGTGCAGGGATAATCTGCCAGAGGCAGAAGGCAGAAACTGAATCCGAGAGAGAGAAAGACCAAGTGAGTGCAGGGATAATCTGCCAGAGAGAAGGCAGAAATTGAATGAGAGAGAGAGAGAGCGCGAGAGAGCGCAGGGATAATCTGCCAGAGAGCGAAAGCGAGAGCTAGATACAACAGGGATAATGTGTGTGTGTGTGTGTGTGTGTGTGTGTGAGAGAGAGAGAGAGAGAGAGAGAGAGAGAGAGAGCAGGATAATCCGCGAGAGAGAGAGAGAGCGCTATATCGGGCAGGATAATAGAGAGAGAGAGAGAGGCCGAGCGTGGACATGAGGGTCCGGGCCGTTTTGCCCGCGTCCGCGTCCGGCGTCCGGACCCGGACGTGTCCGACCCCCAGACGCGGGGTCGGGCGCATCTATTTATTTTTTTTTTAATTTTTTTTTTTAAAAAAAAAAAACAGATGCGTCCGGGGTCCGGACGCAATTTTTTTTTTTTTCCCTTAGATATATATAGATAGATATATATATATATATATATATATATAGAGAGAGAGAGAGAGAGAGAGAGAGAGAGAGATGTATATTCACTTCCAAACTGCCACCATAAAACATTCACAAAGAAATAGTACTTGAGTGATATGAATATGGACAGGATGACCTTGACGCCCCATTTAATATGTACAATATTGCAAGTGCAAAGAAGACCACCTAAAGCTGTGGAAATCACGTATGGCATTTTATAAGCACACGAAGAACTTGAAATATGCAAACATCTTGACTACTTAAGTAGAAAACTATCTGAGAAAGAAAGTGAAAAATAATCGCAGGTTTTTTGATATCTCTCTCTCTCTCTCTCTCTCTCTCTCTCTCTCTCTCTCTCTCTCTCTCTCTCTCTCTCTCTCTCTACAGCCAGGATCTCTCAAATAATCAGGCAACTGCAACCCCACCTTTTAGATATTCCAGTCAACCTTGCTTTTTATCATCATGTTCTCTCAAATCATCAGGCAGCTGTAATCCCATCGCACCCAACAGATTGGAAGCAGGTCCTGGCATCCCATGCTGAGATGCATAAGACTCCAACATGTTCTTTACAAGATTAAAGTTCACATCCACAGGTCCTAGATTCTCAGTGTCTCCATCAGCTTCTTCAATGTCCTGTATTTTGTTCCAACGTATCAGAGGGGCTCTTAATTAGTAGAAAGGATGCAAACTTTGATTGGATTTAAATGAAATTGTAACAGGAAAGTATGAAAGCTGCTCTAGCTTGTGGTGGTTAAGATAGAAATACAACTGTTTTAAAAAGGTAACTGGCATGTTTCTTGTTGGAAACGAAATAGGCTAGAGATTATTACCCTGCATTGGCTGGAAGTAGATGGCATATCTTCAACTCGAGCAAAAGTCTTTGCAAGACTTGTTTCCTTCAGCTCTTGCTGAAGAATCTCTGAATATTCCTGCATGAAGACATCATCTATCTGTCCACCTGGAGGTCTTTCAAAACCCTCCTCTAAATGGGCCTTTGGTCTTGCTCTGCCTATTTTGTTAACTTGATCATTTTGCGCATACAAGGGATCCGAAGATTGTCCTTCAACGTCACTTTCGCTACTGTCATCATAATCTAAGACATGCCAACAGATGCGGAAGCAAGTATAAGGACATCATGCAGTGCACTAAAATCGGTGTGCCTCTTGTGATTCAAGAAAGAAATGAAAGATAGTGACAGGGAAAAATTTCAATCTTATCAAACTAGAGCAGTTTGTTACCGAATCAATTGCACAAACATTGACTTGCTGACTTGCAAACTTGAGTTATAAATATCAGACTCACAGATGTTTAACAAAAATAACTACGACGAAAAGTTATCCTATGATTCATTTTTAAAAAGCCTCCAAGGATATTACCATTCTTAAATGTTGCAACACAATCTGCTTCTAAGGCTTCACACCTAGACATTTCCAACCAAGGAACTTGTCCCTTTTAAATACATAACCTACATACCCCTATATAGCAATTAATCATGGTCAGATAATCAGCCATGAGGATCCAGTGAAAATCTCTTTCTGAAGGCCCTACTGAGGTTTAAAAACTACCAAACATCTGATTTGTCCTAAAGGTTAGAGAACATCAGCAACTTATGATCAAAACATATGGGTCAGGAGCTAAGATACATTGTATACTTATACTAAAGATCTCGAGATGGAATAACAAGATTGTAAGTGAAAGTAGGAATTTTGGAAAATGAAGAGTTAAAATCTTGAGCAAGAAGGTTGCAAAATACAGTGCAGCAAACTGTCACATCAAATACAGAGGAACTTGGGAACGGAGTCTCATTTCATACCAGCCGACATGTATTTTTGTTTCATTGATCTGATGAAGGTAACTTGGTCAAAGCCAGTGCTTTGCGCTTCAACGCATCCCTAATAAAACACTTACTGTCGGTTTGAAGCTTATACCGGCACCAACCCTATTACAAAAGCCCCAGTTTGTCATCGTGGCATATTGAATTTAGATCTCAAAAACTACTCTTATGATATTTTCAAAGTTGTCCCCAAAAGCAAGCAGAGAACTTAATGAGTCTAAGCTACAGGAGGAAGTAAACATCGTATACTGTAGAATGCGGATCCCAACCATGTGATGCCAAAAGATGCTTTGATACCAAGTAACAAGCTTCACATTATAGAAGATAGAGAACATTCATGGATACAAAGAATAGAAGGAGAATATCGTAAAATTTCTAAACCATAGCCAAAGAACACTAGTTGCTCGTGATCAACTGATGTAATCATAGACAGAAGTGATATGATAGAAAATGCTAATGATAACCTGAATGTGTCATAAGGCTAAGCTGAACCAATCATAAGCTAATTTGAAGCTAAGAAGCTACTCTTTAAGAAGCAATCATGAATATGAGTCTCACAAGGCTGTTTAGACTGAGTCCACAAGTTAGGGTTAGAGCCTGCACGTTAATGCTAGGGCCCAATGATGACAACATGATTCACAAATGTTTCTAAAAGCAATGTTTTCATGAACCGTGATTCGAACGTAGAATCATGTTCGAATCGATTGAATCGGTCGGGTCCGATGTGAACCGGAACAGTTCGAATCGGCCTGTTACAAAAAAAACCCGCCATGCAGTTGCTGCTCCCAATTCAAACCGGAATCTAGTTCGAATCGGCCTGTTACAAAAAAAAACCCGCGATGCAGTTGCTGCTCCCATTTCGCGCGCGCGCGCGTCCGCGAGAGAGAGAGAGAGAGAGAGAGAGAGAGAGAGAGAGAGAGAGAGAGAGAGAGAGAGACACACACACACACATGTTCAGGTCACATGAGCGACCATTGATGAATGGGAGTGAGTGCACTATCGTGAATGGGAAAAATTTGCTCAATGCCATGAATTCATTGAATGGTTTAAGGTTTGGGAGGATGTGCATTTGCCATTGTGCAATTGTCAAGATTGAAGCATTCAAATTTTCACTGCATTGTAATTTGTGAGAGCCTAGAGGACTTACTAGTTAGATTCTCGATAGTAGAAGACTGATTCCTTCATGACACATGTATGATGTTACATTGTCTAAGTTACTACGTAGTACTTGCTAGTTAGTACTAAGTAGCATTATGCATAATAGCTATTAGCATTTAGAAATTAGGTGTTAGAAGTTATTGGCCATTGGTGGTCAGTCATTACTAACTACTAAGTAGTAAGTTCTAGCTTCTAACTTAGAAGTTACTAGTTAGAAAGAAAGTTCAAAAGACCAATGACTAGCTCAAATTTGGTCAAGGGAGGTGCTGAGTTACGAGTAGCACGTTGGTGTCTGCATTTAGGAATGACTCGTGGAGAAGCAAGGTAGTGGGAGGTGCAAATGATCTGAACAAATGTTGGCTTGAAATGATAGTCATAACTTTCTGTTTGCACTGGCAGATGGTAACATACTAAGGGGTCTATATGAATTTTTTTCAGCTTGAAAGGTCTGATTTTTGTCCCGTGCTCACTTGGAAGATCTAGAGTTTGGCTCCAATTTGGCCATTTGAGAGAACTGGGAGTTGATAAGGTTTGTGTCCTCAGTAGGAGTTTCAATGGCACAATGTCAGGCTACATTGCCAGCAAGAAACGTTAGCCTATTCTATTTTGCAAATTGTGGAGAGCTGGATACAGTCTGAGATGGCATGTTTTACAACTAGAAAGGGCTGCCCTCCAAGCTTTTGAGTTGATGTCTTCCAATGCCTCCAAAGAGCCCTCCAAGGTGCCTTTCCTCCAATGTCCCTAAGATCCTTCCAAAGAAGACAATCAAGTGGCATCAAGAAATCACCACCCAACCATAGCTAGATCCATGCATAAGGAAGCCAATCTAGCACCCCCTTGCTACACCACATTCACATAACCACCATCACAAGCACAAGCATACTCAAGATCCTCCCCCCATCTAAGTCCCATACCAAAGATGGAGATCCTCACAAGAGTTAGCTAGCAACAAAAATGTTCTCTACACTCTAGCCTCCACACTGGTGAATAGAAGCAAGCACACCACAAGAATTCCTGCTTCCTATGGCCCTCACCCTCTCTTATAGATTGGAAATGACACCCTTCAAGGCACTAGAGAGTGTCCTCCCAAGCCAATGAGAAGAAGGGAGGCAAAAGAAAGGTCAAGAGCCTCATAAGCTAGTGGAAGGTCAATAGACTCCTTCCATAACTCATGTTTCTTGAATTACCATTTCTTGGGTGATTTGGGGACATCAAGGGTGCATAGTAGGTGCGCCCTCCATATGTGATGGCAAACTTTGGCCCAAAGCCAATTATGTGAACATGGCTCAAGGTTGAGGTCCAAAGTTTAGGAAAATGACCAATACCCATGGTAATGTCCTCCTAACACCTCACAAGGTTCCATACCTCCATCCATGGCGTAGATACCTCCATGCCCTTATCCAAGGGCTCAAGTGCCTTAATCCAAAGCAATGTTTCACGAATCGGCGATTCGAACAAGGAATCGCGGTTAGAATCGGTCCGGTTCGAATCGTCCGGTTTGGATCGAAAACCTGGTCGAATCAGTTCCCGAGTAAAAAGAAATTCAAATTGGCCCCGAAAATGAAAAATTGTTCGAATCGACCGGTTCGAACCGGTGCATGAAACATTGATCCACAGGCACATACCCTTATCCAAGGGTGACACGCCATTTAGCCCCCCAGATACTAATGGGCACATAGGGGTCACTGAAGTACTGCATATTTACATAGGTATGTAACAACATGAAACTTCTATTTTCCTAGGCACATGAATGTTTGAGCAGACCTCTTGTAAACAGCATATGACATCTATCTTAAACGAGTTCAGTCACAATATCATTAGGTTATTTGCATGGTTCGATGGAAGTTCTGATGCACAGGAGATTGAACATTGTAGGTTGATGTTATCCTTTGAGCAAGTTGTGAAGGTTCTCTTGGGTCTGCCTCTGCGACATAATACTGATGGGCGTTTGAAATTTTTGTTGATATGAAGCATAGCTGGTTTGTTTCTTACAAATTGAAGCTGATAAAAGGAATTGCTGTTATAGACAGTTCCCTTTCATAAGCAGTAATCGTTGATTCAAAAATTATAGATAGTGTTCTAGCCTGCATACAATAGATTTCCCTAGATTTTGAAACCTACAACTGTTCCTAGTTTATGTGTCTCCTAATAGGGTTCCACTGGCTGTAGATTAAATAAAATTATGCTTTTTTTTCTTTTTCGGTTCCATCCAAATGCAACCCAGTTCTATACATACGGAACAAAACTCATTCCATACGTACAGAACGAGTTACGAAACTAATTGATAATGTGTGTTTCCCTTCTTGGTTAGACAGCCAAAGGGCTCTCTCGAAGTTAGCATTCTGTTTCTCCCCACAGTGGCTGTTTGTAGCCATCCACATGTTATCAGAAGCCTCTTAACAGCTTGCATTGCTGTCTCAAGTACCCCTTCACTGACAGGCGTTATCCAATACTAATTCAAATTCCTGTGCACATAAGGCTTCTGCATCTGACTAATATCCAAACCACAGATACCCGTGCCGAGCTTTTGGTTTGTAACATTACGTTCCATACGTACAGAACATAAAACAAATTGAATATTGAATCCTTCCCCCAAAAAAATCTTGAGATCAGAAATTTGCAGGCTGACTTATTTTGGTACTGGGGCCCTAAAAGTATTGCTATATTATTGTAAATGTGGGTGTGTGTCTGTGTGTATATATATAATAGTTATATGCATAGTAAATCATTCCATACATACTTCATTCTGCATGTGCTATTACGCCATTTTTTCTGAGAAAGTTTTAAAATTTTTTTCTGGCAGATTTCCAGCCCTGCTATTATGTTGTTAGGCAGGAATTTCTAGCCCTGATCCCGCCTTTGAAATCATTAACAGGGGGGCGCATTGTTAGGGTTTTGAATAGGCTGTTCAAGCAGAAATCGATTATGTGTGGGGGAGGGTTAGAGTCTAAAACACGAATATTGATCCCCACTTTGAAAACGATTTTTGGGGGAGTGAATTGTAAGGTTTCAAAGAGGCTGTGATTTTTAGGGGGGGTGAAGTGTAAGGTTTCAAAGAGGCTGTTTGAACAGAAATCGATTCCCACTTTCAGATCAACTATGAGGAGGGTGCAGTATTAATGTTTATGACAAGCTGTCAAGCAGAAGTTGATCCCCACCTTGAAATCGGTATTCTATCAGCCAAACTAAATCTGTAAATCTGTAACCTGAAAGTAGTATTGACAGATCCTTTTCTAAGCAAGTATGACTAGTGCAAGAACTTAGAGGAAGGATAAGTGAGGCTACCAAAGAAACAGTATGAACACGTACCAGATTCCATGCTTGAATAGGCAGAGTCAGCTTCTTCAAAATCGACATCATTTCCTTGAAGCCCAAGAGCGGCTGTTAGCTCTTTCATTAACTTCCTTGGAGATACCGGGTCATCTATTGGGCGTTTCTTACTGTTGGAACAAAGAGCCAACAAACTAATGTTAGTTTGGAATTTGTATTATGTGATACCATAGAACCCACGGTTCTGAGAACCGTGGGAACCGTGGGAACCGTGGGGTGAACCGTAACACGGTTCATGAACCGTGGTACGGTTCCTCTATATAATCAATTAATTGATTAATTACCAGATTTGGACAGACACAGATTTCAGACACAGATTTGGACCTGATCCATAATAGATTTGGACAGACAAATAGGACCTGATCCAGAATAGAATTTCTGGTCCAAAATAGGACCTGATCCACACACACACACAGACAGATTTGGACCTGATCCATAACAGATTTGGACAGGCACAGACACAGATTTCTGGTTTTTATTGGCATTTTTGGCTTTTTTTAGAAATTTTTTGGGCTGTTTTTGGTGGAAAACTGAAAAAAAACATTAATAAATTAATTAATTGTACGGTTCACCACGGTTCTGGCCAAAATTTTTAGTGAACCGTACGGTTCACTGTACGGTTCTCAGAACCGTGGTGAACTGCACACGGTTCATAAATTCTATGTGTGATACATTTAGAATTTGTATTATGATTACAGCATCAAGCACTACAATATTGTATTTTCTACATCTAAATGAATGTCAAGACAAGATGATACTTTCAGTAGATCCAACTTGAATATCTTTTTGCATCTCAAGTCCCAACTTTAAATGTCAATAAACTTGTAGTTTATGGTGCAACTTTTGCAACCCTAGGAAACACATCTACCTCAATATATCTGGATAAACAAGTACCATGAATACTTAGTTTTCTTAAGACTCACTCAATGCCGGGTATCTCTGCCCCTTCGAAACTTGATATGCTCTCAACAAAGGCTTGCATACTACTAGCCAGCTCTTGTGGGTCATAACTCTCCTTATTGATGTCTCTCACATTTGAAGTAGAACTGTCTACTTTTGAAGTCTTCTTCACCTGCCTGTGTTTGACCCTTTCTGCCTCATAAGCATCAGTCTCTTTTTGTCTCTCGTGCATGGCATTTGCAAGATCCTCTTCTCCAGTATATAGCCATGAATCGTCATCAGTTTCCTGACATTCTGCATCTGAGAAATCAAGTGCTGAAGGTGGAAGGCTGAGAATCTCATTAATTCGAGTGATAGGAGCCCGCATAGCTGCACTGTGATGGTCATCATTGCAAAATGGATGGTCAAATTATATAAAGTTTAAAGAAAAAAATTGCTTTTAAGCCATATATTCATTAACTAACTGATCCAAATTCCTCCAAAAGTTAAGATTTATAGTATAACTAGCTCTAGATTGCATGCATATACGACATTCTCAAATCAATGTAAGCACATTTACTCCTTCCTGACCAAGTCATAAAAACAACACAAATTCTTCTCTAGCTTATTGCAGGCTTTCTTCGGCTACTGGATGATTCATGGAGATCAGCGGATATGTCAAGCCACATCCCTTCGCTAGAAATACTTAAAAGAGATATATCATTGGACTTACCTCACGCGAGAAAATAGATTGGTCTGCTTGTAACGAGCAATTGCAGAATGCATCAAAATCCTATGTTCTCTTGATCCTTCAAGTAGGCCTCTGAAATAGCCTCTGCTTTCAAGACTTTTGCGAAACGCTTGCCAACCAACATCGTTCTGAAGAGATGTATATGTATTGTCAGTGGGAACTACAATTCGTTGGTCTGCTTCCCCCTCCCCTTTCTCTGTTCTCAGAGAACAATCTTCAGCATCACCAGCATTGCCTACTGCAAAATCTGTAGAGGAATTCTGGCCATCCTCAGCTTGAGAAGGCTGATACTTAGACCGCTCCCTATACATCATTTCGAATCCACAAGTCAATTTCATGCCAAGCTCAGCCTCTTTGTAGCGAGGTGAGAATGGTGGCATAGGGTAACAGCGAGGGGCCTGGAAAACCTGTTGTACCAATTGCCCATACATAGCCCTAGACATAGAAACAATCACATTCACCATCTCTGGCTGGCCATCTGAGCCTTTGGGAAGGAATTTGTCCATCCGAGCAACCGCCTTCATTGAATCAAGGTCACGGTTATAGAATGCTTCAACGGCCAATGATATCAGTTGGGGTTCCATCTTCAGAATCTGTGCAACAGGTAGGGGAACTCTACATCTTGCTTTATGCATATTCTTCCTAGCTCTTTCTGGATAGCCTGTCAACCTCTTCTGTAAAGCCCCCTGCACCTTCTGGCCAGCTCTTGTTTCTATCACCCCTTCTTTAAGCAGTTGCAGAGCAGTTTTAAGGGACGGCTTTACTGGAAGCCTGTAAATATCTGCGGGAGAGGACGGCACAGGCAGGATATGGAGGCTGCCATATCTGATGAATATGCGGTTTGTGCTGTTTTCTGGCTTCAGCCATCGAGGTATCTCATAAGCAGCCTCTATCAGCAAAAATTCGCCGTCACTATCCCAAACCCTAACCGACACGGCAGAAAACTGACGAGACAACTCAAACAACAGATAAACCACAAACCATTCGTCCTCAACATTATCCCCATATTTGATCTTCCCAAACAAATGCGGAATCGAATGATCGGACGAAGAGGAAGGGGATGAGGCAATTCCAAGGCTTCTGCCTACTAATTCTTCCTCTCTATCAAGAGCATGCCTGAGCAAAGGCGGGGTTTGTGAAGCTACGTTAAGGTTGAAAGGTTCATGCTGCCAGATGTACGATCGTGTAATGGGTTCCACGATGTCCAGTGCCGCGATGCGGAGCTGATCGAGGTGTTGCAACGCTTGAGGGAGGGATGATTCGCCGCTAAGCAGAGAGTCTGAGAAAATCTGGTAGAAAACAGTGTCTTCCGGAGCCTCCATTGCACGTCCTCGATCTTCCAGTACTAAATTCTTTTCTTCTGGTACTATTCACACTTTGATCAAGGGAAGACACATTGATGACAGGTTAGCTTACCTAAATAAAACCCTCAGATTAATCAATAGAAATCTCAGAAGAACACCAGAAAACAAGCATCCAAGAACCAAAGAAAGCCAAATGAATCCTTGGTAGAATCAAGCTGCAAAATAAGGTAATGTAAGGCCTTGCCTGCTCAGTGCAGTCACAAACCAACAATCCTCATCACAAACATGTGATGCAGATTAACCTTCTCACAATGAAAGGTTGAAGCCAAAGCCATGCATGAAAGAGGAGACAGCAACCATGGGAAGTTATTACTCTGAGAAATGAAGAAGCAGCGGATAAGCTCTTGTCAGACTCACTCCTGCGAAAGAGAGAGCTACGATCCAATCAAGCAGGAAGGAGAGAGTAGATTTGTTACACTGAATGCACCTGCCCTAAACCCTTAGGCTATCTTCTACATAAAGCTTAAACCCTTGGGCACTCGTTTTTCTCATCTTGTATCATATTAATAAAATATATCTCTCTTCCTCCTTTCACCATAGCCTTTGAAACCATCAGCTCTACATGAAAAAATCAGAATAAACAGTGTGATGTCCATGTATGGATTCCTTCCCTTCAAACCCAAAAAGTAGTGTCTAGATTGTTCATGACATCTGCTCTAGATTATGCTTCTTCTTAACATCAACTTCAACTTGTGGGAGTCTCTAGATTATTCACGAGAGTGGATCTAGATTATGCTTCTTCTTATCATCACCTTCAACTCGTGGGAGTCTCTAGATTATTCACGAGAGTGGATCTAGATTATGCTTCTTCTTATCATCACCTTCAACTCGTGGGAGTCTCTAGATTATTCATGAGAGTGGATCTAGATTATGCTTCTTCTTATCATCACCTTCGAACCCAAAAAGTAGTGTCTAGATTGTTCATGACATCTAGTTCTAGATTATGCTTCTTCTTATCATCAACTTCAACTTGTGGGAGTCTCTAGATTATTGATGAGAGTGGATCTAGATTATGCTTCTTAGTACTATCAACCCATAGGATCACATAATGAATCTCAATCAGCGAAGGGCTCTAGATTATGCAATTAACTTGGTCTTGTTCATTCTTTCGTACCATTCAGTGCAAGTATTACAGTCTTTAAGACCCTTGATCTTATAACACCCTTAAGCTTTTAAACAACTCCTTGAAGTTCATGGGCATGGGAAGGACCTTGATGTATTTCTATCAAAGACATATAAGCCCATGAGGGGAAGTTTGAATAATTAAAGGATTAACAAGTCTAGATTAGGAGCTATTTCCATGCTCACCCCCCCTCATGGCACATCATCCTATGTAATTTATGCACATAAGAGAACAGGTCACGCGTTCTCTCCAGGAGCTGATTTTTGGAAAATTTGCTAACCCCTTCACCCATTGAGCAACCTGTGTTGTTGCTTGTCCGAATGAGTGGGTGAATATGGAAAGGCGCTCTTAGAGCTTATACTACAACTAAGAACCAAATACGATCTTATTATAAGCAAAAAGAAAAAATTATGTTGTTGTCATTGGAACTTCGCCAATTGACAACAACAAATCAAAAAAGCGGTGGCAAGTCAACTAGTAAAGGGAGGTAAGAAGAAACCAGCCCAACCATCGTTACCCTTTGTATGATTGACAAGGCTTGAGCTCATTCCAAAGCGATGAAAATTCGTTGTCTGAAGAAAGTCATGCCATCCATGATCCTTTGATAAGTACATAGCCAAATTAAGAACATATCATCAAGGAAACATCTACACTTCTTGACAGAACTCAATAAGTGTTAATATAATGTTTGGTAGCTCATGTAGTTGAAATAAGATCCCTTCTCAAGCATAGTAAGAGTGTATTAACATTGATATTAACCACCTTCTAGAAATACCATTTGCTAATCTAGTGTCTTTTATTCATAGTGAAGTAGGTACTATAAAGCCCAATTTTTGTACCAGAATATAGGCTAAAATAAAATGAGGAAACTTTGCATGGATCATTTATACTCTTGGGGTATCTTATTGACTTTTAATGGTTGTGTGTGGAAGAGCTTCTTACAAATGCTTAGGTTCCCTACAAAGAGCTTCTTAGCATATACTTTTCTCCCCAACTCAAAACATGAAATTCTGAATTGAAATCTATGTGCAAGGTTCACAAGTGAGGCTTCCACTCATAGAAAATTTTCGAAGTTTTCAATCAAAGTGTGTTCGATTTTTCAGAACTATGTAATATGTTGGATTTATCTCCTCTACTCTCTTAAATCCTATTTTAATCTGCCTCCATTCATGCTACTGTATTTTACTTGTGTAGTCTCACAGACTGCATATTTACATGTAAAATAAGACAGGTGAAAAACGTGACTGCATAAATACAAGTAAATTTCCACAGGCGAAAAAGGCAAAAAAGACGACACTGTGTTTTTACATGTGATTTGTGACAGGCGAAAAAGATTACACTACCCTACAAATGTCGAAGGTGCCCTAATGGAAAAGCGAAGGTACCCTGTAAATCAAATTTTAAGGCATTTGTCAGAGTGTCGCATTTTTCGCATTTTCATCAACGTTCATTTCAGCAAAGGCTGATGTCGCGGCCTTCTCACGCTCATCCCATGCACTGTGCAATCATATTTGACAACAACAACAGCCACCCACGATCTCCCACAGACAGCACATCCACTTTGTACCTTCTTCATCTGCACACCTGTAACATCATGTATATATATATTGGATACCATCTACGTATTCAACAATGTGTGAAAAAATATAGCAAGCATCATAAGCTTATCAGAGATAGACGAAGTAGATGCTTTCGCGCATCGATTCTTTATATTGTCTGTTATGTCCATGACCAGTACATAGGATACAGTATACCCCTAGTCTTGGATACACGGTACTCCAATCAAACAAGCTGTTAGTTATGCCACGTCATACTGGACGTGACCCGAAAGTAACTAATATCCTTGTGAGGCCCAGAACACACTAAGTGGAGTTTAGAGAAGGTTATGAGACAGTGTATGCATGTGTAGAGTTATCAATAGAAATTCTATGAATAGTTGGTCCATGCATAGGACTCTATTCTAGGTGAATCTATGTATAGGGAACATAGGGCTATGCATGGCTATGTGCCCAGGATGCATTAGGCTCTATATAAGAGGACCAAACTCGCCCTACTCCTCATCATGGTTCTTGATTCATTGTCAGGCTCTCACTCTACATTCATGCTTCTTGTTCCTTGGCTTGAGAGTGAGGCTTCTAGAGATTGATTGGATGCTTCTACTTGGTTGGGTGGTTTCTCCACAGTGTGTTATCCTTTTGTGTTTAGGATTTGTAAGCAGGATCTAAGGAGCTTCCCTTAAAGTGGTATCAGAGCAAGGCTTACAAGCTTGGAGAGGTGCTGCTTTTCATTGGAGCTTGGTGGTATTCAACTAGTATTCTCATCCAAGGTGAGGAGCCAGGTTGCAAGTTGGTGGATCTTCCCAAATTCAATTTGCATGTTCCATATCTCTCTCAAATTTCATTGTGTTTATGGTGAATTGTGCTAGGAAATCAATTTTGGTGTCTTTTTTGGAGTTTTAGCATGTGTAGGTCAATACTAGTGAAGGATCTGAAATTTTCAGCAAGTTAATTCACTTTGAAATAGTTGAAATTCAGTTTGCATGTTGGATCTTCCCATGTATTTGGATTCTAGGCTCTTTTGTGGCCAAATTTGGCTTGTTTTCCATGTTTTTGGCACAAAATTGAGGGTAGAATTCAAATCCAGCAAGATCAGATCAATTGATTGGTTGTAACTCTATATTTTGGATTGCATGTGGATTTGAAAAACGTTCTTGCCATTAATTTCCAATTGTGCATGGTAAAAAAACCTAGAAAGGGCTAAAAGTCATGATTTTTGCTTGTTTTTTCATGAAATTGGATGGTAGGAGGTTGTTAAACATCAATTGAAACTAGTAAAAGATGAATCATAGTCTTTTGAAGCTGTCCTAGAAGTTAGAGCCAAGAATTCTAGCAATTGGGTTTGTAGGAAGTCAAAAAGTGTCAAAAATTGACCAATTTTGGTGAATTTTGGGGGATGGATTTCTCTAAATCCATAAGAGGATCATTTTGGATTTTTTCCAGCATGATTTGTATTCCTTTTTACCTTTCCAGCAAGCTATCAGACCTGTAAATTGATTGGTTGAGGCTTATGTTTCAATTCCATCAAGTTTGTAGCAATTTTGACTTCTAAACACCAAGAAATCATGGTTCTCAGCCCATACTGCTTCATAGGATCTGTATGAAGGCTTCATGGAACTCTTTTTGACCATTTAAGACTGTTTGGATCATCGATTTTAGGCTTGGTTCAGTGTTTGCATGTTATTGGATAGATTGGTCTAGAAAAAGTGCGCCCTCCTACAACTTATGGCTATTTTGAACTCGCATGTGTGAATCCTAGGTGAAAGACTAATGTGGCAAGTGTCTTTTTCACTAGGTCTCCCTCTGTACTGAGCTTTACAGCACCCAATTTGGTGTCATGTAGCCAAAAATATGAGCATCTAAAGTTTTGCAATTTTTGTGCAAAATTGGCAAAATTTCCAATTGTTCTGATTGCATGCATGACAATTTTCTATTTTGATGTACTGTGCTTGCATGGAATGTCTTCATGTGGTTTCTCTGAGTGATTCTGACATGCATGGGTTGGTTAGATCTGTTTTGAGTGGTCATACGCATGTACTCTGACAGGTAGATACAAAAGTTCTGTTTGTTCTGCGTTCAGATTTGTGTCAATATTGTTATGCTTTTCTACATTCTGTCTGACTCTCTTATTGCTTAATCTGGTAGTCTGTTCTTAGCGAGCTATTATTAGTCTAGTTGTTCGCGACTTACATTTAGTCTTGTCTTTCGCGACTAATTTGCGACTAACAATCAGTCTAGCTGTTCGCGACAAATTATCATTCTGATGTCTTCATGCTTAATGTTAGGCTATGTAATCAGATCGAACGTGATTTCTATCACTAATGTTCTGTTTGAATATGATAGGTGTAGTCATGCTTAGGGAAAGAGTGAGATAGCTCATTCCGCTGCGCATGAACACTTTCCATTCGTGTTCGTTTCTTTTCGAGCTATTTTTCGTTTCACACACACCCTCTTTTTCCAACATGGTATCAGAGCTATTTTCTGTAGCATGATAAGCTTCCACAGTAACAAGACTCTACCAGCTAATAGAGTAATTGTCTTCTTAACCTGTAATTTTGCACCAGATTTTCATTCTTAAGTCACTGATAGTTATTCCTATCACCTAGACTAACCTTCCACATGGATTCCCAAGGGAAAGCCAGTCCTATCATGGACAAACTTGATGGAGCCAATTATTATTTGTGGAAATTTAAGATGAAAACAGTGCTAATGGCTAAAGAATTGTATGACGTTGTAACAAGTGCATAAGGGAAACTTGAAGTTGACGATGCAGCGATCGCCAGATGGAAATTGAAGGATGGAAAGGCTTTCGCACTGATTATCCTCAATATTTCGGATACCCAGATCGGCCATGTATCCGAGGCCCAGACATCCAAAGAAGTCTGGGACATCTTGGGCACATTATACGAAGTGCAAGATGTGATGGATTTCAGATCATTCAAGATCCAATCCATGTCCCAAATCTTTGGTTACAATAAGGAGCAAACCAACAATCCTGCCAATGTAGAAAAATCAGCATCTACATACAAAATGAGATGCAAACTCTAAGAGATATTGATCAAACATGAACCAAAACATAAAATATGTTTGTTGTCCATACAATTACAGTACCCTACTATATTTCACACGTGTGGAACCGAAAATAGCAATAAATGATCATTCTACACACAAGATTGCAAGATAACACCAAGATAGTGCACCAATGAGTAGTAGAATCCAAAGAGAACCATGTATAATGATGAAATGAGAGAGAGAAGAGAGAAGATGTGTCTCTCCACGAGTTACATCCTTTTATAGAGTTTTCAAACCCTATTTGGCCACTTGGCTTTCCCTCCAAAATGTAAACCCTACTATTTTTGGGTCTAGATTCAATGTACCCAAAGTTTATATTTGAATCTCTCTCAAACTCGACTACCAACTTTTCCACACTTTCCAAAAGTGTTTATTGAATGTATTTTAAACTAATATAACTTCAAAAAGTTTATCTCTAAGTCTAAAATGAGTTTTGGCCTCTTATTGACAATTTACCAAAATGTGACTAAACTAGACTAAACTAGTTGAAATCTCTCACACTCCCTCTTCAACTGGTTTTGGCATAGTTTTGACAATAGAACTTTGATCCAACTTTAGAATGATCTCCATCGTATAGACCTTCTTTCTAAGGTTCTAAAGTATCTTTCATAATTGATATAGAGAATAGTGTCCAAATTGGATGCTTCACTATTTCTTACATCAATTTTACACATCAAGATATAACTAGAACATAAAGAACTAAATAGAATGTGAATGAAATGATTCCTCCATGTTTCAAACTTTGAACTCTCTGAAAAATTACAGCAACCAAACAATAAATGTGAGTGATGACCATTTGCTTGCTTGTCTCCTCCAACTTTGTCCTTTCTTGATATGTCTCCACCATAAAACTCCATGAATGAGCCTCCATCTCCATCTTGCCACAAGAAACCATCAAACCTTGGAAATCCATGAGTAGGTGAGTACATTAATGATGCAAATCCAGCACCACATGACTCCATAAACCAAGTAGGTTGCACTAGTCCATCTTCAAGATCTACTTCACACAAGAAAATGACCATGAATTCACCAAAAATTGACAATCTCCAAGTATTGGCACCAAGTAGCTCAACACTTGAGAACTTGATCATGGATGAGTGATATAATGAGCCTCCATTAGCCTCATTTCCATCAGCAAAACCAGCCAAGAATGCTAGTACAGCTCCAACAATAAGATATTGCAAGACAATGTAGCTAGTTTGTCCATATCTCGACAATTTGCACACATCCACATGAAATAGCTCAAACATGAGATAGAACAAGTAAAGTAAACTTGAACAGAACTTCCTTGCTGCTCCTTTGACCTTACTGGAGTCTTCAATAAGCTGCAAAAACAGATCCATAACATCTTTGCCAAATAACCTTCCTTTGATGCTCTTGACTAGCTCCAAATTGCCACCTTTCCTTTTGTGTTGTTGAAGCCCTTTGAGACCAACCTCTTGGTCTTCCTCTTGACCATCAAAGTCATTGAACAAACTTTGTCTCTCAGATTCATTATTGCTTTTTCAGTATGAAAAACATGAGAACCAATATCCACTTGCATAGCATCATCTACACAAGAAAATTCTTCAAAACATGTGAGTAAAGCAAAGTGAGTCGCTTCCACTTGCTTACCTTTCTCTTGATCATCAAAGATATCAAAGATATGAATATCTTCAGACTTGAACCTCTGAAAATACTCCCTCTGAAACATATGATCTATATCCAACAAGATCTCATCAATGCTTGATCTCGAATTTCCACAAAGGTTAGTGAAAACAATGTCACCAATGTCACCATTATAAATCAATAGATAGATTCCAAACTTTCCATCTAACATGAAGTAGAGTAGGTGAAGATGAGTATCAAACCTAATAAATCCAGCCTTCTTAAGTCCATAACAAACCTCAATAAGCTCACCAATGAGATCTCCCTTGCCTTGAAAAAATTGCCTCTCGATTTGCTCCATGTAGTCTTCTCTAACCAACCTTTTGCCATCTTGATCATGAGTGATCAATTCATAATCATAGAATCCTTTGAGTTGATGAAGGGATGTGAGATCCATGCCTTGGATCTTCCCAAGAACTAATCTTCCATTGCTCTTTCCTTCATAAGACTCCCTCTTAATGATTGCATCATAAGAAGTAGAAACCTCAAAAACATTAGAAGCCATGAAAAATATGATTAGTACCTTCAACATAAGGATGATTGAAGTACTCTCTTTTTTCAAACAAGAACTTCTACTCAGTGTTTTAGGTAATGAATCATATGATAATGATTCTTCCTCACTATCATTCACAATGACATCATTTAAAGTACATCCTACTTTGAACTCTTCACATACTTCTCTTCTTCTTGACTTGTGACTATCTTCCTCACCAAGTCTCTTGATAGAACCATTTGATCTACTTTCTTTATGAAGAAATGTGACTCCACTTGCTGGAAAAATGACTTTCTTGGACTCATCACAAAAGAATGTAGAAGAACCACCTCCTTCATGCATGCACCTAGCAACATCTTTTGACATATGATCAAAGAAATCATTAACAACAATCTTTTCCAAGGAAGAACCTTCACCTCCATTGATGAAGTTAGATCTTTCCTTACCTTTTGCATGCTTGCACTTGCCATGAAGAACCTTTGAAACACCATCATTATCCTCAAGACTAGCCAAGTTAGCACAAAGATGAACATCTCCAAGAAGCATATTAGATCTTGACCTAGATCTAGCATAAGGAAGCTTGTTAGACTTCGCATAAGATCCACCAATCTTATTGATGCTAAAAGGTAACTTTGGAAAGTTGAGACCAATCTCCTTTTCCATTCCATCCTTTTTGTTAGCCATAACAAAAGCATCAAGCTTGAAAAGTCTACCTTGTTTATTGCCCCTAGCAACCAAGATTTCTTCCTTCGTGATGAAACAAGCATCACCACCAAACTTTACCATGTATCCTTTCTCTATCATTTGACCAACACTTAACAAATTCTTTGAAAGTGAAGGAACGTAAAGAACACCATCAAGTCTTGCTTTCCTATTAGTAGAGAGACAAATAGGAATTGAACCAATACCTTCGATCACACACTCACCACCATTGGCCATGTGAATTGCTTGCTTGGCTCGATCATAAGTGACCAAAGAAGTAAAGAACTCCTTGTGACTAGTCATGTGTGAACTAGCTCCACTATCAATCCACCATGAATCTTTGTCACCTTCACTTGATATTAGACTTGAAGAACACATCAAAAGAGAATCACCACCACCTAGATCCTCATCATTAGTAGTAAAGTTGATTTGCTTGCTACCTTCATCTCTTTGCTTCTTCAAACATTCATTTGCAAAATGTGCTTTGATTCCACAATAAAAGCATTTCAACTTAGACTTATCTTTCCTTTTGCCAAAAGAGGAAGTATCACCTTGATCTTGCCCTTTAGACCACTTGCCTTTGCCTTTGCCCTTGAACTTGCCTTTGATGAACATAGCATCCTCTTCATAATGAGATGTCAATGTAGATCCACCTCCTCTTGACTGAAGCCTATACTCCTCATTCACCAAGATCTCTTGCAAATCCACAATACTTGGCAAAGTCTTTTGAATAGCAAAACTTTGAACAAGATTAGCATGATCATCCAACAAGCCATTAAGTATAACTTGAACAAGTTCTTCCTCCTTAATGCTTTCATCAATACATGCTAACTCATCATTGAATGCTTTAACCCTCAAAACAAAAGCATGAGTACTCTCTTCCTTCTTTTGCAAACTTTGAAAGATTTGCCTCCTAAGAGTAAGCACTCTTGATGTAGACTTGGAATCATAAAGCTTCTTCAAAGCTTCCCAAGCCTCCAAAGATGATGTGCACTTACCAACTTCCTTGAGAAGTTCATTGGTTACATTTATCTTGATCATGTGTAGAGCTTTCTTTGCTCTCTTGTCATACCTCACTTGATCTTGTTGAGTTGTTGGTCTCTCTTCCAAACCTACAACAATCTCCATCAACTCATTCATCTCCAATAAGGACTCCATCCTCACCTTCCAAGTAGAATAGTTGATTGAGGTAAGCCTATCGTTGCTCTCCAACATAGATCCACCACTTGTAGCCATGTTGAAGTGACTTTCAACCTGTTCCAATGCACAAAGCACTCTCGGATCTCAAAAAATGAACTCAAGAAGAAATCACAAAGATATGGAACCTCTCAAATCTCTTATAGCACTTCTAACTAGAAATTCAACACATAGAATAGTGAAATCTTGATCAACCTATGATCTATCCTCAATATAATGATTCTTTCCACTTCCTAAGATTGAAACACACTCAAATGAAGTTCAGTAACCTCACAAACTAGAGATCCAATCAAAATTAGGGTTCTGACAAAATCACAAAAAATTGAATATCTCAAATTCTACATGCAATTTTTAGAAACTTAGTATATCTTCTTGTAGACTCCAATGAGACCTTCCTAATACACCAAAAATCATCTAATTCCAGTAATCCAAGTGTGAAATCGGAATTGATCAAGTATATAACCCTATATTGAGTTTTGACCTACAAAAGATCAATTCTACACATGCAAAAATGCTGATTTTTGAGTAGAGATCAATCTAGCATGCTCTAGCATTGGTAACTCCTCCAAAATCCTTGCTAAAGATGGCTGATCCTCTCATAACCTAAAACACAATAGCTCTGATACCATGTGAAGGATTTCAGATCATTCAAGATCCAATCCATGTCCCAAATCTTTGGTTACAATAAGGAGCAAACCAACAATCATGCCAATGTAGAAAAATCAGCATCTACATACAAAATGAGATGCAAACTCTAAGAGATATTGATCAAACATGAACCAAAACATAAAATATGTTTGTTTTCCGTACAATTACAGTACCCTACTGTATTTCACACGTGTGAAACCGAAAATAGCAATAAATGATCATTCTACACACAAGATTGCAAGATAACACCAAGATAGTGCACCAATGAGTAGTAGAACCCAAAGAGAACCACGTATAATGATGAAATGAGAGAGAGAAGAGAGAAGATGTGTCTCTCCACGAGTTACATCCTTTTATAGAGTTTTCAAACCCTATTTGGCCACTTGGCTTTCCCTCCAAAATGTAAACCCTACTATTTTTGGGTCTAGATTCAATGTACCCAAAGTTCAAATTTGAATCTCTCTCAAACTCGACTACCAACTTTCCCACACTTTCCAAAAGTGTTTATTGAATGTATTTTAAACTAATATAACTTCAAAAAGTTTATCTCTAAGTCTTAAATGAGTTTTGGCCTCTTGTTGACAATTTACCAAAATGTGACTAAACTAGACTAAATTAGTTGAAATCTCTCACACAAGATATAGCTTCCAAGCTAGATCTCAGGAAGAAATTTTACTCCCTCAAGATGGTGAATGGTGATTCCCTACAGAATCACATCAACCAATTCAAGAACCTGCTAAAGCAAATGGCCACTATCAGATCTGTCATAGACGATCAAGACGTAGTGATGCAACTGCTTACAAGCTTGCCAAGCTCATACGACAGTTGGGTCATGATCATCACGACACATCCAGAATTGACTCTTTCGAGAGTCATTACAATGTTGTTGCAGGAAGACACGCGAAGGAACGAAGCCTCAAGTTCCTCAACTGATTCTCAAGCCTTGTACACCAACAAAAGCACGACTAAGCAGAAGAAGAAGAAAGGCCCAAAGCAATCAAAGCAAGACCAGAAACCAGCACAGCACAAGGGACAGTCGAATCCGCAAATGAAGAAGAAGCTTTTCTATAGATACTACAAGCAAAACAACCACGAAATTCAAGACTGTCGGATATTACAAGTTAGGAACAACAACAAGGGATAGTTGAATCAAGTGGAAAATGCAGCTGTAGAAGCTCCACAACATCCAAGAAGCGGATCATGATGCCTTCATGACCAGCCATCAAGGAGCATTCAGTGATAGTTCTTCGTTTCTGGATTCCAGTGCCACTCAACACATGACCAGTCTCATCGGTTGTTTCAAGTCCTATACCCCTTACAATACCAACAAATATATTCACCTTGGCAATAATAGCACACAAGCTATTAAAGGTGAAGGTACTGTAAGATTAACCTTTGCAAATGATCAGTCTAAGCTATTTTCTAAAGTCCTGTATGTACCCAATTTATCTACAAATCTGCTCTCTGTAAGTAGAATCACAGATCTAGGACATAGAGTAGAATTCGAATGTGATCAGTGCAAAGTAGTTGATAGGACAGACAAGATTCTAGCACTCGGAAAGAGGCATAGATATTTGTATAGATTAAGTCATTGTTTTTCAGGCTCTCAATACTTCTATTCAAGCAAATAAAAGTTTACTTTGGCATTATAGACTTGGTCACTTGAATCATGTTGTTGTACAACAAATGTCTAGACATTCTATTGCTATTGATCTAGGCTATCCTAGAGATAAAGTCAATGGTCAGTACAAGACCTGACATCTCTTTTGTTGTAAGCTCACTCAGCCGATATATGGCTAATCCTGGCATTATCCATTGGAAGGCTCTCATAAAAGTCATGAGGTATATTCGAGCTACCATGGACCAGTGCATCTGCTTTGGAGATGTCAACAACGACAATCTTCATCAGCTCAGTGGATATTTTGATGCAAGCTTGGGAGGAGATGTAGACAATCGTAAGTCCACATCTGGATTTACATTCTTCTTCAACGGCGGTCCTATCTCATGGAACAGTCATAAGCAAACCTCTATCGCTCTTTCTTCTACAAAAGTAGAATACGTCGCTGCTCTCAATCTATTAAAGAAGGTTTTGGTTGAGAAATTTACTGTCATACATTAATTTGTATCAGTACAACCCCACAATTTTATTCTATGATAATCAGAGTGTTATTGCCTTATCGGCCAACCCTAGATTTCATTTTAGGAGTAAGCACATTGAATCAGATATCACTACATCAGGGGCAAAGTTTTCAACAAGGAGGTAAGTTTAACGTACTATAGAACGCAGGACATGGTTGCAGATATATTCACGAAGGCATTAAGTGTTAATGCACACAACAAGTTTTGTGCATTGCTTAGTCTGAAGATCAAGGCATTCACGGATCCAGATTAGGGGGGGGGGGGGTGAATTAGATTTTAAGGCGTTTGTTAGAGTGTCTCATTTTACGCATTTTCATCAACATTCATTTCAGCGAAGGCTGATGTCGCGGCCTTCTCCTCATCCCATGCATTGTGCAATCAGATTTGACAATGACAACAACCACCCACGATCTCCCACAAACAACACATCCACTTTGTACCTTTTTCATATGCACACCTATAGCATTATATATATATATATTGGATACCATTTACATATTCAGTAGTGTGTGAAAAATATAACAAGCATCATAAGCTTATCAGGGCATTAGACGAAGTAGATGCTTTTGCGCATCGATTCTTTGTATTGTCAATAATAGGTTTATTCCTTTTTCAGATTGGATTAACTTTGTGAAGCACGCGGTTTTGTCCGCTATTGTCTTGTGCTGACCTGCATTATTGACCTGTATATTTCGCTATACTTAATCTGATTACAGCTCTACTTGTTTTTCAGCGTTCAGATTTGTGTCAATATTGCTATGCTTTTCTACATTATGTCTGACTCTCTTATTGCTTAATTTGGTAGTCTGTTCTTAGCGAACTATTATTAGTCTAGTTGTTCACGACTTATATTTAGTCTTGTCTTTTGCGACTGACAATCAGTCTAGCTGTTCGTGACAAATTATCATTCTGATGTCTTCATGCTGTTGGGAGTCGAGCGTTGCTCCGATACGATTGATGAGAATCGTGAGAAGAAAAATTTACGAAACATTCGCAACTCTCCTTCGAGATTCGGATGGAGTTCAGATGCGTTCGCTGAGCACTGCCAGCTGAAACACTCCTACAATCCTCCAGAGGGTAGTCAGGTACTGCTGATCTACGTTCATAAAATTAATATAGCATTCGACTTCATTTCAACCAAGGTGTGGAATTCAAAGGGAACAAGAAAACTCAGACATATTAAAATAAACAACATAAGCATTCGACATCCAAGATCAGACACAACCAGAAAAATAATCTATATTGATTTTCTCTGATTCTTCAGGGCACTACATGCGAATCCACGCAGTGCATTGGCGTGAAAGAAGCACGGCTCTCTCATGAGTAGTAGTCTCGCTTCACTAGCGGACAATTGGATCTTCTGATCCTAGACATAATTATCTTCTCGTACGCAGGCGGAGCTTCTGTCTGTTTTCGTCTTGATTGCTTACTAGCATCAAACTACTTCTTGTTCTCTTACATAGTTACGCATTGTGTATCCTATTGATATATGTCAAGTGTTATTCAGTAAGTACAGTCTCTCTATGCAAATCTAAGATTAGAGTGATTAACCATCTACAACTAACCAGAGAATTACAAGAGTGACAGTTTAGCCACGACCTAGGGAGTATTTGCTGGCGTCATGCCATCAGGTCATATCTCTGTACTTTTGGTACTTGCATGATCTCTGGTGGTACTCCTTGGAGCACGAGGACAGAATGGGTTTGGTTTCCATCGTTGGTTTCATTTACCTCGTTCGTCTTTCTCTCGTATAGGACTGCAAGGGAATCTCGTTCGTGGATCGTTTGTGCTCTTCGTGTTTCGCGTCTTCGGATGTTTGAGTTCGCGAACGTGTTGGTCTTCGTCTTCGTTGACTTTCGAGTTCGTGAAACTCTTCGTGTTTCGTGTCTTCAGATATTTGAGTTTTGCGAACATGTTCGTCAGTCGAGGGGCCGCAAGCTAGCAAGGCTTTGTATTTAGAAACACTTTGTTTCTTCAGCTCCCTCTCAAAGCATGGTAGCCTTATGATCTCGAGACTGCTCCTTTGCCTCTCAAAGAGTCCTTTGTCCAAAGCCTTTGTGAAGATGTCAACAACCATATCTTTCGTCCCGATGAAGGTGGTCTGCATCATCTTCTTCTCAATCAGATCCCTGATTAAGTGATAATCGCAATGTGCTTCATCTTAGAATGGAAAACGGGATCCTTCGTGAGGTGTATTGCAGAGGTGTTGTCCATCTGCAAGATCAGCGGCTCGTTCCTTGTTTCGCCCAATTCGTCCAGGAACTGCCTTAGCCAAATTATTTCGTTGGCCATCTTTGTTGCTGCTACGTACTCTGCTTCGCAGGATGACTGGGATACAATGGTCTGATTCTTGCTGACCCAGAGAACTGCTGCTCCTGATGCGATTGTGCATCCTCCTGAAACGCTTTTACAGTCGTCCCTGAGATATGCCCAGTTGGCGTCGTTGTAGGAATGTATCATGAGACCTGCACCACGACAATAACACAAGCCATAATCCCTCGTTAATTGAAGTTATTGCAAAATTCGTTTCGCAATCTTCCAATGTGTCGAGCCTGGATTCGTGCAAAATTGGCTCATCCTGAATACTGCATAAGCAATATCAGGACATGTGTTGTCTGCAAGGTACATCAGTGAACCTATCAGCCTTCTGTAGGGAGTGAGCTGCATCTGTTCTCTTTCTTCCTCAGTCTTTGGACAGTCGTCATTTGTTAGCACCGTTCCCACGAGCATTGGAGTGTTCGCTCCTTTGCAATTCAGCATCCCAAAATCCTCTAGGATCTTTTGGGTGTATCTGGACTGGTGAAGGTATAACTTGTCTTCCTCATAATCCCTTTCAATTTGTAAGTCTAGGTAACACCTGGCTTCTCCTAGATCCACTATCTCGAAATGTTTCAAGATGTCTGTCTTTACTTCAGCAATTAGCTGCTCACTCCTGCAAAGTATCAGAGTGTCATCCACATATACAGCCACTATGATGATCTGCCCATGTGTAACTCTGACATACACATTGGAATCAGCCAACAGAGGCTGAATCCCAATGATTTCAGGGCTTGATCCTTCTTCTTATACCATTGTCGGGCCGATTGCTTCAGACCGTAGATGCTTCTATGCATTCTACATGTCGGGCCGATTGCTTCAGACCGTAGATGCTTCTATGCATTCTACATACACAGTCAGGAAGTGAATTCGAGACAAATCATGGGGGTTGATCCATGTAGACCTCTTCTCTAATTCGCCATGCAAAAAGGCTGTCTTCTCGTCCACAATGTGGATCTTGAGGTCATAAGTTGCTGCATATGCGAACAACAATCGTAGGAATGAATGTTTGATGACAGGAGACAAGGTTTCAGAATAGTCAATACCGTATCTCTGAGAGAAACCCTTCACCACCAGTCTTGCCTTGTATTTCGTCACACTCCCGTCTGGTCCATATTTGAGTTTGAAAACCCATTTGCATTTGATAGTCTTGCGCTTATGAGGTAATGGCTCCAACGTCCATACTTGGTTCTTCCTCATGGACTCCATCTATTCGTTCATGGCTTGGATCAATTTGTCCTTTTTTGGACCTTCTATCGCCTCCTCGAATGTTTATGGTTCGCCACTGAACCCGCAAAAATCTTCTGATGTGAAAGCTGAGCTGCCTGGCACAAATCTTGTTGGCGCTCTTTGTCGTGTTGTCGACCTTCTGGGAGATCCTCCCGGAACAGCTACGTCTTTGCCCTTGTCTGCTTTGCTCAGTCCGAAACCATCTTGGTTTATAGGAACTACGGCGGCAAGCTGCCTCTCGAATCTCTCTTCGTCTGATTCGTTGCTCAAATGGGAGACGACTCGAAAATCTTCGTTTTCGTATTCGTCCTCTGCTCCCTCTTACATTGGCGGCAGGTCATAGTACTATCTTTCCAGAACTTCATAGCTAACAGGGTCTTCGTTGGCCATTGTCCTGCTCTCGTAGAATTTGACATCCCTCACTGTTTTCACAGTGTTCGTGTCTGGCATGTAGATTCTGTAGTATGACGAATTATTGTCATAACCTACCAGAAATCCTTGCTCGGCTTTTCATCAAGCTTCTTTCGAAGCTTATCAGGAATATGTGCATATGCTGCACAGCCAAATATTCTGACGTGAGATAGGTTGGGCTTTCTACCCCACCATAGCTCATGTGGTGTCGTGTGAGGAACACCAGATTTACCTGTCCTGTTCTGGATGTATGCGGCTGTAGCTACTGCTTCAGGCCACAGTGCCCTTGGAGCTTTCGAATAGGCTATCATGCATCTGGCTGCTTCCATTAGGGTCCTATTCTTTCGTTCAGCAATACCATTGTGCTGCGGTGTGTAGGCTGCAGTTCTTCTGTGAATGATGCCACGATCATTGCAGAAGTCAATGAAGCAATTCGAGATATATTCGCCACCTCGATCTATTCTGATTTGCTTCACCTTGTTGCCTGTGCATCTCTCAACCCAATTCACATATTCTTTGAATTTATCGAGTGCTTTCCTCTCGTGTGTCGTGTGTGGATGCTAGTGACTGAGGGCGCCGGTCCTGGGACACTTGGCGCCGGGACCACATGGGCGCCGATGCCCATGACACGTGGGCACCGGTGCCACGCCCGAGACACATGCCTCATAGGGAGCGGTGGGTGTCAGGGCATGGGACCACGTGGGCGTTGGCACTCAAGACACGTGGGTGTCAATGCCAATCCCAGGACACATGATCTCGGCGTCGGCACCCGCGACACGCATGTCGTCGATGCCCGCAAAACATTTTCCTACGAGCACTAGCTTGGACCGCCGGTGGCATGGAGGCGCCGGTTAGCGGCCAAAGACCCAAGCAGTACGGGCTAGAGGGGGCATACAGCCCCATGCGCACATGCATTAAATGCCTGTGCGCCGTCTATCCCCAGGCACATCTTAGAATGTGGCCCATACACAAAACATGTGGGTCTACTTCTTTTAGGCACTACAAAGCTGTGAACAAGATTGAAATTGAGCAAAATTTCTGGCATGTAGCCTTTATAGCTCAGTGGTAGAGCGTCAGTCTTGTAAACTGAAGGTCCAGAGTTCGATCCTCTGTGGAGGCATAACAAATAGGCAGCTACATCCGTTAGATTTCTTTGTACATTATATCTATTATATTCTATGATATGTGCATATCAGTGTAAATTTTTATTGCATTTACTTTGATTTTACTGCTAACGCTTGAGGGAACATTCTGGCACAATGAGAGAGAGGGTGCCAGAGACATTTTATATCACTTGGATGATGGTAGATCGAATAGAAAACAAAGAATGGATGTCAATCCTTGCCCAATAAAAGCATAGATTTATGTAGATTCAACAACACACAATGAATTGCAAGTGTTTTTTTGGATCAAAGCACATTTGCAGCCGCTTAGATTCTCTATATCATGACAAAAAAACAAATTTGAAATATTACTGGGAATTTGGGCAGCATTGGTTGTTACAAGTCCTTTCGGTTGGAAGTGGGTTCTTGCTTGCTTGGTCTTTGATGATTGTTGTTGGTGGATTTTCTATTGCTGGAAGATAGAAACTCTTCTGTAGAAGATGAGTCATTGCGGAATGGATTTTCTTCCACTCTCTCCGTCAGATAAAGCTGGTGCAGACTTCGAGTGGCTCGACCATTAAAGGATTGTCTGCTCAACATGGTGGAAATTCCGGTTGAATCCCAATAGTAAAAGATTATGCGAGGCTATACTTTTATGGGCTCTGAGAAATTTTATCCAAAATTTGATCTTTTATGTACTAAAATCTCATAGTGGGCAGTTAAAAATAAGCTCACTTCGCTTTCGTGCCGCATAACGCCCCTAGGTTTCTGTTTTTTAAGCTGTTCAAAAGCAGTCAAATAAATTCATGTAGAATCAGTGCGGAGTCGGTCAGAGAAGAAATCTACAGCAGACGATTGCGCCAGCTATATTTTTGAAGACTGACATTCTTTGCGGAGTTTGAAGGGGCGAATCTTTTCAAGTAGGTAATATTTTCCTTCACCAATAATGGAGATCGACACTTATATAGTGTTTGAAAGAGCTACCAAAATTCTCTAGTGTTGATAGAGACGATCATCCGCTTGTTCTGAAGAAGTGTGTCTAAAGCGTCATTGGTGATGTAATTTAAGGAGTTTGTCATTCTAAAAGACTCTCACATTAAGGTTAACTGCAATTTTGTCTGATAAAAAATATGCATCTGCTTCCGAAGCAATGGTTAGTTTGGGATTTAATTTTGAGTTTGAAAATTGATTTTCATTTCTGATTCTGATAAACCTTAGTAAAGAAAATGGTGAAAGTAAATCAATATAACATGTTGAAACAGACCGTGCTAGAATCAACAGAGAGAGCTGCTCTGTATTACAAACCACCTAAAAAATCTTAGCTTAGTTTTCCGATGCTGAAACGTATTTCAAGTGAGATAACTTCTTGGATACCTTCTGCAGCAAAGCTATCCTGACGAAACTCTCTTTAACAACCCAGGGATCTTCTTGCTTTGTTAAATACTCATTTTTCGACATACGTGGGCAACGTCGCCAACAATTCTACTGCCTAACTAGATTTAGCCACCACATTGAGATTTGGAATTTACGAGTCATAATCTACGTCAAATTAGAATGCCTTCATTCTTGCATAATCACACAGGCAAGGGAATTCAGTGAAGCCAATGAACCATGATGTACTATTGCATCTTTTAAAAATGATCATAAGCACTCTTGCCCATTTATCCAATCCAGTAACATAGAACTATAAGTTGGTCGAAGACTAACGTATGCAGCAATGCAGTCCACTGTCTTAGGCTTGGTATATAATATACCACAGAAGATAGCAGCATACTATCATATAAATCAAGATAGATCTTTTAGCTCTCATATACAGCACGTAGTTATTGATAACACATCGTTTGGTTTGAAGGTAGTCTGGAAATTTGGAAACATAGCACTACTTAAATGGTTGCTTGATCCGTGCCACAAGCAAAGCCTAATAACCTTGAAATGGTTGTTTTCAAAAACAGCTTCCTAATTAACATATTTCTGAATATCATTAACAATTTAATATGTAGTATAATGTTGAGTTCAAACTCTCACACAAAAAGATACCTTCCTCTAGCATTAGTGAACCCTGTAACTCAAGCCAGCAAAAAAATTTCACATATAATGTAAACAATCCTTTGATCACATGCTGATCATGCATTGCTCACAAGAAAATCCACAATTACATTACAGTTCAAACATGTAAAGACGAGAGTGTACACTAATATTTTTTGATACACATTCTTAGACACCTATAATTTCAGACTGACTCTATAAGACAATTCTAGAACCAGAGATTTATTTGCAGTGTCATTGGAAGAATGCTAAAAGTCGGAACGCAAATTGGACCTTGAAAAAATAATAGCCCTACAAATTATCACTTTGTGTGCTGTTACCTCATTATTGCCATCTTAGCACATTCCAAACAGAATGCCAAATAATTTCCAAAACCAGGAACTTATCAGCTAGGGATTTACGTCAAAAGACCACAAGTGGGCTTCTATGCGTCACAATCTTTCAACATCAAAAGAATTGCCATTTTTACGGAGTTACATATTGTCTAACTACAACTTTCTAAGATCAAGACTGCTATTCTTACTACATGGTACTGAGATAGCTAGAGCTAGGCATAAATGGAATGTCCAATAAGAATGTAATATGATTAATCAAAAATGATGGGGACAAACTGTCACATTGTCCTGATTAAAGTCTACTGCTAAAATAATCAATTCATAAGTCATTTCAAAAACTACTTTCTTGGGCTTCCTTGCCACACAAGAATCCCTACAGATTAGTTCAAATGAAACTAAGCCGCTCTGTTAAGCATCTAATATTGTAAAACCAGCTTTCATCCTTTCATTCAGACTCTAATCTTTCTTAGAGGATTTGTTGATCAAAGCCTTGTGGATGTGAGGTATGACCCCTCCACCTGCTATCGTTCCCTTGATTAAAGTATCCAGCTCTTCATCTCCACGTATAGCCAGCTGAAGATGTCGCGGAGTGATGCGCTTGACTTTAAGGTCTTTGCTTGCATTGCCAGCCAGTTCTAAAACTTCTGCAGTGAGATACTCCAAAATGGCAGCTGAATAAACGGCAGCTGCTGCTCCCACCCTACCATTAGCAGCAACACGAGACTTTAAAAACCGGTGAATCCGTCCAACAGGAAACTGTTCAACACGGCACAATAAAGTGTTAAGGGCACATGATCATAGCAAATGCATGATTGAATTAATCTGCATCTTGACTGAAAGAACGTCACACCAGTCTCCATCAACCCCATTACAGGGAGCATGCATCAAATACCACACAATTTTATTTTAAATGTGAAACAAAAAACAGACTTTTAGAATGCTTCAACAATCCTTGAAATAAATGTTAGTGCAAAGACCTCAAAACAATCCTTGAAATAAATGGAAGTGCAAAGGCCTCAATACAATGCAATATTTGTTTCAATAACAAATAATGGCATATCCATGATCAAACCAGTCCATATCAATATTTCAAAAACTTCACCACGCCATTTCCATAACTCCATTTGAGAAAAGTATGGCATCAAAAATTACAGAATGAGATCTTATATGTATATAAAACATGAGAATATTTGAGATTCTTTGACAAGGCTAGAAATAAGTAGAAGTGTTAAAAACATACAGCATCGCAAAGTTTCAAAAAACAAAATGCATTGCAACGATGCCTTCAAACAAATGTCTAGTACTTTGTACAGAGCATAATCCGACAACGCAGACAAGGAAATATAACAATGAAGCACAAATATCCCCTCGAAAAATAAAATTCAAGAATCCCCAGTGCACTAACAAAACATTGCAACTAAACGTTCAATCAGATGTCTAATAGTTTGTATAGAGCATAATCCCACAACACAGACAAGGAAATATGACAGTAACATCCACTAAAAAAGGTAATGTTCAAGAATCTCCAATGCATTATGCAAACTCTGAAAACTATGATTCAAATGTGGAAGCGTAGGACTCCAAAAGATGCTACTTAAAAGTAAAATCTGATTTATGATTTTCAAAGCAAGCTAGATAGAGCAGCAAAACCATAAAATTACGGTGCAACAGATAGCACACTTCAAAACCACAACACTTGATCTGACAAACAAGATCTGATGATCTTAATGTCCACAAAAGGTGTAAAAACTATATATCGACACAGGCATCAAAGCAGCACATTCAGAAGATTCCCATAGCAATAAAATGTTAAAAAACTCTACATCAAAACAAGGACTTTTCATAAGAGCAAACACAGATCACTAAATCAACCCTAAAAGACTTGAACAAGATCAAAAGAGCCAATATTCATGAATGAGAGGTTGATGACCAGATGATGTTTTCCTCGAATTTTAGAGAGTTGTATTCTGTATAGACAAAGCAAATACGATTGATTGAGAATAAGTTTACAAAAAAACTAAAAAACATTGAGCAAAAGTAAGTAATGGAATCTAGACAGATCGTCTATAATCAATGGATAGGTAGTTATGATCTATCTTAGATAAGCCAACGCTTAGCCAACACAAAAATGCGACATGCACAGCAAATTGGTTAAGAAATTAGAGCGCATAACTACCAAAACGTAAATACAGGCATATTGTTGTGAACATTACGTCCATGAAAATTTAATGGATTGGGCACTTTGAGGCTAGTCACAAAGCATTCTAGCAAAAGAAGTAGTCGAATCTAGACAGATCGTCCATAATCAATGGATAGGTAGTTACGAATCTTAGATAAGCCAACACAAAAAAGTGACTTCACGTGCACAACAAATTGGGTAAAAAATTAGAGGGCATAACTACCAAAACATATATTGTTGTGAGCATTACTTCCATCAAAATTTAATAGATTGGGCACTTTTGCAGCTACACACAAAGCATTCCAGTGTAGGGTAGATACGGCAGCCCATAGATACCCATTCCAGAACTTTAAAAAAAATAGAAACTAAAAACAAAAGTTTTTTAAGTTCAACAAAAAATCACCTGGAATAAAGATTTGCTGGGCAGATATAACATTATCTATCAGTACTTGTAAAAAACTAGTCTCAAAAAGCTTAGTCCACTCCAATTTCCTACTAAATCAATTTTTTGGCCATATCTAACGAGGCCCAATACACTTGACAAGCCTAACAATTATTTACCAATAAAATTTTCCTTGGAACATCTTTGTCTCAGTTTATGTCGAAAATTGTACACTGTTGTTGTGTTGTTCCTCCAAACAACAAAACAAGACTATTGTCAACTTTCAATGTGAAGCCTTGCTAGTAAGGCTCATAGGCCTACACTCTTTACCAAACTCCAATTTTTTTATCTAAGCTTCTTTCCTTCCTTAAGTTACAACTTATTGAATCTGACTCCACACAAAAAAGATGCATAAAACTTACTAATCACCCCCAAGCCCTTTACACCAAAAACATACATAAGTAAATATGTGTATGTGTCATACTTGTAATACGCATTTCGGAATTTAGGGTTAGGGTTTTTCAAAATGCAAAAAAAAAATGCTTTCTTTTACTTTTCCTTGAATTTTTTTGCTGGTTCTTGAAAAAAATTTAGGAGAAAATTGAGCTAAACTACAATAAGAGTAGACAAAGGTTTCCAAGCGGACCTGCTATAATTATTGGAGTAGCTCCTATAATGGTTTTTTAAAGCACAGCAAATCGTTTGTTTTTTGGGCCAGCGATTCATGAAACGAGATTCGTCATTGTGGAAGGAAATACGAGCCTGTCAACAATCTACGACGGCATCCACTTCCAATGAGTTTACAAGTGAATACTTGGATTAAGTGCATACCTCAAAGATTCAATATTTTTCTCTTTTTGTGTACTTGATACATCATTGTTCAGCAGCTATATATCATTGTAATGCAAATTTTCACTTTGCCACATCATAGTAGATATGAGAATTATAAATGTCCAACATCTAGTAGGTGAACTAGCATCATAATCTAGACTGCTTTTGCCATAAAATTTTTACTAATCCAATTGCAACCTCCACATTGGCTTCTAAAATTTGTTGCAACATCAATAAAATATCGTAAACCATGAGTCAGCATCTCTTTGATGTTTGAAGTATGGATTCATTACAAACCTAATATAGTATGCAATTCTCACCTCATGATACATGTCAAAAAAACTATTTTTTTTCCAAAAAGGAATCTGGAGAATACAGCCCAGTCTAGATTCGTAACCATCTGCTTTAACAATTACGACCTACATGATAAGTGAAGAAAAGGCAGTATGAAAAAAATTCATCATTGTGTATCGGAAACAAAGATTCATGATCCAAAGCCTTCGTACGTTAAGAACAGCTGTGGTGAGCAAGATAAAGCATGCACTTGTTGCAAAATGCTTTGTGATACAATTCTAACATGCCCCTCCAGATAGACTACTCAGATTGACTAATAAAAATCAATCCGAATATGATCTGAAACAGCTGACTCAAAAAATCCTTTAGAAATCAGCACTTTATTTGAGCTTTGCAATACAATACCCGATAACAAACACGTGTAATAGTTTCCAAAAGCCTCTAGAAAGACAAAATTGAGCAACAGATGAGAATAGCTGGAAGAACCTGCAAACCAGCACGAGAAGATCTAGATATGGGCTTCTTCTTATCCTTCTTGTCAGCTTCCAAGGCCTTTCCCATAAGAAGCCCCTTGGCCCCCTTCCCTGAATGATTGCCACCCATCACCATGTTTCTATCTCCTTTCAAACCAAATACAGGTCTGAGATCTGCAAAAATTCTGCTAAACACGAATACGACTCTCACTTCCGAACTGCTTCTGAGAAACGCAAGCACCCACGTCTTGTTTCCTGCACAAAAACACAGTACATGAATCTTATGTAGCCGATTGTTGGGGATACAAAGTAATCAAGCAGTTAAGAAGCAATACAAACGAATTGAAACCAAAAAAAACTAGACCAGGCAAAGCGGCTGAAGTCTGTACTCTCAATCTGCTGCTCCAAAAGCAAATCCCCCAAATGGGCAGCCAAATCAGGGGCGATCGCAACAGAAAAAGCTAGCGAGAGAGAAATATAGAGATGTCGGCGACGACGATCATGGAAAACGAGCGAGAGCGAGAGCGAGAGCGCGAGAGAGAGAGATGAACAGGAAATACTAAATAGGGAAGCGGTTGCTTTGTGGACGACCGGATCAGCCCGTCTCACAGCCAGAGGGGCTCTCTGAATACCGGTTATGGCCGGTGAGAACCGATACCTGACCTGCAACAGACGGTTTCTCCCCTGGCACTACGAGCTTTCCGCCCAAGCCTTTGGATTTCTGCCACGTGGTAGTTTTGCCAGGTGGAATGTTTTCAACGATGGAGTTCAGAAACGTGGCAAAATCCTGGCTCTCTGTATAGAATCCGACGGTGATGGGATCTCTGTCGTTGGGTGGTATTCAGGTACCAAAGAGCTGCCTTGTCACCCACGCATATAAAAAAATTTAATTTAAAAGGGTGGACAATAGATTCCAATTTCCCCCCAATTTTTTTTTTTTTTTTATGTTGTTGATTTTATTTGATTTTGAGTTTGGCAGGCCAACTTATATTTATGCTATTATTTTTTAGGGTCAGCTTTTCTTGTTAATTGAGGCTCTAGAGTCTAGATTGCATGAACAATTTGGCTCTTCACACAAAAGGTTACCCTTAAACTAAAATGGATTCACATGAGAGGATGGTCACACCATTTTAACTTGATGCTCGTTTTTTAACTGCAAAAATTGGCTCTAAAGATTTTCTCAATGTTCAGTCGCTTTCGTGAATTTATTTGTTTTTTTTTTAACTTGATACTATATATTTTGATTATAGAGTTGGGGCTAGAGACAATAGTGCTGGTGGTGGTGATGGCGATGATTTTTTTGGGGGGGGTCCAAGCGCACCTTGGAGCGACAATACGACAGTTTGCACAACGAGCCTGGGACATTGGAAGCCCGACAACAAGGGCGGGACTGCAATCTTCAGAGCGCATGCTCAACGACTCCTGACGAACAAGTGACGGTGACATGGAGAATCATGTGGACATGGCACAAAATAGGGGATCCCCCAATAATGAAAGATACATGTCGAATTCCCAAAAAATGCATACCAAATTAGATGAGGCAACACTTAGATCATACATGCATGTGCTATACTCTTGACAGGACATTGTGTTTTGGTTGTTCCATATATTCCTTTTCATCGCGCTTTTGTTGTCCAACAACATGATGTAGCCCATAAGACAAATCTCTATTTCACACACTCCTTTTGCCCATGTTGTTGTCTAATAACTCTCTCTATGACTATTACCTTAAAACAATTTGGAGTGCATTCCCTATTGTCAGTGATCATCCATCTTTTCCTAAAGCACAAGTATTGAATTTTGCCTCACACCTCGATGGCTCCATTCCCCATTGGATTTCCCTCAATTTGAGTGCACCACAATGCGTAATTAATTAGTCCTCATTTTTACTCTTCATTATTCAATGGTGATGGAAGTCCTCCCCCCTCAGGGATGTTTTATGCTAGGGATTGTGCAACCAGTTTTCTCAATAGGAGTGTGGTGCTCTCTCACATCATGAACACCAACTTTCACTACCATCACTAGAACACACAACATGTCAAAAAGCAACTCTATAGCAATGTTACCCAATGTCACAATGCCACCAAAATGCTCCCCATCTACTTTAGCCCAAGAAAGAATAAATGATGGACCCACCCTTTAGTGAAGGACATGTGAAAATAGATAAAAATATATTATTTATTTTGCATGCTAGTTGTCATCATGGGGTTGGATTTATCTCCACCACCACCTTATACGTATTTTTATTATTCCAATTAAAAGTAGAGTTTGTCACATGCATTTTTTAAGCAAGAACTAGATCCACTACTATATGGAAGTGAGCTCTCATTGTACATACAACTTTTTTGAGAGATAGACAATTTTTAACTCAATACTCTTTTGCACTTTCTCTTTCTACTTGAGAGCTTAATCTTTTTCTCCCTCTACCCGACAACAAGATGCTTGTATGAGTGTTCCATAGTGAAGAGTACTTAGTTTTTTCAAGGATGTGCATGAAACTTGCTTGACTTTGAATGATGATGACTTTTTGTGTGATAGAGCTCTTGCCTAGATTCAAAGTGTGTTAGATAGCTCTTGAAAATTCGAGTTGATCTTGATGTGGGAGAACTCTCATGCATGTAAGTCTTGAGAGATCTTATCAATGTTCATAATTCCTCATTTTTAACATGGTATCAGAGATAGATCCATGCATGCTAACTGTCATCATGGGGTTGGATTCATGTCCACCACCAACTTGTATATTTATAATGATTTAGGAAATCTGATAGTCTTCCATCTCGAGTTCTAGTGAGATGATGACACTTGTCACATAATGCAAGGATTGGAAATTTGCAAAAAATGCATCCAAATCCACATCTCATTCGCTCATGAGGTTCAATCATGTTAAGAGGTGTAGATCATGAGGCCAATAATGTTAAGAGGTGTAAATCATGTTTCCCAATCAGGTGCAAATCATGAGGTCCAATCTTATTGTGAGGTACAAATCATGAGAATCATCTTGAGAGGTGCAAATCTTGAGGTGCAATCATGATATGAGGTGCAATCCATTGTGTCCAATCAAAATTAGAGGTTGTCACATGAATTTTTGAAGCAACGAGCCACTACTATATGGATGTGAGATCTCATTGTACATGCAACTTTTTTGAGAGATTGACAATTTTTTACTTCAATACTCTTTTGCACTTTCTCTCTCTATTCAAGAGTTTAATCTTTTTCTCTTGCCCCCCGAGAGCAAGATTCTTGTATGAGTGTTCCATAGTGAAAAATACTTGGTTTTTTGAAGGATGTGCATGAAACTTCCTTGACTTTGATTGATGATAACTTTTTGTGGGATAGAGCTCTTGCCTAAATACAAAGTGTGTTAGATAGCTCTTGAAAATCCAAGTTGATCTAGCAATTATTGATTGTGTTCAAACTCTCATGCATGTAGGTCCTAATAGATATTTGCAAGGTGCATAATTCCTCGTTTTTAATAGGACATGCCATGCCGACGAGCTCGAGCACTAAAACCAAAAATCACAAGATAAGAGAGAAAGAAAACATGAGTGTTAATGAGTTCTTACATTAAAAAAAGTTTTTGCTCATAGAAATATCACTTACATCAAGAAAGCCATAGGGAAGTTATAAACGCCTCTTAAGCGAAGGTCTGCAATAGGGAAGTTATAAACGCCTCTTAAGCGAAGGTCTGCAATAATAAGGCAATGCACCCAAGAGCATCAAATTCCTCCTCCAACGCAAAAGTACTCAAAAGCAACAACAACATAGAGCCATTCAATCGAGAATGTTGAAGATGCACTTGTCCTAGTTGTTCAACTTGCTTGGAGGACTGATGAATGACCTAACATATATCATTTGAGCTCAAGAACATACAAATTGAATGAAGTATATTTTCTGTGGGTGGTCTATTTTAGTTAAGAACACAGTTTAAAAACCTGACCGGATCAATCACCACACCACAACGTCAAGTGCAATAAGACAAGACAACAGAATTGCTCTCCACAAACTGTATATTCAACTGATAAGTAAGTAAGGTTGAATTTGTCAAGGATGGATGCCTTATGAGGGATATGAACCACAACCATAAAATGGTGGCGAAAGGTTATAGAGATAGCAACTGTGGCCTTTATAAATTGGATGCTGCAAAACCAGAAGAATATGGTTTGGCTATCTCAACAGCATCTCAATCTCAGTTGTGGCACAGAAGACTTGGTCACTTGAACTATGGGAGCTTAAGATTGATGGCAAAGCTGAAGATGGTAATAGGATTACCAGCATTGCAGGATGATCATCACGCAATATGTGAAGGATGCGTCATGGGAAAGCATCACAGGGAGACATTCAAGAAAGGTGGAGCTGCAAGAGCTAAGAAACCGCTGGAACTTATTCACAGCGACATATGCGGCCCAATGAAGACCATGTTGTTGGGGAAAGCATATTATTTTATGACTTTCATAGATGATTACTGTAGGAGAACATGGATTTATTTCTTGAAGAAGAAATCTGACGCTTTTGCTCCCTTCAAGGAGTTCAAGACTTTAGTAGAGAACCAACTGGATGCACGCATCAAAGTGCTAAGATTTGATAGAGGGGGCGAATACAAATCTGATGATTTTGAGGACTTTTGTAAGGAACACGACATCAAAAGACAATTCACACAATCATGCAAGCACGCTCCATGATGAAGCAAATGGGCTTGACCGAGTCACTTTGGTCGGAAGTGCGACAACATTCTTGCAAAACAGGATCCCTAGAGTTGCGGTGGGCGCCCACTTCTAGCTCTTTATAGCTTCAAAAAAGAATTTGTATAGAGAGAGAAATGCGTTTTCCTAACTTAAAACCCTAGCTATCAAGGAAGAAGATATTTTGGGCTTTATCTGATCTTCTTGAGAATTTCTTTGAGCAGATACCTATCCCTCTGAGGTCGCCCTACAGCAAGCAATCTTTTGCACCAAGCCGCTCTTCAAATGGTATTTGATTGGATTCAAACCAATCACAAATGCCAAGCAACCCTCCAGAAGAATTTTCAGCTTCAATCTTTGCTTGCTCTCTGATTTAGCCGACAATTCCCTATCTTTGAATCATTTTTATAGTTTCGAGCCATTCCACGAATCTCCACAGACTTGGTTTTGTGCTTCCTAGCCAACAAACCGTCATGAATTTGCAGCTCTCTGTTCTTGTCCGGTGTTTGTAGCCACCAAGGGCTCTGATACCAAGTTAAGAACACAGATTAAAAACCCGACCAGATCAATCACCACAACACAATGTCAAGTGCAATAAGACAAGACAACAAAATTGCTCTCCACAAACTGTATATTCAACTAATAAGTAAGTACAAAGATAAAGCTGCTTAAAAGCACTCAAAGGGCTCGTAAAAGAAAGATGGCCCGATAATTCTAGAACTGAGCACACGTGGTGCCGTCGAAATAAGAAAGCACTGTATAAGTCGATCATTGTTATTTTAACTATTTTATGGGTGGCTCAACTTTGTTGGAGATTAAGCTCACAATTTTCTCCTTGGTGATTCAATTTATTAAAAATTCTTCTTGCACATTTTATCCTTGAATTAATCATTAATCTAGGATCAGATGCAACCTCTTTAGGTTTCTGTCTGCTCATTTGATACCTGCAGGAATTACAGTTTTTTGTTTTGCCATTCTGCATAGTTAGTCGTGTTTCTTAACACAGACCGTAGTACCTACAAAGCTACTTTCTGTCTGCAAAGTAATGTCTGGTTTTTGTGCAGCAGGTCGACATCTACGACTTTCTACACATAATCAAATCAACCGAACTATTCGAAGGACGAATATATCAACCTTTTGGCTAATCCTCATCTCTAGAACAAAGGGTATCCATTCTCGTCTATCTCTACATTTGAATGTCATTTCAAACCATTTGAAGAAAATCGAAGACATAGCCATCTCCGACTACTTCGACCATCAAGTCACTCGACTACTTCGATGGATGACCGAAGTATCCGACTCATCTGACTACTTCGACAATCGAGGACGATCGAGTCATCCGACTACTTCGACGATCGACTCGTTCGACTACTTCGACTCCATCGAGTCATCCGTCTCATCTGACTGATACACACATTGTATAGATGTCATTGTACATCAAATATTTGTAAAGTACATTCACGACGAATATCTTGTTAGACTAAATAGTCTTGTAATTATAGATAAGTTAAGCAATTCTTGTAACCACAAGGATGTTGTGTATATATACATCCAGTTCGCATTTACTAGTAGGTGCAACAGAGCGGAAGATTGAGCATCGAAAGTTATGCCATCTAGGCTGTAACCACTTGTGTTGTTCGTGCTCCATATTGAGAAAATGCTCTTATGTTAAGCATTCAGTGTAAAATATCAACAACACCTTCTACTATTTGTGACTGCCTTCGGTTTGCTTCGTAGATGATCGCAAGTTTCATCTTGTCGTGTCTTGGCGGCTTCTCGTCATGAGCCATGGTCTTCGCTCCTTGATCATAAGTGTTGACCTTTGGTTTGCTTGACGGTGCGGCTGCGGTTTGTTGCCTTGAACGTTGAAACCGTTTGCAAGCCATATGTGAGGCTCCTTCAATAGCCTTCGATTTGGTTCGTAACGGACCGTATGCTGGACTTTGCGGTTGCCTTCGGTGCCTTTGTTGCTTTGCTTTGGTATTCGCTTATAACCATAATGTTGACCCTTGCGGTGCGTTGCGACTTGTGGTTGCCTTTGGTTTACTTTGACTTAGTAATGGACCATAGGTAGGACTTTGTGTTTGCCTTTGGTGCCTTCCTTGAAACCGCTTGCAGGAGCGTTGCGGTTGTTTATGGTTTCTATCTGTGCAGTTTCTTGTGTATTTATGCAGGTTTTGGTTCATAAGCTAGCAATGCTTTGTGGGTAGAAACTTCATGTTTCTTTGGGCATCATAATTAGCATAGTTTTTTATTGAAGGATTTTGAATCATCGTAATTTTTTGGACTCAAGCATGTTATTGAGATTTTGGCATTTGTATGTATGAGATGTCATCCCTGTGTGTGTGTGTGTGTGTGTGTGTGTGTGTGTGTGTGTGTGTGTGTGTGTGTGTGTGTGTGTGTGTGAGAGAGAGAGAGAGAGAGAGAGAGAGAGAGAGAGAGAGAGAGAGAGAGAGAGAGAGAGAGAGAGAGAGAGAGAGAGAGAGAGAGAGAGAGAGAGAGAGAGAGGGAGAGAGAGAGGCTGCGTGATGAATTCGGATGGAGTTCGGATATGATTGCTTGTCACTGCCTGCTATATCATTCCTACAATCCTCTAGAATGTAGACAAACATTGTTGACCTACGTTTGAGTTAATTCAACATTCGACAAGATTGAACCTATGTGTGGAATAGATAAAAACAAGCGAATGAGATACACGAACAATGAGTAGACAATAATTCAATCGAGATCAGACAAAATGGAATGATATGTGCATAACAGCTACAACATCATCTATTCATCCTCTTGTTCAAGCAATATGTGACAGGCCCACACAGCGCATCGGCGTGAGAGAAGCAGTGTTCTCCCACAAACAGTGTCTCGCTTACTAGCAGACTTCTTGGATCTCTGTGGATCCTGCTTACGACGTCTCGCTCACTGACGAACTTCTCTATGTTGTATTTTATCTATCTGTATCTTCTATATTCTTCAGTATTATTAGTGCATCTAGCAACTGCATATATTTAGAGTAACATTGATTAGATAGATTAAACAATCTAAGACTAATCACAGATTACAAGAGCGGCAGATCAGACACGTCCTAACGTTCTTCTGCTGATGTCACCATATCATATCAGGAAATTGTACTTCACGATACTTGTTTGATCTTCATGGTCCTTTGGAGCATGAAGAGTCAAAAGTATTCAACCTTCGGGTGTCTCGAACATTTTCGTTTCGCGTCATTCAACCTTCTCCTGTTGTTCGTGTTGTTCGTGAGTATTTCGTCTTCGAGTTCTTCGTTTTTCTAGGTCTTTAAGATCTTCGAGATGTTCGTCAAGTTGGGAGTCGAGAGCTAGCAGAGCTTTGGTAATAGAAACATTTTGTTTTTTCATATTTGTGTGTGTGTTGTCATATGTGTGTGTGTGTGTGTGTGTGTGTGTTTGAGAGAGAGAGAGAGAGAGAGAGAGAGAGAGAGAGAGAGAGAGAGAGAGAGAGAGAGAGAGAGAGAGAGAGAGAGAGAGAGAGAGAGAGAGAGAGATGGTTGTATGTGTGTGTGACAAAGAGATTTGTGTGTGTGTTCTCATGTGTGTGTGTGTGTGTGTGTGTGTGTGTGTGTGTGTGTGTGTGTGTGTGTGTGTGTGTGTGTGTGTGTGTGTGTGTGTGACTGTGACTGTGAAGAAATTCATATCATTTTAGATCCAATTGCATAACCCGATCTTTGGTTAGAAATAGATCAAATCTACCAATCTTGCCAATGTGAAAAAATCAACATCTACTTAATGAAAGAGATGCAAACTCACTAAGAAACTGATCAAACATCACACGTAAGATATGGTGAAATTTTTGTCCATACAAAAATAGTAAGCTACTATATTTCACACGTGTGGATCCAAAAATAGCTTAAAATAAGCATTCTACACACAAGATTGCAAGATGTCACCAATATAGTGCACCATTGGATAGTAGAACCCAAAGAGAACCATGTATAAGCATGAATGAGATAAGAGAGAGATAATATCTTCTCTTCCCACAAGTTACATCTTTTATAACAGGTCCAAACCTAATTTTAAACTTTGGTTTCCCTCCATAATGAAAACCCTTGAGCCACCTTTTGATGGTGACCTCTAGTAAAAAGCATTATTCCACTTGTAATTTGTGTATAGTGGAAATGCCTTTAGGATGCCACCTAAGGAGCTCGCTTGCTTATTTAGGAGACTCCCTCTTTGAGAAGAGGAGCTTTTTGTGTATTATACCTACTCCATGCTAAAATGAGAAGAGCCTCCACGAGTTTGGTGCATCCATTGAGCTCCTTGATCATGCTTGTTTCTTGAGTGATGCATGTATGATCTTGCCCTTCCCTCTTTTGTGTGTGGTTGTGGATTAGTTTTCCTGCTTTTCTAGAGTGGATTAGATTTCATTTCTTGTTTGTGGATTAATGTAGGAATCAGCATTCAAGTAACCTAAATAGGCTAGGTTTGTGAAGTAATTCTTGCATATCCCCTTACAACCATGTTCTTGAATTCAAAGACTAGTTGGTTTCTTGATTCTTGGGCTTGGCTTCTAAAATGTTGTGGATTAACTTCTTGTTTTTTTGTTTGTTTTTAGTTAATGCTGTAGATTAATTGGAGTTTCAATAGTTGTTCCCTGGTCGTTTTTAGAGTAGGTAGTTGTAGGAACTGTTGAACGTTCATTTGGGCTGCATGCTGATCTGTAAATGAATGTTCATGGATTACATTTTTTATGAAGTGTGAGTGCTTTCAAGAGAGAATGACCCTGAGTTGAGTCGCCAAACGCTCAACTCTTGATTGACTCGCAAACCCTGTAAAATCTCGACCGAATCAAATTTTGAAATTTTGACCGAATCGATTTGTTCCACCTTTGGGTCTGGGTAATCTTTTGGTAATGTGGAAGTCGTCAAGTTACTTCCCTGGGGGTCAGCTGATTTGACATTATTTTGTTGCTGTTCTTGTTGTTGGTGTTGTGCTCTAGTGAGAACTCTAACAGGTTCGGATGAGATATGACGTGCTAGAAGAATCCTGTTAGGTTGTTTAGGACAATCCTTGAAACTGTGTGGACACAGTCGGGACATTCTACATGGTATTGGTTTTTCACTTTATAGTCAGCCATGAAATGTCTCGTTTCACCACAAATAAAACAGCGGTTGCTCATTGGGCCTGTGGAAACAGCATAACAATCTTGGATGGCTAGCTGTGCTGGATTTTCTGGTGGTGTTGAATACTCATCTCATTTGCACGAGCATGAGTTATCGGTTTGATAATGTTGAGAACAAGCAGATGGAAGGGTTGTATCTTGATGAAGGACTGATCGTAGGAATTTTCAACAAGATGTGTTTGTGTAGACTCTCAAGGATTTCTATGTTTTTCTGGTCCCGGATCTGGTTATCCTCTTGGAGGTGGTCCTAAGAGTGCCAGCTGTGGTTGAGGTTCATGTCTAGGTTGTCTGGGCAACTCTTGTACATGAACTTGGTTGTTTTGTGGTTGGTAGTGCATGTGTTGGTTTTGTGAAACAAACGGTTGTCGAGGAGGTTGAGTATGTCCTCCTGACTGGTTGTGAGGCTGGTTCCTCGGGTTATAATAGCAATAAAGAGAGGTATGTCCCATAAAGTCGCAGATTTTACATTTGATCAAGGAAGTATCTGGGACCGATTGGTATGAAGTGCACTCATTGCCAGTGTGTGCACCTCGACAGTGAGGGCACCACGTGTTTTCTCGTCTATGGTGGATTTGGCCAGTGGGTAACTGACCCGGCATCAAACTCTGGATAGACTTAAGAGTGTTTTGAAACTCTTTCATGAGTTTCTCCATCTGTTGTTGGTTAAGAAACTCCATCTGTGTTTTCCACAAATCACCCATGTCATGATTGTCCACTAACAGATCCAAGAAAAGTCGTTACTACTTCAATATCCTGACATGTCCTGAATTTCACCTCAACCGATATTCATCATTCAAATCTCAACCGGAGGCCACAGTCAGATCTCAACAGATGCCTTCTATTGACATCTCAACCGACGGCCTACTTCAATCTCGACCAACAGCCTCCGTCCCACTCTCGACCGACGCTCTCGCGACAGATCTCGACCAACAACGTCGTGTCAAAACTCGACCGACAGCCTCTGTCCCACTCTCGACCAACGCTCTCGTGACAGATCTCGATCGACAACCTCATGTCAGATCTCGACCGACAGCCTCCGTCCCACTCTCGACTGACGCTCTCGAGACAGATCTCGACCGAGAACCTCGTGTCAGATCTCGATCGACAGCCTCCGTCCCAATCTCAACTGACGACCTCGCGTCAGAACTCAACCGACGACCTCACGTCAGCACTCAACCGACGACCTCGCGTCAACTCTCGACCAACACCCTCGCGTCAGTTCTCGACCGACGGATACTCTCAACTCTCAACTGATCCTTAGAACGTCCAGTCCATATACAAATTCTGCACTGTGGGAACCGCATCCAACCATAGAGAATACATTCACCAATTTACACAATCCTACGATACTCTACAAGTTGTTATGGATCACTCTTATGATCCAAATTCTACGGAGGACTATGCCACATTGTTCACACCAAGGATTAAAGGAGGACAGATCATTTTGGTGTGGAAATTCTGATCTATGATGTTTACATCCACATCCAAAACACCGTACTGTGTGTAAGATTCCGTCACCTCTCAGTTGATGTGCGTACACTGGTATCAGGTCTCTTTCGATCCCTTCCACAAAATATATGGTGAGTCAGATTGAACTGCCTCTGCCTGGGATGATCCACTCGTTGATATAACCAATACTTCCATCGAACCTTGCCTAGCCACTAGAGAAGATTCTAAAAGTCCTGAGACCAATCCACTTTCTTTGGAGGAGCGATCTGATGGCAAGCTAGTGGCATAGATGAGGTTTTTGTTGATTGATTCCCAATCTCCAGAATTCCCTTATTGGCTTGATTTTGTCTTGGATTCCAAATTGGACATTGAGGTGTTGGAGTTTTTCAAAACAATAATGGCACTGGTCCAATGGTCAGATCGTCCGATTGGCCTTTCGTGGTTCTGGGAGGTAATCAGATTGACTGCACATCTCATATGTGTCACTGACAACTTGCATCTGATCGTCCGGACTGCTAGTACTTTGGCTAGCGTTGTCTGTGGCATCTTGTGGATTAGATGCTCTATCATCCCTGATTGTTTGAATGTTGGATATGGGCTGTGATGGTGTGTGCGAGATCTGTGCTTCTGCAATAGCGGTTGCCTTACAGAGTTCGTTTGGACTGGTATATGATGTAAATGGTGACATACCAATCTTGATCTCGTGCGGTAATCCGGCATAGAAAAATGCCATTTTGTGGTGACTAGGAAGACCAAAATTCCAATCTCCCGCCATCTTGGCAAATTGTGCAGTGCAGCCCTTGAGAGTTTCTTCGGAAAGCATTGAGATTTGGGCAAGTTGCTCATAAATTGCCATGGCCTGCTGTGTGCAAGATGAAGGTGATATGGAGTGGTGTGGTGATGTACAAGAGAGAGATTGTGATATGCAATTTTTGAAATGTCTATGAGAGAATTGATGATGAGGAGATGGAAGAGGAAAAGACAGGATGAATAAACCAGAAATATTCCTTTGTCTAGAACATTCACGGGTTGGGCAAGGGTAGATTTTATAAATAATTTCAATTATGCCCTTCCAGCGAAAGTCTTAGGACGAGGGACGATAATTGGAAAAGTACTTATGTAGGGTTTTTGGCAAAGGTTTAGTTTTGCTTCAAAAAACTACTTTTTGGCACTTCTTTGCAAGTTTATAGAAGGATTTTCAATACCAACTATAACTCGCTTTAGCCTTGGCGGTCTTGGGAGGAGTCTATCAAAGACAAAGTCACTCACCAAAGAGGCTTGTATAATATATATATATATATATATATATATATATATATAGAAAAGGGCCTTCGACAGTCGTGGGAGGAGTCTATCAGAGATAGAGTTGCTTCCCAACGAGGCTAATGGCCCAATTCATATTTTTATTTATTATTTTTTTATAGAAAAATAAACCCTTGCAGATTTGTGTTCTTGTCTCAATGAGATGGAACTTCAGAGGTCTCTACAAAAGTTTGTTGTTTTTTTTTTTTTTTTTTTTTTTTATAGAAAAGAGCCTTCGACAGTCATGGGAGGAGTCTATCGAAGATCGAGTCGCTTCCCAACGAGGCTAATGGCCCAATTTATATTTATATTTTTTATTTTTTTTATAGAAAAATAAACCCTTGGAGATTTCTCTGTGTCCTGGTCTCAATGAGATGGAACTTCAGAGGCCTCTACAAAAGTTTGTTGTTTTTTTTTTTTAATAGAAAAGGGCCTTCGAGAGTCGTGGAAGGAGTCTATCAGAGATAGAGTCGCTTCCCAACGAGTCTAATGGCCCAATTCATATTTTTATTTTTTATTTTTTATAGAAAAATAAACCCCTGCAGATTTCTCTGTGTCCTGGTCTCAATGAGATGGAACTTCAGAGGCCTCTACAAAAGTTTGTTATTTGTTTTTTTTGTTTGTTTTTTAAAGAAGAGACTACGGTAAAAAAGAAACAGCGAGGGTAACTAGATCGTCAAAAGTTAAGGTTTAAAAAACATAGCAGATGAAATAAAAAACACAACTCCGAAAAAGACCTCAAAGATAACATAAAAAGAGAAGGGAGAAAATAACTAAAATTATATAAGAAAAATAAAGAGGTGAGGAGAAGAAGAAGGAATGGTACAGTTTGGGATGCGGGTTCCTGGAGTGCGACATTGAGGGAAAAGATGAGAGAGCGGAGCAGATAACTGGGGGTGGGGAGAGAGAGAGAGCAGGCAGGCAGGCAGGCAGGTGCGAGCAGAGAGGTAGAGGAGGTGGAGCGCAGACAGGCAGGGAGGTGCGAGCAGAGAGGTGAAGGAGGTGGAGCGAGCATGGAGGAGGAAGGGAAGGCAACGAGGGAAGAGGGGGAAGGGAGCAGAGGAGAGAGCGGAGCAACGAACAGAGGGAAAGGGGTGGGAAGGAAGGGGGAGCAGCAGGGAGAGCAGGGAGCGGAGCAGAGGGGAGAGAGCAGCAGGGTGGTAGCGAGGAAGGGAGCGGGTGAGGAGAGCACATCAAGGAGAGCGGAGGAAGGAGAAAAAGGGAGCGGGTGAGGAGAGAGCAACAGGGTGGTAGTGAGGAAGGGAGCGGGTGAGGAGAGCGCAGCAGGGAGAGTGGAGGAAGGAGGGGAAGGGAGCGGAGGAAGGAGCGAGAGAGGGGATCGGAAGGGAGGTGAAAGGGGCGGATGAGGAGAGAGCAGGGGGGTGCGAGCAAGAGGGGGAGTAGTGTTGCGAGCAGCAAACGAGGGAGGGAGAGAGCGAGCGAGAGGGGGAGGGAGCGAGGTAGGGAAAGGCGGAGGAGCAAGGAGCGAGAATGGGGAGCAGCAGCAAGCAAGCACGAGAGAGAGAGGAAGCGAGCGAGAAGGGGGCGAGGGAGAGAGGGAGCGAGCGAGAAGGGGGTAGGGAAGGAGGAGGGAAGAGAGAGATTTTTTTTTTTTTTTGAAAAACAGGTTGATGGATAGCAAAAAATAATAGATTACAAAAACCTTAATTAAAATTAACTATACAATACATAGCTTACTGCTAAAAAAAACAAAACTAATCCCTTGCAGGCTTGGGTTTTTTTTTTTTGTATTGGAATTGGAGATTCAAGAGAACGAGAAAAAGAGGAGGTGAGGGGGAGGAAGCCGAAAAGAGTGGAGAAGGAGAAGCAGCTATGCGGTGAGCAACGTTGGCGCTCCCCGGCAACGACGCCAATTGTAGTCGGTTGTAATATAGGGGTCCATTCACTGGGATGGTCTACCCATCCACCGAACAAGCTCGATTTAATAGAAATTCCCGGATGAAATCCCAAATCCAAGAGCCATCCACCAACCCATTCGATAGGTGGGAATCCATGCATTATGAAGCTCCATATCAACGACCATATTTTCATGTTGCCGCTCACTTAAGCGGAGCTTTTGCGAATAATGTTCCACGTACTGAAAAACGTACCCCAAAGCTAGATTTACCTAAGTACAATGGTAACACTGATCCGCAAAGATTTCTTCAAGTCTTTGAGAACGCATGTGACGTTTACGGAGAGACATCATCGGAAGCCATGGTACAGCTCTTTTCGATGACCATGATCAATCATGCACGAGAGTGGTTTTTTAACCTTGATCGTGAAGATAAACGTGACTGGTCACTCTTGAAGGAGGCCTTTATCAAAAAGAGAGAGAGAAGGGAGATAGAGAGAGGTAGAGAGATAGAATGAGAGATGAGAGAGAGGAGAGAGGAGAGAGAGTTTAGAGAGAGAGAGAAGAGAGTTCACCAAGGATGGTTGGGGCTATGGGAGCTCGAGCGCCTACCCATAGCTATGCACCAATCAACCTTGGAGAGAGAGAGAGAGAGAGAGAGAGAGAGAGAGAGAGAGAGAGAGAGAGAGAGAGAGAGAGAGAGAGAGAGAGAGAGAGAGAGAGAGAGAGAGAGAGAGAGCTTTATTGAGAAAGATGAAGATGTGTACAATGGAAAATGGCCTCCTTATATAGTTGAGGAGGGAGGGCCATCTTGGCTCTCATTGGCCTATTTACAATGGCATCCCAACCCTTCAAACTAATTGAACTTCAATCTAATGATTCATTAGGAAAAGGGCCAAACTCACATGATTCATGTGAGTTTGAGAGATTCCCTTTTAACTTAGAACCTTATGAACTTGACTTTGGGCTTTTTAATTAATTTATTCTAACTAAGGCCCCAAGTCTTTTATTCAAGCTCTACCTAACCATTTTGCGTGCTCATTGGGTTGGGCTTACACACGCAGGACGCCAGTGCCCTCACACTTATTATTCTAATTGTACACTATATTGTGGTGGGGCCCACTAGGTAAGTCTTGGCCAACATTATTTCAAGTGGTGGGATCCACTTGTTCATTATTGTGCAGGAAATACCCACAACAAATATTCAGATTTGCTATTGTTCTACACCTTTGCGTTCTTGTTGAATGATAACTCTCGCTTCTCTCACACAAACATTATTAAGAAGAGAATTGTATGGTTGTCTCTGACGCCTGAATTAATTCTACATTATCTTCATATCAAGTTTTTTCTTGTTTTTCTTCCAATAGAAGTGATATTAGAGCTGATATCTAATGCTGTCTATAGAGTGATATTAGTGCCTGCTCCCACATAGCTGACCTGTCATACATCAGCTCCCTGCAAAATGCCCTGACAACCGCACAAGATCAGGCGGACAAGGCCGTGTAGGATGCAAACCAACAGGTGTAGCTGCTAAAGGGTCAATTGTAGATGGCAGAGCAGGATCGCACACGTCTCCAAGGTGAATTGGATGCGAGCACCCTTGAGCGTGATGCGTATCTTCAGACACAAATACCAAATCATCCGGTCACACCGATGAAGATCGCGTATTTGTTCAAGAAAGTGAAAACGTACAAAGTGGCCCTTCAGGGATTCCAAGGCCATTTTGATAGGTTCAAAGAAGTAGCTTCAACTGAGTTGGCAAAGGCCAAAGGAACAATCAGCGCCTATGAAAAAGTAGCCACTCAGGTTTTGGAAGCCGGACCACAAATCTCTGTACCGGTCATGTCACAATTCCCCCCTACGTGCCAAGAAGATGTACCCATGGATACAGGGCTGGATTCGGGCATGGGCCTGGGGGGAGCTCCAGAAATACCAAAACAACTGTCAATTTTACCGACAATGCAAGCAGGTCCATCTTCATCAAGGACCACACCACTATTCAGAAGGCCCATTAGCGCCGAGGACCAGATCCAGAGTTTCTTATCGCAACATTCGCATGAGTCCTCATGTGGTGGATGGGTTCTGAAGTTCAAGACCTCCAAGATAGAGGCCGACAAAGAAGTGGACAAAATACCTGCATTGAGAGAGCAGCCGGCATGGAGAATTACCGTTTTGAGAAAACTCTGGAATCAATCAGGAGTTATGTAGCCAGCCCTCGCCAATTTCAAGTAGATCCTTATATGTGCCAATGCCGAGAAGGAATAAATGGAAAGATTTGGGATTGGCTATGGACAAGATCACAATCCATATGCCCAATTGGCCAATCATCCATCAGCCCTACAACTGGACAATATCAGTGGATTTCCACCGGGCTTTACAAGCGTACCAGCGAGAGTATGTCCACTCTCCAGATCCGACAGTGCGACAATCAAAACTCTTTGCAAAAGATCTAACTCTGTTGGCATTAGTGGCAACCAGATGGGACGATTGTCTCCCTCCTCTGGCATTCGATCCAAATAAGTTGATGGCTTCAAAGAATATTAAAGATCAGTTGTCGGTTGCTCATTTATATTTTCATGCAGTAATGATGGGAGGCTCCTGAGAATCTGGCTTCACATCTTGGACGACCTCAAAGTGGATTGCAAGAGACCTCATTGTTTTCTGCCCCACAATTTGGATTTTTATACTGCCCGTCTTGACTTTATGAAGAAGGTGCAGTACCATTTAATAAAGATTCGTCGCGAAGCTAATAAAAGTCCCCAATAACTGCATCTCATAGGTGCCATGGGACCGCCAGCAGTTTTGGTGAGGGATACTGTTGGAGGGTTTGCGGATCCCAAGGCAATCCTAACCCTAGTTAATAAGTGAGAGGGATCTGTCACCCTACTTGTGTAAGTCCAACCCGATGATCACATAGAAATTTGATTAGTTACAAGTCAATAAAAGGACTTTAGGCCTTTTTGTGAGACTTTTAATGTCGCAGGGGCTAAATATCAAGTTAGTGAATAAAGTTAAGTTTTTCCTCCAATTTGGATGGTTCTCACTCTTCTTAAAATTTGAATAACTGGGGAGGCAGAAATGGACCAATAGGATTCAGAGGCTAGGGTCCTCCTCTCTAATATAAAAAGGGACCAACTCGACTTTCTACACATGTTCATTTCCTCATTTCAATAAAGCAGATTGGTTCTCTTCAGAAATGAATTGATGAATATCCTTGCTCTCTATCACTTTTCCTCCATCTCTCATGCTTTCTTTGGTTTTTGCTGATTGTTGGATTTGATTGTTATTGAAATTGTATGTTATTATACTTTTTATGAGAGAGAAAGAGAGAGATAGAAAGAGTAAGCTATCTTTGTTATGGATGCGTAGTGTTAATGGATTGTAGTGTTAATGGATGTTAGAGTTAGATATGAATCTTCCATGCATCCTGAAATCTGAACTATACTATCACTCTCATGGGAACGAACCTACGTGTGACAACTAACTTCGTCTCTTGATGCTAGATTGACTAGATCGTGGCTTGAGATTAGGCAGGAAAGAAATCCACTACAAGGGCAGACTACTATGACATCCACCACTATTGCATCAACAAATGTCAACGCTACCACAGAAATGGTGCTCGATGAGTTCAAGAAACTTGGGAAGAACCAACAGAAACAGATGGAAAAGTTGCAGTCGCAACTTGATGAGAAGATCAAAGCATTGGAAGATTTCCACGGAAAAGCGAACAAGGAACCTGAGAAGTTTGCGAAGACTTTTCCTACCAGGGAAAATGTCTAGTGTTATATTTGTACAAGAAATCACACAGTAAATGAGTGTCCTCAATTAAAAAAACGAATGGAAATCAGTGTATGCCATTTGTGTAATTCACCTAATCATGAGACTGCTTTTTGCAACTTCAATCCTCGGATAATTCAGCAACGATATGCCCAAATGGGATATCGAGAACCACATTATGGAGGAAATCCAGCAGCTAGACCTCGACAATCTGCTCTTGGATACCCGAAACGTTTAGCCTTACCTGCCCCACCAAAGCACTCTGCTCCCCCTGCCAATTTGATGAAACCAGAACCGTACAAAAGTGTTGAGTAATGGAACTATGATAATGTGCAAGAAGGTGGATCTTCAGAACAGTATGCTATTTATGCTGCTGCGCAACAACAAGCCTCTAGAAACTGGACCAGAGCATCGCTTGGATGCTGTGCATGTGGAGAAAATCACAGAGTTGCAGAATGTCCGAATAAAGAAAAATTTGTACCATTATGTCATGACTGTGGTTATGGGCATTGCTATAAAGAGTGTCCAGCAAGACCGAAATCACCACCAGCTATAGCTCCTATAAATTCGATAACAATCAAGTGAAGACCAGAAGCTCAAAATAAATCAAGTCTACCCTTGATGGTGGTCACCAGAGCACAGAAGCAGAAAGGACTAGTGGGGGTCCAATACCTGCTGATTCTATACAGTTAACCGATATACCAACAACATCTGGAGTCTATCCCAATCTTCATGTAGAAAAAAGATGATATCAGGATATGAGGCAGTGGATTAAACATTTGCAAGAGGAAGAGGAGCTCGAAGCTGCTAAAGCAACAGTTGAAGTTTGTTCTTCACCATTGCAGCCTCCAAGAAATTCACATATAAATATGAATGATCAGTTGCATCATCATGAAGAACCTTTCAAGATGACTGAACCAGAAGCGCCGCAAGCAGAATTGTTCATGAATATTTTTTCTAGTAAGACTAATAATTCATTGGGAGAGTTCCTGAAGTTGGTGCCAAAAGCAAAAGAAGTCTTAGCGCAAAAGTTAGCTCAAGCAGAACCAGAAGTCCATCAAGAGCCACTTTTTTGTGCTGGATTTGAAGAATCTAATGAAGTACTCCATGTCGGAGCCGCTTGGGAAAGTGAACAAAAAAATATCACCCTACCGATACAACATAGACAATTTCCTAAGAAAGCAGTTGTGATAGATGGTGGTTCAGGAGTTAACTTGATTTCTACAAAGCTATGTGCAAAATGGGGCCTTACAAAGATCAAGCTTGCAACTCTTGCAATTAAGCTAGTTGATCAAACGACAGTTTTTCCGCGAGGAATGGTTGAAGATATACCTGTCCAAATTGCGGAAGTACAGTTCGTCATTACTTTTGTAATAATGGACTTACCAGAAGCACCAAATGTCTATTCGGCCCAATCCGCTCGCAATCCACAACGCACAGCCAATTGTGGTCTCGTTTCGTCTGTACAGTTGTCGAAACCCATAGAAAGAATCGCGATGCCGAAGATGTGAAGGGCTGTTGGGGGTATTCCCAACAAAGTGTAAATAAATAAAATCCTCCAATAAAATGTGTTGTGAGGGCATGGCATCCTGCGTGTATAAGCCCATGGCCCAATGAGCACGCAATTATAGTTGTAAATAAAATAAACTTGATTTGGGCCTTGGAATTAAAATAAAACTAGAGGCCCAATGTCATTTTTAAGCTTAGAGATCACTTTTTAGAGTTGGGCCAAATTGGGACTCACATGAATCTTGTGATTTCCAATGTACTTTTTGTGGACTCTTGGATCAAGTTGGGTCCAAGATGAATGGATAGGATCATTGTGAATATTAGCCAATAAGATTGAGGGGCAAGGGCCTTCCCCATTTTATAAAAAGGCACCATTTGTACACTATTTTCATGCTTAATGAGAAGGAGAAAACTCTACCATTTTTGGAAGAGAAGCATCCTCATTTGCTATTCACTACTTGCTATTGCTCTTGATTGTGTTTTTCATTGCTTTCTATTTTCACGTTTATTGTTTGCCATAGTGAATGCTTTTCCATTAGCAAACATAAGGAGCATTTGAGCTAACCTCCACCCTCACTCTCTATTTCTCTCTTTCTCTTCCCTTCTCAATCTCTTCTTCTCCATTCCTTCTCTTCAACCAAAACCATGATGAATGTTAATGTAGAGGAGTAGAGTTAAAGAGGAGTAGTATAGTGGTGAGTAGAGTCAAGGGAGAAAGTAGGAAGTTAACTAAAAGTAGCATCTATGCATAGTTAGGTACCTATCCAATGATCTAACCTTTGTTGACAGGCGGAAGGGCTATACTACAAGAGATCTTTGACCCCACAGTGGCGCCGTTGCCAGGGATAGGTTTCCACTAACTAGTTTAGCTGCATTTTAGTTATTTTCTTGTTTTTTAGAGTAGTTTAGGTAGATTTTTTAGAGTTTAGAGTTAGTTTTTTTGTATTTTTTTTTGTGTTTAGACTGTTCACAGCCAGCGGAGGAGGTGTGAGACGGTAGAGGAGGTTCTGAACAACCTCTAAGGTCTTGAAACCCAAACCAATCATCCAAAAAACTCAAAAAACACACCAATCTGCATTTTGGAGGGAAAAAGAGCCAAAAAAACTCATCAGATTTTTATATCTCCAGATTTAGTGAGAATTAACCCTTGACTGGCAGTAGCTCCAGGGTACTATCCTAGACCTGCATAGAAGCCTGCGAGAGTTAGTTCCAAGCAAATTGTAAAAATCAGAGAGAAACCATAAAAAATTCAAAAAACCCTTGAAAAAATAAAAAAAAATTCAAATCTTTATAAGAACTCTCGCAGAGCCCTCTGAAGTTCCATCTCAGTGACCAGGACACGGAGAAGCTTGCAAGAGTTAGTTTGATGTATAAGTGCCTGTGCGAGAGTTCCCAGTGAAAAAAAAAACGGGAAAGTAACAATGAACCCTCACAGACAGTGAGATTTTCAGTTCCAGTGGTCAAGAACTCTCGCAGAGGATTCTGAAGTTCCATCTCAGTGAGACCAAGACACAGAAGAGCTTGCGAGAGTTAGTTTGATTCTAATGAGCAGAAAATTGGATTTAAGTGCTAAAAAATCACTAAAAAGTGAAGATCCAACAAATCCTTCCAGTAAGAACTCTTGCAGACCCTCTCAATTGATTTAGAATGTCAAATTACATCAGTGATGAAGCCTGTGAGAGTTACTATGAAGATTTGGTGAAGATCAAGCACAAAAAGTGATTTTGAACCCTCGCAGATGGGAAATTTTCACTTCTTACAAGAGTTAACTCTCGCAGAGAATTCTATAGTGAGATATGACCCAGATCCAGCTACTGTGAAGCTTGCGAGAGTTACTTCCCAGAGATCTGAAAGATATCAAGTTTTTTACCTGCAAAAATAACTAAAGAACCCTCGCACAGCCAACCCTCGCACAAGATAACCCTCACAGACTAGATCAGTGGAAAGATCTGCATCAGATCTAGCTACTGTCAAAATCTCAGGCAATCAGTGCAAGGAGTAAAAAGTTATCATGGAAAAACCACCGTAAAAGGCCTAAAATTCATTTCGGCCGATCAGATTGATCAGCTCCTTGAAGATCCAGACTGCATCCTACTCTATAAGCAAGATCCAATCACTTTGGAACCCACCATCAGATGAATCTGAGATCGAGATGATCAATAGCACGAAGGATAGCAAATCAGGCACCACACTTTCCCAAATTAGCAGCTGTGCAACAAGAGGCAGAACCGGAACCATCACCAATGGATCCAATGGGCCAACCCGTACCTGTTGCACCCTTGCATGCAGCTCGGAGAGCACCATGGATGGAGATACCAAAATACGCGATTCCTCCAGATCTACAAGCAAGCTTGTGAAATCTACGGCTACTCCCTCGATCACATCATCATCATCAAACGCATCCACTCTATCCATAGAACTGCTGTTGGAGCAAATGACAAAATTACACAAACAACAGATGGAGTAACTTACGGCGTAGTTTGACCAGAAACTGAAGGCCTTACAGGGAACTATAGCAGTAAGTCCACATCAACCGGAACCAAACCAGCTGTAGTATCCTCGACGAGAAAATGTATGGTGTTCAGTATGCACGCAAAACCATATAGCGAACGAGTGTCCAGTCCTAAAGCAAAATTTGAGACTGACACATAGATTCTGCCATCTGTGCAATGCAACATCGCATGATACGGCATTTTGCTCGTTTAACCCTATGGTGGTTCAACAGGAGAGAAGTCCTTATCAGACTTCTTATCCTTATCATCAAGGGGCACCTAACGCGACACCAAGGTACGACGCACCCAATCAACCACAACGCATGGCCTTACCTGCTCCACCAGGGCCAGCCAATCAACAAGTGGCCCATGTAAACCTGACAGCAGCGGAACAAGAAATACAAATGCCACCTCAACTTGAGCAGCAGCAGTGGTACAGACCAGATGAACCATTTATGGATCCTGCCATAAATGAATACGTTTTGGCCTATGCAGCTCAAACTCAACGTCAAGGTGGAAGAAATTACGGCTGCTATAGATGCGGCAAAGGACACAGAATTGCAGAATGTTCCTACAAGGGACAATATACAACCTCTTGTCCAGTTGTACCGAAGAGGTCCAAACAGAATTCTTCGACGGTGTATTCTTTCTCATGAGACCACCCAGATCATTTCGCTTTCACATGAAGGCATGGGTGGAGGTCATTTTGCATTTGACATTACAGTTCGCAAGATTCTGCAATTAGGATGTTGGTGGCCAAACGATTCATAAAGATACAGAGGAATACTTGAAAAAGTGTGATGTGTGCCAAAGGGCAAGGAGACCAAAGAGATTGAACTATGATCTACTACACCCAGTCTTATCCCAAGCACCATTCGAAAAATGGGGATTGAATTGTATTGGTCCAATTCACCCTGCAGCAAGGAGTTCCCATACTCGATACATAATCGTAGCCACAGACTACCTCACCAAATGGGTTGAAGCCAAGGCAGTAAGAGTAGCTGATGCTAGGAGCACTACCAAGTTCCTTTATGAAAATATCATTGTGCGCTTCAGATGCCCGGTGGAACTAGTCAGTGATCGTGGAAGCCATTTCATCAACGAGACCATCAAGGTCCTATTGGAGGAATTCTTCGTGATTCACAGAATCAGTACGCCATATTATCCTCATGGTAATGGGCAAGCAGAATCATCCAATAAGATCCTGTGTAGCCTGCTCACGAAAATAGTTGAAACTAGCAGATCAGATTGGGAACACAAGTTGCATGCTGCACTGTGGGCATTCAGGACAACATATAAAGGGAGCACTGATCAAACACCCTTCCAATTGGTATATGGTCAGGATGCTGTGATGCCAGTAGAGTTTTTAGTTCCTTCATTAAGGATTGCCACCGCGCAACATCTTAATGAGTCCAAATCTCTACAACTACGTCTCGAAGCTCTGCATAAACTCTGTGAAACACGCTTACTAGTTGTGCATGCACTGGCAGCTGAAAAGGAAAGACGCAAAGCTTGGCATGATCGCGGATTACAAAAGAAGGATCTTCGTTCAGGAGATCTGGTCCTGATGTATAAAACCAGAGGCGGTCCAAGAGAACGCTATACTAAACCGGCAGAGTGCCGAGGGACCGGCACTACTTCAGGCCGTGGGTCCTGTTGGGGGTATTCCCAACAAAGTGTAAATAAATAAAATCCTCCAATAAAATGTGTTGCGAGGGCATGGCATTCTCCGTGTATAAGCCCATGTCCCAATAAGCATGCAATTAGAGTTGTAAATAAAATAAACTTGACTTGGGCCTTGGAATCAAAATAAAACTAGAGGCCCAATGTCATTTTTAAACTTAGAGATCAGTTTTTAGAGTTGGGTCCAAATTGGGACTCACATGAATCTTGTGATTTCTAATGTACTTTTTGTGGACCCTTGGATCAAGTTGGGTCCAAGATGAATGGATAGGATCACTGTGAATATTAGCCAATAAGATTGAGGGGCAAGGGCCTTCCCCATTTTATAAAAAGGCACCATTTGTACACTATTTTCATGCTTAATGAGAAGGAGAAAACTCTATCATTTTTGGAAGAGAAGCATTCTCATTTGCTATTCACTACTTGCTATTGCTCTTGATTGTGTTTTCCATTGCTTTCTATTTTCATGTTTATTGTTTGCCATAGTGAATGCTTTTCCATTAGCAAGCATAAGGAGCATTTGAGCTAACCTCCACCCTCACTCTCTATTTCTCTCTTTCTCTTCCCCTCTCAATCTCTTCTTCTCCATTCCTTCTCTTCAACCAAAACCATGATGAATGTTAGTGTAGAGGAGTAGAGTTAAAGAGGAGTAGTATAGTGGTGAGTAGAGTTAAGGGAGAAAGTAGGAAATCAACTAAAAGTAGCATCTATGCATAGTTAGGTACCTATCCAGTGATCTAACCTTTGTTGACAGGCAGAAGGGCTATACTACGAGAGATCTTCGACCCCACAAGGGCCGACAACTAAAAAAGGCTCTCTAAAGCGTATGTCACACCTTGTATTTTTTTTTAAAAAAGAAAAAAAAAGAACAGAAAAAAAATTCCAGAAAAAGCATACAGGGACTCACCTTTACCTCATTGTCTCCTACTTATTTTCTTTTTATTTTTCTTATTTATTTTATTTATTTTTATTCTATTCCCCTCTACATATTCATTTTTTTCTTGTACATATTCTTTGTACATATATCACACTTTCCTTCTTATTCCCCTATATATATACCTCCGTCATTTTCCCCTTTTACAGCTCCACTTTATTGCCCAAATTTTTTTCACTTTTTGTGAAATTTTTTTTCCTTCCTGCTTGTAAGCCTTTTTCTCCCTCTTTCACCACGGTTTCGCATCCACGCACGCCAACACCAACGACATACACAGGTGCCAAGGGACAGTCACCAAAATTGCAGTGGGGGCATGTTAGAAGATTTCAATGAAGATTCTTCTAACAGATGATTTTGGTAAAGATTCCTCTAACGGATTACAGGATGTTCGTGTGAGCTATGAGGGGACTGTATCATTCAATTCAAATATGGAGGAATCAAAATTCAAAAAGAGGATTTCCCCATTGCTCCATTGACAACACATTAAAAAATTAAAGAGAGTGCAGAAATTTTGTCAAATGAGTTAGCAGGGAAAGCTACTTTCTCCTCACCGAGTTGGTATGAAGAAAGTTCAACCTTTGATCTTATAACAAATACCGAAAGTGCCCAATGAATATCACATGTTATCATGCCGCCAAACTACACCAAGGAATATTGACGAACAACTAAAAAGGAGTTCTAGAATCTAGACTCATCGGGAAAGCCAATATCAGAAGGTCAACAAGATTGTAGATTGGCCGATGAGCGAAGACAAAGCCCAACGTCTCCTCAACAGATTTTATGGCAACGAGAATAAAAACGTGGCCGAGTTAGCATAAGAGTTAGATCTATCAGTAACATAATGTTAGACACCCTCAAATGGTGCACTGTACTCGTAAGCCAAAGGCGCGAGAAGTAGAGATAGATCTAAAATACCGATGGGCCAAAATGTGAAAGGACCCAAGTAGTTCTAAAATGCTTTTTGGCTTTTAAACTTTTATGACAGTCAAGTTATTATGGCACATGGTTTTTGGGTAAACCAAAAACTCTAACCCTAACTTTGTCTATAAGTAGGGATGTGACACCATTTTGACCACTTTTCATTTGCAAGAATAGATATTGAGAGAGAGAGAGAGAGAGAGAGAGAGAGAGAGAGAGAGAGAGAGAGAGAGAGAGAGAGAGAGAGAGAGAGAGAGAGAGAGAGAGAGAGAGAGAGAGAGAGAAGTAAAGCCTCCTCCTCCTACCTTTTCTTTTATGTGAAGTCCTCCTTTTTGGTCATTGTATATTTGCTTGTGGATTGATGAATGCTTGAATGTGTTTCCTAATCATGCTATCAAAATAAAGAAGATTATTAGCACAAGCTTTCATCCTTCTAATCCACAAAAACACCCAATGGTAAAATAGGAGTTAGATATCATTCTTGAGAAATCATCAAGATCCATTAGGTAGGTTCCATTTCCATTGCTCCCCTACCTTGAAAGGACAAGCCTCAAGAGGAGAAGATTTAGTGCTCAAATAGCCTAAATAGCCCAAGAAAAGCCAAGATCCAAAAGGAGGATCTTCACATACCAAAACCCCAAAAGAGTCAAGAAGAGTGTCAAGCACCATATCTCCAAACTGAGCCATCCCATCTTTAGATCTCAAGCCAGGATTAACACCCTTGGTAGGCTCAGTTTTCATCTGGATCCGTAGTTTAACCCCCTCCCCATTGGATCGAAGCCCATACTATACAACAACTCACCCGATCGGAGATCCAAACCTCGACTTCGCTCTCTTGATCGTGACGATTAAGGAGGTACGGAAAGGGTCCACCCAACAGATATTGTTTGAAGAATCTTGGAAAGGATCATTTTCAGGGCGTTATGCATGGTCTAGATCGAAATGACATAGATAAAGGTCGTGAAGAATACATCAAGTATGGTGCTTCTGAGATAAAATGTCGTGTGTCCTTAAGCCCTATTAATTTGTTTGAGTGAGCATGTATATTTTCTATTTATCATATGAAAAGTAGGGTCAGTGCGACCATTCCACAGGTTTTGTTGGCCATGTTGGTAAGTATTATCCAGCAGCTACGTGGGTGACTCCATTTCAAGAAAAAGGCATGGATATGGCCAGGGCTGCTGTAGTTTTTGAAGGCCATAAAAGCACAAAGCCTCGTGACTTTGGACAATGTGATGGCAATTTTTTTCCAAAAGAATTAGATTTACGGTATTTTACAAATTATGTTTCGAGGTTTGATAATTTGTATAGTTTGAAGATACAGGGTGAGTGCACAAACTAGGAAAGTGGGCTGAAATCCTCTGAACCTATTCCAAACTGTAACAAAATTTTTGATAAGGATGTGGAGTTAAGATATGGTAGCATGAATGACTATGAATCTGAAGCAAATCTTGTGTAATGCTGAAGCGGTCCATGTTGTGAACATTATGCGACTGCTATGTAATGCTATGTAGTGCGGATTAAATTTTGGCATGATATGTATTGTTATTTTGAAAACACATGTTACTTTTGTTTTGGAATCACATATAATGAAAATTGATGGAATGCTATAATACTTTGTTGTGGGAATCCAAATTCTTGGGATCTTGTAAGAGCATGTTTTGAGAATGGAATTTTGTAGAATTTTGTATGTTTTGATAATGGAATTTTGTTTGAAAGATTTCGGATCCATAAAGATCCTAATCCATATGTTAGCAGATTCCAGGGAATCCCCAAATGTCGAGCCAAGCTGAAGACACAGATTATCTCTCACCCATGACCAAGGAGGTCTCAGAAGGAGGAGAGCAGAATAAGATGAGAGCCGAGCATGAGAGCCGAGGATTACTAGTTAGGATGACAGTCATTATCTATGTAAGCCTACATGGTGTATCCCAGAGAAGGAACGACCATGTAGGAGCTAGTAATATTTGTGAATTCCTATGAGCATGTTATGATTTCCTTTTGTGTTGTGGATTGATTAGATTTCTTGCTTGTTGATACTAGAGGAATTTAATTTCCGCGTAGTCGTTCGGAAAGGGACCCAACATTTCATGGTGGATCACCTTTCCCGGCTAGCTAATGCTGAAAAAACAACTGCACTAGTCAACAATGATCTTCCTGATGCATGTCTTTTTCAGATTGATGCTACACCCTTATGGGCTGAGGAGATCACTCAGTTTATAACAATAGGTAGACTCAAAGAAGGCCTGAGTATGGTGGCAAAAGACTTGCTCCCTCACAAAACGATATTGCACCTCAATATGCTTGCTCCTAGCATGAAAGGTAGGATTGTTTCAGCCTTTGGGCTGATTGATGATTGGGCTCTCTGAAAAATCCACCAAGTGAATATCCTTGATCATCCTCTTGATCCATACCATCTTCTTTGGGCAATGTGTAAGAGCTTTGTACTCGGCCTCACTAGATGACAATGAGATAGTGGCTTGTTTTTTCGACATCCATGAATAGATCCATCACCTATGAAAATACAATGAGCACTAGTGGATTTCCTATCCATTATATCTCCAGCATAGTCCGAATATGAAAATTTAAACAAGTTAGGTGATGATCCCTCATACAATATGCCAAAATCTCGAGTTCTAATGATGTACCTCAAAACTTGTTTTCCTACCTTCCAATGCTCCTCACTAGGATCATCCATGAATTGACTCAATATTCCAACACAATAGCTTAGATCTGGTCTAGTAATGGTTAGATAGATGAGTGAATCAACTAGCTTCCTATAGAGAGTAATGTCCTTGAAGAATCTTTCACTACCTCTTATAGTTAGCTTTACATGAGACTCCATAGGTCTATCACTAGCTTTTGCATCTTCCATATAAAATCTTTCTAGAATAGAATTAGCAAACTTCTCTTGAAAAGTGAAAGTAGATTGAGAAGATCTAATGACTTCTATTCCCAAAATGTGATGCAAGTTACCAAGATCATGCAAGTTCCTTCTTAAGAGCACTCTTGATATCACCCACATCTTGATTATCTCCACCACTCAAGATGATATCATCCACATAGATTAACAAGATAGTAACATGATTTCCAGCAAACCTATAATAAAGTGAATGATCATACTCACCCATAACAAAGCCTTGAGAGAGTAAAAAAGTGTTAAGCTTAGCATACCAACTCCTTGGTGCTTGCTTAAGGCCATACAAACTCTTTTGTAGTAGACACACATGATTTGGCTTTGTAGTAGAATGTAGCTCTCGGGTTGCTCCATGTACACTTCCTCCTCAAGATGACCATTCAAGACTTGCATTTGTAACGTCCAATTGCCATAGACCCCATTCATAAACTGTAGCAAGTGAGATGATCATTAGAGGAGTTCTCAATATCAAAAAGACCCTTTAAGGAATGCCATGTAGGATAAAAAAAAATTCAAAATAAATAAAAACAATAATGTCTATTTGCCTGCCCCCACCACTCCCGAGGCCTCACCAACTCCCAGTGATCTAACCATAGTGTCTACAATCACAATTAAGAACTCTAAACTGCTACAGTCTAACTTGTCTAAATTTGAAAATACATTCCCTCCATTGGTTACGAAGAGAGCAATACTCTCATTGGATCCAGAATATGACCACCATCCCCAAATTCAAATCAGGGAAAAAAGCAAAATGTATGAATATGCATTCCCTTCACTAGAATGAAAATTTGATCGCCATCTTCAAATATGAACACCTTCTTTAGATTGGAATGAAAATATGAGTGCCATTTTCCCACTGGAATGAAAATATGAGTGCCATCTTCCCACTGGAATGAAAATATGAGCGCCATTTCCAAATTTGAATCAAGTAGAAAAGAATGGAGATTGGATTGATGGTATAGAGTATATAATATAATCAAAGATGAGTATTTTGTTTTGTTTTGAAACATCTGTTCATAGTACTTTGATGCATCTGATTCCAGTCGCATGTTCACCGTGTTTTCAACTGCGTGTTCCACACACCGCCAATCTTGAACATGAACAGTTACCTACAACAACATCCCCACCAACAGATTTTTTTTTGGGGGGGGGAGAGAGAGTGGGTCTGCTTGGATCCACTGGAGCATTGCTAGCAACAACATCAGCAAGATCGATAGCCAAGGTCACAAGTCAAATATGAAAAAGACAAGGCTAAAGAAGGCCGATGGGTAATCCAAAAAGACTCAATCAGAAGAAGTACCCCAGTCACGACGAAGATCCATCAGAAAGGGAAATACAAGCATTGGAAAATCATTCTCCTTCTTTAATCGACGTCTTGCCATACAGCTGCATCCACTCTTATGCCTATCGTTCACACCATCTACCATTGTCACCACCACCCTTCCTTCCATCTGTTTGTTTATCACCAATTACTATTCTTCTGAGAAATCCCCAGTTTTGATAGTCTTACCGAAGCAGTTGATAGATCATTGCAAATGTCCTGTGGAGACCAACTGGCACCTACAATGGATGATCAGCTGATAAAAAGAAACTCTCTGGAGCAATGATAGTTGAATCCCCTCCTATGAAGCCCAAAGAGATCCAAAAGTAATGGATCAAAAGAAAGAGCTACAGAAAAGAAAGATGAAGACAACCGTGAACCTACAAATAAAACAAGCTCCTCACCCAACAAGTGGTGGTCAAAGCTCGACATTGCAAGGGTCCAAGGCTGCAACTATAGAACTATCAGTTCCTTCACCCTACCACCAAGCCTTCATCATGTTTCCTTACCGTTACCAAACCATCCATCCAAAACTGTTCCTACCACCAATTTCTGATGAATCCATCCCCTTGAGAGTGATAATCAAAGTTTGTGCAACCTGCAGATCAAAGGTTTTCCTTGAGACTGAAACTTTACTGAGAGAATAACCACGGAAACACCCAGAGGCAAATGGAGGATACAGACCTCCCAAAAGATAGAATCCGCCAAGAAACCAAATATGAAACCGTCAATGACAGATACAAGTGACAAAACAAAGAGACACATGGAAAGCACTAGAGCATGCAAGTTGTGAAGCTGCTGAGAGCTCTCCAATTTTGAGAATGTCAACCACCTATAGCAATAAGACATTCTGATCCAATCGCGACAATTTGTAAAAAACAGTTTTTGTGATAAAGACTGGCGACAATAAACACTTGGTTTTATGCAAGTGAACGAGGATCTACGCTTTTCCAAGTGCCGATCGAAGATGCCAATGTTCAAGAGTGACTTCCTTGGATTGTCCTCTGACAGGCAGGACATTTACTACATCGATATCAGTCCCTTCTGCCTGGTTTCGACATTGAACTAAGAAGCTAAAATTCAAGAAAATGCCAACAAGGCAAAAAACAGTTCTTGGAAACAAAGAAGACTAGTAAACAGATTCTGTAGGCTCTGAAGATGTCAACATTTGGCGCCATTGCTGCTTGAACTCCACACCTCATAAACCCACACCTGCTGCAACAATGTTCTTGAACAGATCCATAACAGTTCTCATCTGCAGTCTACCTTGCAAACGAACTACCCTACCTGCAAAACGACCTGCAAGAAACAACAATCGCAGGCAAATAGACTTGCTTGCAAATCCATCTGAAAACCAACTTGCTTGCACCTGAACCTGCAAACCAACCAGCAAGCCACAACAACTGCACACACAGGCGATCAGACTTGCTTTAGTATCAAACTGCAAAACCAGAGCCCACACCCATCAAGTTGGTAGATATGTACTCACCACCATTGTCACTCCTTAAGCACTTAATCCTTGTGAAAAATTGGTTCTCCCTTGCATTCTTGAACTTGACAAAGAATCATACACTTCATCTTTGCTCTTTAGTAGATAGATCCAACAAAATCTACTAAAATCATCAATGAAAGTTACATACATCTTAGCTCCACTATTGCTAATTGTAGTAATTCCATGAATATCCGAATGTACTATTTGAGAACGCTTTGTAGATCTAGCATAAGGTAGTCTATGTGACTTAGACAAAGCACAAGACTCACAAACATGATTGATGCCACTTAAGGAACTTGGAAGACCTATCACAACCTTCTCTCTAGCTATTACCTCCAATGACTTGAAGTTGAGGTGTCTCATCCTTTTATGCCAAACCTCTTGAATAGGTATTTTGTCTCTTGCAACACATCCAATAACACAAGCATCTAGTTTGAACAACTTCCCTTTCCTTTTACCTTTTCCAATCAAGCTATCCTTTCTTTTGATCATACAAGCATCTCCATCAAACTCAACTTTGAGGCCTTTACTTAGCAATTGACTCACACTAAGCAAATTCTTGGTAATAGATGGAATAAACAAGACATCCTCCAAATGGATGTACTCTAACACCCTTGGTAAGATCCAACTAATAAGCTAAAGGTCCAATTCTTTTAAGAATCTTATACGGTCCACTGAAATGCATCGATAGTTTATAATGTTTGCCTATAAGCAAACCATAGAATCCTTAGGAGACCTCAAATATAACCATTGTCGTTGAATTCTCGAGGAGTTAATTTTAGGTCAACATAATGTTTGGCTCATTTTTGATCACTCAAAATATCTTCACATGCTAGAGAAATAGGAATTGTGCCAATCCCTTTGATTGCACACTCACCATCATTGGTCGTGTAGATCGCCCTCTTGTCATCTCCATATGCCAACAAAGAAGTGAAGTACTCTTTGTGAAAAGTCATGTGTGAACTTGCTCCATTATCAATCCACCATGGATCTAGATCTCCATCATTAGCAAGCATACATGAAGACATCACAAAAGCATCATCATTTGCATCTTGAACATCCAAACCATCCTCATCAAGAGTAAGATTACCTTGCTTGTCTCCTTGATCTCTCTTCTTCTTGTAGCAAATTGCAATATATCGGTAATTTTGGAAGCAAGCTAAAATTTATGAATGTTGAATTCAACGTATGAATAGTTGCTTGGTGCAACATAATTTGCAAAGGAGTTGCAAAGGGTACACCGATTTAAAATCATCATGTAGTTTGGTGAACATTCTCAATCTTGTTTTGAAATTTTTTTTATTAGCATTCACCAGCTTCTGATAAAAAATCATATAATCATTTTGTAGCCTATAAAACGGTGGGTGGAAAAAAAAAAACCTAAACCTTAGATAATGATCGACAAAAATCTCTACCCTAAGGCCCTGAGTGATAGTAGGAAAAACAAACAAAAAAGATAACAAACGGTCTTGACATACTCAAAATTCTCAGTGATGCCAAACTTTGACGAAAATGATAAAAGATGTGACTCAAAATCAGCCAATGATGACAAAGGAAAGAAAAAGAACTAGATATTAGATATGAGTGCAAGCAAACTGAAATTTTAGCTAAAAAAAGGAGTGCACCTAAAAGCGACATCAAAATGTCGATACTAGTTTCAAGCGCTTGAGAATTACAAAAAAGAACTACTAAGAAGTTTGTGTTCAAATGTGATAACCAAGTGATGTCGGTTTCGAGTGCAACAAGGTCAATGGAAGCTATGATGGCAAAGGGGCATGCTTGAAAGCAAGATCACATAAAAAGTTCCAAAAAGTTGCGTTGAAAAACGAGCCCGACTATGTCCTGTATTTAGGAAATAGTTCATGTGTGAAGAGACAACAAAGTGACATGTGGTAGAATCTCATTGGTCCACGTGGCCCATAAGAAAATTCTTTTACACCCCTCCAATCAGATTGTGCGACGTGGTGACCCACACATGTGAATTGGCTTTTCATCATCATTTTTCGTACAAGAAAACATGTGGACCAATGACATATTAACACGTCACCTTGTATCTATGACATATTGACACATGTCACCTTGGAGCCTCTTCACATGTGCAAATTTTATTTATAATACTGGATGATCATGGGCACATTTTTCTTTGCAAAGACGTGTTTCTACCTCTCAATGTTGCTTTTAAGTCCACCTTATATACCCCTATACACACTAGACTATTGCTTTGTGCTCAAAATTGATACCAAGCTAATATCGTTTTTGAGCATAACATTTTCTAATGTCCCTTTTTTTTTTCCCCCTTTTACTCCTATGCTTGGAACCGATTGTTAAAAGTATAGTACTAAGGACCATAAATGGATCTTTCAATGATCCACAAGGTTGATTTTGTGCTTGTCAAACAATCTATCAGATACTAGTCATCAGAAAACAAGATCTAGTTTAGGAGCTTGATAGAAAACAAGTAGAGACAATTAGAGCATTGATCAAAAACTATAATCCAACTTCACACGTGTGAAAATAAGGCTTTAGTACGACCTGTATACAGATTTTAGAGTGTGCCAAAGTTGAGTTTCATTGGAATCAATCACTATCATCATACAATGAGAGAAAACTCGAGTTTCTCCTTGAGGCTCCAAAAAGTTTCAATCTCCTTACTATGGAGGATGGAATACATAGTAAAAGACACTTCCTTTGCCAAGTTAGATGAAAATCCAGCATGTAATAAGGAAGTAGACTCAACTTTTTTTCCCTAATGTGAAAACCCTAGCCTAGATCCAAGAGTCATGCTTGGTAGGTGCATGGTAGGTACAAATCTCATCATAAATCATGGTCTAGATCCTACAAAGTAGGAATCACTACCAAATGGACACAACCACTCCTCTTGACTCGTGGTAACCTACTTTAGGTGTGAATTTACAAGTGGCACTTTGGCCATTCATGTGACTAACAAACAATATTGACAAAATGTACAATATTCTACATGGCTAGATTTGCCAATGTAGGCAATTTTTCACACTCCTCCTCAAATCTAGCCTTGGAAACCACAACGCTTTTATTGATCACTCCAATTGAAGATCTAAGCTTGACAAATGAATCTTTAGGTAAAGATTTAGTAAACGAATCAGCCAAGCAACTTGATGATGGCACATGTTGGAGCTTGATCTCCTTGGCTTGCACTTTCTCCCTCACGAAATGATGAGCAATCTCGATGTGTTTGCTCCTTGCATGGAATGTAGGATTAGTTGCAAGTGATTGGGCTGATTGGTTGTCACAATAGATGATAGGGATCTCCTCCTCCATGACATGAAGCTCCACCAATAGCCTTTTGAGCCACAAGACATCCTTGCATGTTGATGTCAAGGCCTTGTATTCGGATTGTGTGGAAGATAAGGAGATGGTATCTTGCTTTTTGGAAAGCCATGATACTACTCCATCACATAGAAAGGTGGCAAAAGCACTTGTTAATCTTCTATCCACTTTGTCACCTGCAAAATCCGAGTCACTATAGGCTCTTAAGCCAAGATTAGTCCCTCTATACAAAATGCCAAAATTCTTAGTAGATGAAATGTATCTAAGAACTCTTTTGGCCATCTTCCAATGTGAAACTAGAGGACTTTGCATGAATTGTCTTAACTTTCCAACACTATACCTAAGATGAGGTCTAGTTATAGTTAAATAGATCAAGGAGCCAATAAGCCTTCTATATAATGTGATGTCCTCAAAGGATGCTTCATCACAACCAATAAATGCTTTTACAAGTTGCTCCACTGATGTCTCAATGCCTTTACAGTTTTTCATTCCAAATCTATCTAGGATGGATTTAGCATATTTAGATTGAAAAATGAAGCTAAAATCACATCCTCTAAAAACCTCTATTCCAAGAATTAAGCTTAATAGGCCGAGATCTACCGTCTTAAACTCTTTTGCTAAAGCAATTTTTACATCTCTAATTCCATCTAGATCATTACCACTCAAGATAATGTCATCTACATACAAAACAAGAATAATGATCATTCCATCATGAAATCTTATGTACAATGATGGATCATAGGCACTCATTACAAAATTAATGAAAATGAAAAAAGAGTTTAGCCTAGAGTACCATGCTCTAGGTGCTTGCTTGAGCCCATAAAGGCTCTTCTTCAAAAAACACACCTTTCCTTCATGCTTTGCCTTGATGAAGCCCTCGGGTTGCCTCATGTATATCTCTTCCTCCAAATAACCATTGAGGAATGCATTTGTGAAATCAAGTTGGAATAGCTCCCAATTGAAGGTTGTAGCAAGACTAATGATCAACCTGATAGTAACAAGCTTAGCCATAGGAGCAAATGTCTCATCATAATAAATGCCTTTGGTTTGTAAAAAACCTTTGGCTACAAGCCTAGATTTATGCTTGATTATTGATCCATCTTGATTATACTTCAATCTAAATACCACTTGCAATTAAGAGGTTTCTTCCCTTGAGGAAGATCCACACGATCCCAAGTATGATTCTCAATAAGAGCATCATACTCTACTTGCATAGCATCCATCCAACTTTTAGACTTACAAGCATCTTTATAGCATGTTGGCTCATCTAACATTGAAGTAAGAAAGGTGTAAGATGTGAAAGATGATTAGCCTTCCTTTGATCACCTTGACCATCATAGGTGAGCCTCAATGGCTTGAACCTTTCCCTTGTAGACCTTCTTGGAGTTCTTGCATATTGAGGTGGATCCTCAAGTTCTTCTTCACTTGGAAGCTCCTCCTCCATCCTAGCATGATCCTTGGCATCAAGATGATTAGTAGCATTTTCATCCAAATCACAAGCATGTCCTTCATAAAAAATAACATCCCTACTCACTATCACCTTGCTAGTGATGGGATTGAAGACTCTATAACCTTTGCTATTCTCACCATATCCCACAAAGATGCCTTTGATGGATGTTGCATCATCCTTCCTTCTCTTATCCAAGGATTGGTGTACATAGCAAGTGGATCCAAAAACTTTGAGATCCTTGAGATTGGGCTTCTCTCCAAATAGAGCTTCAAATGGTGTGATTCCTCCAATGGCTTGGTTTGGCAATCTATTGCACAAATAATTAGCACAAGTTATTGATTCACCCCAAAATGGTTTGGATAGAGAAGCATCTAGCCTTAAGGCCTTAGCACACTCACAAAGAGATCTATTTCTTCTCTCACTCACTCCATTTTGTCGAGGGGTGTATGGACATGACAACTCCCTCTTTATGTCATTAGAACTACAAAAGTCAACTTATTGGAGATATATTCACCTCTATTATCACTCCTTAATACCTTAATCTTGGTACTAAGTTGATTTTCTACCAAAGTATTGAACTTTACAAAAGAATCAAACACCATAGATTTGCTAGACAAGAGGTACATCCAACAATATCTAGAATAGTCATCAATGAAGATTACATAATACTTGGCAGCACCATTAGACATGTGAAAAGCTATGAAAATCCGAATGGATGAGTTCAAGAGGAGAGCTTGATCTTGATGTATATCTTGAGAAGGGTAGTTTGTGAGCCTTTGAAAGGCTGCATGCTTCACATCTCTTCCCACACTTTGACAAATGCTTGGGGAGTCCAACTGCAAGCTCCTTTGCAACCATAGATTCCATGGCTTTGAAGTTGGGGTGGCCCAACCTTTTGTGCCGCAGTTCCACCTTTGATAACTCCACCTTTGCCAAGTTAACACTCTCCACTACAACATTAGCATCAAGCTTAAACAATCTACCTTGCTTAAAGCCTTTGGCTATGCATTCATCATTTCTAAGGATGGAAAAAACTCCATGCTTAAATTGTACATCAAGGCCATTATCCATTAACTGGCCAACACTAAGCAAATTCTTGGTTAGCTTAGGAACATAAAGAACATTATCAAGATTCATCCTTTTGGATGATCCAACATACAATGGAATTGTTCCTATTCCACTTATCTTACATTCTTGACTACTTGCAGTATATAAATAAGCTCAAAGGGCCATTTGAATTTTTACGGTGGTTAATCTTTATGCCATAGCTATAGCTAGAGAGGGACAATTGATTTTTGGAATAATCTAACAACTTAAAATCTATAAGACTATAACTATTGGATAGTATAATAGCTATAATGTGCCATGGTCATGGCAATAGTTCAATAAGTGGAAGTGGGCATCAACACTAGAACATATTCAAATAAATAATCAATTTTGATTGATTTAGCAAAAGAACAAACATCAACAATACATTTAAACTGGGTAGAAATTGCCAATTCAACTCTTCTAAAATAGACTAGGGGTGTGTTTTTGGACTGAATTATGGATCATGAATAAAAAAGATATGACGAATAATCTAGAATTACATACCTCTTACCCATTTTCTATGATTTTATAGCTTGATATGGACCAACACTTGAATCCCAAGATTCTAGATTTCTCTAAGCCTAGTATATCACAAATATAAATGGGATTGTTGGAAATGGAGGCAGGAAGAATGCATATTAATATGAATGATTTTCTTAAAGTAGCCTAATGGTTTTGATCACATAGATTGCTTGTGGAAGAAATAGAGAAGGTTTTGCTTGACTCCCTTTGAAGCATGACTTATATTATTTCTATATTATTCCTAGATATTCTTGGCACTTGTAGATATTGTACATAGTTTTTCATATTTGACAACAAAATGGCTATCTACATATAATGAATGTAAAAGCATTTGCAAAGATTGTTGTCTAGATATTAAAATGGCAATGCTTCAAAGCTACATGGATATGGGTGGTGCCTCTACTTTATGTCCAAGATGTTGGGTAGGGTCCAATGGCTTTAGAGACCTTGTTAGTTGTTGCTTATGACATTGAATTGTTTAGTCTTTGTATGTTGTTTACAAGATCCTAATAAACTATGACCATATCTTGTCTTCACAAAAAGATCATTCATTTATACATAGTATCTTTGGTCTTTATACCTACCATTCTAAATTTGGATTTGATTTTGTATAGCTACTTTCTTAGAATAATTTTATGAGACTCAGGGCAATGACTTTATATTCTGAAGCCATGAGCCTCTCGATAAACATAATCATTAAATTGTGTAAGCTTTGAAGTGGCTTCTAATTTTACATATATGTTTATAGATAATCTATGATAGTTCAATAGTTAAACATACATGATTTATCTGTATGGAAGATTTTCTATTTTTGGATGCCTTGTCCATTTATGTACTTGATAAGGACAACGTTTTAGATCACATTGAAATGATTTTTCTCTTGCACATTGATATTTTTTGCTCTTGTATTGAAATAATTTTAAAGGTATGTGATTTGCACATTGCTTTGATTTGCATTTTTTTTTGTCAACATACCCTAAGTTTACGTTGCAACAAAACTATATACTTTATTGCACTAAAATCAGATCAATAAGTGTTGTTCTTGTCAAAATTCCAAATAGAATGATAATTACATAAAGGCACGTAAGCAGATTCCTCAATAGAGACATCCCTCCATGGATAATCCATTAGCTTAATGATTTTGACATTTCATATTTCAATATATAGGTTAAGAGTTGATGTCTCTTTTGATAGAATTTTATATAAATTGTATAAACATATAAATTGTATCTCTTTGAAATGGAGCATCTACCTGTCAAGTTGCACTTGGGAATAAAAGTAGGTGCCTTTATTTAAATGATTAAAAATATTTATTGTCTAGTCAAATATAAAAAACACATATAGGTTCTTAAAGGAAAAGCATATGTGCAAAAAAAAAAAAAAAACAAACCCGGTACTTGAACACTATCACAATAAGAGGCATTAATTTTTTTGGCAACTAATTCATGTAGATTGACCAACTCAACTAAGTCTTGTTGACTCAAGTATAGAAAAATGTAAATCTAAAGAATGGAAATCAAGATTGTGTGGGATGTTCATTGGTAAGTCATGGGATCTAGGGATTAGAGCCTTTGGGCTTAATGGCATAATATTGTCCAATTGAAGTGAAATGGTAGTTGGGCATGCTCTTTGATACAAACTTTTAGTTATGTGAAAAAAACCTGATTTTACCTATTTATGACACCAGTGAGTTTTGAACATTAACTTTTTTTGATGTTTTGGACTGAGTTTGAGCTACCTAGTTCCTTTATGGGTTTTGAGATAACATAAACAAATGTATGATCTAGTAATGAATGATTTTGAAATTTTTATTGGCAAATATGTGAGAAAAGTTTTAGATTGATGGGTTGGTAAAATAGGTTAGGATATTTAAAATTAATGAGATGAGCTCCAAGAAGGGCAAATTAGGAATTAGCAACAATATGGAATTCATTGAGTAATGAATTTCTTTTTTACGGAAGGAACATTGGAAGGATGGCAAGAGAATTTTTTTTGATGAAAGTAGAGGGTATGTGTAGAGAACTTTGGGTACTATGTGAGCAATTGAGATGTTTTGTTATAGGTGATAGAAGAGGGAATGAATTCCTGAAAAAGAGAATGAATTGGAAGCTAGCAAGTTTACGTCTTTCAAGTTGATATCAAATATTGCAATATGGAAGCATAAAGCGATATCGAAAGGTATTATATGTCTAATAACGTGCTTATGAGAGGAGATGTTGATATGATAGTAGTAGCAAGAATGTCGGTGATTGAAACTCAAGTGCGGAGAGGAGCTCTACCAAACAAGAGGGAGACAATTATGAATAGTGCCAATGATAAATTGAAGAGATTGTTTTACAATATTCACTTATATATTTCCAAGTCCGCTTCATCTAGCCATTGAAGGAGTTCCAACAATTTTTTCATATCCAAGTATGAGTGCTTTGAAAGCTTTCTACATATTAGTTGTCTTTCATAGACATAAATGATGATGTAGGAAGTATTAGCTTATGAAGGCCCTTATAAATGTGTTTCAAATCTTAAAGACTGGGAAATCTAGCTAAAAAGTGGAAGGTTAAACATTTGCGCATAAAGCAATCAACTTCACTAAGCTAATGACACTTAGCAATCTTATAGCTACTACATGATAGGTTTCAACAAGGGAAAACATAATAATCAAGTTAGTCAACAGATGGTATAACTATAGCTACTCTTATGCCCAAGGCACCAAAAGTATTCTGATTTTGTTTTAAGCTATTGGAGAAGTATCTCTATAATTATCAACAATGGTTTCATATTTGATCTCGAAGTCAAGCTTTACAACGTGTGCCTCTTATGGTGGAATCCTTACAATGATAACCATGACATAGTTACCATAAAAGCTTCATGCACAAAGTACTTCACTAACAATGAAACTTATGACGCAAAGTTACTAAGGGTTATGTTACCAAACAACAATGCATCAAAATATATCCTCCAAGATAATAATGTATCTAAACAAGATTGATAAATATAGATCAAGACACAAAGAATACACTTATGGAACAACTCAAGTCTGGACAATGAAAACCAGTGTATTTTTTAAAGTTATGATTGCTTTAGCTGCACATTTGGATGATGGAAGACATTAGAGATAAAGTGTATCTTATGCACAAAGATCTTTATGGTCTTAAGTAGGTGTCATGTGTATGGTATACACACATTGATAGACATTTCTTGAAAAATGATGTTGAGTTGATAAAAATGGTGAATTTTGATTTGTGTAGGTAGTTCAATGTGACAAATTTCAACTTTATGCACTTTTGTTTAATATGGATATGTCTAAGCCAATTTTGACACCCATGGGGTTTGGTAAGAAACTATCAAAGTTTGATTATTGAAGTTATGAATCAAAAAACACATATTTATCCATTCCACAAGAGAGGCTATTCAACAAGTGCTATATTCAACAAGTTGGCGCAACAATTATATATTGTAATAGCCAAAGTGGTATACAATTGGCCAAGAATATAGTTTTTCACACACACAAAAAGTACATTGAAGTGAAATATAATTGAATAATAAGGAATAAACTTCTGGATAATTCAATTTGCTTATTGCATTGTGGGACTTGTAAAGAGACAACTGACATTTTCACTAAACCTTTTTCTACAGATAATTTTGAGACTTTAGAAGTGAGTTTGGCTTAGTTAAATTAAATGTCAATTCAAGAGAGAGTGTAGAAAGTACAATAAAAATTTACACAGTTAATTAGTCAAGGGGGATAACCATGTATTCAACTTTTTAAGTTGTGAGCCACGTTAGGGTCTATGTGTCATATCATGCAAATATATAGTTTAGTGATAGGTTGTAGGTGTTTCGGTCATATTTAGCTAAGGATTTGGAATAGTTCTGATATGGTGGACCAGCCCTGCAGTATTCAAGATTGTTGGTTACGCCTCGATTTAATTTTGTGCCAAGGCCAGTTTGTAACTAATAACCTTGAGAGGACCTAGACACTCCTATTGAGACATGTGAGGAGTGCATGGCTTGTGACAACAATTGTATGCATGAGGATTGATGTGACCTATGGACTGCATGGGAGGTTGCATGGGTGCATGCACATATTTCTGACCCTTATGTATATAGGTAGAGATAAGCCCTCCTCCATTCTAAGCTTTTGGCTCTTGTTGCCGGTTTCTCTCCTCTCCTCAGGTATTTGAGACCATGTCGAGGGATGTTACATGACCCTCGAGTCATCAATGTATGTCCTATATAGTATGGATTGTAACAATAGGTGGGACTTGGGAGTTATGTATGAATCATGACATAAGTGGGACTCCATAGTTGGATTCAAGATCGATCGTTGATTGATTATAGTGTACATTGCAATTTAAACACTAGAAAAGCACCGTTTTTTGTGCTATGATAGAACGCTAGGAAAATATTCCCTTTACAAACACTAAAACTAATTTGTCGATTCTTTTCCAGGGTTGTCGATCAAACCCTTTTTAAAAAGGTGTTTCAAAACGGTCCATGAAACATTGGTAGAAATTTGCTTCTTTATTCTTTTGTAATTTGGGCTTGACTATTGAGGATAAATGGACCTAGCCAACCTTATCGACAAAGCCTGGTGAGCCATATTGAGCTTATTGGGTTTTTGAGCAAAATCGACTTGACTCTACCAATTCAACATTACATATTCTAGTCTCCCACTCTTTGAGGCTATGAAATAAAGACTAGTTTGTTAGTTGAATGCACTAATCAAGTCATTCACTATCTTATAAGCTAGAAAAAATGTATGTTCCATAGTGATTGTAGTGGCATTTTTGAGCCTCTATCCTAATTAGAGTGGTGGAGGCTCATTGCATGGTGGAGAGATGAAGCTTTTAACAACACAACCCTAAGTCAACGCAATGAGAGCATTGAGACTAATTGTTTGTCTTACATTGTGAGGTGTGCAGCAACACACAAAACGGTGTAGGGATGCAACTTTTAACAACACAATTCTCCACCAAAGCTGGACCATTGAGATTGACAAACAATCACAGTAAGTACATTGCGAGTGTCAATGCAATGACAGTCCCAGGATGATGGAGGCATGTTGCACACAATGGAGGCAGGAGGGATGCTTACGTGGCTTCCACGAGCGTAATTCATTGCCGATATTCCTAGTGCAAATCTCAAAATACTCCTTTGGATATCCCTCTTTAAGATGCTCATTCTAGGAGATGCAAAGTGCTTGTGAGCCCCAAGGGCTAACACGCATGGGCAATGGTGGGGGAGACCGTGGCAATCTTATTAAAAGAGGTGTACATGCTAGATTTGGTGGGTGGGGGCCAGGCCAGGGGACAGTCATGTATACCAGTGAAGTACACTCAAACTTTTGGAAGGAAAAAGAAAAGAAAAATATTATGGAGATGCCCTTTCATAGAAGGAAGGAGGAGGGAGAGAGAGGAGGGAGGAGATGGCGGAGAGAGGAGGGAGGAGATGGCGCAAATAGCAGTGCATTGTGCTTGTGTGGAAGATGGTGACAATGCGCTGGAATCTGGACACTTGTAAGTCTTAGCTCAGCTGCTGTGTGCTTGCTCTTAGTCCTAGGCTTCCATTATTAGGGTTGGCAGGCCAGGCATCGGATATATATATGCATATCTTAGGATGAGGATGAAGCTTTTGCTGGATTGGATAGAAGAATAGGGCAAAGTTTAAAGACAGCGACATTGGAATAGCAAGGAGTGGGTTAAATAGATGGATGGGCACGGGGCCGGGGACATTGGGAAAGGAGGGAGTTCGCGTATTTTGCTGTGAAGTTCTGTTGTAGTTTAGAAGTCTTTATTGTATTTTATTGTCAGGTTTATTTGTTGTTTAAAGCTGAAGAGGCAGGCAGGCAGAGCGTGTCTTTTGAGGTCGCATGAGGGGCGGTTTGTTTAGTTCCATCTGATCATCTTTATGGGCAGGTCATAGGGAAGAATCATAAGGTTGGATTGGATCAGGATATGCGATCGCATTTGGAAAGTATAGCATTTTTTGAAGCTAATATAAGAATGATTAGCTTGTAGCAGATAATATAAGACTGACAGAAAGAAGAAGAGTGATTAGTCTGTAGCTCTGAATTAGTTTGTTTGTTCTGTTAGTGAAAACAGCGATGGCTGAGAGTATTATTTCTCCGGTTTCGTTTGCTTCTTTTCAATCTACCGCGGATGGTGTTTCACAAATAGGATGTTCGCGGCTGGTGTCATCACGGGACCTCATTCCTTGTTCAAGGAAGCATTCTAAGACCACCATCGCTTGCAATTCCTGTCTTTCATGGACAGATTCTTTTCGATCTTCTAGCACGGACAACCTCTTTCATATACGTGCAATCAAAGGATGGAGCAATAAATTGTCACAATATCTAGTAAATGGCAACGATTATTGTCTCAATCCCAGTGGCAAATCTTCCAAGGATTCCCTTTGCGGACAAACTTTTGACGTCACTGGCAAGCATTCGTGGGCAAAGCATAAGCATAGGCAATGCCAAACCAAATCTGTTTTGAGTCCAGAAAAGATCGTAACAGATGAAAAAGGTGATGCTCTCCCTTTTGTGGAATGGGCGTCCAAAGGCGAGGTGACAAAAGGCAGGAAGAGAACTGACTTGAAGAAGATCATGATTCTTGGAGCTGGACCAATTGTTATTGGGCAAGCATGTGAATTTGACTATTCCGGCACTCAAGCCTGCAAGGCACTGAAGGAAGAAGGCTATGAAGTCGTTCTTATCAATTCAAATCCTGCCACTATAATGACAGATCCAGATTTGGCGGATCGCACTTATATTACGCCCTTGACGCCTGACCTAGTTGAGAAGGTGTTGGAGAAGGAGAGGCCTGATGCTCTGCTTCCAACCATGGGGGGGCAAACAGCCCTCAATCTGGCAGTGGCACTTGCGGAGTCAGGGGTTTTGGAAAAATATGGGATTGAGCTTATAGGAGCCAAGCTGGATGCTATAAAAAAAGCTGAGGATCGAGATCTGTTCAAGCAGGCAATGGAACGGATCGGAGTGAAGTCGCCACCTTCTGGAATCGCCACAACAATCGAAGAATGCTTCAATATTGCTGAATCTATTGGAGATTATCCTCTCATTATCCGCCCTGCCTTTACTCTCGGTGGCACTGGTGGAGGTATTGCTTACAACAGAGAAGAATTTGAGGTTATTTGTAAGGCAGGGCTAGCTGCTAGCCTTACTTCTCAAATATTAGTGGAAAAGTCTCTTCTGGGCTGGAAAGAGTACGAATTGGAGGTGATGCGAGACCTTGCAGACAACGTTGTGATTGTGTGCTCTATAGAGAATATTGATGCAATGGGTGTTCACACTGGCGACTCCATCACAGTAGCACCAGCTCAGACACTGACAGATAAGGAGTACCAGCGGCTGCGAGATCAAGCTGTGGCGATTATTAGAGAAATTGGCGTTGAGTGTGGAGGATCTAACGTGCAGTTTGCTGTGAATCCAGTTGATGGGGAAGTGATGGTTATCGAGATGAATCCACGAGTCTCAAGATCTTCGGCCCTGGCATCAAAAGCCACAGGTTTTCCTATTGCAAAGATCGCTGCCAAGCTTTCGATTGGCTACACACTTGACCAGATTCCAAATGACATCACGAGAAAGACTCCAGCAAGTTTTGAGCCTTCAATTGACTACGTTGTGACGAAGGTAACATAAATAACTTCTTGAAACTGTCGATGCCTTGCAATATGGAAAGTAAGGTGCAACTTTTTTTCTGCCATGAAATTGATCAATTTATTTACCAATTCAACCACCAGTTTTTGTAGATATGAAGGCTTCTATTATTTCTCAATCCTTTTAAAAGAAGGTTAACGTGCACCTATCTTCAGGTCTAGGCTATTTTGTCTTATCACACCTTGAAAGCTGATGGTATTAGAGTCTTATTAATGGAGTCTCCTCTTTTCAGAAAATGTTTCTGATACTTTTGTAGTAGTATTAGCTTGTGCAGTATCAGAGGCGTAGGCTTTTTATTTTGTACATACCTGCAAAGTTTCCTGTTTCTTGGCTGAGTTGCAGAAAATGAATATGGGAACATGTTTCATGAGCTACCCAGGTTAGTTGTAATTCCAAAACTTATATTTTGAGTCCAAAAACGTCTACTGGATAGTTGCGTATAAATCCAGTCATAATCCTAATAGGCATCATAATTATGTGTCAGTAGAAAGCTTGCTCAACTTGCTATATATACCTGAAATATCCAGGTATGAAGAGACTTCAGACAAGGTTGACAAATTACTAGCATGTATTTGTTGGCATTTGTGATTGATGAACCGTCACAAAGCATCACACCTGTGGCCTGTTCTTAGGCTGCCGGATACGGTTTAGCGTCTCCTTGAATGGCAGTTCGAACAGAGCAGAGCCACAAGTTGGGCTTAATTGTAGCGGATTTCTGTTTCAAAAAAAAAAAAACACTTCAAATTCTCTTTGAAAAGTTTTACTTGAATCTTGACTACATTGAACTGTTGCCGGTAACTTTGGAGCCTGCCCTTCTAGAATGTATGTAATATTGAGTCTTGACTACATTAAGTTGTAGCCGGTAAGACTTCAGTCTGGGACCTCTGGTTGATTATGGTGTGTACTCTCAGGAGTCAGTTCTTGCCACTGGACACTGTCTGTAAATAGTAGTAAGAAGCAAGTTTTGTGAAACACATTTTTTTCCTATTTTTTACTATCATCTGCAACGATAATAGCAGTTTTTTTCAAATATGCCGATTCTTATTGTGAGGTTACTTTGTGTACTTCTTGATTGGGAGTCGGCACTTGCGACTGTAATGACTAGACTGTATGCTGTAATAGTACTAAGAAGTAAAGTGCTGCAAAATGCAAAAAAAGATCACAATTTTGTAATTTTCTGACATTACTTACAAAGACATTCGGCATTTTTTAATTCTTTCTGAAGACCCGGTTCTCAACTACCTGAACCAGGGTTCTTTGGAATATAAAAAGGTCGGAAACTTCAAAACATTTAATTACGTTATCCATCTTTACAGATCGATTTTTACTACTGATTCTTAAACTCAGCATGAAACACATAGTCTGGACTCTGGAGAATACTGACATAGTTGCAGAATGACTATATTGAATGCAAGTATTTCCAACTGCTGGAGTTTATAGGCTATACAATCAACCTAGCTTGTACATCAGATGTGGCTTCATGTCCTTATGCACTTTATGAACATCTGTTTTGTTGACAATGTGAACTTTTTGTGAGTGCATTCCAGTTTTCTATCACTCAAGTTTTGAAAGGTTAACTCACAACATCCTTTTAGTAAAGGGCTTGATGCATTGACATCACCTGAGTGCCACGTTGAAGTAGCACCATGATTTTTTGCTTTCATCTGTATTATGGTGGGTTAGTGTCAACCAAACAGAACATTCGACTCTAGTTAGATCAAGCATAACAGACAGATCATCAGCTATAGTAGTTCACAAGAATGTTCACAGTTGATAAACATGGATAAGTCAACTATTAAAAAAGTAGCTAGAAGTACAGGACAATAAAAGGAGGAGGAGGTTGACAAACAAAGATACAGCATTTCATAGAGAGCAGATTTTATAGGCCGCTATTTTGTAAGCATTTCCTTACAGATTCACTACTATTTTGTTCTTTTTCTGCTTCCAGCAGAGTTGTTTCATCTTACCATTTGTTAGCTCATGATTTGTATGCAAATTGATTGGGTAATTGTCTACAATATGCTGTCTATTTCATGCCGAGCATGAAAACAATTCTTCTGTGTATTCCTGATTTTGGCATCTTTCGTTCTCAAGTTTTGTAGCCCTTCCAAGAAAGTTTTTTGACTATTTGCGTTAATTTTTATTTGCAGATCCCTCGTTTCGCTTTTGAAAAGTTTCCGGGGTCCCAGCCTTTGCTTACTACGCAAATGAAGTCAGTTGGGGAGGCTATGGCCATGGGACGCACATTCCAGGAATCGTTCCAGAAAGCAATGAGATCTTTGGAGACTGGCCATACTGGATGGGGTTGTGAGAAAGTCAAGGAATTAGAGTGGGATGTTGAACAGATTAAGTATAGTTTGAGAACTCCTAATCCAGATCGCATGTATGCACTGTATGCAGCATTAAAAAGGGGGATGGATCTGGAGGAAGTCCAAAATCTTAGCCTGATTGATCCATGGTTCTTATCACAGCTTAAAGAGCTTCTAACAGTAGAAGAATTTCTTTCAAATACCAAACTTACTGAATTGAGTAAAGATGATATATATGAAGTTAAGCGACGAGGTTTTAGTGACAAGCAGATCGCTTATGCTACCAAGAGTTTTGAGAAAGATGTGCGAGCCCACCGTTTAGCCTTGGGTGTTGTACCGGCTTATAAACGAGTTGATACCTGTGCAGGGGAGTTTGAAGCCAACACCCCTTACATGTACTCATCATATGATGACGAATGTGAGGCTGGCCCAAGCAACAGAAAAAAGGTCTTGATTCTTGGAGGCGGTCCCAATCGCATTGGACAAGGCATTGAATTTGATTACTGCTGTTGCCATGCATCATTCTCCCTCCAGGTCTGTTGAAACTGCTCTCGTTACTACGACATGCTTGTCAAATATTGCCAGCTTAAGGGTTTAGTGAGTTTTATTAAGATTCAAGCTTCTGAATAGTATACTTTGATTCATGTTTTGTTTTATTGAGAGACTCTACATATGTACAGGAAGCTGGTTTTGAAACTATTATGATGAACTCGAACCCCGAAACAGTCTCAACAGATTATGACACCAGTGATCGTCTCTATTTTGAGCCTCTGACGGTTGAGGATGTTCTAAATGTTATAGAGTTGGAGAGGCCAGATGGCATCATTGTGCAGTTTGGAGGACAAACGCCGCTCAAGCTAGCGGTGCCAATACAGACATATTTGGAAGAGAATAAACCGAATGCTGCTAGTGGTATTGGTCTTGTTCAAATTTGGGGTACTACTCCCGATTCAATCGATGCAGCTGAGGATCGTGACAGGTTTGATTCAATTTTGAATGAACTTGGAATTAAGCAGCCTCCCGGTGGAATTGCACGAAGTGAAGAAGACGCTGTGGCCATAGCAGAGCGTGTGGGCTTTCCAGTGGTTGTGCGTCCCTCATATGTTCTAGGTGGGCGTGCAATGGAGATAGTATACACCAATGAAAAGTTAAAACACTATCTCGAGACTGCCGTTGAACTTGAACCAGAAAGACCAGTTTTAGTTGATAAATACTTAACAGATGCTTGTGAAATAGATGTTGATTGCTTGGCTGATCATTACGGTAATGTGGTGATTGGAGGTATTATGGAACATATTGAGCAAGCAGGTGTCCACTCAGGGGATTCTGCTTGTTCACTTCCAACTCAAACTATTTCCTTTGAATCACTAGCAGTTATACGAGATGCAACCATAAAGCTTGCAAGGAGGCTTAAGGTTTGTGGTCTTATGAATTGCCAGTATGCAATAACACTTTCAGGGGAAGTGTACATTATAGAGGCTAATCCTCGTGCTTCCCGAACTGTTCCTTTCGTATCAAAAGCTATTGGCCGTCCACTTGCTAAATATGCTGCACTTATGATGGCGGGAAAGTCTTGTGGTGATTTGGGATTTACACAAGAAGTTATCCCAAACCATGTCTCAGTCAAAGAGGCAGTCCTTCCCTTTGACAAATTCCAAGGCTGTGATGTTTTACTTGGTCCTGAGATGAGGAGTACCGGGGAGGTGATGGGAATAGATTATGGCTTTGACAAGGCTTTTGCCAAGGCACAAATTGCTGCAAATCAAAGGCTGCCTTTAACTGGCACTGTTTTTATTAGCATGAATGACCAAACCAAGTCAAAAGTCCTACCTATTGCCAAAGGCTTTTACAACTTGGGTTTCAAAATCATCTCCACATCAGGAACTGCAGACCTTCTTGAAGCGAAGGGAGTTCCAGTAGAAAGAGTTTTGAAACTGCATGAGGGGCGCCCTCATGCAGGAGATTTGGTTACAAATGGTCAAGTTCAATTGATGATAATTACTAGTTCAGGAGATGATTTGGATCAGATAGATGGCAGGCAATTGAGAAGAATGGCTTTGGCCTATAAAGTTCCCATTATCACAACAATAGCTGGAGGCCTTGCTACTCTCGAGGCTATCAGATGTCTGAAAGAAAATCCTTTGAATATGATTGCTTTACAGGATTTCTTTTCGTCGGAACTGGAGCAATAGAAGACTAAACGAAAGTTGAGAAAAGGATTATACCTCCACATTGTTTCCCTTGGTGATAATTCTCTCAGAAAGGATTATTTCCGGGTATTTGTTAAGTGTTCTTGTGGAGTTCTCCCCTAGATGTCCCAATTCCCTGTTCACTCCAAAGATTCTAAGAATGTTTGAAAAAGTCTTTGTTCTTTGTTAATTTAGAAGTTTTCTGGTTTTTTTCTTTTATTCTTTGTATTTTCTGCCGCCATAAGATTCTGCTAGAATAAGTTGTTGACGGTTCAAGGATAAACAGTTATCTCTTTTAAGCATAGTAGAAATTGCAGCCAGACCAAAATATCGTACACATTTTGCATGAAGTCCTTTAATATAGCCGTCTATGGCAGTTGCCATAAGCACTTCTCCACTAGATATTAACATCAGCAAAAATAAGTTTCTGGTCAATGTGTCACCTGTGCTCAATCAATTTCAGGATTCGCCGGACTTCTTTGTGTCCAGTTCAAGGTTGCTGGTAGTTGGCTATCCATCTTCTTTGTTTCTTAATAATGTTATCCAGGGGCTCTAAGGTTTTGCTGTACATTAACAGTTGGAGAAAGCAGGATACTACCAGAAACTGTAAATGGATGCTTTCAACTGCTTACTTGTCATGGATTATGACATCCTGTAAGGATCTGTCATCATGTTAGAAGGATTGCATTGAATATTTGGGGCCTTTTTCATGGATTATGACATGCCATAAGGGGTTCCTTATTAGGTTAGAAGAACGGCATCGAATGACTGGAGCTTCGCTGATAGCACCCTTTGTGTGGAACTTCGTTTTTAGCAAGATAATTGATGTTTCAGCACATGCAGTCACTCTATTCTTGCTTCCATTAGCTTATGTTTAGACACAGTTGCAGAGATATTCCCTCCTAAAATCAACAAATGTCACCATAGCACCATTTTAGACCTTCTGAACCCTGGAACATGCATATTCATTTTTTCTTAACCTTGACTTGTTTTTAGTGAACCACACTATGACTGCTACAGTACAAAGGTTGAGCAGAAGTTTACACAACGCAAAGAAAAATTCATGTTTATCAGTTTTATGCTAACATTCACACGAAATTTGCTCCCATGAGCATCTTTTTTCAACTTGCATGATAGAAAAGCTCTGTACAAGAAATCAACAAATTATCATGCAGTGACATAAGGAAGCAAAGTGATAACCAAACATTTCACATCATAAAGCTTTTAAAATGCCGATAATCTTAGTTTTATACTTTCAGCTATATAACAGTATGAACAAATGGCTGACTTTGATATAGTCTGTAAGCTGAATCGATGACAGAAGAGTTACGTTGGGCTGTTGGCTGCAAGGACCAATTGCCTACAGGAGGGCCTGGTCTTAAACAATTGCCTGACTACCCCTTTGTTTTGCTAGTAGAAATGGCACAAATCATAGAGAAAGGTTTAACTTTTTGTCTAGATGTAATTTGAATAAACTTCATAATTTTGGAGATCCTATTAAATGGTCTATTTTCAAGTCTTTGCTTGTTAGTACTCATTAACCATATCAGAATTTTGAATCGCCTTAGACGTCTTAGAGAAAAACATGTGCATACCTCTATGCCTCTTAGCCCAATCCATACCACCCAAGTATTCTATGTCATTTATAACATATGAAGTAGTATTATGGAATATGTTGGCCAAATTTTTCTGTTTGCTTTTGTATGTTTTCAAGAACATGTTCGAGAAGCTAGAAGAGTACATAGCTCTAAAATTCCTATAGAAGAGTGAAAACCTTTGATAATGCTATAGCCAAATGTGGTTTTGAGTCTTTTCGGGTTCATTGAGCACATTGTTGGAAACTTTTCTAATTTTAAAGAGTTTTTCAAGGTAGCGTGGCTTCGTGAACTTTTTTGGATAACTCTTCAGTCCTTTTTTTCCTAGAGGTTATAATCTTGAGGGTAAGTTCAAGTTATGAAAGAGTAGAAACGTTGCCAAAAAAACTTCCATGTTGTGGAGAACCCACTCTAAACCTAAAAACATTACACCTTACGTTCGCAATGGTCTAAAAGTTTGGAAACCTATATCACAACATTTACCCCATCCTCTAGATTGCTACATTCCACAAGCTATGATCACACCGCCTCCTCCCCTCCCTTCTCCTCATCCAACTTTTAATGCTCCTAACTTTTTGCCCCTAGTAATAATGTTGTCTCTAGAACGTTTGCTTATAGAGATTACATAAGGAGGTTATTTTATTTGGATCGTGTTATGTCTTTGGGTAAGTTCTCTCTCGATATGTTTGATAGATACAATCCTAAGAACCTGTTTCGGTTGCTCTATACTTTAGATAATATGTCTTGTCAAGATCAGGGTATTTCACATTCTCACTTTTATCAACTTAAAACTCTTTTAAGTCACTTTATAAATTCCAGGGCTAATGTTAAAACTATATGTTTTACCTCTAGTAAAAATCTAGTCATCACAATTTTTACTTCACCTAATCTTGACCAAATTAGTTTGAGTTCTATTCTTAGAAAGCCTAAAGTTATGAATGCTCTTCATCCTTGTGTGAAGAACATTTGGAATCATCAAGTGGTTGCTTGGAAATATGTTAAAAGTATAGGACAAAAAGCCTTTAATTATGCTGATATTGGTCGGAATCTTTCATATTAGAAAAAGTTGTCTATCCTTTATAGCCCTTGTTCTTGTGGTGATTCCTTTTATTCGAAGTTTTTTGATCCTTCTCTAGGTCATATTGTCATCAATCCTTCTCTCATCGTATTTGAAAGAGTCATTTTCTAAAGGCACTAAATTTTGTCCTCTTTCAATAGATGCTTGCTTGTTAAAATTTATACCTACGAGTATTAATTAGTTCATTTACCATATTGAAGAATCTTTTGGAGTCCATGGTTAGTTGTCAGAATGGAAAGCTAAAGTCCTAAATTATGTAAACATTGAGTTTGAAAAAAGTCTCATTTGTCCCATCTTCTAATACTCATACTTCATTTTCTAACAAGGAGGAAGTTCTTCTCCGTAAGTTTCATAGACTTTTTGTCATTTCGTATGTGGACAAATAAATGCTCAAAGAAATTATATTTGGAATCGTTATTGAATGAAGTCCATTCTCTAGTGGGAACATATAACATGTGTTCTCTTTCAACTACGAGTGTAATAAAATATCATCAAGATTTTTGTCATTCTTATAACTATAATTGTTACCCAAATCTTCCATTTCTTTGTGTTGCATGGAAATTTCATAAAGTTCCTCGAGCACACACATGGCACCATACATTTTCACGGATAGGGAAAGTTTTTTGGTTGCGGCGGATTCTTCAATGCGTGAAGTCTCATGTTTAGTCAGCCCCTTACCCTTTTTTCTTGCGATAATCGTTATCCTCGTCAGACCCTTCATCTTCTACTCAGATGGTGTCATCCATCACGTCATTTAGCGTCGTGTAAGAGTGTACGAGTTGCAATTCTCTTCTAATGGCCTTGGGTAACCCGACTAGAAATAATTTAATGGCCATTTTCTCAATGATTTTATTTTCAACACACTCTACAGTCGATTGGATGAAAGGGCTTTGAGTGAGTTTGCAGGCTTTAAAGCTTGTGGTGAGAGCTTTTTCTATGGTTTCTCATTACTCGATATCCGGCTCTCTAGATTTAAATACCACTCTTTCGCATTGCCTTGGAGAACCATCTGGAACAGTCTTAACTTTTCAGTGTCTGAGTTGTCTCCATAGAACTTACAAGCATTGTCGAAGTCTTGAAGGAAACGAACTGGATCTGAGTCCCCATCATACTTCGGTGTATCGATTTGCGGAATCTTTCTGATAAAGGAAGTGAGATCTTTGCCATCCCATTGCAGGTTTGTCAGCTGATCTTCAAGAAGCATGATTTGATTGCGTGATTTCGTCTGAAATCTTGTGAGTCAAGTATCCCACATCTCTTTTACTTTAGAGAGTGTAGCCAGGTCAAGAGTCAGGCTATCCTCGATGGATGATGATAACACGACTATTGCCTTGTCATTCTTCTCCCTCCATTCGCGTAGCTCCTCGCCTGTTGTTGTAGGCATCTCCTCGGTGCCATATAACAAGAGGAGAAGAGCTCAACTGATGAACTAGACCACAGTCGTCGACAGAATAATCACTACCTCAATATATAGAGAGTAGGATCATGTGCATGAATCCATGCAATCCCCATGCAGGTCGACTATAAATAGGTCACAACTCTTCATGCATTGCTCCTGCCTATATCAAACAAACGTACATGCACTACTCCATATGTCTCAATTAGAGTGTCTGGGTCCTCTCAAGGTCATTAGTCACCAACAGGCCTCAATGTGGAATTAAATCTCGACGTGACCAATAATCTCGCTCTAAAAAAGTAAACTCTAAGTTTAAAATTGACTTTGGGCCTCAAGTTTTATTTTAATTACAAAGGGGCCCAAGTCTATTATTTTATTTACAACTCAACTTGCGTGCTCATTGGGCCATGGGCTTATACGCGCCAGATGCCATGCCCCCGCAACACATTTTATTGGCCAATATTATTTATTTACAATTTGTCGGGAATACCCCCAATAGGACCCACGACCTGAAGAAGTGCTGGTCCCTCGACACTCTGCCGGTTTAGTAGAGAGTCTTCTTGGCCCGCCTCTGGTGGATCAGGTAGCCCGTGACATCTTTCATGAAATTGATTTTGTCCATTTTCTTCAAGTCTTTGGGCGTGTGAAGGGACTTGTGGACTTCTGTTAGCCAGTTTTGGTCGACCCACGCTTGAAATCTGGCGTCCAGGGATCGCCAAGGAATACAGCTCGGTAATAGACTCGAGCGAATGGCAGATGATCTTCTACTTTTTTTGAGGCTAGCGCCTTATTAGGATCAAAGAATATGGGGGGGGGGGGGGGGGGAGAAAATTATCCCACTTGGTTTCAATCCCCATTAAATGCTCTAAGTCTCGGGCGTAAGTGGCTACCACGTAGACTGTTGGATCAAGGCAGTTAAAATACTCATTTGCAAATAGGGTGAGAGCCCTTCGGGCGTCTACATCCGTATCCCACCGTGCTCTGATGGAATTCTTGGCCAATTGAAGTTCTGGATGGTGATTTTGTCTAGAGGGGTGCCGCATTCCACCCATTTGGAACGTCGCGTTCATGGCAGGAAGTGCGCGTTCACCCGTAGCTGTTGCGGACTTGTCACATAGGCTGGCACCACTCTGGTTGTGGTTGGAGGGCATATAGCTTGCAGCTCGTTGCCTTTTATTGTTTGCACCGAAAATGAGATCTACCAGCCGCCTCTTGATGACTCGTGGGGATACTTGGCTAGAAATTCGTTGATATTCTCCTCCACGGACTTTGGGAGTCTGAAGGCCCGGCTGACAGATATGGTGCGCGAGCCTCTTGATGAGGAGACTTGTCCTTCCTCATGGTTATGGCTGGAACCGGCGTCTGTGCCCAGAATGTCATTTTACATAAGTGATAAAGTTTGCGAGAGTTAGTACAAATTGCTACCGAATCTTGATGGATCTAGCTTGATGTGGCTTGATCTTCCTAGATCTAGTTGTGATGGCCGAGCCGAATAGCTTTTCGTGATGTGCCACCACCAACCTGGATCTATCTTACTGTGGCGGCCAATACTTGTGCAACCAGCTACCGTTGATGGGTTTGTCGAATAGTGTTCCATCTAGCTTCTCCATATTTACGGCTCCATGAATTTCTCTGATCCGATAAAGAACTTTGTCTGTGAATTTTAATTTTCCCTTGATCGCCTTGGTTTTATACATTAGGACAGACTAGATCTCCAGAAAAAAGATCCTTCTTTTGTAACCTGCGATCATGCCATGCTTTGTGTCTTTCCTTCTCAACTGCCAGTGCATGCACAGCTAATAAGCATGTTTCACAGAGCTTATGCAGAGCTTCATGGCGTAATTGTAGAGATTTGGATTCATCAAGGCGTTGCGTTGTGGCAATACTTAATGAAGGGACTAAAAACTCCCCACAGAGTAGCATGCAACTTGTGTTCCCAATCTGATCTGCTAGCTTCAATTGTTTTCGTGAGTATGCTACACATGATCTTATTGGATGATTCTGCTTGCCCATTACCGCGAGGATAATAAGGCGTACTGGTTCTATGGATCACGAAGAATTCATCCAAAGGACCTTGATGGTCTCATTTTTGAAATGACTCTCGCGATCGCTGACTATTTCCACCAGGCATCCAAAGTGCACAATGATATTTTCATAGAGGAACTTGGCAGTGGTCCTAGCATCAGCTACTCTTACTGCCTTGGCTTTGACCCACTTGGTGAGATAGTCGGTGGCTACGATTATGTATCGAGCCTGGGTACTTGTTGCAAGGTGCATTGGACCAATGTAGTCCAATCCCCACTTTTCGGATGGTGCTTGGGCTAAGACCGGGTTAGTAGGTCATAATTCAATCTCGTTGGTCTCCTTGCCCTTTGGCACACATCGCACTTCCTCAGGTATTCCTCTGTATCCTTATGAATTGTTGGCCACCAACATCCTGATTGCAGGATCTGCGAATTGTAATGTCGGATGTAAAATGGCCTCCATCCATGTCTTCATGTGAAAGCGAAATGATCTGGGTGGTCTCATGAGGAAGAATACACTGCCGAAGAATCCCATTTGGTCCTCTTCGATACAATTGGCCGGCAATCAGCTGATAAGGTCTAGCTTTCAAGATCAATTTCCGCTGATCCGCCTTTGATAGTGATTTGTCTAGTTGGCCTCACATTAGATATTCAACTATGTCGGCAACCCACTCCGGTATTGTGTCTACGTAAAATAAGGTAGCATCGGCCAGCTCATCATCGGGTTGGGTTGCAACCTCCTTTCCCTTGATTTGCGACACATGATCTGCCATGTAGTGTTGTTTTCCCTTGCGGACTACTATCCGAAAATCAAACTCCAACAACAGAAGTAGCCATCTAGTGATTCTTCCTATGTTGCAAGTTTTGTTAACGAGATAGATGGTCCGTATAAAAAGCAAAGTGTGTGGCCATTAGGTAGTGCTGAAACTTCTTAACCACATAGATCATCGCCAATGCTTCCCGCTCTGTGGTTGAATAATTCATTTTTGTATCACAGGTTTCAGACATCTCGTGTACTGGTGCTCGTCGAGATTCCTCCTTTAGCATATTGATCTTAGCCTGACTGGTCATCTTTTGGTTCTTCGTCATCTAAGTAGAGGATGATGTTGTATCCGAGTTCATCCTGATTGACTTCAAGGAATCCAACACCTTCTTTTTGCTCTTTTCCGTCATATTGGTGGATTCGTCCTTGTTGTCTTTCTTTGGAACTAGTGTGATATTCGCCTCGTGGTTGTGAATATCAACATCCACGTTAGCTATAGCCTCTTCGGGTAGATCACTCCAACGGATCACCTGGTTGTAGCTTCAACTGATTTTTTTTGTTCGCAGATGCCCTTGGTGGATCTATCCTTGAAACTTTCGCCATAGCAGATTTTTGTGGCGGTTGAGCTGGTACTTTCTTAATTCCGTAATGATCTGGGTCCATGTGCTGTAGGACCTGCTCATCAATCAGTTCAATCTCCTTATTGTAAGTCAAAACATGTTGCCAAGGAACTAAATCATCGTCCACTGGGTTCTCAATAGGTTCCGCTGACAGCCATGTTACGTTTATCATATTCACCCCAAATGTGATTGGTGTGTCCGTGGTGTAACACTTGGGTGAAGATGTGCTGGGTTTAGGGTCTGATTCGTATTGACATGCTTGGCAGTCGATTGTTGCTAGTGCATCCGTCCATCTCACGACATCCGTCTCTGAATCATAGTGACCACCCTTGGCTTGCCTTGGGCGATCTATCGTGTGATCTGTCGTGGATGATCCATTATCAGCCTTGGGTGCAATAGGTTTCACCGCCCATGTGGTTAGATCAACCTTTACAGCCTGCTCTATGTTCTCAAAGATGAGTTTTTCCGTACCCCAGTTGTGTACTACTTGCGCAGTTCTCAACCATGGTCTTCTCAGTAAAACATGGTATGTAGTTGGAGGTTCAGGTATATCCATTACTAGAAAGGTGATCACGAACTGCATGCCTGTTATTTTTACAGGGATATCGACAACTACACCCTTTGGTTTTACACAGGATTGATCTGCTAGCTTGATGGCAAATCTTGTTGGCTTCAACTCCTGTAAATCCCACTTTTCATATAAAGTAGTGGAGATCAAATTAACACCTGGTCCTCCATCTACTACTGCTGCCTCGTCCTTGTCTCTTGTGTTTGATTGGCAGGGTGATGTTGTGTTCCTTACTTTCCCACGCTGCCCGATGTGGAGGATGTTACTTGTCTCTTCATAGCCCATACAATATATGGGCTCAGGCACTACTGGCTCCGCTTCTGCTTTGGCCCATTCAGCCAAAAGGCTTTTAGCTTGTGGCGCAATCCGCAGTAGTTCCATGAGGGGTAAACTAACAGTTGCGAGCCTTTTAGTTTGTGGTTCCTCGGGGTCCACCATGTGAAAAAGGTGATTCATGACGATGCAACCGATCGTTCAGATTAGTGTGCAATGGTGAGCCCATTTGTGGTTCCCGTTCACCATTAGCTGGAGGTTCCGTAGGATTGTCCTTTCCTTGCTCTTTCTCCTCCGCTTGTGCTCTCTGTACCCAGGGTTGTATTTTCTAGTACTGTCTTATTTCTTCTCTCACATTCGGATATGGCGCTGAAGTCGAGGGTTGGTCAGTGACCGACGGTGGTGGTGAGGGAGCCACTTCTTTTCTCTTCTGTGCTCGTGTAACAGCTAACACAGGGCATGGAAATGTTGCCCTTCCTGTGGTATCCCCACTGGAACTGTTGTCTATTGTATTGCAATGAAGTTTAGTGGTGCACTGGTTCCAAGTCTCAATGGACAATTATTGTAGCAGAGTCCATAACCGCATTCTTGACAGAAGGATGTATGTTGTCCTTTGTAAGGACATTCTGCAACGCTGTGTCCTTCGCCACATCCGTAGCAGCCGTAATTTCTCCTGCCTTGACACTGAGTTTGAGCTGCATAGGCCTCCGCGATATATTCATTTATGGCAGGATCCATAAATGGTTCATCCGGTCCATACCATTGCTGCTGCTCAGGTTGAGGTGGTACTGGCATCTCTGGTTTTGCTGTTGTCAAGTTCACATGAGCCATTTGTTGATTGGCCGGACCCGGTGGTCCAGGTAAGGCCATACGTTGTTGCTGATTTGGTGCGCCGTACTTCGGTGCCACATTTGGTGCCCCTTGATGATATGGATAAGAAGTTTGATAAGGATTCCTCTTCTGTTGAACAAACTGGAGGTTAAATGGGCAAAATGTCGTATCGTGCAATGTTACATTGCACAGATGGCAAAATCTATGTGTCAGTCTCAGATTTTGCTTTAGGATTGGACACTCGTTTGTTGTATGGTTTTGTGTGCATACTGAACACAATACATTTTTGCGTCATGGATACTGTAGCTGATTTGGTTCTAGTAGATGTGGCGTTGCTGCTACATCTCCTTGTAAGGCTTTCAGTTTCTGATCAAACTGCGTCGTAAGCTACTCCATCTGCTGTTTGTGTAATTTTGTCATTTGATCCAACAACAGTTCTGTGGATAGAGTGGAAGCATTTGATGATGATGATGCTATCGAGGGAGTAGGAGTATGGGTGGATGGATATTCGTCATCTGATCTCTCATCCTCTTCCCTGATGGCATCCTCCATAGCTTATTGTAGAGTAGCGTACTGCTCCCGTTGTTTCAGTTTTCTTCTGATGCTCCGTGGTAGTCCTGCTAGGAACCACATGATCACCGCATGATCGGGAGTTAGGGCTGCACTGCACTCGGATCGTAGATGTTTGACCCGTTCAATATAGTCCCGGACCCTTTCTCTTTTTTCCATCTTGACTTTGCTCAACAGGAGAAATGGGTCTTCTAGGAACTTTTTTGGTTTAAAGCATGTGATGAGAGCTGCTTTAACCGCTTCCTAGGTGGATTTCTCTTCCTCTGACAGATTAAAAAACCAATCTTGAGCCACCGCTAATAGGGACATGGGAAATAACATCAACTTTTCTGCAGGTTTCCGTTCGCCATAGATTTTACAAGCTTGCTCGTAGATTTGGAGGAAGCAGATGGGATCTGATGATCCGTCGTATTTTGATATTTCCATCCGAGGTGCGCTCCGGACTGCTTGCAAGGAAGCGACATGTACGAGTTGGCCCACTGGATCCAGTGCTGGTTCCGGTTCTATTTCTTGTTGCGCAGCTGCTAATCTGGGAAGGTATGGTGCTTGATTTGCTGTCCTTCTTGCTACTGATCGTCCAGATCTCAGATTCATTTGATGGTGGGGTCCAAAGTAGTTGGATCTTGCTTGTACATTGGGATGCAGTTTGGATTCTTAAGAATATGATCAATCTGATCAACCGGAAGTGAAATTTAGGCCTTGTACGGTGGTTTTTCCTTGATAAATTTTTACTCCTTGGACTGATTGACCTCAGATTTTGACAGTAGCTGGATTTGATGCAGATCTTTCCACTGATCTAGTCTGTGAGGGTTCTCTTGTGCGAGGGTTGGTTATGTGAGGGTGCTTTAGCTGTTTTGCAGGTAAAAAACCTTGATATCTCTCAGATCTTGGGGAAGTAGCTCTCGCAAGGATCACAGTAGCTGAATGTAGATTAGATCTGACTCTGGAATTCTCTGCGAGGGTTAACTCTTGCACTAACTGAAAATTTCACTATATGCGAGGGTTCAAATCCACTACTTTGGCTTGATCTTTACCAAATCTCTGTACTAACTCTCGCACGCTTCATCACTGATGGGAATTGACATTTTGAATTGATTGAAATGGTCTGCGAGAGTTCTCTCTGGAAGATTTGCTGGATCTTTACTTTTTAGTGATTTTTTAGCACTTAAACCCAATTCCTGCTCACTGGAGTCAAACTAACTCTCATAGACTCTTCTGTGTCTTGGTCTCACTAAGATGGAACTTCAAAATTCTCTGCGAGGGTTCTTGTCCAACCGAACTAAATTTTTTTGTGTCTACGAGGGTTCCTTGGTACTTTCCTGTCTTTTTTGCACTGAGAACTGTTGCACAGGCACTTAGACATGAGATCCCTCTGGTACTACAATGCTCTTTCCTTTGTCTGTTCTGCTAGGTCCGGAACCATTTTGATTTACAGGTATTGTAGTAGTAGGCTGGCTTGCGAATCTTTCTTCATCTGATTCGTTGCTCGAATGAGGTGCGACTCGAACATCTTCATTTGAGTGTCTGTCCTTTGTTCCCTCTGTCATGGTTGGTAGATCATAGTACTGTCTTCCAAGGACTTCATAACTGACAGGATCATTGTTGGCCATTGTTTTGCTCTCATCGAATTTGACATCTCTAACTGTCTTCACTGTGTTTGTCTCTAGCATATAGACTCTGTAGTATGATGAATGATTGTCATATCCTACAAGATATCCTTGTTCGGCTTTCTCATCAAGCTTATTTTGAAGCTTGTCAAGAACATGTGCATAAGCTGCACAGCCAAAGATCCGAATATGAGTCAGATGGGATTTTCTACCCCACCATAATTCATGTGGTGTTGTGTGAGGAGCACCAGATTTTCCTGTCCTGTTCTGAATGTAAGCAGCTGTAGCTACTGCTTCAGCCCACAACACTCTTGGAGCCTTTGAATAGGCCATGATGCACCTAGCAGCTTCCATAAGAATCATGTTCTTTCTTTCTGCAACACCATTGTGTTGCGATGTATAGGATGTTGTCCTTATGTGAATGATTTCTCGATCATTGCAGAAATCAGTGAATCGGTTTGAGATGTATTTTTCACCCCGATCTGTTTTGATCTACTTCACCTTATTTCCTGTGCATCTTTCTGTCCAATTCACATACTTTGTGAATTTGTCAAATGCATATGATTTATTGTGAATGAAGTAGACTCTGACAAACTTCCTGTAATCATCAATAAAGGTGATATAGTATTTTGAGCCTCCTACTGAGATCACGTTGATTGGTCCACAGATGTCTGAATGTACTAGCTCCAAAATTTTTGTCATTTTGTAGGAGTCCTTGACAAAAGGAGTACGTGACATCTTACCTTTTATACATGCATCACAAGTCATCAAATTGGTTGCATTTGAGATGCTCACCCCTGTGATAGCTCCATGATGGCTTGCTTGATACATTGTCATTGAATTCATATGGCATAGTCTCATGTGTCATAGAATATCTGACAAATCAACATGGGTTTGATGCACTTGATCTACAGGTAGGCGTCCCTTCAAGTGATATAGGTTGTCTTTTCTTCTACCTTGAGTAATCAGTGTACTGGTGCTTGCATCAACAACATTGCATGTTTTGTATGAGAATGTTACACACATCCTTGCATCAACTATTCTTGTCACTAATAGCAAGTCCTGCTACAGTGTAGGCACAAACAGAACGTCTTCGAGTTGTCTGTCTCTGTTGTTTGTGTTGAGCCATAGTGGACCAATACCATTCACTTGATGCTTTGATCCGTCTCCAAGAATGATAAATCTTGATAGAACTGCATTTTGGAAGTCAGACATAATCCATCTTGATATAATGAAGTGTGAGGTTGCTCCTGAATCAATGATTACCTCATGTGTGTCATGTGTTGACACTGCACACATGTCTGCACATATGTAGGCGGTCGAATTTCCGTGATTCGATCTTTCTTCGCCCATCTTTGAGCTCTCTGGTTTTTCGACGTAGGATGAACTATTATTGTTCTCCCGTCTGCCTTGAGCTTGTTTGTTTCTTGGGTTCTAGACGTCCATGGTGCCATGACCCTTCTTATGATAGTGGATACACTCAATTTTCAGATTTAGTCAACACAAATCAACAATATGTCCTTCGCATTTGCATCTCATGCAAATCTTCTTGTCTCCACTCTGCTGTTTCAACTTTTCTTTGTTCTTCCATTTGCCTTTGTTGGCTCCTTCTGATTGCTGGTCAGTCCTGCTTTCGGTCTGACTCCCTCTTAGGCTTGATTTGCTTCTTAGTCTTCTCCTTGTTGCTGTAGAGACCTTGGTTAGAAGCATCCTTGTGATCAAGGTGCTCTCGAGATTCGACTTCTTCTCGAATCTTGATCACTGCCTTTTCGAGTGTCATAGCTAGATCCTTTGCTAGAAGCGTTCGGGTTGTCTGGAAGGATCTTGGTAAAGCTGTTAACAGGTAGGTAAGCTTCTTCTCTGTTGATGCTGCATTCTCTGCTCCGGAATTGTGTAATGAAAGAAACAGATCCTTCATCTTTCTGATAAAGGAAGTGAGATCTTTACCATCTCACTGCAGGTTTGTCAGCTGATCTTCGAACAACATTATCTGACTGCATGATTTCGTCTAAAATTATGTGAGTAAAGTATTCCACATCTCTTTTGCCTTGGAGAGTGTAGCCAGATCAAGAGTCAGGATATCCTCGATGGATGATGATAACACGACTACTGCCTTGTCATTCTTCTCCCTCCATTCATGTAGCTCTCTGCTTGTTGTTGTAGGCATCTCCTCGATGTCGTCTACCCAGGGAAATAATCCTTCTCCCTTTAGTATAAGAGAGGTCTTGACCTTCCATGCTAGGAAGTTAGATCCTGATGAGTTGAGGATTGTATAGATATTTGCTTGTTGAAGCCATTGTTGTGAATTGTGTTCTCACTTGTTAATGGTTCTTTGTCTTGAATGTTTTGCATCTTGGATCTGATAGCTTTATGGCTATGTCAGACTATGACAGGCTCTGATACCACTGAAGAAAAAATTGCAATCAAGCTCTGAAATAAAACAAAACAAAATGAAACAAAATTGTTTGAGCTCTGTCCTCGCTGATGGGAGGAAGAAATAGCTCAAAACGAAATGAAACGAAACGAAGCTTAAGCTAGCTCTGATATTGCTGAAGCGAGATAATTGCGAAGCGAAACGAAACACGAAGCAAAAACAATCATGAACGAAATCAATTCAGATGGAATTTGAATATGACTGCTGGTCACTGCGTGCTATATCATTCCTACAATCCTCCAGAATGTAGACAAACACTACTGACCTACGTTATAGATTAATACAATATTCAACAAGATTGAACTAGTGTGCAGAATTGATAAAACAAGTAAATGACATACACAAATAATAGCAGACAATAATTCATTCGAGACACAAACAATAACAAACAATAATACATTCGAGATTAGACAAAATTTAGAATGATATGTGCATAATAGCTACAACATCATCTATTGATCCTCTTGATTTCGAGCACTGTGTGACAGACCCACACAATGCATTGGCATGAGAGAAGCGATGTTCTCCCACGAACAGTGTCTGGCTTACTAGCGAACTTCTTGGATCTCTGTGGATCCTGCTTACAAAATTGTCTCGCTCACAGGTGGACTTCTATTCTGTATTTTTGTCTATCTGTATCTGTTTGATGCATCTAGCAATTGTGTATATGTCGTGAACATTTTCGTGTCTCTTCGAGTAACATTCGTGATCAGACAGACTAAACCATCTATAACTAATCATGGATTACAAGAGTGGTGAATTGGGCACGTCCTAACGCTCTTCTGCTGATGTCACCATATCAGATCAAGGACTTGTACTTCATAGTACTTGGTTAATCTTTCTAGTCCTTTGGGACACGAAGGGTTTCGTGTCACGAACATTTTCGTGTCGTGTCGCATCGTGTCATGCTATTCGCAAACATTTTCGTTTCGTGTCTTTTCATCAAATTGAGAGTTGAAAGCTAGCAGAGCTTTGGTAATAGAAACATCTTGTTTATTCAAACTACAAGTGTATCTTCTGTTAGTGTGGTTGCAGGTAGCTCCCTTTCTCCCTCCCTTGAATTTGTTGCCTATGGTGGTAGTTGGAATGTGAGGGGATGATGTCAATAGTTGGAATGTCTCGGTTGGTGATGAGGACCTGGATCTTGTAGCAGCAGGTGATTGCACTGGGAGGAAGTAGCAGGTGATGTTCGTCTGGTCCTGGTGATCTGGTCTGCAATCTGCGTTCCTCTTCATGAACATTGTCTCACTGTTGCACATTTGGTGATATAGGCACATGCAGCTGGTAGCTCTGGATCTTTGATAGTATCCAAGCTGGACTTTCATTGAATGAAGGACTCATGATTGGTCTGTCGATTGATGCCGTCGGTTGAGTCTTTGGGTAATTGCTTCGGCTAGAATCCCTTGGTTGAAAGATGTTGTTGAAACTTGATCAAGAGATGCGGTAGAAGTCGAGGTGATTGCAGCACTCTGTGAGAGCACTTGGTTGTGGCACTCAGTTGGAACATGTGGTTGAGCTCTCGGTTGGACCAAATTTTTTCACAATTTCTCAGTAGTTGACTCAAAGACCAATATCTCAAGTACATGCAATAATCAAGTGTGAAGTGACATGGACCTCTCAGAAATTGAAATATGCACAGATATCCTAAACTCTCTACAAGGGAATCTGGAGATGGATAGATAAATAAAAAATGCATGCTTGAGTTATTCTACAAGTATGACTTGGCATTTACAGAGAGTCAATAAATGCAGAGTACTTGTCAAACAAAAATTTCATTCATCAGCGAGTGAATTCCAGATAGTGCCTACGGTGGAAAACTTCGGTTGAACCTCTCAATCGAGGAGACTCGGTTTGAGTTCCTTAGTGAAGATTCGGTGGAAGAGAGTCAGTTCAAAACATTTGGATAGAAGCCTCATCTAAAGAGCCTCGGTTGTGACGTTCATGGTGTTTTAGTAGTATACGAACCATCAGATATAGCATTGGATGTAAGATAGAAACATGATCATCGGATGTTTTGCAATCAATATGAAATAGTCAAACATCAGACATAAAATCAGATGTGACAAAGGATTGAGGAGTCGGATATAAAATGTGGTGACTCTCAGATGTGCTGGTCGGATGTAACTTAAGTAACAATGTTCTGGTGATTGTAGCCTCTACTTAGTGATGAATGAAAATGTCTCAGACTGGTTTGTCTTTGACAGAATCTTATAGCAGAAGCAAATTAACAATATGAGATTCTGTATGGATTGTTTCTCAGATATGATTGAACTGATAGGATATGATCGATATGTCAAATCAATCAGAAAAAACTGAACAATGGTGAAGAACTCTGATAGCTCATTGGATGTATGCTGAAGCTCGTTGGATGTCAACTGTGAGATATAAAGAGAATGCAGGGACAAATGTAACAAAATGCAGTAGCGGATGCAAATGTGTCGGATGTGAATGAAGGTGGAAGACGTCGGATGGAGGTTGGCGGATGCAATGGACGTCGGATGGAACTGATGAGACTGGGCGTCGAATGGAACTGAGATAGAGGACGTCAGATGGAACTGCTGAAGAAGGGTGTCGGATGGAAACGAGCGGATGCAAAAATATGTATAAAAAATAAATAAATGTGGTCGAAAAAAATACAAGGGGTCGAAAAGATCAAAACTAGTCTAAAAAATAAAGCGGGTTAAAAAATGACAATGGCTCGAAAAAATATAAAGGATCGAAAAAATTATTAGATATCGAAAAAGTAAGAGCTCAAAATTTAGGACTCAAAAACATCTTGGATCAAAAATTTCATGCATAAAAAAACTAGGGATCGAATAAGTTAAGATCGAAAATGAAAATCGAAAAATAAACTCGAAAAAATAAGAACTCGAAGAAATATGGGCTCGAAAAAATATGGGCTCGAAAACTTACAAAAGAATCGAAAAAATGTATGAAGGTTCGAAAAATTAAAAAGTATCGAACAATGTACAATGGATTGAAAATTTTCAAGTATCAAAAAATTTGTAGTGACTTGGAAAAACTCGAAAAATCGACTTGATACAATATCGAAATAATCGGATTGTAGATATTGAAAAAATCTCGGATTGTTCGAGTCGATACAATATCGCGGAATTCTGGAAATCATTGAGTCGCGTATCAAAAAAATCTTGAGTATGGAAAAAATTGACAAGGGACTAAAAAATGTCAAGTATCGAATAAACCAGAAGGTATCGAAAAATTGAAAAACCTGAAAAAAATTGAAAACATCAAAAAAGTCAAAAGAGACTCAAAAAATCGAAAAAACTTGAAAAAACTCGAAACACGAAAAAATTGGAAAGAAAAACTCCAAAATAACTCACAAATAGCAAAAATTTGAAAAAGACGAAAATAAAACTCGAAAAATTCGAAAATCTTAAAAACACGAAAAAATCTCGAAAAATTTAAAATTCGAAAAACTCGAAAATCTTGAAAACTCGAAAAATTCAAAATCTGAAAGAACTCGAAAAATTTAAAAAATCGAAAAACTCGAAAAAATAAAAAAAATCATTAACTCGAAAAAAGTTGAAAAAAAATTCAAAAACCTTAAAAAATTGAAAAAAATCGAAAAAAAAAACAAATAACTAGAAAAAAAAAATGCTAAAATCTGGAAAAATAAAAGTTAGAAAGTCTCAAAAAACTCGAATAGTTTGAAAATCGAAAAATCCGAAAATTAGAAAAATTTGAAAACCTGAAATTTAAAAAATATTGAAAGACCCAAAAATTAGAAAATCTCGAAAAACCAAAGGGTTGAAAAAATTGCAAAGGGTTGAAGAAGTGTGTCGGATGCAAAGTGGAAGTGGGTGGCATCAGATGGAAATAATTGGCGGATGCAGAAGGGGATGGAGTATTGGATGCAAAGTGGAAGTGGTTGGTCAGATGCAACCGCAATGCAGAGTGGAAGTAGAATACAGTAACAAGTGGAGTGGCGGATGAAAACAAGATGCAAACTCGTGGGCTGAATTCAGACCTAAGAGCAAACTCAAAAAATGCGAATTGCGTCGGATGCAAAAGTGGATGGTAGTGTCGGATGCAACTGGGAAGTCTTTGTCGGACGCAATTGTTTCTAAAAGAGTTTGTTTGTTTTTTTTAAATTTTTTTTTTTTTTGCTGGTCGTCGGATTATCGAACACAATTTTCCTGAAAAAAAACTCGAAAACATCGGATGCAGTTTTCGGAAAAAAGATTATTTTGTGGTTTTTGGCAGTTGGCGGATGCACGACGAACGGAAAATTGGTAAAATTCGAAAAAAAAACTGGAAACTTGAAAAATCGAAAACTCGAAAAAATCTAAACTCGTAAAATTTTTCGAAAACTCAAAAAAATCGAAAAAATGTCCAAAACGTCGGATGGAGTTTTGTGAAAAAAAATCGAAAATGTCAAAAATTCAAAAATCGTAAAATATGACGGATGAAAATTGTTGGCGGATTGAAATTTTTTGCAAGTTGGCGGATGGAAAAATTCAAAAAAATGGAAAAACAGCAGATGCAATGAGCAGCATATGCAAAAATTAAAAAATTGAAGAAATTGAAAAATAAAAAAATCGAAGAATCGAGAAATCAAACTGAAGAAAACGGGGGATGCGAAAAACTTGAGAAACTCAAAAATTTCAAACTCGAATTTTTTGACTGGCGGTGTCCAGAAACAGGAAATAACGGTGTGGCGGTGGGTTTCCGGAAAGTTTGGAGACAGTTCGCATGGATGTGAAGGATCAACAATGACGTTTTGAAGCCATCACGATCTGACAAACAAGAATCTGAAATGCTTGCTTAGGAAAAATGAGGAATGCAGGACAGGAAGCAAGCAATCATTAGAGAGCAAGAACTGGAAAATGGGCTTGTAAAAACGAGTTTTATAGATGAAAAACCAAGAAGATTGACAATGGCAACTGGCATGAATGTTAGCGTAGGTTCTGTTTGACACAGAATCTGCTTTTCAATAACGTTAGCGCAACTTCTTTCTTTCACTGTTAGCGTTTCTTCATTGTTCAACGTGACTACAAATCTTTTTGGCAATAGGTTCAGGCACGGACTCTATTTTTGGAGTATAATGGTGTTGTACCCGCCTGTTAGAGGCACAACGACAACCTGATTCTATCCTTGATTGGCAATGGTAGCTCATCTTGGACAATGATCTATCAAGACTCGATTTTCTCCTTCTATAGTTCTGTTTCAGTTCTTGCTTTAATGTTACAGACTACAGATTATTATTATTCTAATCTACAGAAACATCAGGAAACTAAGCTAAAACTACTCCTACTGGAATCACAGAATCAACATAACATCCTCTAAACTAAAATCACAGAATCTACAAAGTGCTTCCTACAACTGTCACTCAATAGTTGTAAGGAGAACTCCTCAGGGAGCCAGAAATTGGGAGACATTAGAACTCAGTGGAATGGTGGATCAATCTCCAAGTCTTGCACATCTACCTGATGCTAACACAAATGGGAATCCTACAAAGTGCTTCTTACAACTGTCACTCAACAATTATAAGAAGAACTCCTCAAGGAGCCGATAACTAAGAAGCATCTGAATTGAGTAGAATGATGGATCAGCTTCCAAGCCATGCACATCTATCTGATGCTAATCCCAAACCAATCCTTAAGAGGGAAATAGACAACAACAAACACATTCATTCATACATCAGTACCCAAACTATATGCATGAAGATGGAGCATGGAAAGAAATGCAAGTAGTAGAATCTTCAATTAACAAAACAACAGCATTTCAATACAGATTACATGCTATGGAACTCATGGAGGAGGTCTCTATCTATATCCACGAGTTGGTGGACCCAACTGTAACATAATTTGGATTCCACCTCTTACAACAGAGTGAATCCTATAAGGATTTGAGTTCCACCTCTTACTAGATAATAGGAGGCCTCTTTATTAAAAACATAACTCAAGTTGAGAGAGTCTAAATTACTAGCTCTCACATGGCTTTCCATCTTTCGGGAATTACCATGGGGCTCACAGAATATTCATTTAGCTTGGAACTAATGATTCTCGTGCTCTCAGACTCGGCTCTCAACTTCATCTCTGCTGGAAACCCTTTTTGGGTGATGAGACACTGCATTGATACCTCAGGGGCATGGCATCAACTAATAGAAATAGATAATCATGAAGCTAAACAGAGCAAGAAATAGCTTAAACAAGAGCAATTAAGGTAGAGAACAAGAAGAGATGATGTAGAAGAGCGGCAACGGGACTGAAAACAAGCAAAAAACACCTACAAAAGACGTAAATACTAGTTTAAAACACAACAAAACATAACTTTTACATTACAAAAGAAGGAAATTAGGCAAAAAGCATGAGAAAAGAGCGGAAAGAACGACAATTGGCTGTTTCGCATCCCTCAACTCCGACTATGGCTCCCACTAACAAGTGCTATGGCGGACTCCCAACTAGAACACATTATGGCTCCAACTAGGCATTGTGGCTTTCCCAACCAATGGCTATGGCTTCCAACTAACCGAGAGGTTGAAGGATGAGAAGATCTATAGTGAGTGGGTGATTATTTCGGGCAAGATCCACTCTAGCCGCCTTCTCTCTTGCTTCCTACTCTCAATTAAGATCCAAATCCATAACCTGATCTTTGTGTAGAAACATGAAGAAAAACTGCAGGTCTTGACAATGACTTGGATGAAGATCAAAAGTTGATTAGTCGCTTAGTAGGAGAATAATCCAACAAAAACATCATCTATAGCAAAATTGTTTGTTTACTAAAAGAAGAATCTTTGCAATCGCTACCTCTTGACATTACAACTATCAATAATCGAAGTTATACTTCTACAGACTGAGCAACTATACAAGTAATTATATACAACAGATGTATGGATCTAGATTAGCCATAGAATTAGGGATGGATAGAGAATATAAATCCAACAAGGCATAGTCATGCATTTAAGAAGGATCATTTTGTAGAGCCTGACATTTGCGTCTATTGAATGCAATTTTTCTACCTTCTTTCCTTTTTCCAACAGATAGGTTACATGAATGGTTAAGGAAGATGACCCTTTAACATGAAGGAGTTGAGTTTCCGACAATCAATGCAACCATGAAGGGCTCCATTTTTTGAGTCACCACTACAATTGGAGATAGTCAAACATTGTTTCCTATGACATAGACGAATTTTATCTTGATAATTTCATGTTGTACATTCTATGTATATTTTGGGCTTAGCTTGTACCTCATCAATCAGACATGTTAGGAGTCCACAGTTAAGTCAATAACGTGTTTGAAAATCTCTACATGTATGCCATTAAGATTTTCATGGAACTATGAATGCCTCTTTTAATTTTTGTTTTGATTTATATTAAACCATACATTTAGAAGATACATGAATGGGCTTGATTGAGACATCAATACCCATGTCGAGTACTTCTGGAATTTCGGGGTTAACGTGTAAGATTTGTATTTTGTAACTGCATTATAGCACTTTTTATTATATGTAATTTGATTCCTAATTGCTCAAATTGTAAATGGGATATTATAGTGGCATCTAAATGTAGAGAAAATGTTCAACTACAGAGAAAATCTAACTAAAGAGAAAATGTTCAGCCATGGAGAGGCTTCAACTTGAGCAATGTTCGAGTTTAAACATAGTTTTGACTCAATTCTAGGTTGAGTAGTGTTTTAGTTCTAGCATCATTGAAATACACAGACTAGAGAGAAGGTTCAACAATAGAGCACATAATGATATTTGGAATCCCTCAATGACCTCTAAAAACTTTCTTTGGAGGTAGCAAGATCAAGTTGCGGCTCCTCAGTTGTGTTTGATAATGTAAGCTTGTAGAGCTTATGTGAGTTGCATTTTTACAATGGGAATCATGTCAATAATAGACTTTAACTCTGTAAGTCATCTTCCACCTTTTAGTTCCAACTACCTTGTATGCAAGTTCTTCAATAGACTCCACTACCACTAAATTGCATGTCGAATGCATCACCCTTGTATGTGTGGATACCTCAATAGTTATTGTCTTCAAGATTTTGATATGAATGATGTTACTCTTCTAATCATGTATAGTCTTTGCTACTCATAGCCAAGGTCTCCCAAGCAACACGAGATATACATCATTGGCATCAAATAGCTTCATGACGATAGATTTCAACTCGAATAAAATCCACTCCATGTGGACTACTAGGGGACAACAACCCCCAGAGGATGATCTCTATATTGGTTGGCCATCTTGATAGTTATGTTGGTCTTCTTGATCTTGACCCCTTGAAGCATCTTGAAGGTCTTGTTGGCCAAGAATTTTTTCCAGACCCAACATCAATCTTCCACATTTTCCAACTTGATCTTTTCAATGTATACTATGATAGTTGGTTCAAGATCATACTTTAAAGGATAGGTGCAAACATGCATCGTCTCGACATAAAGGACGTTGCATTAGCTATATGAAGCACATGGAAGTTTAAAGTGTGCTCATCTAGGATGAGATCCGAGATGAGGTTGGAAAAGCAAATGAGATTTGGGATGAGGCTGGATGGGCATGACTGTTCTAGGTTGTGTAATTTTGAGACGAACATGGATGCTTTAGGATGAACAAGTCCACAAATTTCATGTGGGCAGAATGACTATTCATGTTGAATTACGAAAAAGTCTCCATGGGGCTCATTCAAGATGAATGCTCCTTGTATGGCCAACATGAGAGAGAGAGAGAGAGAGAGAGAGAGAGAGAGAGAGAGAGAGAGCGAGCGAGCGAGCGATTAAGAGATTGATTTTCCTAAACCTACGAGTTAGATAAATATAATCACAAGAAGTTTGATATGATTACTCGTCATAGGCCTACCTACCTTGTTACATGTGAGCCCAAGCTAAAGTACCTTGCCCTGGAGACAAGGAAAAGTAAAAATTCTGCCCAACTGACCTTCCATGGGGATTCTAAAGTAAAAATTTTACCCAAGTGACCTTCCATGGGGATTCTCGTTATTTTCGAAGCTCTTACTTCTTAGTTTTTCCTCTTAGGAGGAGCCTCTCCTTGGACCTTAACTTTTCCAATGACTTCACTACTTAAAAAATAACGAATGGAAAAATGTCTTTTCCCTACAACAATATTTGCCTCGTCAAAGAGAGAGAGAGAGAGAGAGAGAGAGAGAGAGAGAGAGAGAGAGAGCAAGCCAAGATCGTCAGCTGAGATGGCGAGGGCGATGCATTTCTTACATCTCACAGATTTTCATTAGAAATTCCCGTATACATCTTCAGCAGCATCGGATCCAAAAGGCAGTTCGACATGCTCCAGACAGACGAGGGCGGAATCCTCAAGCAGAGGATCTAGACTCTGTCCTTTAGCGTATGTTTTGTGCTCCGTATATTGTCTGTATTGAACGCTGGTAGTCATTTTGCCTTCATTGCTGTGAATATGGCAAGCAGCGGAGGGCTTAAATGGCGTAGGATCTTGCCTTTCTTGAGTAGCAGATATGGATCTTGTTCTCAAAGCAAGGGTCAGATTCGGAGCATCACTTACATGCCTCGGCCTGGTGATGGATCCCCTCGACCAGTCACTCTCATTCCTGGTGATGGGATCGGGCCGCTTGTTACAGGTGCAGTGGTGGAAGTCATGAAAGCGATGCACGCTCCTATTTACTTTGAGACGTATGAATTCAGTGGAAAGATGGACAAAGTGCCGACTGAAGTGATTGATTCCATAAAGAAGAACAAAGTTTGCTTGAAGGGAGGGTTAGCTACTCCCGTTGGTGGAGGCGTCAGCTCTCTTAATGTGCAGCTACGCAAGGACTTAGATTTGTATGCGTCTCTTGTTCACTGCTTTAATCTTCCGGGGCTGCAAACACGGCATGACAATGTGAACATTGTAGTCATCAGGGAGAACACAGAGGGTGAATATTCTGGCCTGGAGCATGAAGTGGTTCCTGGCGTGGTTGAAAGCCTTAAGGTATGCTGGAATTTGTGAACAAGATTCAACACAACATCTATAATAGATACTTTTTTCTCTCAATTCATAATAGATGTAAAGATGATTCTATGCTTTCTCTTCAACACTGACTTTCCCACAGCTCTATTGGGAGTGTGACGAGATTGTAATTGCTTTGTTGATCGGCTTCTAGTTTTGCTTTGAATTTAAAAGTGGAAAGTCCTTGCCTTCGGCCTGGATTCTCAAAAATTCCACGTTTTAAAAAGCTTTTCGGCCCTGAATTTAACTTTGAAAATCTACCTTTTACTGCAGATATTCCGATCTAGAATTAACTTAACAACTGACCTGTGGGCGTTACATCCCTAAATCCCCTGGGCTTCACAGGTGTAATGCGAATGGGCTTCATAGGAATTAAGCAAGCTGGATCATGTGCATTTTAAAGTTCTAGAAATAATACACACCAAAATTAATGAAAGTTTGTAGGATTTTATTTTCTCAGTCCATCTCATGAAATCGGGATGAAATCATTCCCAACTTTTTGACGTCTCCGTACGTTTTGACAAATATTATGGTGGGCTACAATTTCCTAATTTTGTCCTTGTTGTTTCATAGATAACCTCAGCTGTTTAGATAGCGATGTTGTCATACTAGATTGCTGATTCTGGAGAGACTTGCTTGTAGAGACTGTTGAATGAAAGTCCGTTTCTTAGTAGATTTCTTGGAAAAGTTATAGCCATCATTGGTTTTTTCAAAGACAGTAAACTTTTGGATAGACTATATAGTTATAGTTGGGCTGTCACAATAAAGCCGCGACTTTGCTATTATTGTGAACTTACTTGTTTGCCAATTTACTGTTTCTAACACATTTCACTTGCTAGGTGATAACAAAGTTTTGCTCAGAGCGAATAGCTAAGTATGCATTTGAATATGCTTATCTCAACAACAGAAAGACAGTGACAGCAGTACACAAAGCAAATATTATGAAGTTGGCTGATGGACTTTTTCTAGAATCATGTCGTGAAGTGGCCAAGAAGTACCCTGGAATTAAATACAATGAAATCATTGTTGATAATTGTTGCATGCAGCTCGTTTCTCGTCCTCAACAATTTGACGTCATGGTATGTGCAATAATACTGCAGTGGCTTAATGTGATTTGTATCAAGTCATTAGCTATTTTGATGTGAGAAAAATATCAAGCATGGCATCATCTCTCCGCTGGTCAATTCAGTTGTGCACACAACATCCTTGATCGTCAGCCACATGAAGCCTTTGGTCAATTTAATTATGTCAATTTTATTCTTTCGTGACTAAAGAAGGAGAGCTTTTTATGTTGGCCACTAATGGCTAAAGAAGAATTTACCATATAACTTGAGGAAAGATTGTTTCAGAATATAAGTGAAAGATTTCTGTAGTAAGAACTTCTGCTCTTTGCAACACAGAAAAATTTCCCTTTTTCTTTGTAGAAGATTCTCCTGAGTCCTAGCAGGCTACCATGTTCCAATTAAATGAATTAATCAATCAGTGTTTTTAGTTCTGGTGATGTTCAGCTCTGAAAGGTTTTGCAGAAATATAGGAAAGGTCCAATCTTGTCCCTTTTTCATATGTTCGTGGTCTGGCAAGGGTTTTCCAAATTCAAATTTTAGTGTCACACTACTGTAATCCTTTGTTTTCCATGTTTTACTATTATACTACATTTGGTAGTGATTGTGGCTTTACGGCTTGATATAAATGCTTGATGTTCCAATAAGGAGTGGCAAGGTATCAAATTTTCAGTTGCAGTGAATAATCACACGTGAGTTAGTGCAATTTGGAGCTTTCCAACATGGCCGTAGTTTCATTGAAACACATTTCGTTCAATGAAACTGTCTCGAAATGGTACCATTCGAAATATTTTCAGTGAACGAAACGGTTTTTATAATTATAATATGCCTTGAAAAATATTGAGAACATTCATTATTACTTGAAAGTTTGATGATAGTTTTGATTTCTGATGGATCAGTGTTTGTTGTTCTAGATAGATATGATTTATCGACTGGATAGAATGACCATATTTTGTTCAAATGATCTTAGGTGACACCCAATCTTTATGGAAATCTGGTTGCAAATACGGCAGCCGGCATTGCAGGGGGTACAGGCGTCATGCCCGGAGGTACTTTCATGAAATTTTTTGCATGGGTTGTTAATATTATGAAGATTGTGACCTATATGTGTTATTTGATGAGTGCAAGAACTTTTTACGTTAGTATGTCATTCGCGAACCAATCTGCCCTTTATATGACTATTATTGTTATTTTCTTGATATTGAGACTTAATATATGCGAGGGTCAGACAACGGCTGTGAGAAAGCATTACTCAAGCATCCATTAAAGATGAATGTGCACTTTGAATTGTGGAGATTAAATATCTTCATTACCATCTATTGAGACCAATTGTTAATGGGACCAATCACTCATAGAGATATCTGCCACAATGTGGCATTGAGTAGGAGCTCCTATTATTATAGAGTTGAAACCTTTTTAATAATGCTCCACTGTCTACATCAAAGGAGGCTTCCATCACCCATCATTGCACTTAGTGTGTACAACAGATTTCAACTCATTATTAGTCCATTTTATGCTAACCTTTCCATAAGGCAAACCACCTCATAATGTCCAGCCAGCATCTACTTTTTAGTCTATGAGGGCTCAGGGAGCACACAACAATGCATAGCCACTTTAGTTAACCTATCATCTTCTGTCAGACTCCCAATCTGAAACTTCACTTGAAACCTAGCTTATCCCGTGCGCAGCAATTAGCAATCTCGACCCCTTTCAATTTTCTTGCATGTACAAACATCAGAGCACATAAAACATGGTGGAGCTGGTTGCCTTGTCTCCTCCCAAACTTTGCTGCATAGATTATGATGAGGAATAAGCTCTCTCTAGGCTCACTTATGCACAATCCTCAAGCACCCCTTAACCTTGACCCTTCCTAATGTCGACACATGGTCAATTCCATGCACAGTCGACACTTGCCACTTGACAGTACCTTGACACATAGGCAAGTGAGTAGGCTGACATGTGTCACTCATACACTAGACCAAGTGTCCCAGTGACCATGTGACATGTGTCATGTTTGACCAGTCACCTGACATGTGTCACTCATTCACTGGACCAAGTGTCTCAGTGAGCATATGACACATGTCATGTTGACAACTTACAAGTCAACTCCTACTTTTTAGGAGGTCAGTCCAGCCACTCCTAATAAATGACCCAATACCCCATGCTGAAGCTAAGCATGACTCTCTAAGTTCCAATGCCCACTAATTACAGTTTATTTACAAATTACTTACAAAGGTCACCAGAGGCCGGTGATTTAGCCATTTCAATAATTACTCTTGCTGAATCTATTTGATCTCAGCAATTAGGTCATTCTCTATGACCACAAAGACATTTAATACAATATACGAGATAATGCATCAGTCACATGATTTTTGGCAGCTTTCATGTACTGAATATCCATGTGAAATTTCTGCATTAATCCAGCCCACATGGCTAATTGCAAAAATACATAAAAATGTCATGGTCGGTGTATACAAACTAGCACCACACAAATAATGCCTCCATACTTTCAAAGCATGGACAATGGCACTAGGAAATTGCATGAAGTCCGCTTTGGATCCGTGGCCATTCCTTCCACGTGTATTCTCCCAAGTAACCAAAGCAAAATGAAACTTTCACATTTGGAACCCTCTTGCAAGAGCAACAAAGATCGCTGGCCCCTTCTGAACATCGGATTGCCCATACAATCGTTGTCCCTAGAAGCTACAGCTACTTGTCGCATTGAAGGACGCTGACCTCTTTGGACATTAGACTGCCCATACAATCCTTTGTCCTCGAAAGCCCCTGCTCCTTCTCCTTTCAGGTCACTTTGAAAGTTGCCTTCGCACAAATTGACTCATACCTTTTGAGCCTCTTCTTATCCCAAGGCCAAAAACCGCCTGAGGCCAAGGCTCACCACTAACCTAGTGCATTGCTGTCCAGGGAAGGTAGTCTGTGGGCAAGTTCTTCCAATCCTTTGTGGCCAGATGATAAGCCAATCGATTCCAAACCTCAGAAATCAGCGAGCAAACAACTTCTTGTTGGCTGCCACAGTGATGATTGACAGGTGGCAGATAGGTTGCACGGGGCCGCAAGGCAGGCCAGTTTTTGGAGACAGCCCACAGGGCAAGGCAAAACCCATGCTGGCAGAAGGCAGGGGGCACATATCATTTTAGTTGATCAACATGCACTTTTTAAGCCTTTAAAATCTGGCCTTCTAATAAATCTTCCTAGTGCCAATTCCTAGTAAAGCAGTGGGCAACCTAATTAGTAATTAACAGGGCTCCAAAATTAACAAATGATCAAGCCTACCCAGCGATTGGAGCAAGATTGTGGCCCCTCTTCCATGCTTAATAGGCAGCATACATAGAGCTTCTTAGAAGCTATTTTCCAGCAATTCTAACAAGCAGAAAATATGGCTGTTTTTTCACGTTTGACAAGGCTTCTACAGGTAACCTAGCAATGGACAGGGCCTGAGATTGTTGGCTGAAAAACCACACACTGGCAGGCTAGAGGTGGGGTTTTGACATTCTGTGAGTAAAGTTTTTGCGAGTTTCTTCTCCCATAATCCAACAAAATGGTAGCACATGGTGTGCTACTCTTCTTATGGCACTACATGATTTCTTAAGAACAAGAATTGTGGTTTGATGCATACTTAAAAATTTGACTATCCATCAAATAGGTCTATCACAAAATACTTTGTAACCCTATAAATATAGGTTTACTTTTATAAAAAAACTTTTATAAAAAAAAAACTCATGAAGTTGTAAAAGCTAGCATGCTGGCGTGCTAGCTTGCAAATTTTTTATTTCAAAAAAATGAAGTTTTTTTGAAGAGTTTTTTGAAAAAATAAATTTCTTTTTGGAATTGATTCGACTAGCATGCCAGTGTACTAGCTGAGTAAATTATAAAATAGAAAAGCTTTGACACATTTAAGAACCCAATTTGACTAAAACATTATTTGAGAATATTTTCTTCAACCTCCAAAGATAGTAAGCAAACGTGCTAAGTAAAACAACTACGAAATTTTTCTTTTTGCAGCCTTTAAAGATAGCATGTCGGCACGCTACATGAAATGAGAAATTTTTCTCCAAACATAGCATGCCGGTGTGGTAGGCGAGACCGCCCAATTTTTTGTTTTTTCCTAGTCTTGCCTAGGACGCCGGCGTGCTATCTTTGGATACAAAAAAAATCTAATTTGATTTTTTTTTTTACTTTGTGAGATTTTTAGCTATGTACCAAACCAATTTCTTAATAATAAACATTGAAGTAGTGGCATAAAAAAGGTAGCACACCATAGTTGCATCAAACCGTGGTTTGAACCTCGAACCACGGTTCGAACCGTTCGAACCATTCGGACCCGGTTCGAACCGGATTTAGGGCAAAAAAAAAAAAAAACCTCAAAAAGTAAAAAAAAAACGTTTTTTTTTTTCTTCGGTTCAAACCGTTTTCCGATTCGAACCTGGCTTGCCTGCTCGAACCGGAAAAAATCGGTTTGAATCGGCCGGTTCGAATCGGGGTGTAACCTTGTAGCACACCATGTGCTATATTTTTGTTGAATCATGACAAAAAAGAAACTCGCAAAACTCACAAAATGCCAAGGCCCTTAGAGGTCAAGCCACATGAGGCTTCTTATTAGGAACAATGGAAAGAGGACCAACACGATTGAAGAGTCTCCACCCACTGTCCTGTACCTGGCTCTACATCCACAGGCCACCATATAGGACCAGTGCCCAACCTCCAGGAGGCCATGCACTCCTCTCACATGCACAGTTACCACTGTGCATGTGGATGCCCCTCCGCAACATCTTCAGGCGGTGCGTCCCGTCCCGACGCAACTGCAACATCTTTCGATGGCGCGGCAACATTCTCTGATGGACCTGGTGTGGCTGTGGAATTCCTTTGCTCAATAGCCTGCCACACAAGTGCGTAGTGAGAATCACTAACACACTTTCCTCGGAGTGATTCCAGGAATTCACTCTTGAATGCCATAAAACTTAGCGCGCTTACCATGGGCATTCGACTCAGGGCATCTGCTACCACATTGTAGCGCCCTTTCCTGTACCTTAGTTGATAGTCAAACTCCTGGAGAAGTTCGGCCCAACGAGCTTTTCTTCCTTTCAAGTCGCTTTGGGAGGAAAGCCACTTGATACTTTCTTGATCAAATACGATCTCAAACTTAGCTCCATAGAGGTAGTGCCTCCATTTCTTAAGAGCATAGACTATTGCAAACAACTCTTTCTCATAAGTGGAATAATTCAACTGGTGTTTATCCAGTTTCTTACACTCAAACGCGACTGGACGGTTGTGTTGAGTGAGAACAGCACCGACTGCCTGATCACTGGCATCGGTTTCTACTATGAATGCTTCATTTGGATCCACTAAACTTAAGACAGGAGCAGTTGCAATTGCAGCCTTTACATCTTCAAAGCTCGCTTGTTGTTTAGGCCCCCAACTAAAGTACTTGCCCTTACCCTTGAGCAAATTTGTCAAAAGAGTAGTCAAGAGGGCATACTGATGGATAAATTGTAAAATCCAGCCAATCCGAGGAAGATCTGCAGCTCTTCCACCAAAGTTGGTGTTGGCCATCGCATAATTGCGGCTACTTTTTCAGGATCCATCCTGATCCCCTCAGCGGAGATAATATGTCCGAGGTAGTGAATCTCTTCCTTGAAGAATTCACATTTTGATTCCTTTGCAAACAAGGAATTCTCTCTCAGGACCTGGAACACTTGACGCAAGTGTTCAAAGTGCTCTTCTTTAGTACGACTAAAGACCAAGATATCATCAAGGTAGATTAATACAAACTTGCCCAAGAGATGTCTGAACACGTTGTTCATTAACCTCATAAATGTTGCTGGGGCATTGGCTAATCCAAAGGGAAGAACCAAAAACTCATAATGACCATTCCGTGAACGAAAAGCCGTTAACGGAACGTCATCTTCTTTAATACATACTTGATGATATCCAGATCTTAACGAGTCACATGTAGTATTTGCCAATGGCCATAACACTTCTAAACCAGCCATGAGCAGTAAACTGTTTGGCCTCCTTAGGCAACGATGACAAGTAAATATAGTTGGCCGCAAGCAAGTAAAGGCCAAGCCACATAGTCCATCACTGCCTGTCCTACCTTGTACCACACTTTCTTCAGAAACCTGTCCATTGCTTCATTGAAAGAAATACATCTACTTGCCTGAAACTTGGCCTTTGTGAGCCATCTGTATGTAATTCATTCTCTGGAATTCCCAGTAGCTGGAAACATGCTGGAAATCATTGTTTTGAAGAACGAAAACTCAACTCTGATACACATTGATCTACAACCATTCAGTGCTCTGCAGACTATTCACATTCCATACTCTCTTTGTGTCACAGTCTCTAACCAAGAACCTGTGAGTTGAAAATCCGGAATAAGTCTACATTTGCCTTTGTCGTTGCTCTCTTCTCACACAACCTTGGCTCTGGTACCAAATGTCAGACTCCCAATCTAAAACTTCACTTAAAACCTAGCTTATCCCTTGCGCATCAATCAACAATCTCGACCCCTGTGAATTTTCCTGCATGTACAAACATTAGAGCACATGAAACATGGTGGAGCTGGCTGCCTTGTCTCCTCCCAACCTTTGCTGCATAGATTATGATGAGGAATGCCTCTCTCTAGGCTCGCTTGTGCACAATTCTCAAGCACCTTAACCTTGACCCTTCCTAATGTCGACACATGGTCAATTCCATGCACAGTCGACAACTGCCACTTGACAGTACCCTGACACATAGGTAAGTGAGTAGGCTGAGACATGAGAAACATTTTTGTACTCTTTTGATTTCAGCCCACTTGGTGCGTGCAATGCTGGCACCCCCATACTTCGCATTTATATAACAAAATTGGAGTCACCAGTGTATCATATAACGTCTTCTTTTTCTCCCATCTCGAAAGTTATAGTTTTTTGCAAGCATTTTCCATTCTTAAAATGATTTCCAGCCACCTACAAGTCTTTTGTCCACAGAAGAGTCCCATCTCAAGTTATGTGAGAGCTCTATCCCAAGGTATTTGCACTCTTTAGTTACTTTAACACTTCCCTCATCATGGAGCAATAGAGGATCTCCTACCTTTTTTGATCTTGTGCAGCAAATTGCGATCTGCTGCAACTCTGATTGAAACTAGAAGACTTTAAACTCGCTTTATTTTGTCAATCATGAATGAGAAAAAAAATTATTTTCCAGGCTTCTATACGTGTCCCAACTGAGCTTAATATATGTTACGATTTTTGAACCACAGCTGTCAACTAAGTAGACCGTTCATACAGGCTAATGGCATAGAAAAGAGTTTTGGAGTTTTGAATGACACTACTAACACATTTCTGTAGGAGTGCCACATAAATTTTTTATCCTACATTGCATATGTATATCTGTCCCATTGGGCCATGGATGCTGCAATTTGTGTCCAAATGTTATCATATCAGGAGCTAGCCAAATGCATTCGATTCATGGGGCCTCAAAAAGCACAATGATTTACGTACTCCATGAGGACGTTGAAACACCATGGGCTACTGTGTTTATGATGGGGTACATCTTTTTGATGTTTGATCTTTGTACAACAGGATGTGGATTAAATGAGAAGAAGTTTGCAGGTCAGCAACAATTTCTTTTCTAACAAGGTAATGGTAAGATCTCTTCACCTGCTTGAAGTCAGGAAATTTTTTTGGTGCTCCACAGCTCGATGTGTCATGACTGTTACAAGGAGGTATTGGCCTTTTCTACCGTGTGAAGCTGTAGTATGGCAGGGAGGAGATAAAACAAATTATAACGTGGAGGAGGCAGAACATGCGAGCCATGTTTAAATTTCCAGTCTTCCAGATTGTTTGAAATTGACTACTAAGCATAATTTTATTCCTCAAAATGCTAGTCATAATGAATCAACAGATGTGTTCATCTTAAATCCAAGTTTCTCAACTTGTGTTTGCAGCTCTTGCTCTGTTGCTGCCTTTGGGCAATGGCACAGTTTTATCTAGTTGATGACTTCGAAGCACATATTGACTACTAAAAATTGAAGGCCATGCTTACTCTCAGAAGCTCCAACAGCTAATCTTTGATTTTTCAGGGCTAGATAAAGTGCATGATTTAAACATTAGACAAGTATGTACCATAATCCCTTCGTTTATCGGGTTTCTTTGCTCCCAGAACAATGGAGATGAAAACTGGGAATGCATCGTGTTGAGGAATTCCAAATTGTGCTAAAAGAGAGCTACATCATGTGTTCATGAATACATATCTTCAATGATATTATTTTGGTAGGGCCTATAAAGCATCAGCTTTTTCTTTGAATCTGACAGATTTCTGTGAAATATCAGGGAATGTTGGTGCAGAGCATGCCATTTTTGAGCAAGGGGCATCTGCAGGGAATGTTGGTAATGAGAAGCTTGTGCAACAGAGGTCTGCAAATCCAACTGCACTGTTATTATCATCTGCAATGCTCTTACGGCATCTGCAATTCCCATCATTTGCAGATCGACTTGAGCAAGCAGTGATGAAAGTGATCAAGGAAGGAACTTTTCGAACAAAAGATCTAGGGGGGAAGAGTAACACACAGGAGGTGGTGAATGCTGTGCTCCAGGAATTGGCATAATGCATGGTTTTGAACTATGTCAAGATGGGAATGTACAATCTTACAGTTGTATTTTTTCATTTCAGGCTTACTAAACTGTACCCATCAGTAGTCTGGGAGAAAGACATAATTTGGTCATCATTTCAGGCATCATGGCTTGAATTTTTAATTGGTTAGTAGTTGCTAAAAGCACATGAATGACTTGAATAATCATCCCCTTGCTGGGAAAATTTGCTGTATTTACAGGAGCAGCCTTCTGATTATATGAGATAGAAAGTATGTATTCCATTCGTTTTGTACAATGGAATCTGCCTACTTTTAAGGGACAAAATAGCTCTTGTTCAGCTTCCTTGACCATATGACTTCCTGCAACATCAGGATGTTTGAAATAATCCAAAAGAATCACTTGAGAAGTTTTGTTAGCTGTTCAAATTACTGCATAATGGTTTCTAGGCTTTGATTGCTAGGAACCAGATGCATCGGCTTCATCTTGTTCAATTTACATGTTTCCAGTAAGTCTTAGTTGATCTACTATGCTCTATGAACACATGCTGGTAACCCACATTACTACACGAGCGATTCAAAGTCAGGTTGAAGGAAATTATCACATCAACTACAAATTAGATGGCACTACAATCTCGTACAAAGAATGCTGAATTTTGAATCAATCTCCTACAAAGAATACTGAATATAATTTAAACAATGTCAAATGTCAATAGCTGCTCTATTACAAGGAGGTGCTATTGAGTTGCCTGCAAAGGGCTTAGCAACTGAATTTTAAATTAATTTCTGCCAAAAAATACTGAATGAACTTCAAACTGTCAATAGTTGATCCACCACAAAGGGAGTTGTGGTGAATTGCCTACAAAGGGCTGAGCTCTGATACCATATTATGATTGACAATTGAATTCAGCATAGACAAGAGACAATGACCATCAAGATCACAAGATACCAATGGATGATACAGCACCTATGTGAATTTGGGCTTAGCCACCTAGTCTCAAATACTGAAGCAGCCTCTACAAATTGGGGCCTAGTTACCCACTGAAGCAGCTCCTGTACTCTTTCTGCGAGTCTCTTGAAAATTCCATAAAAAAGCTCAAAAATAATAAATGTGCCAAGAAATAACAAATGTGCTAAAAACTAATATAGGGGTGCATGACCAACCCCCAGTACTGTCAAATATTGTCCTGCTATAACAATTATTGTATGTGTGTCTATAACACTCCCCTATAGACAAATTTGCTGCCCTCAATGTGGGCTACAAAAAGAGCATATGGTATACTGAGAATTGCGATGTTAGTGCACTCAAATGCCCTCATTTGTGTAATGAATTGGAGTAGAACTTTGGACCTCAAGGAGAGGAAAGAAGCTTCTTACCAACTCACCACTTGTTGGACTCCTAGTATTTTGAACAATATGTTAACTCAACATTATAAGACTAATCAGGCCCAATTACTAGTAGCACATCGGAGATGACCAAACTATAACTGGTAGGTGACCAAACTAGGTTTGTAAAGTATAAGAAATAAAAATAAATGTGAGGATTGAGCTTCATTATCTGATCCATACTTGGCCAATAGAAGTGGTGGTCTTACGATGGATGGGCTAGGGACTTCCTGAATCCAGAATGACGTCCGGCTAGTTCCGATGGGTCAACCATCCGTTTTTGTTGCATCCTATGATGGCTTGGTATGTCCATATGAGGTCGCACATCGGAGATGACCAAACTATAACTGGTAGGTGACCAAACTAGGTTTCTAAAGTATAGGAAATAAAAATAAATGTGAGGATTGAGCTTCATTATATGATCCATACTTGGCCAATAGAAGTGGTGGTCTTACGATGGATGGGCTAGGGACTTCCTGAATCCAGAATGACGTCCGGCTAGTTCCGATGGGTCAACCATCCGTTTTTGCTGCATCCTATGATGGCTTGGTATGTCCATATGAGGTCCTTCTAAACGAGATGCATGATAGTAGCAGCAAATCTAGAAATAGTGGAGGTAGTTAAAATTTTATAGCCCACATTGAGGGCAATATTTTAGAAGGGGGTGTTATGGGCATGCATTATAGTCCATACTTCTCTACTTCCGACAATATTAGTGCACACACAGTTTATATTACACATGACCGGGTCTAGAAATACTATTTTACATAGTTTTCTATTTTGGCCCTAATTTTTGAATTTCACTTTCCCTCCAAATCAATATGAAGGGAGGTAGGGTTTGTCCACTATAAATAGCCACTAAGGTTGGTCATTTGCTAGTTTTGATCATTTGAGTCGGGCTAGGGGAGTTGTACTATTTTGAAGATCTTAGTTGGAGATCTGCCTGAGCTATTGGTGGCCATTGATATTCATACAGTTTCTTAGTTGGATAATGCTATGTGAATGCCTTTTGCTATTTTTTATGCATCATTGATACTAATACGTGTGAATCTGTTCATAACAATGTTTGGGATAGGTTATTGTTTGCAATGGTATATTTGTTTAGAGCCTTTAATTGAACCAAAGGCTTTTTGTGGCATCTTTCTTATCAGCACATAAACAAGTTCACCAAAACGGCTCCAACTAGGAAATCAAACCATTGTGCAATATGTCAAATATGTATCTCAGACTGCTGAGACTTGAACATCCTATAAGGTGGTAGTAAAACTGGTACTGCTCTTGGAAGTAGATTATTGTGGTGTTTAATATCCCATAGTGGTGGTAAAGCCCGAGGCTCTTTACATGCCTAGTGGTGTCAGAAATTGCCAGAGCAATATGGGCCATCTGTACCAATTTAGATGTTGTAGAAGCTGCCTCATGTACACCTAAATGCTACAAATTAGGTCTTAGTCAGGCTCCTAGTAAACTGCTAACAAATGCATGATTGTAATCTCATTGTGAATGAGTGCCATGGAGTGTACCGTCGACCATCAAGTGCAATAGATAGTATTTTGCTGAATGTGTCGAGTGCAAAGTAGCCTTCCCCAATCAATCAGCTTAAAATATAATGTTCACAATTGTATAAGCATGATATGAAGTTCAACCTAGGATGTGTGTTCGAGAACGTTGGCATCTCTTGAAAATGGAATCGACATCTTTCGTCGAAAACTGATTTCATAAAAAAGTCACAGGAAGTCGACTTTCGAAAAATCGACAAACTTTTTTAAATGAAGGAAATTTTAGGTTTGTCATTTTCACATGGAGGAAATTTTTGTTTAGTAAACTAGATAGATCTTTATAAAAGCTGGGTTACATAGGTTTATTGAGTCAATAAAATACAGTTTTAACGTATATGTTTCATATTTTGCCGGCAAAAAATTTGAGATCTCGAAGGCTTTTTTTAAAAACCGATAGCTTCAAAAAAATGCAAGAAATTGGAGGGAACCCTCAAGGTGGTTTCAGAACACTGTCGGAATGATCAATAGGTTGTGATTCAGGATCGAGTTTGCTGTTCTGTTATGAATTGTGAAGTCTTCAATATGCAATGGATATGCCTCAACATCTGAGCAATCTAAAGGTTGAAATAAGTGGGAGTTAGCAACTTCAATTCGTAATTCAGCCGCACACAACACCTCCTTTAGAATAGCGTGGATGCATGAGATAAACATGGTTACTCATAACAAAAGTGAGCCTTAGGCCTATATCTACTGGTGTAATAAACTTCTTGCTAGTACTATGTACGTGTAACCGAACATGTTATGGCCCACGTTTGCCAAAGCAATTATAATCCAATCATGTGGTCTTGATTGTGTTGTCGAAAGGATGTGAGTAATAAATATTAAATATCGATGCGAGCAAAGCTTCGCGCATCTAAGGAGCATGGGGCCATTTGGCCCCGGTGCATCCTTTTTTTTTGAAAAAATTGGTTGCATGGGCACCACGTGTCTGGGCAGCATATCCCATAAGCATTTTTATGAGATTCCTCAGGAGAGACATATAGGCAAACCTGCCTAGTGTCTTGCGTGTGGACATGCCCGGGCGTGGCTCCCGCTGCCTAGCACCCTCCACTTGTGCGCTGCCCCGACGCCCTCCTGGGAGCCGCCCGGTGCCCACCTGCACGCCTGGCCACCTGTGCCCACGAAAATTGGTTGTGCGCCAAATTTTTGACGGTCTCTGCCTGCCCGGGCATTGGGGCCACATCCTCGTCTCTTATTGTCACGGAGCTGATGACTCCCGACATGCCTCGATCATCAACGCGTGTCTTAGTGCCGCTCAGATGCTGCCCGGCCCATTGCTCTCGTACCCGCTCCTGCCCGTCTGGTTCACATTATTTGCTTTGCATGCCAAATGGCATTTTCAGATTATCCCATAAGTTTCCTGAAGTACTTTCCACAACTGCTTATATATTTAAACAGACCAAGGCCTTGTATATGCGCGTGGCCGAGGCATGGTGGTTTAGAACTGGTGTAGGTCATGTAGTCTGCTTGGATGTTGTAGAAGATGATGCCAGCTGATCGGGGTACACGTAGGCTGCTACAGACATAGCTCTGACATATGCAGCTTCATATCTCGTTGGTCTCCATAATGCTGCTGCCAATGCAGCATGTAACAGAATCAACAGTTTGCAATTATGTCACTATATGCTGCCCCTGAATGAGCATATCTGATGGCCTGTACTAAAGCTTTGCCAGCATATTCAAGCTAAGCACTTATACAGTTGTATGTTGTAGAAGCCAATCGCTGCCCGAAAAGGATAAATTATTACACTCGCTAATGGAAGAGACCTACAACAAGTGGATCGCTGGAGCAAAAGAAGGATAATCCACATGCAGATACATATATCAATATTGGAAGTAGAGATCGTTGGAGAGAGGATTACTCACCAAAAATAGGCATTTCCTGTCAATCGTTGATGGAAAGAGCGTCTACAAATTGAATCACTAGAGCAAGAAAGACCGCCTTTCAAGTAACAAAAACCATGATTCTTCTGTATATCAATCATTGATGAGCAAGATGGACAGAAAGTAGATCGCTGGCAATAATAACCCCTTTGTGTCAATCGCTGATCGGGGGATCCTTCAATAAAAGGATCGCTGGAGCAAGAGAAGAAAATCCAAATAATAAAATTACTCCTGCAGATCTAGATCGATCATTTAGAAGATTGGAAAAGGGGGGGGGGGGGGGTGGGAATAGCATAAAGGTGGATTGTTAATGTAGAAAAAATCAACATTGCCAATCATTGGAGAAGAAGCCAATCATACTTAATTGATGTCATATGCTTTTTATGCAAAGTGTCTAGTATGACCCGATTGGCCAAGAAGTGGCAAAATCTACCTACACATGCCCCCAACAATCAACTACAATTACCTCAAATAGTTGTTTAAAACCAATGAGGGAAATCTGCTAGCGGTGAAACATAAAATCATTTCAATGACACACTTGCCACCACCACAATGTATTGTTGTGTTGTTCTTAGCTAGTTCTCTTAGAAAATTCGTTATGGCACTGAAGGTTTGGTAAATAAATTATCAAAATTGATTATGAAGAAGTTCAACAGAGTAGGCAACTTACTTTCTATTCATCCAAGCAATAAACTTGTGAAGAGAAACACCCTGGTGCATTTATTCTTAGGAAAAAGTAGTAGGTACATTGATGAAAAATATATATACACCCCGAAGAGGAAGTTTAAACAAAAGTAGGCTCAAACAAGAGCGAAGCTTGCAATAAAGTTAAGATTAATCCAAATCTGGCATTAAAAATAAAGGTGCATAAACTATGATGATGTCTGTGGGAGTCTGCCAACTGACTGCAGCTAATGAAGGGAGATGAGATGTAGCAGACCCAGCCACCGTCGCCCGTTGCAGAATAGATAGGGCCTGAGCACGTTACAGGGCAATGTAAACACGTTGTTTGAAAGAAGCCACGAGAATAGAACCAGAAATACCTTGACGCTCTGCCGCCTGATGAGAACACATGCGAAGAAAATCCTCAAAGCGTCGATGCAAGGTGCCATAAGTCTCAATAGCCAAGGGAAGGAAAGCATCAGTGAGGTGTCTGTCGGAGTAGTTTTTTACCTTCTCTTGTGCTACACGCCTGCTGCTTTTCCTGGTGTGAAGGCAGAGCGAGGCAATAGGTCACCACGCATGGGATCAGCAGCAACAACATCTGCCAAAGTACGAAGCCCATCCCGAGAGAGGACAATGTCAACACACCTGCGGGAAGAGTGGGACGCGGAAGAAGGAAGTACATAAGACTGCTCTCTGAGGACATGGAATCCTCCATCTCTGGCTATAGCGGCCGCTGCGTCCCTGACAACATCATGCGTAGTTGTGCGCTCACTCCCAGAAGGACAGCGGAGGAGGTGGATAGCAAGAGCATCAATAAGGTGACCATGAACACACCTAGAGAGATCCAAGACCGAAGGATGAGGAAGCTCCAAGCGAAGACGAAGAGCAGTGGTGAAGATGGCCGAAGACAACTGGAAGGAAGGAATAACAGGCCGAGCTGACAGCCAAGCCCGTCACCAGGACCCGCACAAGAAAGAAGCCGAGCTCGATGCAACGCGGAAGGAGCCTCAAAGAGTGTTGGAAGTATTTCTAGTGAATGCGGTGGCTAGATCTACTTACGGGTGTAGTTTAGGGATGTAGAGATTCGTCCACTTTTTAAGTTTCTACAATAAGCTTCAACAGAAATATGGATAGGAGGAATGAGAGCACTAAGGCTTACCCAACTAGTGCTCGAAACGGAAATAAACTAATTAGTAACAACAATAAAAATCCTTGCTAAGGCTTACCCAACTAGCAAGGTGACTAGACTAATCCTAGATTAACACTCGAAGGGTAATAAAATGAGATTGCGGCTAATACTAAACAAATAAGCAATAATGAACATGCCACAATAAAACCGATGAAAAGGAGACAAGAGGAGGCCCGAGCACCTTCCCTCAAGCTATGCACCTTTCCAAGGGGAACACAAATGAAATAGACCAAAAGATTCTGTTCTTGACCTTGGTGGCAGGAAACGGTTCTCGCCTCGCTACTAGATAGTAATAAGGATTGGTGCGCATGTAGGAGGGAGCTTCGAGATACCGTGCCATCGAGGTCTTACTTTGCAGGAAGAGCTGATGGCGCTAGAGAGGTTGTGGATCCAGGAGTTTGACTGCTGCTTTATGTGTTTGACACTGGTCCAAATCTGGCAGTATGTATCCACCTCGCTCTTTCGTTGTTGGGTACTTCTTTGCAGACTCCTGAGAGACGTGCAACTCCTTGCTTGGTTCTGTGGGCGTGATTCTGTGCTGGATGGTGGGGGCTTCAGAGGAAATCTCGTGTGCGGTTTGTGAATCGGGATCAGGAGATAGAGGAGGCGAGAGGTTAGCTTCTGCAATGCGTTGTGATTCAGGTGAAAAGTGTCATGGAATGAAGGTGGGGTTAGTGGTGTCGAGGGGGTTAGAAGCGGTGGAAGGGAAAAGAAAATGTTGGGAGCTGGTACCCCCAGAGCCCGATGGATTGGTTGGTGTTTGAGCTCTTTGCCCCAGGGGTTGGCTTTGAAATGCGGAGCCTTGAGTTGTAGAAGGAGACTGTTGAATCCTGCGCCATCTCCACCATCAGATCCATCAAAGTGGTGTCATGAATCATGAAATTGGGCGTGCTCTGCATGAACCGACGGTGTCGACTGGGCAGCAACCTTTAAGCATTCTTCCAGGGTGGCTATGTGCTGGTTTAGGGCCTCAACAGAAGCAATGCATGATTGTTGTCAATGATCGATCATGCCATGCTTTTTGTCGTCATTTGTGGACTTGTTGAGCATGGATGCTGATCCGTCGTGTTTCACAGAGTTGCTCCAGATGGAATAACCTATTTGCTAGATTCTGAGGAGTATCGAGCTCAAGGTTGTAGGCTACTCGAAGGGAGGGAATATGGAATTCCACAGGCATAACGACTCCTTGACCATATGTGAGCTGGAAGGGGGTTAAGCCTGTAGCTCGTTTCGGGGTAGTGCGATAAGCCCAGAGAGCAGCATGGAGTTTGAGTTCCCAATCAGATCGGCTGGATTCGACGGTTTTGGTGAGAATGACACATAGGATTTTATTGGTGGATTCTGCCTGGCCATTGCAGCGTGGATAGTATGGGGAACTTTTGTGATGTACCACAAAAAATTTGGAAAGAAGATATGCTATGACAGAGTTAAGAAAATGTGTTCCCCTATCACTGATAAGTCTAGAGGACATCCGAACCGAACTATAACCTGTTCATAGAGAAATTTGGCGGTGGAATGAGCATCAGCATTGCGAACAGCTCTTGCTTCAGACCATTTGGTGTAGTAGTCCGTAGCTACTATGATGTAACGAGATTGTGTGTGTCGAGCAGCAGGACTAATAGGTCCGACATAATCAATTCCCCACTTCTGGAAAACTTGATCAATGGTTACAGGGTGTAAAGGCATGTAGTCTGTTTTTTGAAAGCGTTTTGTGCGTTGGTAGACATCACAAGCCTTAGTGTAATTGTGCGTATCCTTGAAGAGTGTTGGCCACCAAAAACCGGCCAAGAGGATTTTCTTAGCAGTTATTTCAGAAGAGAAATGGCCGGCACCAATACCTTCATGAGTGAGGGAAATTACAGAGGGGATTTCTCCTTCAGTAAGACATCGTCGGATAATTTCATCTAACCCTTGCTTGTAGAGTTGTCCTGCAATTAACGTATAAGGTTTAGTTTTGAGGACCAACGCTCGTTGTTCGGGTTTAGAGAAGGAAGGATCCATCTGCCCTGAAGTTAAATATTCGGTAATACCCTTAGCCCATATAGGTGTAGAGTCAACTTGGAAAAGGATTGCATCTGGTAAATCATCGTTGATGCCTTGATCAGGGGTAGAAAGATTAGGTATTTGGGATAGATGATCTGCTAAAAAATGCTGAACTCCTTTACGAACCACGATCCTAAACTCAAATTCTCTCAATAATAGGATCCATCTAGTAATATGACCTGTGGTGCAGGTCTTGTTGATGAGATACAACAGTGCTTGATGATCAGTGAAGAACACAAAGATTTTTTCTAGAAGATAATGGCGAAACTTCTGAACCGCATATACCATTGCCAAGCCTTCGCGTTCGGTGGTGGTATAATTGACCTCAGCGGGTATCAATTGTCGATTAAGAAAACGAATTGGGTAATCCTTTTTGAATTCTCCCGGTTGGGTGAGCACTGCTCCAATGGCATACTTGGATGCATCGGTATGCACATGGAATTCTTTAGAATAATCAGGAGCCCGGAGGATGGGTGCTTTGGTAAGGGCTTCTTTGAGTTGATTGAAGGCGACGCGTTGTTCATCCGTCCATTTGGGAACTGACAACTACTTTGTAGATTAAGCGGGCTTTGTTAGCGAAATAGAAAATAAAGCACCAATAGTAGTTGGCGTGGCCAAGGAAGGAGTAAACTTCACATATCGTACACGGTTCCGGTAGATTTTGAATGATAAGGATCTTTTCAGGATCAGTGGCAATGCCATTTCGTGAGATAATATGTCCTAACACAATACCATGGGTTACCCAAATCTGGCATTTTTTAGGATTAAGAGAGATACGAAGCGTTGACATTAGATAAAATTTTTTTCGAGCACAGACAGATGACGTATATCTTCGGAATGTGCTCCTAAATCGTCCAAGTAAACTTCTAAGGTATCGCCCATTTGCTGAGAAAAGGCCACTTGCATAACACGTTGGAAGGTGCTAGGAGCATTACAGAGCCCAAAAGGCATGACTTTTCAACAGAAGGTTCCCCATTCTGTGGTAAAGGCGGTTTTGTGTTGATCTTCTTCAGCGATTTGGATCATATTATATTCTCTAAAGCCATCTAAGAAGGAGTAAGCCTCATCTCCTGCTAGATTTTCTAAGATGGATTCCCCGAAAGGTAATGGAAAATGATCACGTTCAGTGATGGCGTTAAGTTTCTTAAAATCGACACAGATCCGGAGTTTTCCATTTTTCTTGGGGACGATGACAATTGGGGAGACCCACTCAGTATGTTCAATTTCATATATAAATCCCGCATCTAAAAGGCGTTGTAATTCTTCTTTGATCTTGGCCTTATAGATGGGATTGCATCTGTACGGATGACTCGCAGTGGGCCTCGCACCCGGTTTAAGTGGGATACGATGCACAACTACTTGGGGTGAGACGCCTTTCATGTCTTTATAGGTCCAGGCAAAGATATGTCGATATTTTTGCAAGAGCTTTTCAAGCCGACTTCGTTGTTTGTGATTGAGATGAAGTCCGATGTGGACAAGATATTCGTTGGTTTCATTTGGCTCACTCAGGGAAAGGGTTATGGTTTGTGCAGGGCCTTCGTAAGGTGAATTACCAGTGGGCTCACGTTGAGCTTGGGGTGATTTGATTGTGACATCCTCGATCGTACAGTCCTTAAAGTATGCAGGGACATCATGGGCTGGAGATTCGAGGGGGGGCCTTGTCTTTATCTTGCCGAGATGGTGCTTTTTGGGAGATGGGTGTAGGGCTAGAGGCAATCTCAGGAACTTTCCGAACAGTTGTGAGGTCACCCGACAGTTGAATCTGAAGTGGTTTTTTCATTTTCTCTTTCATAGTATGACCACGTAGTTGAGGTTTTGGTGGTGGAGAGATAGTTGGTATGTCATGGAGGATCTCGTCATCAATTTGAGAGATAGTCTCCTCCTCACAGAGATCCCATGGATGGTGTGGGCGTTTGGGACGGTAGAATTTTGTCTCAGGTTTTTCACTTGCAACCTTGGCCACTGATTCCACCTTGGAAGCATGTTGCGGATAGGTCTTCAGGGGAAGTGCTTCCATATAGTTGAGGATCTGAATATCAGAAATGTCCATATCTTCGGGGCAATTCTGAAGTCATAAGACGTTCTCGTCATCAATGAATAAATCGTCTGATTCATTAGTAGGTAGCCATGCAACATTTAGTAGCTCATCATGGTGTGAAAGAATATCAACAAAATTGATATTGATGATGGGTGTATCCAGATCAGATAATTGGTCGTGATCAATCGGGTGTGGAGAGGTACAATTATCCTGATGTTGAGCACAGTAATCGGCATTCACACAATCAATGGTAGCTAGACTGTGACTCCAGTTTATGATATCAGTAGATTTAACATAATGACCTTTTTCGTGGTTGGACTGGTATGGCTCAAATACTGAGTTGGTGGTTGAGGATCCCTCGTCATGTATGCATGCAGGTTTGAGTTTACCCGTTGAGTCAATTGTGACAGAATTGTCACGGTTACCAAAAGTGACTCGCCCTTTGCTCCAATCATGAACGACTCGTGCATTGGTGAGCCACGGACGACCAAGTAGTAATTTATAAGAATAAGAATTATTGGGAATATCAAGTACTACAAGGTCAACAAAAAATTTGAGACTTCCTAGTTTGATCAGCACGTACGAAAGGAAACCGGTAGGTCGGACCACACTTTGATCAGCCATTCAAAGCTGACAAGTAGGTTTGGCCAGCTTGTCTCTCAGATTTCATTCCATCATGAGGGATGTGGAAATGATATTAACCCCAGAACCTCCATCGAGTACTGCTAAAACTTCACGGGATTGATGATGGGTAGCTGGGATTTTGATGTTGCCTCGTTCACTGAGTGGATTGGTTAGATGTAAGGGCATTTTAGGCAACTCATCAATAGTGGTTGTGGTATTGGATTGGATCTATTGTTTCCACTGGCCAGCATGCTTCCAGAGGACATGGAAGGGAAGAGTGACATTGGCTTGTAGTAAATCTCCCCAAACTTCGGTACCTTCAAGGGTTTTGTTTTCAAAGAGCTTGTGAGGTACTTTATGGGAAAAGTAAGATTGTTGGTCGGCATTACGGATTTGCTGGCGATACTCATGATGCAGCCGAGTTTCTTCAGATGGGTGAGGATAAACTATCGGGGTTGAATCATCACTTGGAGGAACAGCCTGCAGTTGAATTTTGCTGGGTGCAAGTGTAGGGGCTTGGCGTTGGGTTTGTGCCCGAGTCAAGACCCAAGCAGGATGAGTTTCAACTGGTAAAGTTTCTACTTGCAATGAACAGACTGGAGCAGCAGGTTTGGATCGGGATGGGCAGTCATTCACGTGATGTTCAATACCACAATTTTCACAAGTTGGAGGGAAACGAAGTTTATCTGGGCAGCGAATACTAGGATGTTTACCTGCACAAATAAAGCATGCTCGTATTGCGAGTAGTTGGTGTGCGACAAAGATAGCTTGGTTTGGATTATAAGCTTGGGCATTGGGATCCAGTGGTTGAGCATTAGAATCATAGGTATAATAAACAATCGTTTCAGTAGAGTACTGCGGTTGAGTATTGTCTTCCACATAGTAGGTGGCCGGATCGATGGTATTCGGATCAAGATAATGGACAACGTTTTGTGGGACATGCTGGTTAACAACAAATTGTTGACGTGAGAATGGATATTGATTTGGTGTAGGTGGTCATGGTTGGTAAACCCCTGGTCGTGGCACAAGTTGTTGTGGCGGGTAGGGGCGGTAAGCTTGATAAATTGTGGGTTTGGTGGCTGCTGAGAAATGATTTCGCAATTGAGGGCATTCATTAGCAAGCGAGGGGGCAACAATGCCATGGAAAAAGGTGGGCGAAGGAGGAACAGAGGGTGTTGTGGCAAGCGAGGAACCCAGCACAGCCTGACGCGAATGAGGAGGGGAGTCAGGAGGGGGAGATACAGTTGAAGCAGGTCGTTTGAGACTGAGAGGACGAAGCAAGGAGATGTCCGAAGCCATGAGAACAACTGTACAAAGGGAGCCCTATGATAGACCACCTCACCAACTGAACCGAGATCTTTTTTATATTTTTTTGATTATTCTTCACACGGAATGTCGTTAACCTCGATGGAACCGTCGGCCGTTGTAAACCTTTTGCAATAGATTCCTCTACCGGTGCTCCTTTGCTCCCAAGTGAGAGAACTTCTTCAGGTAGTTGCAGTCGGAACGATACATCTTATAATTCTAAATGTGATGGAAAGTACTTCTCAAGGTAGCCTCTACCAGCGACAAGCTTGCCCACAGCCAAAAGTGCCCTAAAACCTGCTGAAAATGATTGCTTGAGAAGCCCAAAGATCACATAAAAGGCAGCTGCAAATCTGTGAAGAAATCTGAACCTAACTAGCTCACTCTATATGATATTCAGCGATGGTGTAGATGCTCCACGATGTGCTCAAATCTCTCTCAACTCAGATGAACAATGTAATTTGCTAGCAATTATGCAAATCTTCATCTGCGCTCTGCTCTGCTCTCTCCAAGAGTTGCAACATTCAAAGTGCTTCCAAAGATCTCCAAAGCAGCAACGTAGATTATGAATGAAGCCTCTGAAAAACTTGTAGCCTGCCTGCGCTACTCCACCTCTCTATAGAGCTTTTGGAATCTCTGTTGTAGCAAACTGGATAATTACGTTGGGCTCCCTGGAAAATTTCCAAAATCTAAACTTCCAAAATCTTTCCACTGCTCAGAAAAAGGTTATTCCACTGCCCGCTGCAACCAGGCTTTGTTGTGGCCTATTTGCAAATTGTCTGCAGATCAGCCACTCTGAATGGTCTGCGAAGTGCCAGGGTTATTGCCTGTGGATCCTTCCTACGATTGATGTAGTGCTAGCTGCGTAATCAGCTCTTTGCCTGTTGGTTTTATATCTTCACCCATGATCTGAAGGTGTTTTGGTGCTGTCAATCGCTTATTCATGCTTTCATCACTATTCATGCTTTCATCATCAACGGAACTCGGTTATGAGACTATCATCTATGAAGCTTTGAACAACATCGTCAGGACTTAGAGAGGTATAACACAGCTTAAGCTAGTGCATAACTAGGTTTTCCGTGACCTTCATTGTTGATTTTATGAGGAAAACTTGGGTTTAATGTTTGAAGTAGAAATTTCAAGCATTTGCTTGAGTGAGAGCAATCTCAAAATGGATGTGGGCCTTTGGCCCTTGTTCGTAGCATCCATCATAAGCCTTTACATAATGCCATTGGAGGGTTTGATGTGGAACCCTTGCACACCTTTCCCCACCTCTATAAATTGAATAAAGCAAGTAAAATTCAATGGTTTATTTAAAGACAGCATATGTATATAGTGTGGTGAAAAGATGCAGCCTGCAGGTACATTGGTACGATTATGGTTTTTAACCTTCTTCTTTTCGGAGTCTCCTTGAAGATGAGACAATGGTATGTACATTTCATGCCTTTTCTGCAGAGTACTATTTTTCCAACCAGAACTGGAAAGCTCTTTTTTCTAACAGACTGGATTCGCTGCACTCCTCAGTTTAATCTCACTAATGCCATGAAAGATACACCAAGTCTGAACTGAAAGATGCTCACGGAGCTCCCTGCAAGGTTGTGCAAAGGCCAGAGCAGCAATGAAGTAGTTCTTACTTATCTATGTACACTAATCATTGCAAGATCAGCTAGGTTTCAAAGTTTCACCCGCCCAGCTTCGTCATTGTTGTAGTAAGTTACTCAGATAATCTCCAACTTCAGAGTGGGAAAACAGCAATAATGAAATGTCAGAATAAAGGATAGGTACTGAACCACTTACAAGGCACAACATTGGCAACCAAAATCTGGTAGCAATTGTGACTTTCCAGATGTGCACTCAAAAATCCAAGTATATCTAGATACCCAATGAGAAATTTATTTTGATACGTGCACATGTAACCTTCGATGTTTGGAAATTTCATTGCCCAGAGAGAGAGAGAGAGAGAGAGAGAGAGAGAGAGATCTTGAGTTTGTGTGTGTGTGTGTGTGTGTGTGTGTGGGGAAGCACTCTCTGTTTGGCAGAAAATTCATTTCAAAAAGGCAAAATCTTGTAGCTGGACTCATTCACTTAGACTTGCTCAGCAAGTGATAGAAAACAAATAGTTGGACATTTTAAAGTCATCTGGACACTTAATGCTATTGCAATTGGAGGAAACTCCTTATGCATTGTCAAGATAACCTTCCTCCAATAACTGGTTTATGATAATCACAAGCTTTTAACATCATGTATCTGTGCTTTTCCTGAGTATTTGAATTCATTGCTCTGCTCTGATTTTTGCAATTTAAGAAATTGAAGAATTAAATAGATGCCTTGATCTTTTTTTGGTGCAAAGGTCACCTTCTTACAAAACTGGCTTCTTTGTTGTGCTCAAGCATACGTTTTTTCTTATGTCCAAGTCACTATGCTTTATAAATGCTAAAGACATGCAAATAACCATTAAATACAATGTTCCTCCCATGAACTAGATGCATGTTCTGACCACAAAATGCTGAGCACATCCATGTGAATCACATTGACTAGCATTTTCTGAAAAAACATGCGAGGAAGACCGTTCCATAAAATCATTAATGATATTCCAGGAAGTGCAAGCTTTGATACATGCACCTTCACCATTAGCAGAAAGCTACTCAAAGGCTGTTGTTGGTTTTCTCAGTGCTCCGACTGCTGTCATTAGAGAAGGGGGAGCAAACGAAGGACTTCCGTTATGTCGTTCACAATCCTCACAAAAGCACAAAAGAATGGTATCGATGCCAATGTCGTATAGCTGCCGAAAATCCATTGTGAGAGAGAGAGAGAGAGAGAGAGAGAGAGAATATCAAAATGGCATAGCAGACTTGATGCAAAATGCTGCACATAATTGATCTTTTGGGTTTGTGAGAAAACACATCAACTCAGAAACATACATCCCTTTTTAGACTAAAACGCATGATCCCTACAAAATTGTACTCGGAAAGACATCCAAATCAACTAAAAAGAACAGAAACCACCAAAAAACGTTTGTATGTCTAAGATCAGTTAGATACAATACAATTAGTGATGAGACCAATAAACTTATTGATTCTCTGATGTCATGATTTGGCACTGGGATCATTAGATGCTAGATGTTAATGTGTTACATTTTCTCTAGTTCAGAGCCAGCCTTACTAATTCATAGACAGGACATCATATTAGCCTTCAGGAAAAGAGAATGAGGAGGTATGGTAGGCTTTCATGTAATCTTTTGAATGTACCATCCACTTGAACCAAATATGGTCAGAATAAAGTTGATCAAATCAACAAGTAATGCACTGCTCCAACTTCTCTTTAATATTCACAATACAAAATAAACAAAGGGCTCGATGAGAGAATTCCAATGTGAGCGTCCTTCCGGAGCCCCTTATAAGGGAAACCTTATTGAATCTATTAGTATTTCTAGGAATTAGTTCCCTGATTCAGCGAGTCTGATAACAATTAACATGTACTAGGCCAGGGCCAATAGAGGTTCTTATGAATTTACTCTACTATGTCCATAAAACCCCCACAACTACCACAAACATTATCCTCGGACCTCAATATGCTTAATAAATGTAGAAGCTGCATATACAAGCCAAAATGTAACTATTTATAAATGCCACAATTAAAACATTGCAAATGCATATACTAAAGATGCAATTGTAGAACATTAATGTTGCATCGCTGATCACCAAAATGCACATGCTAAATGTGTAGATGTCTCCGATGATGGACGGGGGGATGACGTTTGCACTGAGAGAGAGCCTTAGGGGGTGTTCGGCATGGGTGGTGACTCCATTCCTGCTTCAGAGGAGTTTTCCTTTGATGACGAGGTGCATAGGGGTGGTGATCCAAATGCAGCGACGCAGGCGGGGGCTACCACAGGGTTTTATGGTTTAGAGGGGATCACCGGCAGTCAGAATAGACCCATATCCACCATGATGGACATATCGTTGAGGAGACAGTTACCTACCACAGCGCCACAGGCACCAGCACGCCCACCATTACCGGCATCAAGTACAGTACCGGCGTCTAGGTGCTGATTGGGCCACATTTGATGTACTGCCATTTTTTGGCACCTCGTTTTCATTTATGTATGAGAGCAGTTGCTCCACGCTTTTTCTATTCTATACCCATATACATATATATATATATAGAGAGAGAGAGAGAGAGAAAGAGAGACCATTTTTATTGGCCTTCTATGAAGTCTAAGCTTGCTATACTTGTCCGTCAATGTGCCTTTTGTGCTCGTAACAAGTATTTCCTTGCCAAGCACGCTGGCCTATTGCAGAGTTAGCCCATTCCCCATCCCCATTGGACATATATTTGTATGAACTTTATCCTTGGCCTTCCCCGTACCCAGCCAGGTCATGACCCATGTATGGTGGTGGTTGATTGGCTCTTGAAGTAGGTATATGTTCCACTTTCACCTAATGATGCACCTGTTACGATTGCTTCCTTTTTCTCAGGTGCACGTGAGCTGGTTACTCGGGCCAATGCACACTTACAACAAGTTCCGCAGCATTATCAGATAGTTGTACACCACCACTGTTGCCATGTTCAGTCTCAGGTTGGTGAAATGGTTTATCTTCGAATCCACTCTGCACGACATCCTTTTGTTCAAGGGCATGCTTCAACTGAAAAGCTTGTACCGTGCTATTATGGGTGTTATTGGATCTTGGAGTGTCTCAGCCCTGTGACTTATCGCTTGTAGCTATCGCTTTCTACACGTGCATGTGATATTTTCAATGTCAATCTTTTGTGTGCTGCTATTGAGAATGACACACCTCATGATGCAACTTCTACTGATGATTCTGAGCCTTTTCCTGTCCTGTCAGTTGTTATGATTTAGCTTGCCCTCCAGCATAGTTGACGCTAACGATAGGTTTGATTATTGGTACACTGGGATGGTTCTCCTATTGAGGGGGGCACTTGAGAGGCTATTGATGTCTTTTATCATACTCCATTGCTTGCAGATCAGGCTCATGCCCTTGCCGCTCTTGCCGCTCTTGTTCAGTGCTCTACATTTGCTTCAATTGCCGATCCACCTTGACTATGTGCTACATTTTTCTTGCATCATGCAATGTCCTCTTCTACAAGGGTCTTGCGCTTCCCTTGGGGGGGGGGCTTGTTTTTTAGCAGGGAAGAGTTGTAAACTCAGCTTATTACATTCGCTGTGTCCTACTTTTATCACTTTACTTTATGCATAAGTAGGCCTTGGGCCCTTCTTATTCATGTACTATGGCCCATTTATTCATTTATTTGCTACTTGACTATATGATTATGGAGTGGGGGTCCTCCGGGTGGGTTACAGGCCTACAGGCCTACAGGGGCAAAGGGGACACTTTTTTCCCTCCTTATCTTACTTGATTAGCTTAGCCTGGATTATCTTATCCTTATCTAGAAGCTTCCTTTTCAGGCTTCTCTATGGGTATAAGTAGGAAATATTGTCATTCATTTCCTACCTTCTGATATTGATCATCTCTTAGTCCTAATTAGGTTTCTGCTGTCCATTGCTTGTGGGGCTATGGCTATGATCTGATGTGATGTCTCTTAGCTATTCTTGTAGGGATTAGCCTCTCATTTATGATCTATATGCTTCATTGATGCCAATATCTGTGAATCTGTTCATAATTGTATGAATCTATTCGAAGCATCGTATTGTGTACACTAGGTGATTCTCTTTTTCCAATATGTAAGTTTGTTGATGATAATGTATCACAAAAAAGTAACATTTCGATCTAAAGGTGGGAAAAATTTTGCATGCCAAACAGTGTTGCTTGAAAGCAGCGCACGCTTGGAACATCCAGGAATGATGGCCATAAGCTGTAAATATTTGGTCTCATTTGTGCTTTATGTACCATAGTTGTTAGTTCAATAAGTAATTTTTTTAACAAGTTTCAATCGATTGGAATTTCAGTTGTGAAGACAGTTGATGGAGTAGATTGTAATATAGTTTGTCCCTGAAATTTGGCCTATTGGTTGATATCTCCTTTCATATGCTCAAAGTTTGGGGTCCCATCCCAGTGGTGTGCATGGGAAGCGATATAGAGAAAAAAAAGTCTGAAAGCCAAGTTTTTGACATTGTATGTTTGTTAGTGGCAAATTTTTTCCACATCCCCCTAGAAAAGTTCCTTATTGAGTCCCTTAAAAACCTCTGCTTGCTACCCTGGCCTGAGTCAATCACACAAGATAATATGCTATGACAATGATCGGATTTTCAAAGTGCACTTTCAGCTGTCTTGACAGGAATGTCATGAATTAGATAGCTACTTGAACAGACATGTAAAGCTTTGACTTACAACAGAGACTTGATACCTGCATGAATAGGTGAGCCACAAAATAGGCAACAATGAGACTGAATATGACAGGAAAGAGAGGGCTTGAGATGTAAGTGCGACTTGAAGCATCAGAATACATCTTTGCTTCAGACATAAGAAGTGCTGCAATTCCACATGTACAGCTTACAAAGACTTTCCCAAGCCAGATGACTACATCTCCAACAATAGTAACCGTTGCAACTCTGAGAGCATTTGATATAATAAGACTCACAGCCCTGCTAGCAGATGAACAGTAATTTGTGCCCTTCATAGCTATGACTATATAAGCATTTCTGCATAAGATTCAGTGAGCTGGTTATATTAAATGAGACAAGTACACATAGTCTGTCTGTCTGTCTGTCTGTCTGTCTCTCTCTGTCTCTCTCTCTCTGCTGGACACTATATAAAGTATCTCTACCTCTCACAAAATTTATCGTTTATGTTTTGTTGCTGAACTTTTTTTATATACTTTAATAGTATACTTTAATACTGCATAACTCATAAGGTTGTATTCTCGTAATTAGCATCTCTTGGAACCTCGGAAAGATGCAGGTTCCTCAGAACACACATAATTTAATCACAAGAAAGGTGCCCTTTGTTGAATTAATCAAGGTGATGTTGGTAGAACCACTATTTCGATCTGCCACTGATTGAAGACTCTAGCTGCTTTTTCTTAAGACACTTTTTTGAAAGGAGTCATTTTTTACATACTAATATTGAAAAATAAAACAATTACATATTACTGAAAAGAGTCATTATTATATGTTAGTATGAAATACCAACCTACAATATCTTCCTTTTTCATGGGTCAAACTGTGATGTGGATAAGGTGCTAGCAAAGCAACAATTGATGATGAAAATCAACTGTGAAATTTGACATGATGAATCAATGCAATGACCATCTGAGGCAAGGATGATCAGTGCAGAATCTGTAAGCTATCTAGAAAACTCCATCCATTTGTTATTTGCTGATTCTAACAGATCTTTAGAACTACTTTGTGCATAAAGAGGAGAGATTTATGGACACTCAAAACTTTACTACATGAAGATAACTTCAACACTCTCACCAAACAGAAGAAAGGACACATTCCAAACAAAATCGAGACATGAAAATTTTTTCTAAAGCTGAAACTGAAGACGAAACTAATTGGAGCGGGCATGGGAGCAGCCCGATAGCCTCGGCTAGTGTCACATTCGGTTTTTGGAATTGCGATGGCCTCTCCACCTCTTCTACAACGGCTGATCTTGACACCTATCTGTGTTCGGCTGATTTTCTACTTTTTGCAGAGACATATGAGTCTTCCACACACCCACTTCCGCACATTTCTGGTTTTCAGTGGATTTCTGCTCCACGACCTATGCTATAGGGCAGGATACTTTGGGCCTCTGGTGGAGTTGCATGTTTGTACAGGTCGGTGTATACTCCTATTCGGTTGGTGTCTCAGGATACTTATGGCCGTTACTTGTGGCTTCAGATTACTGCATCCATCTTGGGGCTGGACCAGGACTTGTTTGTTGCAGTGTGCTACTTTGCTCCCCACACTTCAGTGTTTATGGATTTGGGAGGTGATCCTTTTCAGGCCCTTTCTGACGACGTTGCTAGACTCTCTCTACAGGGTTACATATTGCTTGCAGGGGACTTTAATGCTCGCACAGCCGCTCGCCAGACTGAGTTCTATGCTGACACACTCTCTCTTCATTCGTTGGATACCTCTTATGCCCGTTATTCTCAGGACTCATCAGCGATGGTTACTCTTTTTGGGGAACAGCTTCTAAGGTTGGCTCAAGCACATGGTCTCATTATCCTCAACGGTCTTCTTCAATGGCCATCCTCCTCTGCATATACTTGCCACCCATTTGGTGGCGGTCACAGCGTAGTGGACTATTTCATTGCATCTCCTACTTTATTGCCCCGCCTGGCATCCTTCACCATCTCTACCCCGTCCTCGCTGATCACTCTCTGCTCTACCTCTCCTTCTCCCCAGCGCCAAGTCCGCCTTCTCCTCCACCTTCCCTCTTTGTTCGACCCACCCGCTATCGTATACCTCATCAATCTCAGGCTTATGTTGCCCATGTCTCTCATCTTTTGGACCACTTTCCTTCCTCCTCTGATGTCACTACCCAAGCCTCCTTTTTTAAACACGCCTTGACTACTGCCGCTCATGCCATTGTGCCCCCTCGCCGCTTCTCTTCTCATCGTCGTACCCATAATAAATGGTATGACAACAACTGTTCTTTCTTCCAGAAATATGTCGAGTTCCTAAAAATGTCCAATTCTACACTGTTTTCTTCCGCAGAAAAGCAGCTTCATTCCCTTCTTCGCAAAAAAAATGTGGCCTACAATTCTTCCCATTCCTCCTACCTCCTTCGCTCCCTCCACTCTGCTTCCTTGGCTACTTTTTGGAAGATCTTTCTTCATAACCCCCTATCCATTGCACCCATCCCTCCTCAATCCTGCGTCGACTATGCTACCAACCTATATACAACTGCTCACCCTTCCATCTCTCTTTCTTCTCGTCCTACCCACTGTGACCTCTTTTCTCCTGACATGGTTGAAGCCACCATTTGCAAACTCAAGAACAATCGTACGTCTGACATTGACCTCCTTTCAGCCGAGCTCCTCAAACCAATTGCCAAACTCGCCTCCCCTTTCTTGGCCCGCTGTTTCAACCGCTCTATCGTTGATGGTTTCCCCTTACCTTGGGCCACCAATCTCCTTCATCCCATCCATGAATGTCCACAACTATTGCACTATTACCATGGCCAAGTTGTACGTCAGTATTTTCCAGAACTTCGTTACGGCAGAGGCTGATTCATGCGATTGGCCAGGCTGGCTTCCGCCGGGGTTATAGCACTCTTGATCATGTGCTCACTCTATGTACGATCATTGAGGAGGCAAAGCATATGGGCAAGAAGGTATTTGCTTGTTTCATTGATCTCTCTAAGGCCCTTGATACTGTTCCCCATCATCTTTTGATCAGCAAACTACGTCAGCTTGGCATTTCCGACTCTATTCTCGCGGTAGTGGTTGCTCTGTATGAGAGAGTTCTAGCACGTATTCGGCTGGGTACTGATTTGTCTTCTCCCATCCGTAGCACTGTTGGTGTCAAGCAAGGCTGTCCACTATCCCCTCCGCTGTTTGCACTTTATATTGATGATCTTGAGTGCGTCATTCATGAAGAAGGTGGAGATGGTTGCCCGCTGGCTCATTTGCTCAGCCCCATTCTGCTTTATGCTGATGACATTGTCCTGCTTTCTCCCTCACTAGAAGGGTTGCAATGTCACTTACAGGTCTTACATCGGTTTTGTGCTGCTTGGGGTCTCTCTGTTAACTTAAAAAAGATGAAGATCATGATTTTCAACACCAATCGACAAAGCCTTCACAATTATCAATTCTTCTATGACGGCCAGGAAGTTGACATTGTTGCCTCTTATACTTACTTGGGAGTCCTGTTTACTGCGCCCCTTCTTGGTTTCCGCCAGGCTGCATTTGCGCACATTTCCTCCGGTCTTTCAGCATTGGTCCAGTTCGAGTTTGGTTGTACAATGAATCATATTTTTGATCCCGCTACTAGATGCCGGTTGTTTCACACACGGGTGGTTCCAGCAGTGATGTATGCCTCCGAGATTTGGTTGCCCAGGACTTTCTCTCTGGGAGTGGGCAGGCATTTCTCGCATTCAGGCCACTATGTTGGGTCACATGATACGTGCCAACACCACCCCTCATGATATCCTATGTGCTGAGTTTGCTACTCCTCCGATCATCCTTGAGGGCTTTTTCCGCCTTATTCTTTTTGTTCAGCAGATTCAGGAGATTCGTGCATCTCCCCCGGATACATACATAGTTGTTGCGGTTACTTCTTCACGTGTCCTAGCTCATTCTCATGCCAAGCTATCCTGGTACCAGTAGACATCTAATCTCTTACGACATCTGGGCATCTCTATCATGGATCTTCCTCGTGGTACGCATTCATATATCCGAGGCTATTTATTCCGTCGATATATGCAGCAGAATTGGAGCTCCCTCCCACCTTCCCGCATTCGACTGAGCTATTACCAAACACATTTCCGCTCTCTGGATCCTTCTGGTTTGCCGTTGTTGCCGCTCTATCTCTCACAGCCCCTATCACACGACCTGCACTATCGTCTTGGGCAGTTGCGCATTTCCTCTCATCAGCTTACTATTGAGGCCGGTTGTGCATGAGATATTCCCCGGGAGCGTCGTCTATGTTGCTTGTGCTCGTTGCAGGAGGTGGAAGATGAATCCCATTTCCTCCTCAGATATCCGTTGTATTGTGAGATACGGGGGAGGTATTATTGTCTCTTTCGCGATGGCCCGCATACACTTAACAGTTTTGTCTCCTATCCTAATGCTCGTTGCTTGGGACTTCTTGTTCATGAGATGCTTACTCTCTGTCAGTCTCATTTGCCTGTACCAGATCACCTGGGGTTAGACTGTCAGCAGTTGCTTCTCACTGGCTTCTTTCGGACTCAAGCACATGCTGATGACTCCAATCATGAGATTCCTATCGCTGTGCCACCGCGGAAAAAGCCCAAATGTAGTCGGCACTCACCTCCATCGGGGCCCACTGTACGCTCCACTCAGCGAACACTTCACTCTTACTTTCGCTGATATGTACTTATTCTCCACCTGGCCCGGGTTGTGGGCATTGGTACTTTTTTTGTAGTTCTTCTATTATACTTGGCCCGGGTTGTGGGCTTATTTCATTTCTGCTTTGTTCTACTTTCATTCGTAGCTAGTTTATAGCATTCTACGACCACGTCCTCCTATGGATGATGCTCCCACTGTTGCTTGTACATATTTTCTTTTTGGTCTTATTCACCCACGAATGCCCAAAAGACGTTAATAAAGCTTTCTTTCTTTCTTTCTTTCTCTCTCTCTTACATGTTATCCTCATGGTGGAGGACATAGTGTAGTTGACTACTTTATTGGATCACCTGCTTTGATCCCTCACATCTCTGATTTTTCCATTACACCTCCTACCATTTCTGATCACTCACTCTTATGCCTCTCACTTGTTAGAGACAGAGAGTTAATTGCTGCTTTGTGGACTTCCGCAAAGCTTTTGACTCAGTTCCAAGACATCTCCTTTTCCAGAGATTATCTTCACTTGGCTTCACAGACGAGACTATTGCCACGATCATTACTTTATATGAGCGAGTTTGGGCGCGTTTCAGGGACGGTAGTGGTTGGTCCCCGCTGATACATTCTACCATTGGAGTGAAGCAGGGCTGCCCCTTATCACCTACTCTCTTTGCACTATATATTGATGACCTCGAGCGGATTATTCGTGAGGAAGGTGGAGAGGGCTGTCCCGTAGCAGATATTATTATCCCCATTCTCCTATACGCTGATGATGTGGTTCTTCTCTCATACTCTGCAGCTGGCTTACCGAGACACCTTTCTGCTTTACATCGCTTCTGTCAGCTTTGGGGATTGATGGTTAATACTAAGAAGACCAAGATTATGGTGTTCAACACCAATAGACAACATATGAGAGGTGTGACCTTCTACTATGATGGGTTGCCGATTGAGATTGTGACCTCTTACACTTATTTGGGAGTACTTTTCTCTGGTCCACTACTCACATTTCGACCAGTAGCCCTCACCAGACTCCGTAAGGGGCATACCTCTCTTGTTCATATGGAGAGATTATGTTCCACATATTATGTACAGGACCCTGCTACCAGATGCTTGCTATTTTCTGCCACTGTCTCCCCGGTTGTTTTATACTCTGCTGAGACTTGGTGTCCGGATTTATCATGTGATACTTGGAGGGATCTTACTCGTATCCAGATTCTCATGCTATGTTCCAGATCATTAACTTTCTTCACAGGATATCAGAGCTAGACACTTCCAGATACTTCATCACGCACCATTGCTGGACAGGGGGCCAAGCATTCTTGGTTTGGCAGTGTCTCAACCCTTCTTCAGACTTGGGGCTTATCTGTACTTGATCTTCCGAGCGGGACCCATGCTTATATCAGACAACATATTTATCATACGCACTATATGGTCACAGCCTGACCCTGATAAGGTCAAGATACATTTCTATGGCACACATCTACTACGGTTGGATACTACGGGTACTCCTATCCTTCCAACATATCTTACACAACCATTATCTTTTGGTATGAGGTACCGTACGGGACAACTTCGAGTCTCTTCTCATCCAAACTCCCATCGAAAACAAGGAAATTGCCTTCAATCAAGGATCTTAAGCCGCCAAAGTTTACTGGTGTAGTTGCAGTCCGCAACACAAAATGCAGTTGAAAACTGGATTCAAAAGTGGAGAAAGCCTTTCAGATGTGCGACATCGACGACGATGATCAGAGAATTGCCAAAGCCACTTACCACTTGCAAGAGAATTGGGTACCTTTGGACGAAAAGAACCAAGCCATGCAGTCCTGGACCAGTCTTAAGCAAGGGAATGCATCCGTGCAAGAGTATGCGGACAAGTACAGGGAAGCCCTAATGTGGATACCAGAGGAAGTCCCTATGTTCTCGCAGGTATTCCATTTGAGGAGGGATTGTGTGATAGCCTTCGGCTGTTTGTGAGGAAGGAGTAGGCTTCAAGTATCCGCAGGGCATTACAAATAGCCCTGTACTATGAGGATGGAAAAAAAGCCAAGGAGCCTAAAACACCTACTGCATGAGAGTTTTAGCGTTGAGAAAAGAGGAAATTCAAGAAATGGAAGGGTCAATCCTCACAAGAGCATGTTCAAAGTTCCAAGAAGAGTAAAGGTGCAGGTGCCTCGAAAGGAAAAGGGTGGTATGGGATGTCCAATGTCCAAGGGGGCCAGCGCTTTTAATTGCTATCGCCGCAAGACCAACTCTAAGGGAGAGGATATAAATCATCACCTCAACATATTTTCTACCAAAATGTCAAAAGATCACAATAGGCTTCCTAAATGTGACACAAATTCCAACAAGCGATAGGTGGTGAAGAAGCTGCCAAAATGTCAAAATAGTTTGCCAAGTAGAAAAAAATGTTGCCTAGTGGTAGTAGAAAATTCAGTAAACAATAGGTGGTGAAGAGGCTACCAAAAACTGAGTGAAGTAGGGAGCCACTTTTAGATGTAATATCTTGAGAAAAAGATATCCAATTGGCAAACCGTAAAGTGCAATGAGCTTGTTGAGAAACGAAAATGTAGAGATCCAAAAATGAAATTTAAAACAAAATCTTCTAAAACTGAAAATAGAATATTCCAGTTTGAACGAGGTTGAATTTTCAAAAACTTCACTTCTAAAACGTCAAAATGGAAAGAAAATGGATCTTAAGGATCAAGGAATGATCATAAATAGATTTAATCACATATGCAAAAAGAACAACTAGAAAAATTTAAAAGTGCAGAAAAAATTCCTTTTGAAAACTTTGCAAGATTTTTTTTTGTAAAGCTCTATTTGACATGAAACTTGGATCAATAGTCTTGCCTTAGCCTAATGCTCTCATCCATGTGATTGTCATGAAAAAGGATGAAAAAGATGGGTTCTTCCAAAAATTGAAAATTAGGCTAAAATTAAGAGTTTCCACAAATAGTATTTGGGATTCTCATTGGTCCATGTTTGCCCTAGAACATCCTTGAAGGGCATTTGAAAAGCATTTGACGTGGGTTTGAAGATCTAGAGAGGGAACACGTGTGTTTTTGGAAGCTTCCTGAGAAAGCACATTTTTTTTGAAAGATAGAGAAACCAGATATAAAATTGCAAGGTAGAGAGGTACGCGATCGCGCGTGCGCGCGCAAGAGAGAGAGAAAGAAAGAAAGCCTTATTAACGTCTTTTGGGCACCCGTGGGTGCATAAGACCAAAAAAAGAATATGTACAAGCAACAGTGGGAGCATCATCCATAGGAGGACATGGTCGTAAAATGCTATAAACTAGCTACGAATGAAAGTAGAACAAAGCAAAAGTGAAATAAGCCCACAACCCGGGCCAGGTATAACAGAAGAACTACAGAAAAAGTACCAACGCCCACAACACGGGCCAGGTGGAGAATAAGTACAATCAGCGAAAGTAAGTGTGAAGTGTTCGCTGAGTGGACCGTACAGTGGGCCCCGATGGAGGCGAGTGTCGACTACATCTGGGCTTTTTCTGCGGTGGCACAGCGATAGGAATCTCATCATTGGAGTCATCAGCATGTGCTTGAGTCCAAAAGAAGCCAGTGAGAAGCAGCTGCCGAGAGTCTAACCCCAGGTGATCTGGTACAGGCAGATGAGACTGACGGAGAGTAAGCATCTCACGAACAAGAAGTCCCAAGCAACGAGCATCCGGATAGGAGACAAAACTGCAAAGTGTATGCGGGCCATCGCGAAAGAGACAATAATAACTCCCCCGTATCTCATAATACAACGGAGAGAGAGAGTAAGAGAGAGAGAGAGAGAGAGAGAGAGAGAGAGAGAGAGAGAGAGAGAGAGAGAGGGTACAACATGGGAGGGGGATGGTACAATAGGGGAGCGCGAACCAGGGGGTAGGGCACGAGGGGCCTAGGTTTAGATTTTTTTTTTTATGTTAATGTCTTAGGATTAGGTCATACAAATTTGGCCATAGGTTTTTTTGGGCTTTTTGTCTCTCTTTTTTCTAACGTAATTGGCAAACGTAGGGCTAGGGTAGGCGAAGATAGGGTTAGGGCAAAAGCAAAAATCAGTAAAAAACTGGCGAAACTTCAAAATGAAACGACTGAAATTTTTTTACAAAGAAACGAAACTTCAAGAATGAGAGGAAGAGCTTCTCTCCCAAAGTCTATGGGATAGCGAAGGCATAGTAGACGCCTAATTTGCGGATGTTCAGACTTGATTTCCAGCGATGGGCTCTTCCCACAGGGTGTGTGATCTCCAAAATATTAGACTCCAAATCCGAAACTTTAATCAAAACCTAGCATATCCAGTACATAGCGATCTAAAACTTTGATCCCTATTGATTTCCCTGCATGTACAAACGTCAGAAAGCATAAAACATGGTGGAGCTGGCTACCTTGTCTCCTCCCAACCTTTGAAGTTTGCTACATAGATTATGATAAGGAATGCCTCTCTTTAGGCTCACTTTATGTAAAATCCTCAAGCACCCCTTAACCCGGACCCATCCTAACATCGACACATGGTCAATTCCATGCACAATCAACACTTGCCACTTGGCAGTACCCTGACACGTAGGCAAGTGAGTAGGCTGACATGTGTCACTCCTACACTGGACCGAGTGTCCTAGTGAGCATATGACACGTGTCCAGTCAAGGACATGTGTCACTCATTCACTGGACCAAGTGTCGCACTGAGCATATGACATGTGTCATGTTGACTAGTCAACTCCTACTTTTTAGGAGGTTAGTCCAACCACTCCCAATTAATGACCAAATACCCTGCACAAAAGCAACATGCGACTCAGAGGCTCAAAAGCTCAATTAACATTTTTATTTACATTTTTGTTACAAAGCTCACCACAGGCTGGTGATTTAGCCATTTCTGTATTTACAAAACGTACATCTGTACATAAAACAGTAGACAACTGGGACAAGGAGTAAAAGCTATAGGACTAGTTAATGTACCTATTCTAGTTCCAAATATTATTTTTCATCATTTAGATATGGCATATTGCAGGTTTATCGGTAGTTAGATAATGATTGTATTTGGTCCTTGTTCAGATCACATTCCACATATGGTTGTTGTTGCTTATCTCAAACTGATGCTTATGTATTTCTTCCATATCTTTGTCCTTTAATATATTGATCTGCTCTAGTTGATACTGATGTTATACACTCCTGGGGTTTATGGATTCCTTGTAGTGTTGATCCTATTTTTCTGGCTACTACTAAATATTATTGGGCATTATGGATACATTGGGTTGTTGCACATGTGTTCATTCCAACTGTTTGTTAGGGAAATCTATTTATATTTTGAGTTCCTTCGCATTTATGATTGCTACCTATTGCTTGGTCTTCAATGAAGTTGTGTTGCTACTATGGTTGCCGCATTAAGATTCTTCTATGGCATTCTTGGGCCATTCGACTAGCTTTGGATCTTTCACTAGTTGGGATCCTACATGACAACACTTTCTTATGGCATTTTTGGGAAATTAGAGTGCCTTGAGTGACGTACGACATTGTTCTGATTCTTTATGTCTTGCATCTACATTGACTTATTATTGTTTCATAGTGGTATCATGATGACCATACATTGGAGATATATTTACAACATGATTTACAGTTGATGTGCTATGCTTTGTGGATTTTTATGTGTTGCTTTTGGAATACTTGTTGTGACAACGTATGTCCCCTCCTTCAATATCTCCATTGGTTGTATATATTTTCTAATAGTTATATTTTCACATTTGTTCATAATTGAAGATTACCATGGTTGTTGTTTGGGGCCTTTTTTCTAGTTTTTGATGTTTAGTCATCTTTTTAAGCCCTCCTAGAAAAATAGTATCTTACGGTAACTTTCCAAAAAGAGAAACATTGTGCAACTATGGAGTATAAAACAATATAAAATTATATCATTATTGATGTCCATATCAATATCATAGATTGACATGTGTGATAACATGCTCAAAAATCAAGTTTCCTTCTAGCTCAACGAAATGAAGAAAGCTGAAATAAGAGAGTGGTACTGGATGTGCCTTAAGTGAACACATAATGTACACTTGGATGGACATATCTTGATGAGATTTGCGCATATGTGGGTGTTGTTATAAGTTCACTGTTGTCCAAAGAGAAAACAATAGGGTAGATATATTTTTAGTTGGTAACAAAAGAATTTCATGTATGTGTCTCTGTGTCCCCTATATGCCTCTTTACGATAATTTGATACTAGTCTTAAGAAAAAAATGATAAGAAATTGGAAGTAGGCACTGTGATATGGTTTGATCTCATTGTTGGGTTTGATCTTCAAACACTTCGTCAACTGAATATTTACAATTACCTATGACATAGAGAGAGAGAGAGAGAGAGAGAGAGAGAGAGAGAGAGAGAGAGAGAGAGAGAGAGAGAGAGAGAGAGAGAGAGAGAGAGAGAGAGAGAGAGAGAGAGAGAGAGACTTTATTTTTACTTTTATGAGACAAAAGTGAGTTCAAAGTGTTATGCATACCTGTTGACAAACTTCAAAATTTTCTCAAGAGCGCAAATGCAGCATCCTAGACAACTCATCGTAATTGAAGGTAGCCAAGCAATACTCCTCAATTTCTTAAATTTTTTGTTGAGGTACTGAAAAATCATCCTTACAAGTTGAATAACAGCAACAATTAACGACCCCAATGCTATGGATCCCAAATGGTATGTAACAGCCCTGTACAATGATGTTATCATGGTAGAAGATGCGAGTGAAGAATCTCCTCTGCACCAATAATATGATGAAAATATTCCAGCAATCACAACATAGCTAAATCCAACGATAAATTGCCATGTCCAAAGAAGTCCAAATAGATGATAGATAAGCAAGTAGCGAGTGGTGTAGTCCCATGTTAAGCTATAGCCACCTCCACTGTATTTAACAACTTGGCTATCAGAATACAAGAAAATTGCAACCACAAGCCACCAGGCAACCAACATGACTGCCATTAGAAAAGGAAGAAAAGGAAAAATGAGAATGGATGGCATTGATTCCATAGCCCTACTAGCAACTTTGACGCAACCGATTGCAATGACAACTCGCTGACATAATAGAAGTGTGAATAGGATCAATAACCCTGAGAATGCACTTAGGATATAAGCAATGTAGAGAAAGATTTTCTTATCATTTTTTGAAGGATCAAATAATGAGGGCATTGGTTTTATTGCTTCATCCAACTTCCTCCCAATCTCAGATCCAGGTATCTTTGCTGCATAAACATGTGTTCCTTTAGGAGTACATTTTGCATATGTACTTTATGTGAGAGAGAGAGAGAGAGAGAGAGAGAGAGAGAGAGAGAGAGAGAGAGAGAGAGAGAGAGAGAGAGAGAGAGAGAGAGAGAGAGAGAGATTTTGGTATTTGTGCATGAGAGTCAATGATGCTTGATTGTGGCATTAAATTTCTACGTCTTGTATGCTAGAATTCATGTTATATCACTAAAATTGAAGGCAAAAAAGTTATCTTGGCTATCAATACAAACATAGATTGAAAAACTTTTCAAAATGCTGAATGAGAGATTCTCTACAAATTTGCTTTGATGCATTAGTACATCTATTTATTATCAACAATTTTTATGCATTGCTTGTTATGATTCTACGGAAAGATCAGCCAAATAATTTCATGAAATAAAGACCCCATTCTTGGACTAGTAAGAGAAAGACCAAGAGTTTCATGCATATGTTGAAGGATATTTCTATGATCATCTTCAACGTTAGGAGAACTCACTTGCGTCATCAATATCAATGATTAGCAAGTTGATGGGTGCAGCTGAATGAGGATGTCATGGTAAGAAAGGAAAGGTAATGACATGAATGAAAAATGTGGAATATTGTGTGGTGTGCATAATTACATGAGGATCATATGAGATATATTGAAAAACTTTGTGATATAATTCCCTTTCATAGAGAGCTAAAAGGTAAATGGTAAAAATATTTTCTTATGAGTATTTGCTCACAAAGTAAGAGTTTTTGCAAACATAAAACTGAATTTTGCACTTACGTGATGATCTTTCGATAATATGCAGATGAAACAAACAGTAATCCTATTGATGATGCATTATTTCTGAATTCCAATCATTTGATATTTAAGATCAGATCTTTCATTGTGAATTTAGCCTTTGAAACAAATAAGTTATAGACTCAATCTATGAATACTATATCAATGAAGCATAAATGACTATAAGAGACAAAATCAATCAATCCACCATAAGAATGGCCAAGAGCATCTGATATAATCAATGGCTAAAGCTCTACAAGCAATAGCAAATGACTAATCTACCTAATGACTAAAGAAAGACTAAACCAGAATATAAGCTATGTAATTATCAAATGAAAGCCCTATATATACTATCTAGAGGCCCTTACTATAACCTTCTGGAGATTATGGCAACTTAGGGTTCTTGGGTCTCATAAGGACATGCCCTCAATGGTAATGGCGTAGTACCTTAGGGTAGACTAGCTAAGGGCTATTCCCAGTACATAACTCTCCCCCACCTTAAAACATTGTCCTCAATGTTGGCCCCAAGCAAAATCTGTGGTAATAGCCAATCATATAAACAATCTACGAAATAATCTGAGTACTTAGAACAGGAGGAGAAAAATGCATAAACTAATGGAAATACTAAAGGAGAGGACATAAGTCGTCACACTAGGTACCAAAAGCACCATAGTAAGCATAATATATCAACTGTAAAATAACGCTAATCTGAAAGCACTGGCTATGAACTAATGTAAATGCATAAAGGAAACCAAGCGAGAAGGAAACTTGCTCAAGGTACTTTGATAGCCCAAGAAAGCCGAATAGCCCAGGAACAACACAGAAAAAGAACAGCTTGACAATCGGATAAGCAACTCAAGAACAACATTGGAGATGAAGAATGCCAGAAAACATGAAACCAAAATAGATCATCTTGACAAACAACAACTGGAATGGACACCTGTGCAAGCCAAGGTATCCGCAAGGCCCAAGAAGGTATAGCAATATTCAGGAAAAAGAAGTCAACACTCCAAAGGATCCATAAATCCCAAGAGTGTACAAAATCAGCATTGACTATAGCAAAGTCATACATAAAAGCACAAGGATACTGAAGGATCCATACATAGTCATCTAGAAGGATCGCAAAAGTTAGAGAGCATACAACCGAACCATCATGAAATGTAAAACCATGTGACATATGGAGATCTGCTAGAGGAGTAACTATAGAACCGAGAAAGTATCAAAACAATGAGCATAGGCTACAATATCTGTAGCACGACACTCAGGATCGACAGCAAAGCATGCAACATTGGCAATATCAGCATCCACACCAAGGCATCCAACATTGGCAATATCAACATCAACTTGTAGATGTGACTCGAACTCACGATGTGAGACAATGACTGACTTAGGTAAATCAATGACTATCTCAAGTAACTCGCCCTCACAATAAGAATGAACCTCGCTCATGGAAGAAAGCTCAAAAATACACTCGGAAGGAGCACTCACAATATCTATGACACAAGTGTCATGTGCAGAAGGACTTTCAAAAGCTAACGCATCAGGGGATAATGGAAGTAGGCGAAGCACATGTAGAAAGACTGGCCACTTAGAGATAGATGGAAGAGAACGGACATAGGCCAACCACTTCGCCTTAGCAGAACCTCCTAATAGGAAAACTGCATCAACAATCTGTTGAAAATTAGTACAATTATGGCAATAAGTGTCAAAGTAACACTGAAGACATGTCAAAACTATAAAGGGAATAGGAGTTACAGACTCGGCTCAATACATTCGCCAGGTCCTTTATTACTTATTGTTATGCTTATTACTTTACTGTTATACCCTTTTTATTCATGTATTGGCCTTTGGCCCCATTTATTCATTTATTAGGTACTTGGCCATATGATATTGGAGTAGGGGCCCTCTTGTAGAAGGGCGGACTATTATCCCTCATCCATTTTGATTAGGTTCTCTTACATTAAGGCTCCATTTAAGGGCTTCGAGAATCAAGTGAGACGGAAAACAAAAGCAACTTAAGAACCGAACAACAGAAAAGGAACGTAAAACATAAATATAGAAAATAGAGTGGATCAAAACGATCGATAAGAGCAGCATAGTAAAATGTAAGTAAAGACAAAAATAAACTTGTAAAATCAGAAGAGAGCATATGAATAGAACAGTGCTTGCGAAAAACTGACAAATACAAAACAGCCCAATTGTTAGAATTCATTTTTAATCGCTTCATAATAGATTTATAGATTTTTTGTTTGGCTCAAAATCAATTAATTTTAGTAATAAATCTTAGGTTTTAAGGTTTTATTTTAACTTTTTATCGATTCCATAATGGGTTTGTGGGTTTTTTATAAGGTTACTATAAAACTTTTTTACGAGCACTAGAATAAAAATGAATTGAGGTAGCAGGTGTGCATGGGTAGGCAGGGGCACACGGGCGCACGGAATAAAATTACACTTAGTCTTCTAAATCATGTGCACACGGGCGCACGGATATGGGGCATTGGGGGACCCCCTGCATCTTGGACGCACTGACCATTTTGGCCCCAGCTTTTTTTTATTTAAAAATTAATTTTTTATTCACGGAAACCTGCCCAGGGACTCTGCCCAAGTTTTTGTGATTGACACGTGTTTCTTTATCTCATAAGTTCTTTGCAGTTCCTCCAAGAGGGGAATGCTTAAGGAGTGCACTGCAGGGGCACCCTGCACTGCTGGCCCCACTCCATCCAATGGTGATGGATGGAGATGCACCTAGAAAGAGGGAGATCAATGTATGGGCAGCAATGGAGGGAAAAGGAGCTAGCCATGGAAAGTCAACGGTGGAGAGAGGATAATGGGCATTTCTGGAGAGGTGCATAGCTAGTTGGAGCACTGCAGGAGTAGACAGCGATGGAGAGAATATAATGAGCATTTCTGGAGAGGTGCGTAGCTAGGTGGAGCATTGCAGGAGTAGACAATGATTAGAGAGAGGCAGGAGATAAGGTAAAGAAGAGAGGAGAAAATCTTAGGTAGGTAGCTAGGTAGGAGGAGCAAGGAAGCGTTAGAGGAGAAGTGGGGCGATGGCAGGGCTGTGAGAGAGAAGAGCAGGCAGATGGGGCAGCGATGGAAGAGCTGGTAAGAAGAGAGATGAAGATCTGGCAACAATCAGCCCTCCCACAGATCCAAATTAAGATTCGGCTGAAGAGATGAAGATCTACCAATTTGCACAAAATACTAACAAAAATTAGAGAAGGAAAGAAGCACTTCTAAATGTTTAGGAAAGTGCTTTGATACCAAGTTATAAACAAGAAGAAGCTATGATACCAAGTTATAGACTCAATCTATGAATGATGTATCAATGAAGCATAAATGACTAAGAGCCCAATGGCTAAAGCCCTGCAAGCAATACAAGAGGACTAATCGACCTAAGACTAAACCAGATCATAAGCTATCTAATCAGAAAATGATAGCCCTATATATACTAATAGAATAAAAATTATGATTTATTTACTATTGTTTTTTTCTTTTCTTGGAGAAGAGGCCCTTATTGAAAGCTTTCAGAGATTAGGGCAACTTAGGATTCCTGCGTCCCATAAGGACAGGCCATCAATGGTCATTGCCTAGTGCCTAAGGGTAGCCTAGTTAAGGGCTATTCTTAGTAAATAACTCCTACCAAGTTTGGCCTCCAGTATTGGCCTAAGTTGGTATAAGCATATTTTCACATTGCGACTCAGTTCCAACTTAGATTCCCCCTTAAGGATTGATTCCTTCTCAAGGTGTGGTTTGTCCCTATGATTAGTATGCCCATTTTCTTACAATCACTCATCAATTTACAGTGAAATGATGCACAACTTTTGTTTAATGAGCTATTTCAAATGCATGGTTCTCCTAGAAAACCTTAATGAAATTGCCCGATTAGACACTTATGGGTGCTGCATACCATTGCTTTGCTAAAGGCCAATCTCTTACGGGCATCCTCTGCATACAATGCTCCTTTCACTTTCCAGGGCTACCTATAAATAGAGACTGGTGCTAAACTAACCTGATATTTACCAATGCTATTTGGCACCTTGGATACCATGTGTTATCAGAATGCTGTGTGAAACATCTCATGGTGTCAGTCCAAAATGGCAGAAATATCATTCAGAACTGGAGCTAAAGAAGCGCAAAAGAAAGGGGCAGGGCAATGGCATGTCTATGAGGCAGCAGCAAGCCGTTGTTAACTCAAAGCTAGTGAGTTTGGGCTGCAGTGATATAGCTATCCTAGAGCTACTCACTGCTTGGCAACAAGGAGGAGCAAAAGGAAGAAGGAAACGGAGGAATAAGAGAGGTAACAGAGACATAAGAAAGGGAAGGAGGCAGAGTTCTAGTGGTAGTTGCATAAAAGGTTCTCTGAAATATTACAAAGCTCCCTTATGCTTTTTGAACATCAATTTTATTTTGCTATGCCAATAAAAGTGATTTCATAATGAGAATGTCTAGGTTGTCTCAGATTCTAAATAATATGACTTGAGTTGTCAGCATCTTAATTAGAAAACATAACTTACTAAAAAACCTTCATTTTCTATACCTGCTTTCACATAGCAGATGATTGTGAACGCAATGAAGACCACGTTGATGAGTATGATAGTTGTCCAGATCATAAGACCCGTGTAAAACCGCAAAATAAAGATCCATAGAAATGACAAAACCAAACCACCAACAAGTCCACATACAACAATTATTGCCCAGCCTTTGATTATATCTGCAAGATACTGTTGAAGTCTGCAACAAAATTCCCACTTTAGCATGATGATGCTTAGGGTGTATTCGAAAGAAATACTCATGTAAGTACATTGATTATTCTTGGAAGATTGTGTCACCCAATGATGTAGTAAATAACTTCTGTTCTCAGCAGGTTATCCTCCAACAAAAGATTGTATAGATAACAGTTTTGCTTTTTAAGTTGCATACAAATTGATTCTACATTTCTACACTTATTTTGTATACCTTAATAAAATCTTAGGGAATGCTTAAACATGCAAGCATGCAATTTTGTCATCAGAATGTCATTGAAAAGAACATGGAGGCAGCACCTTCCTCAAATGGTGAGTATGGATAAGGGCTAAAGAGTACTGGATATAAAAATATTATGAGTCTGCACTTAGAAAAACTTCATCCTTAACTGACCACACATCTTACATATCTCATGGTGAGTGTTAGATGCATGTATGTCATCAATTGACGACCATAGTCTACAAACTGATGATGTTTTCAAGAAGCATAAAAAAGTTTGGCAGACAATATTTCAGTGTGTATAGGCAAGTTTTAGCTGGCCTGACTAAAATGAAGTAGACTGAGCCTGACTAATGTGGAATGTGAGTTCTACCCAAGCTAGAAGAAGAAATTTCCAAGTCTAAGAATTTTTAGCTGTGTTGGAACAACGTTCTACACTAGAGCATTCTAAAACTGCAGAACAAAATTTGGAACTCTGTTTTTCTCTCAGAATTTGTCATTTTCATAATGTATTACATATAATGAATCATATTCGAAAAATCCTATAAAGTGGTTGGAGGATGATACAGTCTGGAATATAGGGTTCCATAATAGGAGAGTTTAGAGTCTCAAGTTGTTCCATCTCTAGAAGTTTGAAGTCAGTCCGCCAATGAAGCGTCTCAATGATTTAAAGATTGACAGAGAAATATTGTGAGCAGAAGTATCTTGACAACCCTTCAAATACCAGGATTCGTAGGATCACAGAGAAGTAAAATAAGCTGGAGTTTTGTTAGTGGTTTAGTACCCCTCAAGTTAGTACATGTTACATGTGCTAGAAATTAATGTTTATTTGCACCCCTAATGTTGGTTTGGCCATGCCTGCGAGCTATTTTAGGGGCCATTTCTATTTTTAGTTATCAAAGTCAAAGTCCTAAAGTCAAATTGATTAGTCTTGCATGTACAAGGGCGCACTAGTTCTAGAATAGAACATGAATTTACACTTTGAGATTTTATAAGGGCTTAATAAAATATTAAGTGCTTTGGATCTTGACAATTGTGAGTTTTTTTCGACGTCAACTTCTTCTGGTGACTTCTCAAGGGAAGAGGAGTGTTGATTTATTGATTCAGGTGCATTGAAACATATGACACCTAGGCGAGATTGGGTATCTAGGTTTCAAGAACTAGATGATGCATCAAATGTGAAGTTGAGAGATAACTACACATTTGATATAAATGGCATTGGAAAAATACAGGTTCAACCACGTTTAGGAAAGATTGGAGACATAAAGGATGTGCTTTACGTACCAGTAGCTGAGGGCAATCTTGCAGGAAGGTTGTACAAACTTCAAGCTCAAGGTGGGTCATCAAGCAAGTGTTGTGGATATTGGTTCAGTAAGTAAATTATGGCACAAAAGGTTTGGACATCTGAATTTCAATAGTCTACAAGTCCTAAGGAAATACAATATGGTTACTGGTTTCCCTCAAGTTGTTTTTGATCACAAGTTTTGTGAGAGCCGTGTCTTAGGGAAACATCATGTTAAGAAATTTCTGTCTAGTACTTTTAGGGCGAGAAATGTTCTAGAACTTGTTCATCCATATTTGTGTGGTCCTATGAAAACTCAGTCTTATGGGGGAGCAAGTTACTTTATGGTCTTTGTTGATGATTATTCTAGGGCAGCAAGTGAAGCAATATGGTTACGAAGGATTCTACAGGATCTTCATATGGTACAGGATACACCTATAGTACTTCAATGTGATATACAAAGTTGTATTAAACTGGCGAAGAATCCAGTTTTTCACAGCAGGACAAAGCACCTCGAAGTACAACAACACTTCATCAGAGAAAAGATTCAAAGTGGTGAAGTGGAGCTTATTTATTGCCCTATAGAAGAGCAAGTTGCAAATATCTTTACCAAAGGACTTGAAATTTCAGAAGTATAGAGAATTTCTAGGAGTACTAGATAACAAAGTAAACATTAAGCCCCTAATGTTGGTTTGGCCATGCCTGCGAACTATTTTAGGGGCCATTTCTATTTTCAGTATATCAAAGTCAAAGTCCTAGTCCTAAACTCAAGTAATTAGTCTTGCGTGTACGAGGGCGCACTAGTTCTAGAATAGAACATGATTTTTCACTTAGAAATTTAATAAAGGTCTTTACCCAAAATAGAGAGCAACTATAGTAGACAACTTTTTGCTTTTGCTTTTTGCTTTATGCTTTATGCTTTTAGCTTTTTCTAAGATATAGAGAAATTATATGAGTGCTATGCTCATTGTAGAGAGCTATGCTCATTTGTCAATTAATCTAAGTTCTCTTTAATCTCTTATTGTGATCTTGATTGGTGTGCGTGAGTGCTAATATGATTTTCACTCCTATCTTGAATTTGAGCATCAAATTTTAACATCATTGTCCAAAATACATAAATAGTAACCAGTCAATTTACTATTGAGCTTTGAACTTCATTCAACCACTAGATTGTTATTTCGTCAAGATTTTCTACAAACGTAGTCTTTTTCACTTACACTATCAAATTCAGCAAAAAATCTCACAAAGAAGTGTGCAGCATTTCCAAAGGCAGTGCAACTATGTTTAGAAATATCAGATTGTTATAGTGCTAACATATTAAGCATGAAGAAACACTTTGGGTGGCCTATTCTAGTGGGCGACAACATATCTGTTTACAGTGTCTTGCATGATACCACCTAGTATATTTGTACTAGTCGTAGCTGTTAATAATGGCAAGGATATATTAAAAATATTTCTCATATCGTATTAAATTAGTTTGTATCATTCTCCTGTAGTGTACGGAACAGTGTTCCTATACGTTTTACAACAAATCAAAATATTTTTTCAACACATTTCTTTTTAAATAAAAAATTCAAAAATATTTTTACGTTCCATTCGTATGAACACGATACATTCCATACCAAAACATGATACATTCCATACCAAAAGGTACAGAATATGCATTTATAGACTATAGTTACTAATGGTGTCATTGTGTACCTTATCATGTTTTTTCAGCTTCCATAGTTAACCGATCCATTGGTGCAAAAGAAGAGTAAATTATTGCTTAGTGTGAAAGTTACAAAGTTTGCCTTGCTGCTTGGTAAAGGTTTATGTCTAACCTGCCCTTGTTAAAGTCTTTGCTGACTTTTAGTAGTATGCTTTTCATTGTGCTTAATGTACTGTTGGAGGCAACATTAGAGCCCATTGCATCATTTAAAAGTTCAGCTGGTGGTATAGGAAAGCACTTATTAAGAATAGTAAAGGTAGGGAGGATCACTCGATAACAAGGTCCAGTCCCTGTTAATCATGTATTGCCAGCAGACAAAGACAGGTTAGTAACATAGAGCTAGAACGAAAAAATAAATAACAATTACTTAATAACACCTAGGTTAACTTTGTTAGTTGTCTACATACTATGTACTTGATGATTAGAGGATACAAAAGTGATAGTTAAACTTCAAGAGTATGTATCAAGAACATGCACTGAATAGAAACAGAGTCAGATTACAATTCAATGAAAAGAGCTATTATTAGTTACCGAGAAACTTTGAATACGTGACTAAGTAGTCTGAACGTCTGAAGCATTACAAATTAGAACGTTTTTGGTCCAAGGTTAGGAAGAATTAATTTATCAATTCAGGCATGGATTCTAATATAGTTTCTAGGTGTTCGAGGTTGTTCTGAGTGTTGTTTTGAATAATTATCAAATCAACAACAGAAATTTAGGAAAAATTATGTTTATATGCCTAGTTTGATACAATTTTGTCCTTCATATGTTTTGTTGGACAAATGTCTATTTAGGTGCTTATCAGTTGAAATTCAAAAAATGTAAAAATGCACTACGAATCGTACCAATTAAGGAGGAAGTCATCTCCGTGCCTGTCAGATTGCTGAAATAACTTGTTTCCCATTGTCCTCTGTAGGTGCAGACATAAGAGGAGGTCTGTGTCCATAAAAAAACCAATATCAATTTAGTGTATGGCAAAAGAACATGATTAGTGGTGTGAAAGTTTTATTGTATTCTTCCCATATTAGAAAGTTTAAAAAAATGACCAAACATAGAAACCAGGTCAATACTTTCTCAAACATCTTACAAGCTTATGTAGATGAAAATCTAAAACACTCCAAGAAACCTCACTTCTAAAAAAAAAAATGCAAGCACGTTCAACAAAAGTTAACTTTTTGGTTTCTTAAGAAACATTCATGAGCATAGCTTGTATCTAGAACATTACCTCAATCTTGCTTATTCACCTTATATTGCAACATTGCCTAATCATATTCCAAGGCAACAATGGCTTCAAATGATGCCTTCTTCAAATTTTTGTCAGAATCGATCATCTTGTGGGAGCAGTTCTTTTCTCCATGGCTTGCAACCTCTTTCTAATCATTGTACCCTCTATACCAACCACACTTTCAACATAGATTCCTTTTGTGTTTCTTAGTTACTCGGGTGCAAATTTTCTTTAACTTGGAAATATCTATTTACCCTTTCACACACCATTCATGGTTTTAGATGCTTTAGAATCACAATAGAGCTAGCATAATCTGCTCCACCCAGCCTATGCATTCTCCTCTTATAGAGAATGCCCCACCTAGCCCAGTGTAAGCTGATGGGATGATTTGTGCCATGTGTTTTGACATCTCTGCCAGTTCACATGACACCTAGCTATTACTTTGCATCATAGATGCACTACGATTCTGAATCGCAATTCAGAATCGCGGTCCGAATCGCGATTCGGAAAAAAAACCAGAATCATTTAGAATCGTTTTTTTTTTGGGCAATATGGGTATTAGATGAAAGCTTTGATTAAGAGCATTATTACTGTGTAGTGATTCTCCCTCTCTCTCTCTCTCTCTCTCTCTCTCTCTCTCTCTCTCTCTCTCTCTCTCTCTCTCAGATCACAACAAACTGAACAAAAACCAGCTGAATCATGCAGCACAAAAACCATGTTGAATCATTATGAACCATACTGAACCTTAAATGCAACATTTTTTAACCATATAGAATCGTTTTTCAACCATACTCTCTCTCTCTCTCTCTCTCTCTCTCTCTCTCTCTCATTTGCTCATCCCCATTCTGCTTTATGCTGATGACATTCTTCTGCTTTTTCCCTCACCAGAAGGGTTGTAGTGTCACTTACATGTCTGACATTGGTTTTGTGTTGCTTCGGGTCTCTCTATTAACTTAAAAAAGACAAAGATCACGATTTTCGACACCAATCAAAAAGTCTTCACAATTATCAATTCTTCTATGACGGCCAGGAAGTTGACATTGTTGCCTCTTATACTTACTTGGGAGTCCTGTTTATTGCGCCCCTTCTTGGTTTCTGCCAGGCTGCATTTGCGCACATTTCCTTCGGTCTTTCAACAGTGGTCCAGTTCGAGTGTGGTTGTACAATGAATCATATTTTTGATCCCGCTACTAGATGCCATTTGTTTCACACACGGGTGGTTCCGACGGTGATGTATGCCTCCGAGATCTGGTTGCTAGGACTTTCTCTCCAGGACTAGGCAGGCACTTCCCGCATTCAGGCCACTATGTTGGGTCGCATGATACGCGCCAAGACTACCACCCCTCATGATATCCTATGTGCTGAGTTTGCTACTCCTCCGATCATCCTTGAGAGCTTTTTCCGCCTTATTCTTTTTCTTCAGCGGATTAAGGAGATTCGTGCATCTCACCCGGATACATACATAGTTGTTGAGGTTACTTCTTCACGTGTCCTAGCTGATTCCCGTGCCAAGCTATCCTGGTACCAGTAGGCGTCTGATCTCTTACAACATGTGGGCATCTCTATCATGGATCTTCCTCGTGGTACGCATTCATATATCCAAGGCTGTTTATTCCGTCGATATATGCAGCAAACTTGGAGCTCCCTCCCACCTTCCCGCATTTGACTGAGCTATTACCAGACACACTTCCTCTCTCTGGATCCTTCTGGTTTGCCATTGTTGCCGCTCTATCTCTCACAGCCCCTATCACACGGCCTACGCTATTGTCTTGGGCAGTTACGCATTTCCTCTCATCAACTTGCTATTGAGGCCGGTCGTGCATGGGATATCCCCCAAGAGCATCAGCTATGTTGCTTGTGCTCATTGCAGGAGGTGGAAGATGAAGCCCATTTCCTCCTCAGATGTCCATTGTATTATGAGATACGGGGGAGGTATTATTGTCTCTTTCGCGATGGCCCGCATACACTTCGCAGTTTTGTCTCCTATCCTGATGCTCGTTGCTTGGGACTTCTTGTTCCTGAGATGCTTACTCTCCGTCAGTCTCATCTGCCTGTACCAGATCACCTAAGGTTAGACTCCCAGCAGCTGCTTCTCACTGGCTTCTTTCAGACTCGAGCACATGCTGATGATTCCGATGATGAGATTCCTATCCCTATGCCACCGCGGAAAATGCCCAGATGTAGTCGCCACTTGCCTCCATCAGGGCCCACTGTACACTCCACTCAGCGGACACTTCACACTTACTTTCGCTGATATGTACTTATTCTCCACCTAACCCGGGTTGTGGGCATTGGTACTTTTTCTGTAGTTCTTTTGTTATACCTGGCCCGGGTTGTGGCCTTATTTCACTTTTGCTTTGTTCTACTTTCATTCGTAGCTAGTGTATAGCATTTTACGACTACATCCTCCTATGGATGATGCTCCCACTGTTGCTTGTACATATTTTCTTTTCAGTCTTATGCACCCACGGGTGCCCAAAAGACGTTAATAAAGCTTTCTCTCTCTCTCTCTCTCTCTCTCTCTCTCTCTCTCTCTCTCTCTCTCTCTCTCTCTCTCTCTCTCTCTCATGTACTCTACGATATTATATTACACTTTACGTGCCCTTCGTAACACTTTAAATGGATGTTTTCTCTTTTAATACCAAACCAATTTAAAATGCCTTACGATACCAAACTTAGATGTATGGCCAAACTTTTTTTTTAAAACTTGTGGTCTTTTGGTGGGAAAGTTGCTTCTCATTGAAGGGCTAAGATTTATGCACTTTGCAAGTATTCGATCCAACGGTGTGTAACTACAACCAGCTGATGCTTCTAGAAGCAATGAATCTTCTATTTAAGGAGAAGAGACTACAACCCTAAGGTCCAGTCTTTATGCTTTCTTCCTCTCTTGCTTGGTTTATTTCTCCATTGCTGCTAGCTTTGCTGGGTGAAGAGGTTTTCTGCTAGAAACGAAAGGAAGGATAATCGTAGGAAAGCTACTGCGACTAAAGGTAAGAAGTCTCATGTTGGTTAGACTGTATGACTGTTATTTGCTGAGGAAATGCCTCTGCTAGCCATGCGGTGATGCATACAAGCTTATGTAATGGAATGATGGCTATAGATTGTCACTTCACATTTGGATATCTACCAAAGACTTCCGTAAGAGGGCGCATTGACAACTGATAATCTGCTCACAGGTATGTATCTTTTTTGATAATGAGATATGTCTCTTGACAGAGATTTTGCATGGATTGAATAGGTGCACTTTTGAATGGAAACTTACATACAAAAATGATGGGCGACTGGCCGCTGGTCAGCGGAAAGGCGGCCAGTATGCCGCGCCCTCCTCAATAAGTTGTGCTTCGTACATATGAACACTTTCATATATGTTGTATGAGCATATGTATGCTATCAAGAATGGATGGAGCACTTATCATATGTTGTTCTTCTGATATATAACCGCTCTACTATGGTACTGTATGCTGTTCCAGCGAGTAGATGAGAAGTTATATGGCCGCCCTACATAGCTATGGTCTGCCTCTGATTTTAAACGTTGAAGATGGCCACTTCAAATCGCCCATTCATCTTGTTATGTGATGATTATGAGTGGCAATACGTTCAATATGCTTCTGCTTATGGTATTAAGAAGTGCCACCTTATGTGTATAAGCATAATACTACAAAGTGGAATGTAAGCTTTGCATGCATGCTATAGCTGCTAACGGTTGAATGTGATAACATACCTAATGCTTCGTAGAAATGCTTATTCTGCATGCGATAAATGCAACGATCTGAACATGTATGACAATAATATTGTTCTTGGTATAAAGGTAAGATTTGATTGGGTAGTATATCAATATAAGAACTGTGAGTTTCTACCATACGACTACACTATTACATGTGGTGTGTCATCAATAGTACGTAAGCGGTTTTTTTACTCAGAAAAGAAGAAGATGGGTAGCTCACAAGAAATTACTTCACCACACATCCAGGTATGAACTACTATGATGGTATTCGGAAGGGTAATAACACTCCATACCTCTGATTGGCAGTTTTTACGTTTTTTTTTTTAAAATGGCGAAATAGAGTACGTATAGGTTATCAACGGGTTTTTTTTCGCAAATCGATTTAAGCACACTCAGTTTTTGTTATAAATAAAGTTTTTAGTATTTTTTGACAGCCTAAGTCCAATTGTTATAAGTTAAGTCGCGTACTCTTACAGGACTCGACTATGGTACACTTGAATGGCATGGAACTGCCCAAGGTGTTCTGTGCTTGGGCTTCCGGAAAAAGTGGTACGGGGAATCCATGGGGCTAGTATAGCATGGACCAACGTCAAGTCTCTGTCCATCTTTGTAATGATAAATAGCTGCTTACATGAAAAGTATTTTTGTGAACCTAATACGTTCCTTTTTGCTCTAGTGGCTTGAGGCAGAATTCTTAGTACAGATCCAGCGCTGAAAAATCAGGGATCTACCCCTGTTTTTTGGGTACAGATAGCTGATTACTAAGCGGATTTCAAGTAGAAAACTTGGAGCAGGTCCATGGCTGCCAGGATAGGTTCCAACTCGGATTTTTGAGGTAACAATCAGCGACGTTTGAGTATTTCCGGGGCAGAAAGATTGAAGCAGGTCCAGCACTCCAAGAGTTGAAGAGAAATCAGATTTTCAGACCAATTTTGGGCCCCAAATCAGAGGAAATCTGGCCAGACAGGTGGCTGTCCAATCAGCGAGGGCAGGGAATTACCAAATTCAGAAATCCTTGCATTTTTTTTGGTCTTTTACCTGGTTTTTTGGAGCCCCAGGTCTGCAATCAGATCAGCGAGCAGTCCTCCACAGGAATCCGGAAGAACCGGAACAATTCGCTGAAGAACTCAACGAATTGGTTACCAAGGAGCAGTTTCTCCACTTGGTAACATAAGTGGATGAACTGGCATCCGGTGTGGATGACTCGTTCGCCGAACTCAAAAGCTTGATTTTGAGCTCTTCGAAAGGAAGTCTTTCCTCCACTTCTCAGTTGTCCAGTCAGTCAGAGTTATGGTTGATGATGGGGCGACCCATAATTTCATCAACTACGCCCTAGTTAAAAAACTCAGACTTCCAGAAGTACCTAGTCAGCATAGGTACATAGTTTCTTAGCTAAGGGTGAAGATAAGAAAATTTGGGAAACTATGGTAAGTAATCTAAATTTTGGTATTCAGGGGTATCAAAATGCAATAAACTTTTAGATAATGCACCTGGATCGCACAAACATTGTTCTCGGGAGAGATTGGCTCTACAGCTGAGGACCTTCCCTCCACAGAAATTATTAAAAGAACACCCTCAGCTTCAGCATAAAGGCCGAGAGAACCAGTTCCATGGGGAGCATGATGTTCCCAACATCCCTATGGTCTGCAGTTCAGAGCTCTATCAGCTAATCGGAGACGACGACCATCCGGTATTCTTATGTGACTTTCAGTTTATTCCTTAAGTTTCTATTTCCAGTTCTTTACAGCAGAAAATCAGTAAATTAGAAACTTTATTGTCTAAATTTAAAGATGTTTTTCCTGAAGATTTGCCACATGGTTTAACACCTAGCAGAGAGGTAGATCATGTCATAAACCTAGTACCAGAGGTACAACACCTGTTTCTAAACCTCCATATCAGGTCAGTCGAACAGAGGATGAAGAAATAACTAGGCAGTTAACGGATTATCTTGGAAAGGCCAAATTCAGACCAGTAGTTCAACATGGGCCTCACCAGTCCTTTTGGCGAAAAAGAAAGAGGGATCTATGCGTCTTTGCGTAGATTACAGAGCCCTCAATAAGGTCACAATTAAGAATAAGTACCCTATGCCTCGGGCAAACAAGTTGTTTGATCAACTCGACGGGGCTAAATTTTTCAGCAAAATAGACCTCAGATCGGGATATCATCAAAAGTCCGTATAAAATCGGAAGATGTCTCGAAAACAGCTTTTAGGACTCGTCACGGTCATTATGAGTTTAAGGTGATGCCATTTGGGCTCACAAATGCTCCAGCTACCTTTATGACCTTGATGAACAGTGTCCTCAGACCATACTTGGGTAAGTTTGTAGTCGTATTTTTAGATGACATCCTCGTCTACAGCAATACGAGGAAGGAGCATCTTAAACACCTCAGAAAGGTGTTTCGACTGCTTAGAAAGCATAAGCTCTATGCTAAAGAATCCAAGTGTGAATTCTTCGTTGAAGAAGTAGCTTATTTGGGTCACATTATCTCGGCAGATGGGATTAAAATGGACCCCAGTAAGGTTAAAGCCATACTCAGTTGGCTGAGACCTCAGGATATTTTAGAGCTTCAGATCTTTCTAGGTTTGGTGGGATATTACAGACGATTTGTCAAGGAATATGCTCAGATAGCAGTTCCCATGACAAATCTTCTTAAGGGGAAGGGAAAGGAGTTCATATGGGAATCCGCACAGCAAGAGAGCTTTGATGCTCTCAAAACAGCCTTAGCTACAGCACCAGTTTTAAAAGTCGTCGACCCCAATTAGCCATTTGTGATCGAAACAGATGCTAGCGAGTTTGCAGTTGGTGCTGTACTAACTCAAGGTGGATGACCAGTTGCGTTCGAGAGTAAAAAACTCGAACCAGCTCAAACTAGGTACAATGCCTATGAAAAGGAGCTCTTTTCTGTAGTTCATGCCCTTAAGACTTGGAGGCATTATTTGTATGGTGCCAATTTTGAGGTCCTGACAGACCATGAAAGTCTCAGATACCTTTGCAATCAACTTGAGCTAGAGGTCGGAAAGCTCGTTGGACAGAGTTGATGCAAGAATTTGATATGTCTATTAGATATAGACGGGGGAAATTCAATACAGTAGCAGATGCCCTTAGTAGAATGCCTATGATAAACGAGCTCAGTTTTACTCAGAGTTGTATTGAGTTACTCAAGTCCTTGAGAGGGAAGTGCAGTATGATGCATTCTTCTCTACCATCTGGAACTCAGTCTAGAACATACAGTTACAGACTAGCTCAGTTTTACTCAGAGTTGTATTGAGTTACTCAAGTCCTTGAGAGGGAAGTGCAGTATGATGCATTCTTCTCTACCATCTGGAACTCAATCTAGAACATACAGTTACAGACTCTAGAACCAGTTCCCGAGGCTGGTGCCAGTTCATCCAAGAATACGACAGCTTCCGTTGAGGATGTATACGTCAGATGACGTTGAGGATTCTGAGCCTGATTACCCAAGCAAACCCCAGTGGTTGAGGGTCAGTTGACTCAAGGATTCAAATGGAAACAATATTCCATTCAGGATGAGTACTTGCTCTATAGAGATAGAGTATGTGTCCCCCAATCAGAGGATTATAGGCAGCAGGTCCTATATGAATGTCATGACAATCCTAGTGCGGGGCACCCAGGCATTCAGAAGACTATGAGCTTTTTCGTAGGCAATTTCTCTGGCCCAGTATGAAAAAGGTCGTCCAGCAATATGTAACCAGTTGCCAGAAATGTCAAATAAATAAAGCAAAGCGTTTAAAGGCAGGAGGGTTGTTGCAGCCCTTAGATATACTAGCTAGTAAATGGGAGAGTATTTCCATGGATTTTATAGTAGGCCTGCCTAAAACCCAAAAGGGTAACGACGTTATATGGGTTACAGTTGACCGTCTGACCAAAAGGGCTCATTTTATTCCGACCAAGACAACCGTTAGAGCGTTAGCAAGGTTGTTTGTAGACGGGCTATTTAAATTGTACAGTCTACCTTCCGGCATAGTCAGCGACCAGGTCAGTAAGTTTAATGGAAATTTTTGGAGGGCAATATTCCATCATCTCCATACTAAACTTAATATGAGGACCACCGACCATCCACAGACGGATGGTCAAACAGAGAGGGTAAATCAGGTGCTGGAGGATATGCTTCGTGCATACGTCAGCAAGAAGCAGACTAATTGAGAGGAGTATCTCTCGATATTAGAGTTTGCTTACAACAGTACCAAACATTCAGCTACGGGATACAGCCCATTTATGCTGATGTACGATTTTCAGCCACGCTCACCCACAGCTGTAGGGTTTAAACATGAAAAAGTTGAAGCAACCAGAAACTTTTTAGAAAACCTAAACCAGATGATAGAACATGAAGCGTAGCATTAAGCAGTCCCAGGATCGAGCCAGGCATTATGCCGGTCCACACAGACGGGATGTGCAGTTCTCCGCTGGTGAGAAAGTCTACTTGAGAGTCCCAGTTGACTCTAAAACCCTCAAATCAGGAGTGTGTGCTAAGTTGTCTCCTAGGTATTGTGGTCCCTTAGAACTCCCACATAGCAGTAAGGTTTTTCCAGTCTTTCATGTAAGTCAATAACAAAAAGCCTTAGCCAGATTAGAAAATCTGGTAGGGGACAATGTTCTAGTTCTCCCATTGGATTCTCAGCAGCCTCCACATGAACCAGAGGAGATTCTTGATAGTAGAGAGATGCAGACTCGTCATACTCTATACAAAGAATACCTGGTCAAGTGGAATGATCAGCCTGTTGAGAATGTCACTTGGGAAAGAGGCAGCGTCCTTCACAAGATTTTTCCAGACTTTGTCTCAGAGGACCAAGACGGTTTTTAAGGGGGAGGGAGTGTTACGAGCACGTAACCAGTGCCGAACCCTAGAGAACACAGGAGGTCATATACCACAGTCAGCCAGCATACACGACCAATAGGGCAAGACAGTGTGAGTAGTGTGCCCCGGCACGGTCCATAGCCATGCGGGCCTAACACAGCCTAGGGACCCTGTCAGCAGGATAGGGCCCCACGTTGGGTTCCGACGTGCAGTCGGCCACGACAGAGCCACGTGGCCGACACTTGGCAGTATGCATGCTACCAGGCCTCACATTGGGCTAGGAGGGGCTTGCTCCATATGAGGGAGTAGGCAAGGCTAGGTGGATCAATTACTGTTTGCCCTACTGTGGTGTTAGGATCTCTTACAATCCCCCTGCCTCTACCTCTACCTCTGCTTCTCTCCCCTCCTCTGGCCCCTATCTGGCTGCCCCCACCCCTGTGTCTACTCCGTCGTGTCTGTGTGTCAGGTGGCTGTGATCCTATGCCCTGAGATGGCCCTACCCACTGTGATGATGCTTGGCCGACAGTTGCCTGTGATGCTCCACTCCTGTCTGCAAAAAGTGAACTCAGCCCCCCCCCCCCCCCCCCCCCCAGAACCTCTAGGTCTCCCTCTAGGCCTAGGTGACGTGCAGGAATGGCTGGCTCCTCCTCTATCTCTGCATCAGGGTCCACCAGTAGGTCAGCCAGGTCATCCCCTTGTGCCTCCGCCCCCATCTCCTCGTCCTCCTCTGTATCCCCCTCAACCCACTCCTCCTCATAGTCAGCCCCGAGCTCCTCTCCACCCTTTGAGCCCTCATCATCTCCCTCCTCAACCCTATCCCTCTGCCTCTGTCCTCCTCTGCCGCCATAAAGCCCGTGCGTCAACCTGTGCCTGTCTATAGAACTCTCTATGGATCTCATCATCCATCTCCTCCTGCGTGGGTGGTGCTCGAGGAGCAGCAGCTGCCAAATCCACCAAGCAAGTGTCAGGGTTCACCTGCAACCAAAAACAATACATTGTTGTTAGGCAAGTATTTTGCAATTCACTGCATATTTTGAAAGCAATTCAATTTGTCAAAGCATAGCAAGAAACAAGGGGTAATGATGTGACTTACCTCGAGCATCTGGCCCTCTCCTCGTGTGTGCCTCAGCGTACGGCCGTTGGTGTTCACAGACACCAACCGCCTACACTGCTCGATGGATAACCTGTTCCTCTTCTGCGTGTGATACAAGGCCCAAGTGCTCCAATTTCGCTCACAAGCGGATGCTGAACAGTCCTATGCAAGGACTCTCTCGGCCAATCGCCGCAGGTCACCTGTGTTGCGCCCGTGGATGCACCACCATGTAACGACGGGCCTCAGCTGATCCTCCCTCCACCGACTCTGCTCTCCATCGAAAGGAAACTGGAAGCGCTCAAATGTGAGCAGCTGGCAGGTAATGTTGGCCAGAATCGGACCTATTGGCAGAAGAAAAAACATGGCACGTGTAAGTCCCCTCGAATTCACACACTAGCAATGAGTACACTACTACAGTAACATTGCTACCAAAGTGATTTCTCACACATACCTAGTCTGGGCCATACGTGCTCCGTGTACTCCACCCATCCCCAGTGCAGCTCTAGATCGTCCCTCTCCTGGGTAGAGCGCCACAAGGGGTGCAACATATGGGCTACGACGTGGATGGATCGGTGGAAGAAGTCCCATCTGGCCTCCCATATATGCGAGATCTCGTCCCTCCTGCAGCATACAAATTACAATAATCAGTGCACTGTAGCATAAAATAAACGCATCAAACTTGAGTGAGAAACAACAAACTAGACACTGAAGAGTCATACTTGTGCTGGTCCAAGGCTGACGAATGAATCGCCTTGCCGATGCAGTCCATGAACTCAGAAATGAGACCGAGAGTGCACCCCTCACGGTCTACTAGGGGCAGCACTTTGAAAATGGGTAGAAGGACCCCAACAATCTCCTCAGCACCTATCTAGAACTCATCACCGAACATAGTGGACCGGAAAAATGCCGCATGTGCGACGTCTCTAAAGTCCCTGAAGGCCTCGCTGGAAACCATCCACCGCAATGCGTCCTTCACTACTATCAATCGCTCTAGCACCAAGAAGTAAAACGCAAAGCATGTGGATGCTGGCTTCTTTAGGGTCGAGAAGGTGCGGAATAGGGCCAACACACACCTCTTCCTGGTGACAAAAGTGAATAGGCGCATGGCCGTAGAAGTGATCTACAACACAAAAATCCAGTAAAAAGTTTAGACATTAGTTGAGATGTGTTTAGCAGCATGGAGCAAGTGTCAAGGAAGAAAGCATAGCAAATGGAAAAAACTATACCTCTCTAATCCATGGAAGTGCACACAGGTCATGGATGAGCAAGTCTATGCAATGTGCAGCACAGAGTGTGCACACAATGCTGGGGTGCTCCCTCATCATAATCTCGCCCATCTGCTTGCAGTTCGAAGCGTTGTTGGTGACAACCTGAACCACGTGCTCCACCCCGAGGTCAACAATAACATCTCAAACATGCTCCCATATGAAGTCGATTGTGATGGCTCCACCACCTCGAGTGGCATCCATGCCACGTAGGAATACTGCAACTTCAGTCATGCACCTTCACAATCAGCTGCAATCCATACGATGGGAAGGCAGTTCCAAAGATATGCAACAAAGCTTAGTCTTTGCAGACCGGGGTTTACAGAGCAAAACTTTGGATCTTTTTCTATAGGAAGTTGTTCTACCCCACCATAATTTGTGTGGTGTCGTGTAAGGAACACCTGATTTGCCAAGCGGGCAAGAAACCAAGATATTCATGACGGATCGCCAACGAGAACGTTGGCCCATCCATCACTCAATATCGTGCATCCATACCTGCCACAAAACACCCATTAGCCACATGCAAAAATTGTGCCACCAGTAAACCCTAAACACATGCAAAGAGTTTATAAAAACAAAGTACTTACGTCTACCACGCTGAGCGAATGGAACTCAGCCCCCACGTGATGGTCTCCTCCTCCTGACGAAGCATCCTGCCTCGCAGTGCCTCTCGTCTTGGAGGTGTCCATGTAGCATCCACAGCTTGCTATTCAGGCCGGTCATGCATGGGATATCCCCCGAGAGCGTCATCTATGTCGCTTGTGCTCGTTGTAGGAGGTGGAAGATGAAGCCCATTTCCTCCTCAGAATGTCCGTTGTATTATGAGATACAGGGGAGGTATTATTGTCTTCTTCGCGATGGCCCGCATACGCTTCACAGTTTTGTCTCCTATCCTGATGCTCGTTGCTTGGGACTTCTTGTTTGTGAGATGCTTACTCCCGTCAGTCTCATCTGCCTATACTAGATCACCTGGGGTTAGACTCCCAAGAGCTGCTTCTTATTGGCTTCTTTCGGACTCGAGCACATGCTGATGACTTCGACAATGATATTCCTATCCCTGTGCCACTGCGGAAAATGCCCAGATGTAGTTGCCACTTGCCTCCATCAAGGCCCACTGTACACTCCACTCAGCGGACACTTCACACTTACTTTCGCTGATATGTACTTATGCTCCACCTGGCACGAGTTGTGGGCATTGGTACTTTTTCTGTAGTTCTTCTGTTATACCTGGCCCGGGTTGTGAGCTTATTTCACTTCTGCTTTGTTCTAATTTCTTTTGGTCTAGTTTATAGCATTTTACGGCCATGTCCTCCTATGGATGATGCTCCCGTTGTTGCTTGTACAAATTTTCTTTCTGATCTTATGCACCCACGGGTGCCCAAAAGACGTTAGCTTTCTTTCTTTCTTTCTCTCTCTCCCTCTCTCTCTTGGATGAACATGGCACTGTTTTCTGCCCAATCAGCACTTTGATTTTAGCTTGACCAACACAATTTCACATGCAAAAAATATTGCTTGGATTCTGATCCCTGTTTTTAGTTATTTTGGGGTCCTGTCAGCGCATTTTTCTTGCTAGTTTCGCTAGCCCTGTCTGATTCTCCCTCCACGCTCTATTCTTGTTGGACATAATGGAACCAAAAGATCTTGATACACCCTCAGCTCTTCCTCCTTCTTCACCTAATCCCTCTACTCCTCCTCGGTTAGTGATATCTAAAGCCTCACCTGTCACTATACCTCGCTCTATCATGTAGGGCACTTGTATGCACTATTTTCAAAAGTGCAAAGTGAAACGCAACACTAAAATTGGAGGTCAAAAAGTTGCGGGATGAGATCTACCAGCTACGAACATCCATACCTTCATCTACTACAGATCTTGCAGAAACTTCTAACAAGATTTCCAACCTCGAAAAACAAGTGGAAGAGACAAAAACATGGGCAGCACTGTTCAAGAACGATATTGGTATGGTAGATTTGCCTTCGAATGTTTCAATTGACTCAAGACTAGAAAGCGCATTTTCGGAGCAAGAAAAAAGAGCCAAATAAGCTCTTAATGTTAGAGTGAGAGGCATTCCGAATGCTGGAAAACCGCTAGAGGAGGCCAGGGATTTACTTGTCAATAAGCTTTCACACACAACTGAAGGGTTTGAAACTGCTTGGAGAGGCAAATATGACGAGAATGTTTTATTTATTAAATTCCGGTCTCTCGTACATCGTAATGTTGCCTTGAAACTTAGAGCCAAGCTGAAAGGGACCTTTATTTTTGTAGATGATGATTTAACTCATACCCAATGGCTAGCAAGGAAAAGAATCATACAAGAAGCTAAGGAAAAAGGGCAACAAGTGGTGTTTATTGACGACAAGCCACGATACTATGAACGCTCACTATAGGGAATCGGGGCTCCCAGGCATGGAAGCAGCCCGAGATCCCCTATGACGCTTCGTATTGGATTTTGGAATTGTGATGGCTTCCTCTCTTCCTCTTCTGCAGGTGACCTACACTCGTACGAATGTTTTACTTCTAGCAGAGACTCATGAGTCTCAATTCCGTCCTCTTCCTATGGTAACAGATTTCTCTTGGCACTCGGTATTTAGACCATTTCTACGGGGGAAGACCTCCAGAGGCTCCGGTGGAGTGGCATGCTTATACAGGGACCGATATAGTCATACTCTTAAGATGGTTAAGCAAGACCCGTATGCACGTTTTATATGGCTACAATTAGTTGGGCATTCTTTAGGTTTGGCCAAGGATATCTTCTTGGCAGTATGTTATATTGCTCCTCAGACCTCGACATTTGCAGACTATGGTGGGGACCCTTTTCAGGTTTTGTCAAAGGCAGACAAGGAAAAGTTAGATTTTTTTTTTTTTTTTTTTTTTTTTTTTTTGAGAGAGAGAGAGAGAGAGAGAGAGAGAGAGAGAGAGAGAATGTAGGCTGTTGTGGAGAAAAGGCGTTTTCAAGCTATTGATTGGTCCACGTTTGCCCTAAATTGTCTTTGAAAGGCAGTTGAAAGGCCATTGAAGTGAGGTTGAAGGCCAAACACGTTGATTTTAGAAAAAGAAACGTGCTTTTTGAAAGTTCTAGAAACATCTTTCAAGAGAGTGCGTGAGCGATGGATGCATCGAGAGAGTAGTATTGAGAGAGAGAGACATTAGAGAGAGAGCGTGATGGTGGATCGAGAGAGAGGGTGTGCAATGGATAGAGAGAGAGAGAGAGAGAGAGAGAGAGAGAGGCTGCAACGATGGTGGATAGAGAGAGAGAGAGAGAGAGAGAGAGAGAGAGAGAGAGAGAGAGCAATGGTCAGAGAGAGATGGGAGGTGAGCTGAGAAGGAGCGGGAAAGGAGATGGAGAGTTGAGAGAGAGAGTGGGAGAGTGGAGAGATGGGAGGTGAGAGAGAGAGAGAGAGAGATGTTTGAAGGAGAGGTGAAGGAGAGAGAGAGAGAGAGAGAGAGAGAGAGAGAGAGAGAGAGAGAGAGACGATAGAGCTGTGTGGAGAGGGTTTTTTAGGGTTTTTGGCTTTTTAGGGTTAGGGTTTTTTAGGTTCTGAGATGAGAAATAGCCAAAAAGTGAGGTGTTGGAGAGAGAGAGAGAGAGAGAGAGAGAGAGAGAGAGAGAGAGAGAGAGAGAGAGAATTTGATAAGTAATAATGTAATAGTTGCAAGGTAACCTTTTGGAACATGTTCTAAAACTTAGAACACTCATGAAGGAACGCCCACGCCCTAGGAAATTTGTAGCATTCCATTCGGGAATGATTTGGATATTTTTATTTTATTTTTAGGTATTGATGGATATTGTAACAATGTACTGGAGAAAAATAATGTGAGAGAACAACATACTAGTTCTATAAGTAGTACTATAAATGAAATTGAAACAATAAAAGTTTGAAACAATTTCTTAGTTTCAGAACATTTGGGATCCTATTACTAATGAAATTAAAATTCTTTCATCTTCATGAAAATGATGTGTTCCCAATCATAACTAGGATAAAGTATTTGTTGATATTTGAAGTTGACGTGCTTGAAGATTCAAGAACAAGTACCTACATCATTTGGGCAAGAAACTAGGCAAACTGTCTTGTAAATATGCGTCTCTTCATCTAATAGAAAATCATAAGGGTCCAACCTGAACAAATTGGATTCAAAGCCATCAGTGGTTCTAGGCTTCATTGAGCATCCTTTGAGGTACAACAATATGAAAGTAACTAATATTCTATAGTTATTATGATTGTAGGCAATAGTTCTCATTTTAACTACAATCAAGTTTCTGAGTTCTATATTTGATATTTGGTTTTCGTAATAATCACAAAACACAAGAAGTCACTATTTTAAATTTCTAGTGATCTATGCAAAAAGAAAATGGTGTACTTTACTAAAAGATTAAACCCATTCTCCAAGGCAATATTTGCATCTAGTGACTAATTCTTAGCAAAGGTAATTGAGCTATCTAAAAAGTTCAAAAATCTTAATTCTTGAGACCTATTCTTCTTTTGTTGTTAAAAAATTGCTAGAACAAATTTGCAACTTTGATTAGTTCAAAAAATTTACACACAAAATTGTGCTGGTTAATAGTTATTCTAGAAAGTCCAAAAAAGAAGGATTGTTTTAAGACATTGAAAGGTTTCCAAAGCAAGATATCACAAAAAGTAGAAGGTGGTGGATTCATATCTCCTATCATATTTTCTCCCCTTTTACTTCTCTGGATCATTTCTTACTTAAAGTCACACTAGCCTAGAATCAAAATCTTGTTGCCACCCTCTTTAATCACTCTTTTCTTGTTTCATTGCCGTTTCCTCTTAGGTCTTAGATGTTTCATCTTCAATCTTAGATCTACTCAAAGGGAAACATTGCTACATGTTCATTCACTTGTTATGTCATAGCAATTGTCCTTCACTTGCTCATAAGACCTCATCCTTAAAAGCAAGGTTCAACAACCTTCCCATCTCACCCCATTACAACCTTGGTTTCTTTAGCTTTCTATTTTAATACTCGTATAGTCATTCGTGAATCATCTCAAGATTACTTAGAATGCAATGTGCATTGCATGTCACTTTCATAGCATCTAACACTTAAAATTCAATATTTATGCCTACGATTTTTTTACTTTGTCAAGCAATTATGAACGGAATCAAACATCTTAGTATCAACGAAGCAACAAACAATCATATTGGCAGCCATAGTGTCATGTTCACCCTCTTTCATTTTGTTCATCTCTGACTTCTGTATCTCCACGATCACTCTTTTTGACCATTCATGCCATTCATGCCTCTCTTTCCATCTTGGCCACATCATACGACCTACTTCACATCCTTCTTCCAATCTCGACTGTGCACCCAAATATATTTTTGATTAGACTTACATTCCTCTGTACCAAAAATCTCTTATGACCATACTCCATGATTTTCCGCATGATATACCTCTGGAATCTCAAGCTGCTTTCTTGACCATTGCTGTACACACAACTGCCTCACTAGCTTTCTCCATCCCAAAATCTCCTCATCTCAATTACCTAAACAACGTTGGTGTTAGAGTCCAGTTACGACTCTATCATGACCTTGGCACGGCCGGTCACCAGAGGGCCTGAGGCCAAGTATTGGCAAGGGCCAGTGACCGAGGAGGACATCAGTCCCAAGTTGGGACCGGTGTGGCCGCCTGACAAGTTGTCAGAGATGCGGTGTGTCTTGACCGTCGGGACCCTAGCCGTCAGTGACGAGATGCTAGCCGGCAAGCAGTCGGGGTGACCAAGAGGGTGATAGGTCTTTGGTGGGGCACGGGGGTGGTACCCTATGAGTCACTCAGTATTCACAGGTCACAGGGGCTAGGCATGCCAAGTGGATTGATCACCCACAGGTGGATGCCATGTGCCAGTTGACGGGAATAGCAGGTAGGACTCAAGGAGGGAGTGCCTATGGTTGGGAGGTTCATTCTACACACCGGCTTCTAGGATTCACGAGCTTGGAGAGATTGGCTTGTGACAATTGGTATCAGAGCCTCGTTTTAGAGAGAGAAAATGTCGTTCTAGAGACAAAGTGTAGAAATTGTCAGATTTTGCTTGTTTTTGAAGGATTTTGGAAGGAGAAAACGTGGGAGACAGATTGAAGAAGAAAGGTGGGCCTCCAGCGCTGTTGTTCCAGCATACAGGGAGCCCACAAACACCCGTTTGAGGGAGGAAAAACTTGGCAAATAAAATCAGATGCTCCAGCGCATTTTTTCAGAAGGATTTTCGCTCATAACTTTCCGGAGCCTTCTCAGATCCTGATCAGATTTTGGGAGCATGTTTCTAGTATCCATAGCAATCCTTTAGAGCCATTATACGCCAGTTTTGGAGTAAATTTGCCTCTGTTTCACTAAAAAGTCGGTTTCCAAGCAAAAAACAGGTCAGATTTTTGGATTGGACATAACTTCTCCGATTTATCTCCGATTTCTGCTGTTAAAGTTTCAGATAGTAGGAGGGCGACCTACTGCTAATTGACCGTTCGTGAAAAGCTTTTGCCGTTTGGAAGAAATTCGACGTCAAACAGCCCGCTTTTTTCCTGTTTTTCGACTTTCAAGCCGATTCAGTGCCCAAATTAAGTTCTTTACCAACTTGTGTACCAGCGTAGGACGCAAGGGAAGTACTACCTGTCCTTGGCTTTGTTACTTTCCAGTTGCCTTTTGTCTCTTTCAGTTCTAAATTGTCAATAGGCTGAACATTTTTTTTCCTGACTGTGTTTCAATAAGTGCAATTTTTAGCTTGATTCCGTGTTGTCTCTGTTGTGTTTCATAATGGAAGATGATAGAGTTGATATTCCGCTTAGTCCACCTGTTGCTCTTCCATCACCCCGTTCGCCTGCTGGTACTTCCCCTTCTGTGCAAGCTCGCATGGATAGTGTGGAAAAGACCGTCGCAGAGATGCGAGCAATGATGGTAGCTGGTGGTTATGCATCTTCCTCGCAGTATGCTCCACCTTATCCGTCTTCTGTTGTTCGTCCTATGTTACCTCCACCCTATCCAGAAGACAAAGATATTAAACCTACCGGTTTCGCTGGAAACACTCCCCAACGCAATACTGATATCGTAGATCAGTGGTTGCATAAGTGGGAAGAGTATTTTGATTTAAAACGGTCCCCAACTGATGAGGGTTGGCGGGTCCGCAAAGCTGCTTACCATTTCACTGATTTTTCTGACAAGTGGTGGCGCAAATTGTTGAAGTCTAACCAGGCTCCATCCACCTGGCTTGAGTTTAAGCGAGCTTTTAGAGCTCAGTTTATTCCTCCACATGAGCATGTGCGTGCGACGGATGCTTGGCTTTTGTATCCTCAGAGGCAGTACATGGTGCAGGAATATGCTGACAGGTATCGTGAGATACTTATCAAGATTCCGGAAGAGATTCCCAAGTGGCTGGTAGTCCACAAGTTCATATTTGGCCTTCATGAAGAGTTGAGGCCTTCAATGCTTAATGACGGGTGCAAGACCTTAGAAAAGGCAGTTGCTACAGCTCTCAAATTTGAAGGTAATGTGCGCACCAATGCTGAATCTGGAGCGCCAAGCTGGCCTCAGAAGAAGGGTTCGCGAAAGTCTGGCCAAGCTGGTCAGAAAGGCTTTTCGCAAAAGGATCCTATCCAGATGCAGCAGACTTTGAAGCGCAAGGCGGGATCTCCTATGGCTCGTCGTGCTTACGACAAGTCTCCTCTCACTCCTGAGCAAAAGGAGAAGGCCAAGAAAGACGGATTACGTTTTTTCTGTCTTGGCAAGCATCTTTTCAAAGATTGTCCTCGACGTACGGGCAAGAAGCTCCATACTATGCAACATCAAGATGAGGGCAAGGATGAGGAAATTTTGGATGACTTGTTGGTAAGTGATGATGAGGACACTCGTCGTGTCATGACTATTTCAGTGTGGAAGCTTGTTCCAGAGGCACCAGTTTGTTTCTTGTCCACCAAAGCGCGGGAAGCTTATCAGATTCCAGATAGTGAACTGATACGCATGAGGGAAAAACTGGAAGGTCATGACATGCTCGTCTTATTTGACACCGGTTCCTCGCATAATATCATCAATTCTCGTGTGGTGAAGAAATTTCACTTGGCTACTGTTCCATCTAATTACCGGTATACTGTTGAGATGCCAGATGGTAAGGGAACAGAGGTTTGGGATGAAAGAATCTCTCTGGCGTCTTTGTCTATTCAGACGTATACCAAGAAGTTAGATTTTGAAATCACTAAACTAGCTAAGTTTGATATTGTACTTGGTAAGCGGTGGCATGCAAGTAAGCAGCCCGCTATAGATTTTAAACCACATGTGTATAAGTTCGGGCATGAGGGTATGTCTCATGTCTTAAAGGGGGAGAGACCATCTGTTGAGGGTCCTCTTGTTATCTATATGCAAATAAAGAGAATGGAGATTCAGTATTTGTGGTTGTGTTATGTGAATGTTGATTCCAGTTTTGATTCTTATGTTGGTAAAATCAGATAAGCACACTCACTAATAAACCACAAGAAGCTTCATTTACTTATCTCAAGTTGGAGTACGACCGTCCAAGTTATTCACCTTTCGCCTCTCCTATTTTACTTGTTAAGAAAAAGGATGGTAGTTTCCAAATGTGTGTAGATTACAGGGGATTGAATAAGATCATTGTAAAGCACAAGTATCTGATGCCCAGGATTGATGATCTACTGGATGCGTTGCAAGGTGCAACCATTTTCAGTAAGATAGATCTCAAAAGTGGATACCATCAAATACGGATTCGAGATGAAGACGTCCAGAAGACGGCCTTCCGAACCCATTTCGGTCATTATGAATTTTTGGTTATGCCATTTGGGTTAACCAATGCCCCAACCACGTTCATGATGCTCATGAACGATGTCTTGCGAGACTATATGGGCAAGTTTGTCGTCAATTTTATTGACGATATATTGGTTTTTAGTAAAGCGGTTGAGGAGCATGAGATTCATCTCAAGACCGTTTTGGGCAAGTTACAAGCTTTTGTCTTGTATGCCAATGCTCAGAAGACAGAGTTGTGTAAGACTTGTGTCGAGTATTTAGGTCACGTAGTGACAACTGAGGGTATTTCGGTTGATCCAGCCAAGGTGGCTGTGGTTAAGAAGTGGCCGAGGCCTGCCGATATACGCCAATTACAGCCTTTCTTAGGCTTTTGTAAGTTCTACCGACGGTTCGTTAGGAATTATTCCTGGATAGCTGCTCCTTTAACAGACCAGTTAAGGAAAAACAACACTGTGGTTCGATGGGATGCTGAAGCTCAGCAACGTTTTGAGAACTTGAAGGAGTCTGTGGCCACCAGTTCTCAAGATTGTGGATACCCAGAAACCTTTTGACCTAGAGACGGATGCAAGTGGCATTGTCGTAGGTGCAGTGTTGAGCCAAGAGGGTAGACCAGTAGCCTTTGAGAGTAAGAAGTTGACACCAGCTCAACAAAGATGTCCTACACACGAGCAAGAGCTGTATACAATTATACATGCGCTCAAGGTGTGGAGACATTATTTATATGGCGCCGAGTTTTGTGTGTACACTGATCATCATACTTTAAGGTATGTTTGCACTCAGCCAGCCAAGCTCGGTGGGCCGAGCTGATGCAGGAATTTCATTTGGAAATTCGCTTCCGAAGAGGGAAGGAAAATGTGGTCGCTGATGCACTATCTCGTATACTGCATCAGATGAGCTTTACTGTGGTTGACAGTGGTCTCATGGAGGAGATTAAGAAGGCTCAAGAAAAGGACCCGCATTGTCAGCGTGTGTGGCCTAATGCGTGCAAGGTAGTCAACCAAACGGAAGAATCAGTCGAGGCTGTACATATTTAACATACACCGTGAAGGATGGTATGTTATTGAGAAATGGAAAAGTTTTCGTGCCAGACGTGAAGGATCTTCGTCGTAAGATACTTCATGAATGCCATGATAGTCCCTGCGCAGGGCACCCTGGTATTGATAAGACCAGTGAGCTTTTGAGAAGGCATTATTTCTGGCCACGATTGCAGCGGGATGTAAGAGAGTATGTCCAACGTTGCACGGCTTGTCAGGTGAACAAGGCTGAGAGAGTTAGTCCTCCGGGCTTGCTACATCCACTTGAAATACCTACAGGAAGGTGGGAAAGCATCTCTATGGATTTTATTGTTGGGCTACCCAAGATTTAGAATGGATTCAATTCCATTATGGTAGTGGTAGACAGGTTTTCCAAGATGGCTCATTTCATCGCAACGACCAAGAAGGTCACAGCTCCGCAAGTGGCTGAGTGGTGACTATATCTAGGCTTTTTCCGCGGTGGCACAAGGATAGGAATCTCATCGTCGGAATCATCAGCATGTGCTCGAGTCCGACAAAAGCCAGTGAGAAGTAGCTGTTGGGAGTCTAACCCCAGGTGATCTGGTACAGGCAGATGAGACTGATGGAGAGTAGGAGCTCGACTGAAAGGAGGTAAATGTCAGACGTACAATTGTTCTTGAGTTTGCAGATGGTGGCATCAACCATGTCAGGAGCAAAGGGGTCATAGTGGGTAGGACGAGAAGAAAGAGAGATGGAAGGCTGAGCAGTTGTATATAGGTTGGTTATGCAACCCAGGATTGAAGAGGGATGGGTGCAATGGATAGGGGCTTATGAAGAAAGATCTTCCAAGAAGTAGCCGAGGAAGCAAAGTGGAGAGAGTGAAGGAGGTAGGAGGAACGGGAAGAATATTAGGCCACTTTCTTTTTATGGAGAAGGATCGAAGTTGCTTTTTTGTGGAAGAAGAAAGTGTAGAACTGGAGAGTTTGAGGAACTCGACATATTTCTGGAAGAAAGAACAATCATTGTCATACCATTTATTATGGGTACGACGATGAGAAGAGCAGCAGCAAGGGGGTCCAATGGCATGAACGGCGGTAGTCAGTGCATGTGTCAAGAAGGAGGCTTGGGTAGTGACATCAGAGGAGGAAGGAAAGTGGTCCAGAAGACGAGAGACATGGGCAACATAGGCCTGGGATTGATGAGGAGGTATACGATAGCAGATGGGGCGAAAAAAGAGGGAAGGTGGACTTGGCGCTAGGGAGAAGGAGAGGTAGAGCATAGAGTGATCAGCGAGCACCGGGGTAGAGATGGTGAAGGATGCCAGGCGGGGCAATAAAGCAGGAGATGCAATGAAATAGTACACTACATTGTGACCGCCACCAAATGGGTGGCAAGCATATGCAGTGGAGGATGGCCACTGAAGAAGACCATTAAGGATAATGGGACCGTGTGCTTAAGCCAACCTCAGAAGCTGTTTCCCAAAAAAGCGTAACCGTCGCTAATGAGTCCTGAGAATAACGGGCATAAGAGGTATCCAACGAATGAAGAGAGAGTGTGTCAGCATAGAACTCAGTCTGGCGAGCCTATGTGCGTGCGTTAAAGTCCCCTGCAAGCAATATGTAACCTTGTAGAGAGAGTCTAGCAACGTCGTCAGAAACGGCCTGAAAAGGATCACCTCCCAAATCCATAAACACTGAAGTGTGGGGAGCAAAGTAGCACACTGCAACAAACAAGTCCTAGTCCAGCCCCAAGAAGGATGCACTAATCTGAAGCCACAAGTAACTGCCATAAGTATTCTGAGACACCAACCAAATGGGAGTATACACCGACCTGTACAAACATGCAACTCCACCAGAGGCCCGAAGTATCCTGCCCTGTAGCATAGGTCGTGGAGCGAAAATCCACTGAAAACCAGAAATGTGTAGAAGTGGGTGTGTGGAAGACTCATATGTCTCTGCAAAAATTAGAAAATCAGCCGAACACAGATAGGTGTCAAGATTAGCCGTCGTAGAAGAGCTGGAGAGGCTGCCGCAGCTCCAAAAACCGAATGTGAAGCTAGCCGGGGCTATCGTGCTGCTCCCATGCCCGAGTACCCCAACTTCGTATTGACGCTTGGAGAAAAAGCACAAGCTGTCATTTGTGAATGCCGCCCGCTGTTTTACATTGTGGCAGTGAGTAAGGCCATCATTTATGTAAATATGAGATCCTCGGAGAGTACAACGTGCATGAAGAAGTCTGCCGGTCGTCCATATTATTTAATTTGACATATAATACCTTTGGATCATGCTGGAGGCGCCAAGCTTACTGGATACCTGGAACTGAGAGCCCCATGCGTGAAGTAAACAAAGAGGTAACCTGGTCCAGTGCTATGCCCTCAGTAGGAAGACCCCAAAATCTTATTTGATCTTTTTGTCATCCCGGCGTTGTTGTTTTGCCAAGACGCCTGTACCGTGGTGTCTAAGGAGGGTGCGACAGAAGACGAAGAGGTGGTAGATGATCTCAAGATAGACGCCCATGATTTGGTCTCACGTACTTCTTGCTCGAGAGTAGGTACCTTCTGTACATGTTCCACTGTCTCATGAAGCCGTTGTTCAAGAACGGGAATCTGGGCAGTGCACTCAACAGTGTCATGTATTTGGCGCTCAAGTAGGGGAAGCTTACACATGGATGCCTTAGTATCCTCAATAGCACGGGAGATATTAGGGATGATGTCGCTTTGCTATGCACTAAGCGCAACACGAAGAGAAGCAATTTCAGTTTGTTGAGCGTCAATCGTGGCAGTCTTAGTAAGAAAATCTGCATGAAGCTCATTGAGTTGTGAAAGAAAGGCGACAAATTGCTTAGAAATGTACTCATTCCAGCGAGGAGATGTTCTCATGAGTGGTGTGCCGCGTGTAGGTGTGGCATGTGTCTCCCATAGCAGCTGAGGATGAAGCAGTGACTTTTGGCGGTCGAGCGCTGACAGAATCGGTAGGCATGGTGGATGCAATTTCCAAAGTACGAAGACATTTGCGAGAGCCTGTAGACATAAACTTCTTAGCACACTTTGTGCGCAAGACGAAGCCTAGAGGCAGGTGAAACGAAGTCGTAGGATGGTTTGCAGGAGTTAGATAGAGGCAGCAAGAATAGTAGCGAGGCACTCAACACATCAGATGGATCAGCGATGGCTGAGGAGTAGTGGAGTGTGAGAGGGTGTGCTGGAAAATCTATGGCAAGAACGTGCATACACAAGCAAACCCTAATCAAGCAGTTTTACAAAAATGAGCGTAACTTTTTCATACGAAGTCCGATTGACCCGAAAATCGATTCAGATCGAAGGTAAGACAGAGCACTATGCAGTCGTCAGCCTTTACTTGCAGCACGGTATAGATTGTACTAATTTTACAGATTGCGAAAATTTTGAGATAAAAAAAATTAAATTTTTAAAACTCAAACTGTTGAGGATCTATTGCAAAAGGATAGCAACAATGAAATCTTGAGAAACAAAATTAGAGTAGGTAAAAGTGATGCAAGAAAGTGTCATGCACATAAAAGGTAGATCTAGCCACATAGAAATCTAGAAAGAAGTGAGAGTTGCATGGAGATGGAAGCAGTGAGGAGATGAAGATGGCTGCATGGAGATGGAAGCGTGGAGATGGAGATGGAGATGGCAATGGAGATGGAGAGAGAGAGAAAGAGAGAGAGATCTTTATTGTCCTTGGATGCATATAATGGAAAAAACTAGTCTCTAAAAAAGTGATGAATTCAAAAAGAAACTCAATGAACTCTAAGTGAGAACCAAAGATCTAGTTGTATAGAAGAGCAGGTATTGTATAAAACCAAGATATAATGATGATAAGGCAAAGCCATGAACTATACATATATGAAAATCAGATAACAGGTCCTAGTAGAGCTGGGACTCTACTGAAATAAGAAAAGATAGATACTCTAGGCATTGCAGATGGTGCTGAAGATGGAAGAGGTCGTCGTCTCCGAGGTCTCTGAACAGCTCGTGATCGTAGTGGTAAACATTGTCTCTGATCACGATGTTTAATACCTATATAGGGTAAAGACCCAAGATAAGTTCCTAAGTAGTAAAATAGATCCTAATCTAGTAGTAGTGTGCCCACCTACATGCATAAGCAATAAAAAGCGAAGTTACTATAAATAGTAATGGCCCCTATAATAGCACGCACGCATGGCCAAACTATCATTAAGGGGCATCAAATAAACATTAATTTCTAATACTCCCCTTAATGTTTACTTTGTTATCTATTACTCCTAGAAGTTTTAGTAAAGATATCCGCAACTTGCTCTTCCGTAGGGCAATAGATAAGCTCCACTTCACCACTTTGAATCTTCTCTCTGATGAAGTGTTGTTGTACTTCAATGTGTTTTGTCCTGTTGTGAAAAACTGGATTTTTCGCCAATTTAATACAACTTTGATTGTCACATTGAAGTACAGTAGATGAATCTTGTACCATATGTAGATCATGTAGAATCCTTCGTAACCATATTGCTTCACTTGTTGCACTCGTAGTAGCTTGTTATTCTGCCTCTGTGGATGATAATGCAATAGTATGCTGCTTCTTTGAACTCCAAGAGATAGCACCATAACCAAGACTAAAAACATAACGTGTAGTAGATCATCGGTCTTCCGCATCTCCAGCCCAATCAGCATCTACATAGCCCTGTAACTTCATATCATCCTGTCTCTCATAGAGAATACCAAACCTCAATGTACCAAGAAAACATCTGAGTATCCGCTTAGCAGCTCTCCAATAAATCTACTTAGGCTTAGCCATAAATTGACTAACCATACTCACAACATAAGCAATATCTGGTCTCATCTTCCAATTAGGGTATACTTTAATGTATGGAAAGCAACAATCGCTTAGTTTGTAATAGCGAGTTTCTTTGAAAGCTAAAACATACCAAATCACAACTAGAAAGTAATGATTTATAATAAATTCTAACAGTTCACATTCACGATATTATGTCGGCAATCCATAATTCTCATGAATTTTAGAGCCTATGATATTTGAGCCTGAAACTCTTCAAAACATAAGATATTAAGACTAACTATTAAGTGAACTCATTAGCAAAATAGGTCTTTGGGCTTGCTACATGATAGACAAACTTGGCAAGGGAGTTTCTAATATACCTTCTACTATTCAGAAAAATTATAGTAGCAACGCAGGGAGGTACGCACCAGTAGAGATTCTTCCGATCTGTGAAGTTTGGGCCTGAGCTCCCATTCACACCAGAATTTTTGGCTCCACAGACATTGCCATCCATATCAAGTCCATAGAGTATTCTATAGCAATGCAACAACATCATTTGCAACTATTCAATTGATAGTCAATTGGACAAGAAATACAAACCCATCAACTTACTAGCAATTTAAAACCTGACTGTCAATCACAAGTATACGTGATGCCTTGTTGGTCACAATTCAAATAAACAAAATATTTCAAACAAAAAAAAATGGACTAATTAGCTTTTGTTTTCCATGTATAAGTTTTTTATGCCAAACCACTTTGAATAGTTTTCCAAATAACCCATGGTAGTTGTAACTCTCTAAACCAGCTACAACCATTTTGACCCTTAATGATTGGTCAAAACTTTCAATAAAAATATGCACCACCCAAAATCAAAGCCACTATATAGGTATCTCTAGAACTGAACGTTTGTCAACAATTATTCAATGATTTGGAGTTCATGAATCACCTGAGTCTAGTGCCAGGTACTAGTCCATCTTCTACATCTACACTCTATCCCTACTTGTCATCTAAATGTTGATTGTTGACCTTCTTCCAAAAACATCTCTGAGTTCTATGAAAAGATTGTATTTGTTGAAAAATGGTACTCATGAATGTAGACGACCATTTTGTAGGTTGTCACATATGTAGGTTGAATTTGTATAAGCCTAGTTGAATCGTATAGAATCACACAACAACCAAACATAAATGTAAGAAATTACGGTCTTCTTCATCAAATTTAGATAGTATATCTGAAACTGAGTCAAGTTCTAATGTTTCTAGTAATAATTATGATGATGAATCCATGTCTTGTTTTGATGAGCCAAGATAAAAGGACGGACAAGCACAAGAGAAGATAAGAGGAAGGCATCCAATCATTGAACCTATCTCCACACTAGATTCCCTCATATTGAGAGTGACTTTATCAACTTGTTGGTAAAACCCTATTAAAAAGCGATTATAGAATTACATTTACAGGTGTTAGTTGGGTATGCTTTTGATTGTTTTCTCAATGTTTTGCTTTAAGTGCCGTAGACTATAACTTTTAGTGGCGAGTCTAATATCATTGCAACATATGATGCAATTAGACATTTCAGTTAATGACGATTGTGGTTAAAATTGTAGAGGCTTTCAGTTATCGACAAAATAGCTAATTCTACATGAACAGGGATAAATATTGCAAATAGAGTGATCAATTCTCATCATCTTCACGAGATTGCAATCAGAACAAGCTCATATCAACCTAAATGTAGCTAAAGCTAGGCTAAGATTGTGCTAAGCTCGGCTAAGAACTGTTGTCGAAGCAATCAAACTACCAAATGAAAAGGCATCATGTATGTTTTGTATATGGCTTGAGGAGGTCCAAAGAGTTAGGACTAGGGACTCCATATGATTGAGCATTGTTATCCAATTGCTAAGTCATTGACGATAAAGCTAGGTGATCTTATCCTATTATTAGCAAGGTCCAAGAGGCTAATGACAAATCCTTTGAAAAATGATATTAGGTAAAGGATCAGAGACGCAATGCTCCATTTAGAGTTCATAATCGTTGTATAACTCTCCCTCCTCAAAAAGACATTGTCTTGGTTGTATGAGTAGAAAAAACTTATTAAGAAGCACTGCAAGTTTTGCACAATCCTCTAGAAATCTTCGAAAGAAAAAACCAAGAAAAGACTTAACTTCTCTACCTGTTTTCGGTGTCGACCACTCCCTTTATCTTTATCTTCATCTATCATCAACCCTTTAGGGGTGATCTTATGACCAAGATATACTAGTCATACTTAAAGGATTCACACTTGAACACTTTAGCAAAAAGTTTTTCCCGTCTGAGAATCTGCAAGATAGTCGTGATATGATTCACATGCTCCTTAAGAGTTCTATTGTAGATGATGATATCATCTAAAAATAAAACTACGAATTGACCCAGATATAGACGAAATATATCATTCATCATCCACTTAAATGTTGCAAGTGCAGCGGATCGTGATCCGCTGTAAAATCGTTCCGGAACGTCAGTGATCTGCGACCCGGATTGCTTTTGTTTTTTTTTTTTTTTGTGGAAAAAAGACTAATGCTTAATTTTATTTTTTTGATAGTTTAGTTAGTGTTAGATGAACTCAAAAATCATCAATGAACATATCAGAAGAACTGTGTTGTGTTGCAGCGGATCGCGATCCGCTGCAAAAACGTTCCGGATCGTGCAATCCGGAACGTCAGCGATCCGCGACCCGGATCGCAATTTTTTTTTTTTTTTTTTTGTGGAAAAAGGAGTAATGGCCAATTTTTTTTTTTTTGAGTTTAATACTAACTAAATCAGTTTTGAATGGTGTTCTGATGCCAATGGTTTGCAGATCTACTGATTCCGTTTTCTGTTAGAAAATGATAGAAAGAGTTAGAAGGAGCCTTCCTTAGATTGGCGGGAATTGTATACTTCTTTTGGAATAGCTGAAACAGGGGGTTAGGGGGGCGGTAGCCCCCCGAGAAATGGAGGGTTCGGAGGGCGGTAGCCCCCCGAGAAACGGGGGGTCCGAGGGGCGGTAGCCCCCCGGTGGGGGGTTTGGGGGGCAACGCCCCCCAATGGCGTTGCCCTCTGAGTGAAAACACACTTTTTGGTGTTTCGCACCCGAAACAGTCGGCAACCTACACAGTTCATATTTCTGAAACCATATGAAAATGCAGCCAGTTTTCTTAAACCATCTACTGATGTCCAGATTTCTAATCAACGTAGCCCGCAGCCATCTGAAACCAAGCAACAGATCTGCATAACCATTGCTTTTTTGATATCCTTTCACATGATACCCATATTGGCAACTACACAAAAAAAAAAAATTTGCGTTCCGAGAAACCCTAATGGGAAATCCCGGATCGCGTCCCAGAACGCGGACTGCAACCTTGGAAGAACGTAATGATAAACTGGAAACAAGCAAACATAACATTGCATATAGGCTAGAGCCATATTGATTCAGTTATTAAAAATAGAGAACTTTTGGCATCGTATAATGTACTCGTATTTTGGTGAGCACGTTGAGTTGACTCACGTTTTTGTCACAAGCTCTGAGATGGGTGCTTATGCTTCATAATTGGTGTTTGCTGTCATTCAATATGGTTCCATGTGATCTAGTCTCACATAATATAGAAATAGAGATGTTCAATAAAGAATCACTTAATGGCCCAAAATTGGACCACACTCCTCTTGGAACTCCAGGCAAACTAGGTAGTGAATTGCTCTTGAGAACACCTTTAATTTGATATCCTTACTGGCACCAAAAACAAAACAAAAATGCATTTCGGGAAACCCTAACGAGAAATCCCGGATTGTGATTCGGAAAGCATTCCAGAACGTGGGTGCATCTTTGGGTAGAGGATTCAGCAAAAACTGAATGATATGTTGTAAGTCAGAAATAGCTGAAGGAATAGGAACATGAGTAGGGCATGTAGTAGAATGTGGACACATAAAAGAGTGGCACAGTGAGCCTAGGGAGGCTACGCATAAATTGCTTTGAACTGATAATGTTATAAATAGCAATCAAATTGATAGCCAAGAAAAATAAAAGGAGAATTATCGACTAGGACAGAGATACGCTGTTCAGCCAGGTTTGATAGTAACATCTCCTACAGAGGCAAAGCAATCAGCACCAAGGGTAATATCGTACGGCTCAAAAGGAATAACATAAAAGTCAGCATGTTAAGAAAAAGTACCAATTTGATACCGAAGAATGTGAAACATATGAGTACTCTGAAAGGAGTGCTACTTCAACACGTAGTGGGTGGGAAATAGGGACAATAAGAGCATGAATACGAGTAGACCAATAAAAGAATGAGTATACTAGTATTGACCAATAAAAGAATAAGTAGCACCGTATCGACCATTGCGATGAACTCACGACTTGTAATATGGACACATTAATGAATATGATGAGAGCCAAGAGTGCCAAACTAGGTAGCATAAGCAAGTTGAGCTAAACACTCAACAAGATCATCACGAGGTAGAAAAATTCAACAAGACAGATGGAAGAATTGTTGGGATCTAGAACCTCATGGACCTGTAAAGTAGCAAGTGGACGTGGATGAGGACAATTACGATTGAGATAATCAGGGATACGATAGGGCTCTTAGAACGAATACCATTTATCTCTTGAGAAGAATAGCATTCAAAAACAACCTTGCGAGAAACAGGACACATAGAAGGAACCAGAGGAATAGAAGACTGAGAATCATAAGGGCATGACACGAAACGGAATGAGAAAAAGGTGGACGAGTAAAAGAACGAGATGGGGATGACGGTTGCTAGAGACACAGCATGAACGAAAGAAGTGGGCGACATAGACTGAACATCATAACGTAAGGCACCATGTATACCAGCTATATAATGACCAATAACCTCAGCAAGGGACGATCAGTGAGCGTATAAGAAAACTCAACAAACTTTTCATTATATTCTAGGAGGAGACCTATTTGATTGAGTTGTAGATAGAGGTCGAGTTGTCGATTGGAGTCAAGTAGGATCCACAATCGCAAAACGTATGGCCACCTTGAACTCAGCTCAAGTAGCAGCAGGAATCCAGAAAGATGAAGCACAACAAGTTGAACCTGTTGCTCAGTTGTGTGAGGTGTGAGCCAAAAAGGTGTTGAGCTGAAAAAAACCACTTCTGAGGTTCTGTACCATCGCAAAAGCCACTATAGACCAAGGGAGTAACGTTATCTTGAAAATTACGAGCAAGAGGGTTAGGCAGGACAAGTGGAGTAGGAAAAGGAGCAGGAGGGGTAGGAAAGAGAGCAGGAGGAGCAGGATCGAGGATTGTAGGAGAAAGAAGGGATTGCATGGATTGTTGACCGGTCTACATTGATTGTTGATTGGATTGCATGGACTATTGACAAGCAAGAATTTGGTTAATTTGGATCAAATGATCATCAAGCTGAATTTGAAAATTGCCTTCGAAAGAAGACGATATAGAGGCAATGGAAGGCATGATGACAAATCAATGGAAAGTCAAAGAGGATGGAGTAGGCGGAAGTCAGAGCCGGCAGGGCAGCAGTGCGAAGCAAGGCAGAGCGGACAGAAGCAAAGCAAGGCGGAGGTAGCAGGGTGCAAAATTACGGTTAGGCTTAGGGTGGAAATAAGGTTTAGGATTAGGGTGGACAACTAGGATTAAGATAAGGGAGGAATCATAGGTTTACGGTTAGGGCGGGGTGCTACGGCGGGTTCTAGGGTAGCACTAGGGCAACGATAGGGCATCGAGAGATAAGAGAGACGGTGATGAGGGGGAAAGAAAAAAAAATTCGAAAGAATAGGAAATGCTTTGATACCATGTTATGAGCTCAACCACAAATGTCGGTATTTTAAATGTAGCATAAAGCATCAAAAAGCATCCACAAAGCATTGAAACCTTCTCCAAATAGGGTGCTAGAAATTGCAATAGATACTGCCCAGAAAATTCGCCAAGATAGCAGCCAAAAACGATGGAGCTTCACTAAAATAGCTACTAGAAATGTAGTTTGTTAGCCCACAAACTATAGAATTTCACTAAGAGCCTTAAATGATATAGAAAAACTATGAAACACCTCAAGAAACTTGATAGCTACATGGTTATTGGGTTCATGTGGAGGTGTCAGTTAAATTGGCTCTAGAAGGGGGACCTCCTTCTTTCTTCAAAGTGAAAAAGACAGGTTAGGCTTCTAAATCACAGGAGAAGAGCTGAAATCTTCTGCCAATGCCCTCTCTTCCAGCAAAACAAAACGCCCTGAAGGGATTCTTCCACTACGATTCACTTTTGGACCCTAACATTATTACTCAGATAGTTGTTATTCAGCCTTTGCCAGTTACGTGGATAAGATTGGGCGAGGGACCAAGTGGTTAGGCGCAATCCCACTTCGCAGTTTGTGGAATACTAATAGCGTCAGCTCTAACGCTTTGCTACATATAAGGGAAGAGTCCTTAAGAGCTCCGGGTATTCAGAAGTACATTAGTCTGCAGCCATTTTGTAGTTCAGTTCTCTAGCTGCTTTAGCTCTTTATGATATAATCTTTAGAGTGGGGGACCAATCTACTTCAGGATGATCGACATGGATTGGTTGTATAATGATCTTTAGTTGGAGATTATTATATGATAGCCAGTTTGCTGCCTATCTCTATGTGATGCTCTATGAGATACTTTTCTAGCAAGAGGTCATCTTTATTACAACAAAACTATCTCCCACATTCACAGTGGTAGCAAGCAGCTACAGTAGATTTCTCCAATAATATTGCATTGAACTTAAATCAAGTATAAAAAGCCTTCATGTGTGCCTCTTCGTTGCACCAACCGTGTACTAGGGTTCAAGAACATCAACGGTCCGAAAGAAAATCCACATGTCAAAGGACAGAAAATGCATTGCTCAAGGACTCTGAAAAGAAGGATTTTAAATTTGAATGATTTTGGTGCTAACAACACGTGTCCTTGAGAAAAATTGGCAAGAAAGTGGGCACACTTCTTTGTCTTCACTGCAAAACAACGAATCCCTTCAGGTTTAATCCCACACAAGCTGCTACATTTCCAGCATGAGACATGGAGAGAACATGATCAAAACTGAGCTTCCTAATTACTAAATAGAAATTAAAGCTGGTTTGCTTCTCATGTTGGTGCTTGACTTATTCAGCATATATCAACCAAATTGCAGCTAGGTAGGCCTGCTACTTGCTTCCTTTCCTAGAAACAGACAAAATATCCTGTCTGAGGAAATTGTTTCATCATTATGCATCCAAAATTGAAGACAGTCATACTGGCATCGTTGGCAGTTCTACGTTTCTTTTGACATGGCCTTCTTCATTATGAGGGAATATGAGCTTGCTTTGGTTTCCAATGAAAACTGTTTATCGACGTGGTGAGATAATTGGAACTGAGAGAGAAATTAGCATTGAAAGTTCTGCATTCTAGCAGTTTTTTGAGACGTAAACTTCAGTCTGAAACATGTGTCCCCTGTCCTTATTGTTGTTCAGAGTTGCGCTTTTTGCAGTATACAGAACCCTTACACAATCCCTTTAATGACCAATACGTTTCCATCAGCTGTGCCACAGTTTGGCTCCCACTCCTAGGCTTATTGATCATTTTTAACCTAGTAACACTTCCAAAGTAGCTACTGCAATAGAGCATTTCAGAATAACCATCAAGTATAGGACAAGCAGAAAATGAGATCTTACTCTACCATTCTGGTAAATGATGGCACGTATTTGTGCCAATTTTTCCTTCAAGAACATCTAATTGGTCGACAAGCCTTAAATGCAAGGAATGATGTGCATCAGGAAAGCCAAAAATTCTGCTGGCAGTGTCATGGCAATGGCAATAAGCAACATTCTTGAGTTTTAGATGGCATACCGATTAGTATCTCCTTTGATGAAAGCTTTTATGCTGATTGCCAACATGCCGACCTGCATATTGCCAAACTATCACTCAGAAATTACCTTCCAGACCACATTTTGATGACACATTCTAGAAATTCAGGTCCCAGACTTGCAGATATTTGGCCCATTTTTAGAAGTAACTTGTACCAGAAATTTTTCAAAAGAAGAAAGCACTAATAAGAGTAAATATTTGGCTGTCATATGAGCTTCCAACAGCAGTGCAGGAAAAGCTCTTATCATAGTGATGGCCAACATCATAGTGATGGCCAACGAGAAGTATAACTACAACTAGGAGAAGGATGTAAATATACCAAAGATCATGGTTATACTAGTAGAGAAGGATGTAAATATACCAAGCTTGGAGCAGATCATAGTTATACTTCTCGTTGGCCATCACTATAATAAGAGTAAATATTTCGTTGTCACATGAACAGCAGTGCAGGAAAAGCTCTTATCGTAGTGATGGCCAACGAGAAGTATAACTACAACTAGGAGAAGGATGTAAATATACCAAGCTTGGAGCATATCATGAAAAAAAAGGAAGATCACAAGTGGATCAAATATTGAAATTTTTGGGCGAGTTGACTTGTTAGCAAGCAGAAAGATTTCTCCTGTGGAATGGCTCCACCAGGAAAGGGTAAACACTGCAAAAGCAAATCTCAAAAAATGCTTTGCCAAGAAGTCAGATCCAATGAAAAAACAGCAGAGTTGGATTCACCGAACGAGTCATCTCCATGTAGACAGTGTAAAACATTCCATTGAAAGAAAACATGGCTTATTGTGTGTGTGTGATCCATTGTCCAATTGGGTTTCACTGTTGTTGCTTGAAACCAAGTTGCAAGCTATAAGGGCATCTCTTAGTTTTTAGAAGTTGCATCTTTCACTCCAGTTCCAGGGTAATTCTTGGTTAGCTTAAGGTTGTGTCTTAAAACTATTGCCCAAGTTGGGTTTCATGGATTGCAATTGTGAGACAAGTGAGGAAGGCTTGTTAGAATAAAAGGAGGGCAGCATTCAAATCAAACGGTATAGTACACAGCAGATCCTGTACAAAGTGAAAGAAGACAGTCACGTGCCTCACTATATTGAATAGGTGTTCCTCCTTTTAGCAGTGTAATTCAATACGTGCATAACGGAACCGGACGTGCACATGCAATGAAAAATTACCTTCCTACTAGGGAGCCAGTTCGGAGCAGAAAGGGATATGTTAAGATTACATTAAGAAGATACGAAGTAGCAATACCTTCAGATATACATGGATGAAAGAACGGGTTAGTTAGCTGTCCGTCATGCAGACAGTAAAGCTGAGATGGAGGGACAACATCTACGCATACTGCCCAACTTGAAGCAGAGAGGGGCAAATCACAAGAAAGTAAAGGAGTAGAAGAAGGTAAAGGTTTACTCCCAAGTCGACATACCAAATAACCCAATAAAGGTGATTTAAAGGAACCATTTGTTAGACCATGATGGAAGCAGTTGAGCACGCATGGCAAGACAAAATCAAGCAACCGAATCTGAAGGGCTCGGAAGTTTGTTTTTTTGACAAAACCAAGATGTGAAAAGCTTGCTCTTTAGAGAATAAAATAGAAGAGGACATTGCTTAAAATGATGCTTCCTCTAGTAAACAGCCATAGAAACTAAAACATCCTACATATGCAGACGCATTAGGGAGTACCCAAAATGCGGCGAAAAGGCATAAAAACGACACATCCGTGCATCGCCTTTCCTCATTGATAACCTGCATGCCAGAAGTACAGGAACTGCAGTCGTCAGTAAAATTGAACCCTCGCAGACGTTTCCTGGTCCTCATTAATGTCTTCATCTACACAGAATAGTTCTTCCAATTGGATAAATAGACGACACATGAGAGCGTGTAAGCATCATTGGACAAAAAAATTGGTCAGACAAAAACAACCCATCTCACATTAAGCTGAGACAGGCACCCAGACTGAAGCACATGGTAATCAGAATCCCTATCCATATAAACAACCAAGGAACAACTTCAAAAGGAATAACTCCAGCTGAATGCATGCAACACACTAGCCACATTCTCTTGAATCTCGACTTAGCAGTGATGGGTTTTTAATCTACTGAACTCCCAAAGGCTTTTGTGCAAATACCCAGTTCTGCTTTACCAGTTCTTTCAATCCATATTTTAGCATCTCACTTCTGTATCACTCTGATTTGCACAGAAAAAGATAAGATCACTATCCTTTCAGCCTTACTACTTCTAAGACGACAGCAAATCAGAGCAAAAGAGCAGAGTAGAGCAAACAAGTGAATGCCTGACCTGCTCCGTGGGGGGTAGAGCTTCTATGTCGGCATCATGGTGGCTGGACATACAACAAGCCATCGCTGGAAACAAAATGAGGAAATTGTGTGTTTTGTTCTTTCCTCCTCTGAAACTTGATGTGGAAAGAGACAAAGGACCCCCAACCCCAAATTCGCAACAAAATAGAGGCAATAAATAACGGCCAATATACAAAAGCAAAGATCAATAACGGCCAATGTCAAGGGTGGTTTCCCAAGGGGACTTTTTGCATTGGGGAGTCCTCATTGTAAGTCCTCCTATTGCTTAAGGGAGTTCCACTTCGTGGTCCCTTAGAGGGGCATGATTGCTTTGTCACTATGCTATCCAACATTTGCCATGTGCTATTGCAACCTTCTGAAGCAAGTCAATATAAACAGGGCAATTGATGTTTCACGAGAAACTTTGTCGAGATTTTAAATTATCAAAAACTAGAAAAACAACGATATATTTTAGAAGGTGGCACATTAAAAACTCCACATTGAGATATCTCACAACTTTTTATCTAGTGTAAAACTCACTCCTACTTTTATTGAGGTAATGGCCACTTGTTTAAGAGAGAGAACCTTGCACCTATTTCAAATGTATGCAACTATATCTACAAAGCTTAGGACCTTTTGGCAAGCAAAATCCATTGTCATATTCAAGGTCACATGTGTTGAAAACTGAGAAATGAGGATCATAAATGAACGAACTCCAAGTGATTGAGATTGCATAAGTACCTATTCCAATTCAGAACTTTTAAAGAAACTAACAATCATAGTCTAAATTTATTCACAATCTCTTGTAGACCATTCATAAATGCTTCTTGGTACAAATACTCTTGAAATATCCAAAAATCTAAGGTATAACAATTCATCCTGCTAGAATCTCTAGGAGATCCATCAAGATAAAAATGATTTTAACTTTAATGGCCATGTATCTAGCATCTCATATAAGAAAATAGCAATCATCCAATTTCAATAGGATTTTTGTCCCCTATAACAACCGAAGATCTAGTCTAAAACCAAATTCAAACATTTACAGACTATAATCTATAGAAAAATACCATCCACTAAAAGCAAAAAACTCTCCACAAATAAAGAAATCACTTTATGAGAATATTTGTGAGATATAAATGTTTTCAAATTACTAGAGTAAACAAATATAGATTTTCTAAACAGTAATCTAAAATCTTGACTCAGGAAACAAAAATTATTCAACATACTTACATTTTCTTTCATAATAATTAAGTATCTATTCTTGATCTGTCAACCATAAATACGTAGATTCTTACGATTCGTCAATCATAATTCACTAGAATCCAAAAACATAATCATTAAAGAACACTAGAGTACACATCTTGTGAAAAATATATATCATATTACTCAATAGTATTAGCTAGTACTTCTCGTGAAAATGTAAACGATCATGCTATTATGTGGCATAGTCGATTTGGACACGTGAATACAAGATCACTTTCTTACATGCATTGTAATAATTTAGTTGATGGATTGTATTTCCCTCTTTCATTAGATAAGAAATCATTTTTTGTGAATCTTGCATCTATGGCAAACACTCTATGAGCAAATTTCCCAGAACACATTCTGTCAAGACAAAGCATGTATTAGATCTTGTACATGCGATCTTTGTGGTCCAATGCCAACTCCATCCTTAAGAGATGCAATCTATTGTATCACCTTAGTAGATGGTTATTCTAGATGGTCTACAATCATGTTCATTAAGCACAAGAAGCTTTTGAATGCTTCAAGAAATTCAAGGCCATGACTGAGATTCAAACATCTACAAAAGTGAAAGTGCTTCAAACTGATGGTGGCGGCGAATACCTCTCTAACGAGATGTCCGACTACCTGGCCTGAACATGGCATTCGAAGACAATTTACAACTTCCTATTCACCTCAGTAGAATGGAATTGCAGAAAGGAAGAATCAAACGCTTCTCAACTCAGCCAGATCAATGCTACACCAATCGCGCCTACCTGCGAAGTTCTGGGTAGAAGCTACTGCCACACTTTGGTTGTATATGTTTTGTTCATGTTTCTAAACAACTTAGGAAGAAACTAGATCATAGGACAAATAAGTGTATTTTCATTGGCTATCTTGATGAACATAACACAAAGTTTATGATCCATCCACCAATGTAGCATTTGTTTCTAGGGACATTATCTTCAAAGAAGATACGTTCTATGACTTTAAACAACCATCAATAAATGATGTTGTGTCACTCATCCTATTTTACACAGCATAGAATCTTCCAACGACTTCTACAAAACTGGCAGCTACAACTATAGGAGTCGGGCAGCCAACAATACTTGTCACCAGACCAGACCAAGCTATCTCGAGCAGATCTGGACAACTTCAAGAGAAGTGTGAAAGATTCAACTAGTTTCATCACATTTTGCTATATTTCCATATTTGGCATATTGAGGCCAAAACTTGTTTTAGACTTAGAGATTGACTTTTCAAAGTTCATTAGTCTAAATGTCATTTGAATAAACACTTTTTGAAAGTGTGGGAAAGTTAGAATGCGATTTTGAGTAGATTCAAATTTAAATAGTTGGGTACATTGAATCTAGACCCAAAAATAGTAGGGTTAGCATTTTGGTGGGAAAGCCAAGTGACCAAATAGGGTTTGGACCTATTATAAAAGAATGTAACTCATAGAGAGAGCTATCTTCTCTCTTCTCTATCTCATTTCAGGCTTATACATGGTTCTCTTGGGTTCTACTATCCATTGGTGCACTATCTTGGTGATTGCTTGCAATTCTATGTGTAGAATGATCATTTATTGCTATTTTTGGATCCACACGTGTGAAATACAGTAGCTTGCTGGTTTTGTATGGATAGCAACAGTACTTTATCATTTCATTCAATTTTGATCAAGTTCTATTAGTATTTGCATCTCATTTTGTGTGTAGATGCTGATTTTTCTACATTGGTGAGATTGGCAGTGTATCTCTTTCTAAACAAAGATCATTTAAGTAGATTGGATCTTAAGGATCTGAAATCTTTCATATGGTATCAGAGATTGTGTTTCAGGTTATGAAGGAGAAAATCAAATCTATCAATGATTTGGTGAAGATATCAAGTCTAGAGCACAAGCTTTGTTGTGTGCCAATTTCTTGTGCAATAGGTGGCCGAGTGCTATTTTGGATGGAAGGACACCTTTTGAGATGCTATTCAAGAGGAGGCGGAGTGTCAACTTTCTAAGAACCTTTGGATGCACATGCTATGTCAACATTACTCTTGATGATGGGACCAAGGAGGATCCATCTTCAAGAAGAGGTATTTTTGTTGGATATAGTGAGGTGAGTAAAGCCTACAAGGTTTACATTCCTTCTACTAACAAAGTGATTGTTGGTAGAGATGTCATTTTTGATGAGGGGAACATTCCAAAAGTGTCTTCAAGCATGATTGATGGTAGTGTGGATGGATCTAACATTCTTGATGTTGATGAGAAGGATCCTACTTTGGATGGTGATGATGATGGACCTTCATCAAGTCAAAAGCCAAAGAGAACATCAAGAGAAAGACAAGTACCTTCAAGGCTCACATATGATCAAAAGGGTAAGCAAGTAGTTTCTGGAAATCATGTTGCTTTCCTAACCTCTTTGGATGAGCCTACAAGTGTAGATCAAGCAAGGAAAGAAGAGGAGTGGATCCAAGCAATGGATCTTGAGTATCAAGCTCTTATGAAGAGTGGAACAACTTTTGGAGGATCTTCTTATGTACATGGAGCTATGCAAGTGGATGGATGTTATCTTGCTGTAAAATCAAGTAATGGATCTGGAAAACAAAGTTTGTTCAATGACTTTGATGATCAAGTTGAAGATCAAGAGGTTGATCTCAAAGCGCTTCAACTAGTCAAAAGGGAAGGTGGCAATTTGGAGCTAGTCAAGAGCATCAAAGGAGAGGTGATTGGAAAAGATGTTATGGATCTGTTTTTGCAGCTTATTGAAGACTCAAGTAAGGTCAAAGGAGCAGCAAAGAAGTGTTGTTCAAGTCTACTTGTTCTATCTCATGTTTGAGCATTACATAATCATTGAAAGGAGATCTATTCTTAGGAAGAAGATCATTCGTACGATGGATCAAAATTCTATTGGCAAAAATTATGCTAGGAGCAAGCATATTGAGATACAATATCACTTTGTGAGGGAGCAAGTCATTGCAAAGGAGGTGGAGCTTCAACATGGGTCTTCAAGGAAATGTGTAGCTGACATCTTCACCAAAGCATTGGGAAAGGACTTGTTCATGAAGCATAGGACTTCACTTGGAGTGCTATCAAAATCTATGGTAAAACTAGTTGAAGAGGGAGTGTGAAAGATTCAACTAGTTTCATCACATTTTGTTATATTTGGCATATTGAGGCCAAAACTTGTTTTAGACTTAGAGATTGACTTTTCAAAGTTCATTGGTCTAAATGTCATTTGAATAAACACTTTTTGAAAGTGTGGGAATGTTAGAATGCGAGTTTGAGTAGATTCAAATTTGAATAGTTGGGTACAATGAATCTAGACCCAAAAATAGTAGGGTTAGCATTTTGGTGAGAAAGCCAAGTGGCCAAATAGGGTTTGGACCTATTATAAAAGGATGTAACTCGTGGAGAGAGCTATATTCTCTCTTCTCTATCTCATTTCATGCTTATACATGGTTCTCTTGGGTTCTACTATCCATTGGTGCACTATCTTGGTGATTGCTTTCATTCAAGTTTGATCAAGTTCTATTAGTGTTTGCATCTCATTTTGTGTGTAGATGCTGATTTTTCTACATTGGTGAGATTGATAGTGTATTTCTCTTTGTAACCAAAGGTCATTTAGGTAGATTGGATCTTAAGGATCTGAAATCTTTCACAAGAAGTACCATCACATTCAGGTCAACCAAATATTCGCAGATCCTCACGGACTCGAACAATTCCTGCGAGGTATATATCTCAATCTTTCTGGATCTCATCAAAAGAACTAGAGACCCTAGCCGAAGCAATTAACTCCAAGGATGCTGTGAAGTGGCAAGAAGCTATGGAAAGCGAGTACAACTCACTTTTGATGAACCAGACTTGGACACTGGTCGACTTCCCCCCTCACAAGAGAGTTATCGACAACAAGTGGATCTTCAAAAAGAAGATCAGGTCTTATGGTTCCCTCATAAAATGGAAAGCACAATTGGTGGCTAAAGGATTCACTCAAGTCCAAGGAGTGGATTATCAAGAAATCTTCAATCCTGTTGTCAAAATGCAGTCAATTAGGACTCTAATAGCGTTAGCAACTGCAAAAGACCTCGAGATGCATCAAATGGTTGTCAAGACAGCGTTTCTCAACGGCAACATCAAAGATGAGCTATATACCTTCCAACCAGAAGGATTCGAAGTCAAAGGCAAAGAGCACAAAGTGTGCAAGCTGCACAAAGCAATCTACAATTTGAAATAGGTCACATGAGCTTGATTCAAAAGAATCAATGCTTATCTCATGCAATTGGGTTTTGCAAGGAATTCAGCCGACTGCAATGTTCATTCCAAACATGTAGGTGTCCATTCAGTTCACATAGCTCTTTACATACATGATGCATTTATTTTGTCTAACGACACAGTCTTACTGCACACTACTAAGAGTGATCTGTCAAAGGAATTTGACATGACTGATCTAGGCACTGTTTATTCTTTGTTAGGAATTCACATTACTAGAAATAGACTTCAGAAGAAGATCTACCTAGAGAATATTCTAGAAAAATTTCAAACGTCTGATTGCAAACCAATTGATACTCCAATGGATCCAAGTATTGTATTGACTAAACCTTCTTGTGTCGAAAGTGAAGTACTCGACTTAGCGAAGTACTCTTTTCATTCACTAATTGGATCTTTAATGTATGTTATGCTATGTACTAGACCAGATTTAGCATACACCGTAGCATGTTAAGTCAATTCATGTCTAATTCTAGGATCTCTCATTGGAAAGCACTAAAGAGAGTGATGAGATATGTTCAAGGAAGTTTAGATCACATTTTATGTTATGATGGAAATGTTATCGACCCACTCGTCCTACAAGGCTACTCCGACTCAGATTGGGGACCAAAAAATCTACCTCCGGGTTCTGCTTCTATCTGGCAGGGGGACCAATTTCGTGGAACTGAAGAAAGCAGAAATCAGTGGCGCTTTCTTCGACTGAGGCAGAGTACATCGTAGCATGTCAAGCTTCAAAAGAAGCTATATGAAAAAGGTTATTACTTCATGACTTACATTACACTCAGTTCAATGCTACTACCATTCTGTGTGACAATTTGAGCTGTATTTCACTGTCATTGAATCTCAGATTTCATGGCAAGTCTAAGCACATCGAGATCCAATATCATTTTATTCGGGAGAAATTTTTGTTCCACAACAGAAATGGTTGCAGACATCTTCACCAAATCGCTTCCTAGGATCAAGAAAGCTCAGACAGCTCCATAGACCATGCCTTAGATAATTCATTAGGCAAGGTGTCACACATACTCATTAAAGTTTTTCAACATGCTGAACCTGATGAAGATACCAAGGCACCAACCGTGACCTTAAGGGGGACTGTTCAAAATTAAGTCCATAGTTGTCTCCTTGGTGAATACTACTTTCTACTTCAAGATTCTTCTTGCACGTTTATTGATCGTTGATCTATGGTCAGATGAAACCTACCTTGGTCCTATGTCTGCTCATCTGATACCTACAAGAATCTCAGAACTCAGACAGCCGAACTATTCGAAGAATGATGACATAGGGCTTCCAACTGATCTTCATCCATCAATGGATCCAAACTAAAGAGTAATCAATCCTATTGGTTTCACTTTCAAATGTTATGTTCGAATTATTTGAAGGTCATTCAAGACTTGGCCATCTTCAACGAGTTCCACGAATTGGCATTTTGAACAATCTGTAGAAATGAACTAGTCACACAGTTTGCATTTTTTCAACTCCCAAAAAATGTGACAATTTCCTGACATCAACTTCTCTTCAAGTATTTTGAAGAAGTAAACCTTTTGTCAGATTTTTCACATTTTTCCAAAGTGCGAAAAAACAATCATCTCAACAAACGAACTGCTTTTCAACACCTTCGAGTTTTTTGCTAAAATGCTAAGTGAGAGAAAAATACGAAGGGTGTCTATTTCCAAGGAACCGCCAAGGCAAAGGAAGGGGTCTAATACGAGTCACCGTAAGCTACCGCAAGGAACCGCCAAGGCAAAGGCTACCATTTAATACGAGTCACTGCAAGCTACCACAAGGAACTGCCAAGAAACCACATTCTGGCGATTGCAGTCCACATACGGTTGCGACAAGCGTCGTCATATCAATCTCCCAAAAGACATCATTGACTTATGTACACATTGTACAACTGTCATTATAAGTCAAATACTTCCTAAGTACAACGACTTAGTTGTGATTATATCTTTGCATTACATTCTTATAGATTGTTCTTGTTTCTAACAGCCGATTTCGCAACTATTTCTTTCTCTCTTCTCTGTTCGCGTCCTACCTCCTATAGATTGGTATCGGAGCATAGCTCAATAAATTGAGAGATTCCTATTTGTAATCAGCATGTCTCTTACTAGTAACTCTTCATCTTCATCATCCAACGAAGTTAGAATTATTGACAAGTTCAACGGATCTAACTTCTATATCTAGAAGTTGAAACTCTGGATGATGTTGATCGATAGAGATTTTTGGGATGTTGTAGAAGGTTATGACCTGAAACCAAAAGATGGTGATCATCAATTAGTTAAGGCATGGAAGACCAAAGATCATAAGGCCCTAGCATTGATCACATTCAATCTAACCTACTCCCAAATATCCCACGTTACCACATGCAAATCTTCTAAGAAAGCACTGGATTTATTATCTTATCTATATGAGACTCATGATGTAACCACAAGGTTGCATCATGATGTTCTTCACACTTAGTATGTCTGATTCTACAGCCATCACTTCTCACATCACAACAGCTTCAAATCTTTAATGGATTGTATCTATACACTACATCCATGTATTTAAGTACAATAAATGCTTGTCATTTAATCAACAGGATCCTAAAAATCAATTCATAACGGATGAATGAGTACAGTTCGCTGAAGAGATTAGATATGGTATGTGGTATTACTACAAATGGGTTGCTAAGAAGTTCAGTTTTGAAACTTAGAGAATGATATTGTAGTGCGATAATGCAAGTTCCTTAGGTGTCAAAGATAGCTATCGTCTGATCAGAAATTGAGGAGTCATAGACGTCCGAGTTTTGATCAGAGTGAGTGAACAAGCATGAACAAGTAATAAGTGTAATCAAATCACAACATCATACATCTACGTTAAACACAGATGATAGAAACATGTTGTTTCTATATTACAATGAAAGTTTGAACAACACTGAATCGGTTACAACCAGAAATGGAGGCATAACTTGGATGCTCGATATCATTCGCTCTGTTCGCAAAGCATCCCATTGAGTGCGTATCAACTGTAGGATGTGCTATTCAAGATGATGATGACGTTATGACCTTGCTTTCTTCTTTGCCAAAGTCCTATGAACGCTTTGTCGTGATGATCTCCACACAACTCGACATCACTCTTCAAAAGGTGATCGGTCATCTTCTTCAAGAAGAAATGTGGAGAAAGACCAGCGGCCTGCCCATCAAAGACAAGTCCCTGGCCCTATACACCAAGAAGAAAGACTATTCCAAGGGCAAGAATCAAGTGTAGCAGCCGCAGCAGAAGCCTCATACTCAAGCTGAGAACAGTGGATCGCGCAAGAAGCTCTTCTGTAGATATTGTAAGAGAACCACAATAACATATTGCGCGGATTCCGACGTGGGCGTCCGACGGATTGTGTGTGTGTGTGTTGCATGTTAGATTTGTAATTTGAGAGAGAGAGAGAGAGAGAGAGAGAGAGAGAGAGAGAGAGAGAGAGAGAGAGAGAGAGAGAGAGAGAGAGAGAGAGAGAGAGAGAGAGAGAGAGAGAGAGAGAGAGAGAGAGATGAATAGATTGTGTTTGATGGTAATTGTATGTTAGATTTGTAATGAGAGAGAGAGAGAGAAGAAGAAGAAGAAGAAGAAGAAGAAGTGTGTTAGTGTGTGTATGCATGTGTGTTTTTTGCATCTTGCATTGATTTAATATTTACGATAATATAAGAATAGACGGTGTTAATAGAATTAAAATTTAATAGAATGAGAAACTCGGATTTAAGTAGATTAGAATAATCCAATAGAAATTATGAGAGAGAGAGAGAGAGAGAGAGAGTTTTGCATTTTGGCATATGTGTTGTAGCATATTACTAGTATAATATTTTATGCTTTGAATCTATCAACCCTAAATTCTTTAATCTTTATAATGTGTTCACAAGCACATATCATATTGTTTGCAATAATGATTCAATTGTGTAATATACTGTTATTTTTGAATTACTTGTGAATGTAACAAAGATATTCAAAGAAAAGGAAAGAGAGCACGTGTTGAAAGAGTGAACAAGCTTGCACTAAAGCTTCGAGCTTACCGGTGAGTGTGTACATGTTGTTTCAATTTTTTGATTGTTGGAATACGTTATCTAAAATACTAATAAAGTCGTAGTTCATCACTTTCATTTTGTTCGAAGCAATGTCATATTTTATCACATACACTAGAAATTAGTTAATATAAAAGAGTGAAATGTAGATAATTAAAATTCCCAATCCTAGAAAGGTGTGTAGCCCTTACTTTTCTCTCATTAAAGGCGAGGTTCTAATCTTTCCTTAAATGAAAAAAACTAAACGCCGCAGGGAGGGAATATGAGGTGACATTCTGAAATATGACATAACCGCAAGGTTCGGGTATATGTTGCAATGTGCCGACATAGTCTAGGTCGCCCGAAATAATATTCACATCCCTCGCACTAGAACGACTCTCTTGTTGAAAGTTGGCCATTATACAACAATAATATGTACGTCGCTTGTTGTCCACTCTCTCAACACAATAATGATGTCCATATGCCCACATGGCAGTGTATGATTTATACTAAAATACAAAAACGAACAAATTTACGTAAATAAAAATACTATTTATATATTGATCATGAGTAGTATAAAAACAAAACTTGACAAAGACAACACTACACTAACCTTCCATCCACATCCACGAACAAATTCCCAATCTAATTCGGTCACTTCTTCTCTGTTCTCGGATGCTTTTAGCATCGTATCAAAAACCCATTCACGAGTGCATTTCAACGGTAAAGGTTCCAAAGGTTCGTCATTCTCCAACGCTCTCCTTCTTCTTCGATTGATATTTCTTTTTCGTTTTAATGTTATGTTTTTTTCCTTTTTGGCTTCTTCATATCTTGAAATCCACTTTTCCATTTGTCCACAATTATATAATATGAACGTGTCAATTTTCTCTTTTAATTGAGATGAAAGTCTCTATCACGGGTATGAAAGTCCCACTCTAATATGCATTAAAGTTTTGTAATCGATTTTCTTTTCTACTTCATTTCAATATATCAACCGTCAAAATGATTGGATTCTATTACAGAAGGAAAAAAGCCAAAGGACTTATCCTGTAACAATATAAATAAGCTCGGGAGTTTATGTTTCAAATTTTTATGCATCATTAACTCTCGAGCAGAAAGCACAACTGCAAAGTATGCTTAGCCAATATGAGGGTGGTCCCTCACAAGCGGCCACGGCTCCCGCCCCTACCGAAGAGTCATCCATAAATCCTTATTACGACGTGGATCCTCAAGGTAACATAATTGCCAACAGAAAAGGGAGGGTGGTTTTGGACCGACTCTATTCTTTATGCCAACGCCATTTTGGCGACAGATTGTTTATGAAATGGTCCGAACAATCTGCCGATCTTAAACGACAGGTTGTTGGTACCCTTCGTGATGAATACAAGCAAGAAGAGAAATTCGACGAGAAGGAAATTCATAAGCATATGAGCTTATAGATTAGGCATCGTCGTTAAAACGTCCCCCAAGACCTCCAATCAGGATTGAGCGCCAAGAACACAATAAGGGAGTGCAGTGGACGAAACCATCCCAACCAAGCCTAGATCGTCCGAAATATATCAACAATTTATATTGTGTATAAAATTGTGGAAAAATGAATTCTTTAAAACCTATTAAAGCAAAGCTACAAATTTCATTATGTTTTGAAACAACATTATAAACTAAAATCAACTAAAATTTAAAATTTTTACAAGAACAATACCCACAATCTAAATTAATGGGATGTTTAATTAACTTTTTTTACACTGAATATAAAATTGTATGATACATTTTGTCTTTTTTTATGTTATCTCAAATTGAAATTGTTAATTTAAAAACTATCTTTTATTTGGATGATATCAGCATTGTTATGTGAATACAAGGTGAAAGGACATGTGCGACATTCTCCAGACAATGGACAATGATAAAAAAAAAATTAGTAGTCCATTCATATCGATTTGCAATATGATAAAAATTGTTTGAGAACTATATTTATGTTTTGAAAACTATTGCTATTATTTGATAACTATTTCTATTTCTATTGTTATAAAATCTAAAAAACATAATTCTAATCTATTGCGTCCTGAATTTTTATAATCATAATAACACATACAATGATAAAAATATATATCCTTGGGTTTTACATTTATATAAAAATAGAAGCTACCTATATAAAATTTGATGCAAAAAATACATTTGGATAAACACACTCAATAGACGCAACGTGCAAGAAGAATCTTGAAGTAGATGGACTTGATTTCCAACAATCCTCCTTAAGGTCACGTTTGGTGCCTTGGTATCTTCGTCAAGTTCAGCATGCTGAAAAACTTCTGATGCTTGATCCTGAGAAGTGCTTTAGTGAAGATGTCTACAACCATTTCTGTTGTGGAGCAGTATTGAAGAATCACTTGCCCTGAGAAAACTTTCTCCCGAATGAAATGATATTGGATCTCGATGTGCTTAGACTTGTCATGAAATCTGGGATTCAGCAACATTGAAATACAGCTCAGATTGTCACACAGAATGGTAGTAGCATTCAACTGAGTGCGAAAAGTCATGTGTTGGGTAGCTCCACTATCTAGATACCAGCTATCATAGTCTTTGTTGTTACTATTGTAGGCCATTAACATCTGTGATGGTTCCGTCACATTGGTAGAGTTGTTGGTGTTGTTGCTTCTTTGCCTCGTTGTAGATGTGGATGCTACATTCTTTGATGTCGTGATTAGCTCACTACAACACCCGCCGCGATTTGCGACGTGTTTTGGGACGTGAATTGTGACATTAAAGTTTTGTTTTTCGTCGCGGACATCGCAAAACACGTCAAAATAAGATTGTCGGAATACGACGAAAATAAATTACGTCGAACTCCGACATTCATAAGTTGTCGGCTTCCTGGACCTCAGGTCACGTTGATTGACGCCAGGTCCAAAGACGTCACTTCAGATCAAACGTGGATGTCTGATTTTGATGAGCATATAGGACGTCAGAATCCGACGTCTGTTGAAACAGAACCACCCCAAAAAAATATCTGACGTTCCTCCGACGTCTACATGGATGTCGGATTTCGACATCCCAAAAAATGTCGAAATTCGACGTCTGTTAACAGAACCATCCCAAAAAACGTCTGACGTGTGTCCAGATGTCTATCCGACATATTTTGATGTTGGATTGCGACGTCCCTGCTTAGGTTAAAAAAAATTAAAAAATGCGTAAAAAACAGCGCACGTATTTTTATCGAGCTATTCTTGGAGTGGTGTTCTTGGAGAAGCGATGTTCATGAATTGTTTTTTAAACAATATTTTTGAGTTGTATTGAACATTTGGATCAAAGAACAAGCTAAGCATGAGGTTCTTTTCATTCCTAAATTACTTAATGCACATAGATTACTTTACATTCCTATATTTTATTGCATTACTTCATGTGCATTATGAATGACAATACTTTATTGCATTGCTTTATGTACATCATAAATTTCATTTTGTATATATGATATTGATTTTTGTTTCGAAATCCGACATTGCACATGGTTTTGAATTCTTAGTTAGTTATTACGTCAATCCACATCTCAAAATTCGACATTGCAATTTTTAACAAAAACATTGCACATACAAAAGCAATGGCAATATAGCACGATCATTTGCAATAAGAATATATTCATAATATCAATCAGTGCATTACAAAATTGGTGCTGAAGTCATTTTTCTTTTTCTTCTCCTCTCTATTCTGCCACCGACATTGACTAATTAGTAATAAGCTATTGCGATTACAATCCGAGTAAGAGCACAATTTATAGTAGAATAAGATGCGCTATTATCATAGTGCAATCAAAGTAGAAGCATCAATTATTTGTAATTCATCATCTCCAATATAGACTACTTTCACTACTTATCTTGTTCTATTGTTTTTGTAGACGGTTATTCATGCTTATTATGATCGAACATGATTCTAAATATAGATCTAGCCACAATAGAAGATGCACAAAAACAAATATAAACTTTTAGACAATTCTACACAGAATTTCTAGTCTGATCAAGATCTACATAACATAATAAGATAGAATCTAAAGCTATTCAAAACATGAAGAGATCTAATTTAATTCTCTGTTAATAGGCTGCACAATAACAAGAAATCATCTATTACCACTCTCCAATAGAGATAGATCATGCTTACAAAAAGTATTATACTCATAAGTAGAAGAGAACAAAAAACAATAAGATTGTGCATTCTTATCCGCTATATTTTGGGTCCAATATCGTAGCCCCACGTGGCACAGGCTACATGGATAAACGATGCATTTTGTTAGGGCTATGTTATCAAAAACTATAAATAGATTAATAGATCAATTTAGTTTTCAAATTGTTGAAGTTAAATCAAATTGTTTTTATAAAAGTCATTCTTCTTTTTCTCCTCTTTGTTCCGCCATAGGTTCGTGATTATAGTTTGTGTAAGAGCAAAATTCATAGCAAAATAGATGCACTATATTTATCATAGTGCAATCAGAGTAGACAACGGAAGCATCAATTATTTGTAATTCATCGTCTTGAATACAAATTACTTTCACTTTTTACGTCGTTCTACTATTTATGTTATTCACGTTTATTATGATCTAAAAAAATTTATTCTAAATACTGGCATAACGATCTGAATTGTCACTCATTTTTTGTATCACTGCTACTATCAACTATCCAGTTGACAATCATTGTTGAATAGGTATTCGACTCATGAACAACTTATTTTCCAACATGGTATCAGAGCCAGATCATAGCTTTGGTAACTATTTCAGAGCTAGTTATTTGAATATCATCCATACGTATTGCTAGATTTAATATTCAAATCAGATTTTGTCTACAATGGATGCGTCATCATCGAATTCTATCAAAAAGTTGGATGGGACAACTATCACTTATGGAAATTCAAAATGAGAGTGATCCTAAAAGAGAAAGAGGTTTGGGAAGTTGTCGAAGGTATCGAGGCTAAGCCTATTGCAAATGCGACAACGATTATCAAATGGAAGTAGAAGGATGGAAAGGCATTTGCAAAAACTTTTTTTTTTTTTTTGGATTCTATGAGGAAAAAAAGAAAAGGATATGGCTCCTTAGAGTGAAAGGAAAGAGAGTCTTGAATGACAAAGATGCACCAACTCACCTTTGCTCTAAAAGTCTCATAAAGAGAGAGAGAGAGAGAGAGAGAGAGAGAGAGAGAGAGAGAGAGAGTAACTGCTTTCCAACGGCCGCCTTTCCCTTGAACTGTTCCACCTCCCTCCCATCATCCGTCCCTCTATGCCATCGCCGTTGCTCCACCTAAAACCAGTTGGCAAGTTCCCCCATCCATTACTGCCACGTACTCAGGCGTTAGCCTTCATCCTTAGTAACCACCTCTTCCGCTTCCTCCTCCTCTTCTGCTCCATCAACATTAAACACACGATCCTTGCATTGATGCTTCATAGCTGCCTTTCCAGTGTCAGAAAAAGCTCATCTGATGCTTCAGAACGTGCATTGTAGCAACAGGTTTGGTAATTTGACAGCAATGGAAGGCGACACCTTATGCAAAGCTGTAGTTTTGATTATTCTTTATCATTGCTAGGTAGAGCTTGGTTCTAGTTTTCAGAAGGATAAAAGGCCAATTTTATGCCTCAGATAGATCTGCTTAGAGAGAAGACGGCATGAGATAATATGGTTCATGGCACTAAAATTGTTAAAGTATGAATGCAGTGCTTTCTATTTGTGTGTATTTACAGAGGTATAGGGATGTGAAAGGTAAATTTATAATGCAAAAAAATTGATGTTTGGCTTTTTGACAGAGATTTGTATGAGGTGCTGATTACCTAGTAAGAGGAAAGTGTGCGACACAAGAAGATGGGCAGTACCGGAGCGTATTTCTCTAAATGTATTGGGCCTGAAAAGCACAAGTTTACAGTGTCAGTGCAAGGGCACTTATGGAGCTCAGCACGCCACTGTCATGAGACCCTTCCAGAGTTTGCGAAGGTCATTGAGGTATTCAGATCGCTGATCAGCCTTATCATGTGATACAATGTGAAGAATGTAAAACAGAATTTGGAATGTATATCGTTGTTTGAAGAATACTAGTAGCGCTTTGCCTTTGTTTAGAGCAAAAAGTAGTAAGTATACATAGAGCCAGTGGTTTAAGGGAAATCTATTAAAACATAGCAACCAGACTGTAAATGATTTTCCATGTTTGATGCTTATTATCTATCTGATTCTTCGAGTAGAACCTCGTCAAATGATGACCATAATATGAATTTTGGAGTCTGCAACAATAGTCTTGCTAGAATGAAGAAGGGATCTATCCAACGTCCATATGTCTGTCTGACGGGAATTGAAATGCTTATCTAAATTTCTGCACAATGTTCTGGGATATATAGCTTTTGTGCACGTGAGTGTTTAGGGCGCTCTGTTATAGCAGGTTTTTTTCATTACCTTTCGGTGGTACACAGAGAAATGCAAAGAAGCTCCACTTCATAAGCAGCAGCGATTCCATCCAACGACTACAACTTGCACAAGCAGATGGATCCGACCCAGAAGAGCTAGACATTGATTCCACCCTTGAGGATATACTTATCCTAAAGGGGAGCAAACAGCTGGTTGCAATAATCGATTCACCCAAGAGGGAATTGGATACAATTGAAAGGAGCCCATTGGGCTCACCCATCACCCTGCCAGAAACTCATAAACTTGAAAATACCTTGCTGAAGAGTGACGCTCCAAGCAGTTACAGCCTCACACCAACTTCGGCTCCCACGGGTGATGACACAGATCAGTCGCCTGTACAGAAATGCAATAAATCCCCTTCTTTGATCAGGCTATATCCAGGACCTTTTGATCTCAAACTTGAGCAGCCACATCGAGGTTTTATGAAACCTTTATCTACTGTGGAGCACATTTCATCAGTTTCTCGAGAAGATGGAAATTTTCAAGTACAAAATTGTGCAAAGCTAGACATGCCTCCAGCACTCTATCCTCTTCCTCAACAATCAAGGCCTCCTGGTGGTTTTCAGCCAACATTTGTCCAAGGTACCAATGACATTCCTAGCAATTTAGTTTGTTCCAGCAACTCAGCCCCTACTCCTGCCGAGCTTGCTAGTTACCTTGTCAGAGGTTCAACATTCCAATCAAGAACAGCGTTTTCTCGTGCTGGAAACATTCGGCGTTTGCCACACCATTGTTGTAGCGATGTTCGAGATAGTGCAGGATTCCATCCTTCAGCACCTTCCAGGATTCCAACAGTAAGCTCCACAAATGCCAACGAGTATGGGCAAGGTACACCCAACATAGCAATGTTGGCCCAATTCCTTGCCTCCCAATTGAAAGCTTTCATTCCTCCAAAGAGCGAGGATCCACACGGAGGAGATGTTACTAAGTCCACTTCAACTGCCAAGGAGAACAGATGTGACAATTTCAGGCTGGCAGGAGAGCTGATCGTTGATCGTCACGATTCAGATCATGCAGGTGTAGAAGAAAACTTACAGCAGAGACATAACGTTACAGAGAGGAACAGCGTAGAGCAAGAAAAGTGCCAAAAAATCTCAGTGTGTGAGTCTCGTAGCGATAAAGATGAATCCTCTTCGTCTGCTGACGCGAATACACTAGCTGATCCAGCAAACATTATGCCGAATTATGAAGATGTCAACAACAGGCCAGATCCTGTTTTCCTTGTCAACAGAAGAAGCAAAATGGTTAGTGTCCGCAAATTCGTGATAGTTTCCCTGTAAATTGCATGCCTAGGAGTTAAGATCCAATGTGCCAGCTTTTTTTTTCCTTTTATGGTCAAAATAATGTTTGCCATATGATATAAAAAACCAGGAACAAGAACACATAACGTGTCAATCTGCTAGTTTTCTAACCTCAGCCACAGATGGAAGCTTAAGATCATCCTACAGGCTTAATATCATATTGAGCCACTCTAGAAAACCGCCAAAATACTGAAAACAAGCTCAGAATGTGGGCTTTGTATGGTATGTGCCCAACTTTCTACTGAAATCCAGAATTGGCATGTTCCTAGTAGCTCTGACCAATTCATTATCAATTAAGCCGAAACTCCCCCTAAAGCCTGAATATTCCAGCCTTATCGGTTGGCAGCAAAATGGCCTTGCAATGGAGTAAGGGTGCACTGTGTGCCCAAATATAAATTTTTAGCCCAATTGACTGATGAAGACTATGGTCAACAACATATCTTTAAATGTGTGATCGGAAAGTAGCTGTTCGATGGCACACACTACCCCCCGTGCTTTCATTGAAGCTCCAGAAGTCTCGCTTGATGTTTTTTTATTTGATAGGTTTTCTTCAGGCTGAAATAACGCAAAAGTTTGAAATTAGTCAAACAAGCAGTAAGAAGCCCTAATTGATTGCGTAATGATCCATGACTCCTTATCCTAGAACTATAATTATGTACTTACATGTGAATTTCAAAAGCTCGCCTAAATTGAATAAACCTCAGCTATCATTACAGAAAATTACGGTCAAAAGGTTTACATCATTCGATCATGTACACAGGTTCTCATGATTATTTTTTACTCATTGACCTCTTTGCCCTATATTTCCTTTGCAGTTCTAAATACTTATAGTTTTTGTCCTTTGAGCAAATCGTTCTCTCTCCTTGTACAAGGAGCAGGGATTGACTCACCGTTGAAAAATCCCACTTGTTAGCGCTGTCGTAAGATTTGTAGGCTAAGTTTCTGTCAGAGATTTAAGAAACTAAATTAGAATGTTTTGTTCGCTGAGCAAACTCAACTTCTTGTCTTCTATCCTGTTACAGGGATTAGGAACTCACCATCTAAGATTATCCAACTTATCTGCATACTTCCATCTGAGCGTTGTTGAGGCAGCCAAGAAGCTTGGGGTTTCTCAGACAACACTTAAGAAGGCATGCAGAAAATTCGGTCTTAAGCGTTGGCCAGGCCGTAAGGTGACAGTCTTTCTAACAAAGACGTTGATTGATTTAAGTTTACTGTCTTGCCTCACTCCGAATCGGAGTTAAATACAGATCCAACCTCGTAATTCAGTCACTAGATAAGAACCAAAGTTGTACACAACTATTCCTCAATCATGATAATGCCTTTGTCCATAGGTTAGAAGTTTGGAAAGCACAATACATGGGTTGGAGCACACCATAGCGGTTGGACAGGGAAGTGGTATGGAGGACCTGACAGAAGCTTTCATGAGATCCGAAGTACTCAAGCTGCAACAAGAATGGCATCAGCTGGTGCATGGTGTACCTGCTTCTCAGGTGCTTTGATTGTTCGCAGCAGAAGATGCTTCTCCAGCTTTGCTTCGAGACTAACCAATTTAGATGTCGCTACTTTTCCGATCCCCTTGACTATAGCCTCATGAACATAAACAGTAACAAGTTTAAAGTATCACCCTTAATGTCACTATCTCCTTTTGACCTTGTGTTACCTTTTTCCGATATTTACCAGCATTTTGTTGTAACTTTGATAGCATTCTCTGACAAAATGAGCTTTGATATTGCAGCAGCAGTTACCGTTGCCAAAAACAGCAGATTTGTACAAAAGACTTTACTCTAAAGGATGGCGAGCCAAGTTTCATAATGTCAGTGGTCGCTTGGATATTAACCTGAATCTTGACAGCCCACCAAACGATGGCAGTGATGAAAACTTACATCAACCTTTTTATCAGGGGTACAACGAAGAAGCTAGAACAGATGCAGAAGCACATGTGGAGACTAAAAGCAACGGGGGGAACAAAAGCAGCAAGCAGCAATTATCTTCTGATGATCAGACCAGGGAAGGATGTGATCATATGGCATGCAGTGGTCCCACAACCCCGCCAAATGAAAATTCTGACTCTTGTCTGAAGAACAGCGTCCCAGCCAGAGCATCTCGGGACAATTATGTTTCTCAAACTGTGATAGAAAAGACCCCGGATCTCATCAAACATGCTGAACCCACACGCCCAGAGCAGCAGGAAGTTATTGTGGAAAAACGGAAAGCATTTACGGACAGGTATCCAAAAAGGCCACGAAGGTGTTCTGATTGACACGAGCTTGAGATCCTACTATTGCAGTGATACATCTTTTTGCATGCTTTGAAGCATTCGATAATGGAAGAAATCTGACGATATAATGAGAGAGTAGTCTGTAGTTGTCTTGGTTACATCATGAGAATCAGATTCTCTACGTGGTGATACATATATTTGCATGCTTTGAACCATCTGAGTACAACGGAAGCAGCCTAAAGTTATAATCAGTCTATAGTTGTCTTGATTGACATGAGAATGAGATCCTATATGCGGTGATACATATTTTTGCATGCTTTGAACCATCTGATAACGGAAGTAGTCTGAAGATGTAAGATGTAATGAGAGATTAGTCTGTAGTTGTTTTGGTTGACATGAGAATGAGATCCTCCAGATCTACGTGGTGATACATATATTTGCATGCTTTGAACCATCTCACAATGGAAGTAGTCTGAAGTTATAAGTTTAAGGTAGTCTGTAGTTGTCTACATGAAAATGAGATCCTATACGTGGTGGTACATATCTTTTCATGCTTTGAACCATCTGATAATGGAAAAAGTCTGAAGAAATAATGAAAGAGTAGTCTGTAGTTGTCTTGATTGACATGAGAATGGGATCCTATATGTGGTGATACATATTCTTGCATGCTTCGAGCCATCTGATAATGGAAGAAGTCCACAAATACAATGAGAGATTAGTCTGTAGTTGTCTTGATTGACTTGAGAATGAGATCCTATATGTAGTCAAAGATATATTTGCATGCTTTGAACATTCTGATAATTGATCTGTAAGCACTCAATTCAAATAGTATACAAGAGCAGGAATTTCAGAACTCTGATTGGGATTCTAGCAAGGCTATTACACAACTTTACAGTTTTGGTAGTACTACATGATATTGTATGTCATACCATATTCCACTATATTTAAAGAGCTTGGAGGGTTTGCTTTTCTTAGCATGTTGATTGATATATTGAAACATTCCATCAACCAAAAAATTACATCGAAGGTTTTGTAAATCTGAACCTTTATGCCACAATTATCATGTGGACAACGTCCAATGACTCGGTGCCACATAGCGCATGGGCCTTTTGGTGGAAGTTCCTTGTAATTTGTACCTTGTGCTATGTATGTGGTAGCAACTCATTGGCAAATCCACATGAAAATTATGGCATAACGTGTCGAGTATCTCATTTCATCTCCACATCAAAGCATTTGTGGAAGGTTTTAGTCTTCCGTAGGCACATGTAAAATCTACTCATTAAAGTGTCTCCAAAATCGAACTAAAAATGAGGCACTTGGCATTTAAGAGTAGTTGATGGTTGTTTGGAGGCCCATTGTAAGGATATATTGGCAAGAGGACTTGTTGAGCCATGTTTCGTGGCAAGACAAGAGCTTCAAGCCATTCTAAACTTACCATGGGCCGACAAACACCCATTATCATACATAATCTATGTTGCAAAAATCCTAAAAAAAATAGAAGTTTTTTCAAGATTTTGTTAATGACTCCATCCATGAGGACTACACATTTTCAAAATTCCATTCGTAAGGTTTCAAGATTCCATCCATGAGCGTTCGGTATTTTTAAGATTCCATCCATGAGAACTTTCAAGTTTGAGGGTTGAACATTACAACGAATCGAATTTGTGAATAATGAGGTATTATTATGCCCTATGTAATGGTGGTCTCCAAACTCAATCAAGACCATCGATTCATGTTTGATTTGAGTAGACAGACATTATGATTGGATAATATTCATTGTGATGCATTATGAGAGAGTCCTCTTATCAAGGTAGACTAGTGGTAAATGATTGAAAAAGCTTTAAATTTTATTCGTAATTTGCAAGAGGAATGAACATTGTCAAAATTGACAATCGTTAGAGTACTACTCTTAAAGAAATTTTAAGCTCCATTCAAATAGCTCATTTTCTCAAATTCCTTTTATTCATCTCCATCCATGAGGGATACATATTTTCATTGCATCTAATGTTCAAGTCCATCCATGAGGGCTCCATATCTAGAGGAGATTATAATAATGTCCAATGAGATTGCCTTAAAAGAATGAGGGGTGAATATTTTAATGGACAATAGGGGTCCCCAAACTTTATCTCCGGAAGATTTGAGTTGACGTGCATTAAATATAAGGTAAGGGGACGACCACACTTTCGGTCTGAAGGGCACAATAATGTATAGCATATTAGGAATGAGGTAGCAAGCTAGGGGGTGTAGTCAATTTTTATTCCAAGCCAAACATCACTACAACACGATGCGCGATTTCCAATGCTTTTTTTGAGTGTTTTTTTAAAGATAGAATTGAAAAAGAGGTGCGAGGGAAGAGGAAAGCTCCAGTGTCGGGTCCGTATAAGAAAAATAGAGAATCTGAATTAAGCTATTGTGAATACAACGATCAGGATCACAATCATGTGCCCAAGAATGGTTCACAGTAGTGGTGCACTGTGTGCAGTGATCTTACTTAGCTAGCTACAGATTAAATAACTATCTCTATTTCTTGAATGACTTTCACTCTCTCGGATATCTCTGATTCTGAGGAATCAGATAATTAAGACACAATGGAGTTCGCGCAGGAACTCTGATTCACTCTTATCCACTCTTGTCTCATCATATCATTCTCACTCTACATATGCTCGTGAATTGCCGCTATGTATATACACATGAAGCAGTTACAATGACTGCGTGGGCAACGAGCGTGAAACAGTGCATTTACTAAAAAGTACTAAAGTGAACTGTGATGTGGTCTGTGTTGGACGGGGCAGTGTGGATGACGAGGACCCCGAACTCGAAGACTTTGAATTCAAAGTAGGTCGAAGAAGATGTAGAACTCGAAGACCTCGATCTCGAAGAGTTTGTCGTTAGAGCCTTCTAGTAAGGTAGGCCGAGATTTGACATAAACTGTGACAATGTGTTGACTGTAAATGCTAGATCAGGTCTGGTGCAGACCATGCCATACATGATCGATCCGACTATTGACTGATAGGGGTATTTGCACATCTCTTTCTTCTCTGCATCAGTTTTCGGGCACATATCCTTTGACAATTTGAATCTTGGGTCCATAGGCGAGTCTATTGACTTGCGGTTTTCCATGCCAAACCTGTAGTGTACACTGGTTAGATACCTTTCTTGACTTAACGTGATACTTCTCTTTGTTCTGTCTCTTGTTATCTTGATTCCTAGAAGGTAGTGCACAGGGCCTGAATCAGTCATTTTGAAATTCTTCGACAAAAGTGTCGTCGTCTCATGAAGCAACTGATTCGAATTGCAGATGATTAGTGAGTCATCAACATATACTACTATTATGACATAGCTTGAGCCTCTGTGTTTGAGATAAAAATTAGAGTCAACAGAGTAAGGGATGAAGTCATGGCAACAAGAATCGATTGACTCTATCAAACCAGGCCCTTGGAGCTTGCTTTAGCATGTAGAGAGCTTTCTACAACTTAAGTACTTTGTGTTCTTGGCCTTGAAGGACGTAATCTTCAAGTTGATAAATGTAAATGTCTTCTTGTATATATCCGTTCAGAAAGGTTGTCTGAAAATCCAACTGGTGGACTTCCAGTTCTTCGACCTCTGCGATAGCAAATAAAGATCGAATTGACTGAAGTCTTATGACTGGACTGTATCTCTCAGTGTAGTCCATCCCATATGTTTGTTTGTAACATTTTACGACTAGTCGAGCTTTCCATCTGGTTGTAGAACCATCTGGATTGAGCTTCAACTTGAAGATCCAGTGTCGATAATCTTTGCATCTGTAGGAGCTTCGACAAGGTGCCAAGTCTTGTTCTCCATCAATGGCAATGAGGCTTGAAACAAGGCAATAAAGGACAGTTGGGCCCAACCCGAGGCACCAGGTAGGCAGGCTGCGAGGAGGTGATGAGTGAGGAGCTGGAGGAGGCAGCGATGAACTATAGGAGCAACGAGGGCCACAGAGAGAAGAGCTGCCATGGAAATTTGTTTGATTGGTCGTAGAAGTGTGCCCAGTGCAAGTCGAAGACAACACAATATATTTACTTTAGAGTCCACCAGCTGTGCAGGACTTGAAAATGGTGTTGAAATACTGGAAAAATCTATCTAATGTTGTAAGTAGGGGTCCTAAAAATGCCAAAGATGAATTGAGCTCTTTTGGCTTAGTAAAGACTCATCTTAGAATAAAATATTCAAGGTAGGTAGAAGTAGAAACTCGAGCTACCATACGAATTGCCATTTGTACTTTGCATGCCACATTTAATGCATGAAAATACTAGGTGGCACAATTAGACATATTGAGGTGGCTTGAATAAGTCTAGATAGTTTGAGAGGTAGATTCATAACTCCAATTCAACTCAAAGTAGGAGGAGAGTCCATGGATCTATATATATGTGATGTACTCTCATTGAGAAGATGATGATTTTTGTGTGTAATGCAAATTTGGAGACTAAGCTCTTTGTGCCCTCTCTCTCTACTCGAGTTTGTACTTTCATATTCTCTCTCTAGCCGAGTTGAGGCATTTATTGTACTTAGTTTCATATTTTGTTAATAGATCTTGCTTGTAACACAATAATATTTCTCGTATGATCAGCTTTCCTATTGTCAATCAATGCTAGTTTGATCTTTATGGTATTATTGGGCTTAGGAGATCAAAAGTACATGTGTAGGGCATCCCACACGTGTGAATTCAACATGGTATCAAAGCCTACCTAAGATTTACAATCAAATCTAATCAAAAAGTTTGCAAATTTGATCAGATTTCAAGCTAGAAATTGTCTAGATTCTACTTCCTAGCTAGTTTGCAGTTTTTTGGTGATTTAGAGCTTCAAACCACTTTGAATGGTTCAGATCAGGTACTGTACGAAATTTCAGGTGCAGGCACGTGTGAAATCCACCCATTTTCTGTTTGGTGGTTCTCTCTCACCTTAGATCCAAATTTCATGCAATCTGGCCCACTAGAAAACTAGAAATGTGTAGAATCTGATGCAATTTGAATCATGACAGTTGGATAAGCCAATCAAAAGTTATAAGCTTTTGAATAGTCATAGGTAGGGTGCCTAGACTTGTGGCAAATCTTGAGTACATGTCATTTATTGCTTGAATGATCACGAAAATCACCCAAAAGTTGACCAATCTCATCTATATGTGATTTAGGCAAAATTTAGAGGATCTAAGCAAATTGTTTCATACAAATAGATTGTATTTGAGTCAATTTGACATTTTTGGAGTATTTCACACGTGTGAAATTTAGAGAACCATAACTTTTGCCATACTTCATCTTTTTTTATGATTCAAATCTTGTTTTAGAGAGATTGTCAAACTAATGAGACATATCTCACAGTTTTTTGCTTAGTCTTACATAGGATTTGGTTTTTTGCCCTTGATTGCTTCCTATAGTGAGAAGATAAGCAATTTTTTCATCCATCTTTTTTGATTTCCAACATTCTTTATGGCTTCAATGGGTGCCTTTCTATTAGAAGCAAGTGAAAGATTGTCAACCTCCAATTACTCAATTTGGAAGGTTAGGATGAAATCTATCTTAATTCTACAATATGTGATGGATATTGTACTTGGTATTGAAGAAGAACCACAAATTCCTCAAGAAATTTCAAAGTACAAAAAGAGAGCTAGGATGGCTCTACATTATATCAAAATGAATGTCTCAAATGACATCTTAAGAGAAGTTGGTGCTTGTACTAATGCCAAAGATGCTTGGGATACTCTCAAGTCCATCTATGAGGCAAAGAATACTTCTAGACTTCTAACACTAAGAAACCAAATTTTTCAAAGTGTACAGAGAAGTGATGAATGTGCTTCAGCTTATGTAATGAGAGTTAAAAACCTCCATAGAGAATTGTCATGCATAGGAGACTCCATCAACCAAAATGAACTTGTTCAAGTCATACTTAATGGGTTAAAGGAGGAATATGACAACCTTATTCAGAGTTATGCCATTAAGGAGGAGCTACCAAGTTTGGAAGCACTCCAAAGTGTGCTCATTTCCTGAAGAATCAAGACAAGAGTATAAACTCTTGAAAATGGAAAGACTGTCTCTCAACATTGATGGTAAAGCCCTCTTTACCAAAGACAAGCACAAGTCAAGAAGTAAGAATCAACACCAACCCTCTTCAAGCAAGAACAATCTTATTTCCAAGGAAAAAGGAGAAGAAGATGAGTCCTCTCAAGCTTTCACATCTAAGAAGAAGAAGAAAAACATCAAGTGTTTCTTTTGTGGCAAGAAGGGGCATTATGCCACCAATTGCTTAAAGAAGAAGAGTCGATTCAAGCAAGCCAACACTTCCAATGAAGAGAAGGAAGATGCTCATGCAAGTGATGCAGAGGGATCTCTTATGGTCTCGAGTTTTTCTTCATCACCTTTCAAGAAGGATGGTTCGTGGTACATCGATAGTGGAGCTTCCTCACATATGTGTAGCTCCAAGCATTCTTTTTCATCCATGACACCTTATGAAGGAGCCAAGAAGTCCACAGCAAATGATCATGAGTGTGCTATTGAAGGCATAGGGACCATTCCCTTAAAGCTTTCATCATCAAAAATTCTTTCTCTATCTAAAGTACTTTTTGTTCCTAAGTTAACAAAAAATCTTATTAGTGTTGGGCAATTGCTTGATAGTGGACTATATGTGAATTTCAATTTTGATACATGCACAATCAAGATGCATGATGAGATCCTTGCATTTGGGTCTAGATATGGTGGAATCTACAATCTTGATCCCAAAGAGTATGCTAACTGTTGTGATGGTGCTTTTGCTTCTCATATTTCTTTGGAGGAACTATGGCATAGAAGGTTGGGGCATCCTAACTATAGTTCTATGGTGTCCATGGTCAAGAAAGCCAAAGCTATTGGCTTGCCTAACATTTTCTCCAAGAATTTCAAGCCATGTGAGGCTTGTGCCATATCTAAGTCTCATAAGAACCTTTTTCAAAGTCATCTATTAAGACTACACATCCATTGGAGCTCATACACTCGGATGTGCACTTCTCATCTTCAAAGAGCAAGGGTGGTGCTACTTGCTTTGTAACTTTCATTGATGATTTCACAAGATTTACTTGGTTATATCTTCTAGCTTCAAAGTCTATGGTGTTTGACTATTTCCTAAAGTTCAAAGCTCTAGTTGAAAAGCAATTTTCATACAAAATCAAGATTCTTAGAAGTGATGGAGGTGTGAGTACACTTCCAATAGATTTCATGATTATTGTGAGCTTGAAGGCATTAAAAGGGAGTCTTCTTGTGCATATACACCATCTCAAAATGGGGTGGCTGAAAGAAAGAATAGAATCTTGTGTGAATGTGCCAAAACCATTAGAATTGAGGCATCCTTGCCAAAAGACTTTTGGGGTGAGGCCATCAATTGTTCAAATTATCTTTGCAATCGACTCCCTCATGTTGCACTTGAAGGAAAGTCACCATATGAAGCACTTTATTTGAAGAAACCTAAGGTTGATCACCTTAGAGTATTTGGATGCATATTCTTTGTCCATATTCCCTTGGAAACGAGAAAGAAGGATGATCCTTGTGCAAGCAAAGGAGTAATGGTTGGATATTCATCCAACAAGAAAGCCTATCGAATCTACATGCCCTCTACTTCTAAAGTAATTGAAAGTAGAGATGTAGTTTTTCATGAAGAAGAAAAGTCCAATCTAGGAGGGGCCGAGATCAAGCAACCTCAAAATCTATCACCTTTTGTTATTGAAGACAATCAACATATGGAGGGGTTAATATTTGAAGATGGAAGTCCTCGGATTTTCACTCCTGAAAGATCCATGAGGGAGAGATCCGAGCCTAAGAGGCTCACTTATGATGACAAAGGAAAACAAGTGGATCTTGATTCCATTTATGCTTATTTTGTTTCTCATGAGGAGCCCAAAGATGTCCAAGAAGCCCTCAATACCAAGGAGTGGTATGAGGCCATGAAGATTGAATATGATGCCTTGATCACCAACCACACATGGGAGCTAGTGGATCCACCACCTAACATGCACATCATTGGATGCAAGTGGGTGTTCAAGATCAAGTACAATCATGATGGCTCCATCAACAAGTACAAGGCAAGATCATGTGCTAAAGGCTTTGCACAAATACATGGCCTTGACTATGAAGAAACCTTTGCTCCTGTAGCAAAGATAGTGACAATAAGAATCATAATCTCTCTTGCCTTATTTTTTAAGTGAAAATATTATCAACTTGATGTCTCCAATGCTTTTTTGAATGGCTATCTTGAGGAGGAGATATACATGGAACAACTTCAAGGATTCATCAAGGATAAATCTAAGGTGTGTTTGCTATTTAGAAGTCTTTATGGCTTGAAGCAAGCACCTAGATCATGGTATTCAAGACTGAACAACTTTCTACTTTCATTAGTATTTGTGCTTAGTGGCTATGATCATTCTATGTACTTAAAGTTTGATGGTAGTAATATTGTCATTCTTCTAATCTATGTAGATGACATTATTCTTAGTGGAAGTTGTTTGATGCTAGTTCAAGAAACTAAGGATGCATTAGGAGGAGAATTTAAAATGCAAGATCTAGGAGAGATCCATTACATTTTAGGCCTTGAGATTGATTTTCATGAAGAGTATGCTTTTATTTGTCAATCTAGATATGTCTTTTCTATGTTAAGAAAATTCAATATGCAAAATTGTAAAGCATAATAAGTGTGACAACATATCGGCCCAAGCTCTTGCAAACAATCCTATTTTTCATGCAAGAAGCAAGCATATAGAAGTGGCACACCATTTTGTAAGGGAAAAGCTCATTGGAGGTGAAATCAACTTGGAACATGTCAACACATCTTCATGTATTGCTGATCTTCTCACAAAGCCACTTTGCAAAAGTGCCTTCTCAAAGCATAGATCTAATCTTGGTCTTATCTCAAGATAGATGCTTGATCCACATTAGATACATTTTTAGGAGGAGTGTTGAAATATTGGAAAAATCTATCTAATGTTGTAAGTAGGGTACCTGAAAATGCCAAAGATGAATTGAGCTCTTTTGGCTTAGTAAAGACTCATCTTAATATACAATATTCAAGGTAGGTAGAAGTAGAAACTCGAGCTACCATAGGAATTGCCATTTGTACTTTGCATGCTACATTTAATGTATGAAAATACTAGGTGGCACAATTAGACATATTGAGGTGGCTTGAATAAGTCTAGATAGCTTGAGAGGTGGATTCATAACTCCAATTCAACTCAAAGTAGGAGGAGAGTCCATGGATCTATATATATGTGATGTACTCTCATTGAGAAGATGATGATTTCTGTGTGTAATGCAAATTTGGAGACTAAGCTCTTTGTGCCCTCTCTCTCTACTCGAGTTTGTACTTTCATATTCTCTCTCTAGCTGAGTTGAGACATTTATTGTACTTAGTTTCATATTTTGTTGATAGATCTTGCTTGTAACACAATAATATTTCTTGTATGATCAGCTTTCCTATTGTCAATCAATGCTAGTTTGATCTTTATGGTATTATTGGGCTTAGGAGATCAAAAGTGTGAAAGATTTCAGATCCTTAAGATCCAATCTACTTGAATGATCTTTGATTAGAAAGAGAAATACACTACCAATTTCACCAATGTAGAGAAATCAGCATCTACACACAATTTGAGATGCAAACACTAATAGAACTTGATCAAACTTGAATGAAATGATTATGCACTGTTGTTGTCCGTACAAAACCAGCAAGCTACTGTATTTCACACGTGTGGATCCAAATATAACAAATATAGATCATTCTACACATAGAATTGCAAGCAATCACCAAGATAGTGCACCAATGGATAGTTGAACCCAAGAGAACCATGTATAAGCATGAAATGAGATAGAGAAGAGAGAAGATGACTCTCTCCACGAGTTACATCCTTTTATAGCAGGTCCAAACCCTATTTGGCCACTTGGCTTTTCCACCAAAATGCTAACCCTACCAATTTTGGGTCTAGATTCAATGTACCCAACTTATTCAAATTGAATCTACTCAAACTCGCATTCTATCTTTCCCACACTTTCAAAAAGTGTTTATTCAAATGAAATTTAGACTAATGAACTTTGAAAAGTCAACCTCTAAGTCTAAAACAAGTTTTGGCCTCAATATGCCAAATATGAAAATATTGCAAAATGTGATGAAACTAGTTGAATCTTTCACACTCCCTCTTCAACTAGTTTTAGCATAGACTTTGATAATACTCCAAGTGAAGTCCTATGCTTCATGAACAAGTCTTTTCCCAATGCTTTGGTGAAGGTATCAGCTACACATTCCCTTGAAGACACATGTTGAAGCTCCACCTCCTTTGCAATGACTCGCTCCCTCACAAAATGATATTGTATCTCAATATGCTTGCTCCTAGCATGAAAGATAGGATTGGATGCCATTCTTTGGGCTCATTGATTGTCACAAAAGATGATTGGGCTCTCTGAAAAATCCATCAAGTGAAGATCCTTGATCATCCTCTTGATCTATACCATCTCCTTTGTGCAATGTGTAAGAGCTTTGTACTCGGCCTCACTAGATGACGATGAGATAGTGGCTTGTTTCTTTGACATCCATGATATAGCTCCATCACCTATGAAAATACAATAAGAACTAATGGATTTCCTATCCATTCCATCTCCAGCATAGTCCGAATCTGAGAATCCAAAAAGATTAGGTGATGATCCCTCATACAATATGCCAAAATCTCGAGTTCCAATGATGTACCTCAAAACTTGCTTTCCTAGCTTCCAATGCTCCTAGCATAGTTTTTGCCAATAGAACTTTGATCCATCATAAGAATGATCTTCCACCTAAGAATAGATCTCCTTTCAATGACCACGTAATGCCCAAAATATGAACAACCATAATTGATATAGAGAATAGTGTCCACTTGGGATGCTTCACTATTTCTTACATCAATTTTACATGTAAAAATGTGACTAGAACATGAAAAATCAAATAGAATGTAAATGAAATGATTCCACCATACTTCCAACTCTGAACTCTCTGGAAAAATACAGCAAACAAACAATAAATGTGAGTGATCAACTTTTGCTTGCATGTCTCCTCCTTCTTTGTCCTTTGTTGCCATGTATCCACCATGATACTCCATGAATGAGCCTCCATCTCCATCTTGCCACAAGAAACCATCAGACCTTGGAAATCCATGAGTAGGTGAGTACATTAATGATGCAAATCCAGCACCACATTACTCCATAAACCAAGTAGTTTGCACTAGTCCATCTTCAAGATCTACTTGACACAAGAAAATGACCATGAATTCACCAAAAATTGACAATCTCCAAGTATTGGCACCAAGTAGCTCAACACTTGAGAACTTAGCCATGGATGAGTGACATAATGAACCTCCAATAGCTTCATTTCTATCAGCAAAATCAGCCAAGAATGCTAGTACAAATCCAACATCAAAACAGTGCTCACCAATGTAGCTAGTTTTACCATATCTTGACAATTTGCACACATCCACATGAAATTGCTCAAACATGAGATAGAACAAGTAAAGTAAACTTGAACAACACTTCCTTGCTGCTCCTTTGACCTTACTTGAGTCTTCAACATGCTGTAAAAACAGATCCATAACACCTTTGCCAATTACCTCTCCTTTGATGCTCTTGACTAGCTCCAAATTGTCACCATCCCTTTTGACTAGTTGAAGTGCTTTGAGATCAACCTCTTGATCTTCAACTTGACCATCAAAGTCATTGAACAAACTTTGTTTTCCAGATCCATTACTTGATTTTACAGCAAGATAACATCCATCCACTTGCATAGCTCCATGTACACAAGACGATCCTCCAAAAGATGTTCCACTCTTCATAAGAGATCGATACTCAAGATCCATTGGTTGGAACCACTCCTCTTCTTTCCTTGCTTGATCTACACTTGTAGGCTCATCCAAAGAGGTTAGGAAAGCAACATAGTTTCTAGAAACTACTTGCTTACCCTTTTGATTATATGTGAGCCTTGAAGGTACTTGTCTTTCTCTTGATGTTCTCCTTGGCTTTTGACTTGATGAAGGTCCATCATCACCACCATCCAAAGTAGGATCCTTCTCATCAACATCAAGAATGTTAGAACCATCTACTTTGCCATCAATCATGCTTGAAGGCACCTTTGGAATGTTTCCCTCATCAAAAATGACATCTCTACCAACAATCACTTTGTTAGTAGAAGGAATGTAAACCTTGTAGGCTTTACTCACCTCACTATATCCAACAAACATACCTCTTCTTGAAGATGGATCCTCCTTGGTCCTATCATCAAGAGTAATGTTGACATAGCATGTGCATCCAAAGGTTCTTAGAAAGTTGACACTCGGCCTCCTCTTGAATAGCATCTCAAAAGGTGTCCTTCCATCCAAAATAGCACTCGGCCACCTATTGCACAGGAAATTGGCACACAACAAAGCTTGATCCCAAAATGGTTTGTCAAGATTAGCACTTAACCTCATGGCTTTAGCACTTTCACATAAAGTTCTATTCTTCCTTTCAGCCACTCCATTTTGTTGTGGGGTTCTTAATGTTGTATACTCCCTCTTGATCCCATGCTCATCACAAAAGGCCTTGAACTTGTTAGATATGTACTCACCACCATTGTCAACTCTCAAGCACTTGATCTTTGTGGAAAATTGGTTCTCCCTTGCATTCTTGAACTTGACAAAGACATCATACACTTCATCCTTGTTCTTTAGTAGATAGATCCAACAAAATCTACTAAAATCATCAATGAATGTTACATACATCTTAGCTCCACTATTGCTAATTGTAGTAAATCCATGAATATCTGAATGTACAAGTTGAAAAGGCTTTGTAGATCTAGAAATAAATCTAGTATAAGGTAGCCTATGTGACTTAGACAAAGCACAAGACTCACAAACATGCTTGTCATTACTTAAGGAACTTGGAAGACCAATCACAACCTTCTTCCTTGCCATTACCTCCAATGACTTGAAGTTGAGGTGTCCCATCCTTTTGTGCCAAACCTCTTGAATAGAAATTTGCTCCCTTGCAACACATCCAACTTGGTTAGCAATAGCACAAGCATCAAGTTTGAACAGCTTCCCTTGCCTTTTACCTTTTCCAATCAAGACATCCTTCCTTTTGATCAAACAAGCATCTCCATCAAACTCCACCTTGAGGCCCTTACTTAGCATTTGACTCACACTAAACAAATTCTTGGTAATAGATGGAATAAACAAGACATCCTCAAAATGAACATTCCTATTTGTAGAGAGAGAAATAGGAATTGTGCCAATCCCTTTGATTGCACACTCACCATCATTGGCCGTGTAGATCACCCTCTTGTCATCTCCATATGCCAACAAAGAAGTGAAGTACTCTTTGTGAAAGGTCATGTGTGAACTTGCTCCACTATCAATCCACCAAGGATCTAGATCCTCATCATTAGCAAGCATACATGAAGACATCACAAAAGCATCATCATTTGCATCTTGCACATCCAAACCATCCTCATCAAGAGTAAGATTACCTTGCTTGTCTCCTTGATCTCTCTTCTTCTTGTAGCACTCACTTGCAAAGTGTCCTTTGATGCCACAATAGAAGCACTTGAGCTTTGATCTATCCTTCTTTTTGCCACTTGAAGAAGCATACACTTGATCTTGCCCTTTAGACCACTTGCTTTTGGCTTTGCCCTTGAATTTGCCCTTTGTCAACATAGCATCCTCTTGAAGTGTCGATGTAGATCCACCTCTTGCTTGAAGCCTATATTCCTCATTGATCAAGATCTCTTGAAGATCCATCAAACTTGGCTAAGTCTTTTGAATAGCAATACTTTGAACAATGTTAGCATGAGCATCCAACAAGCCATTAAGAATCACTTGAATAAGCTCTCCTTCCTTAATGCTTTCATCTATGCAAGCTAACTCATCATTCAATGCTTTCATTCTCAAAACAAAAGTACTTGGACTTTCTTCATTGTTTTGCAAACAAGAAAAGATTTGCCTTCTTAGAGTCAACACTCTAGAAGTAGACTTCGATTCATAAAGCTTCTTCAATGAATTCCAAGCTTCCAAAGATGATGTGCACTTACCAACTTCCTTGAGAAGTTCATTGGTAACATGCATCTTTATCATGTGTAGAGCCTTCTTGGCTCTCTTGTCATACCTCAATTGATCTTGTTGTGTTGCTGGTCTCTCCTCCAAACCTACAACAATATCCAAAACATCATTCATCTCAAGAAGTGACTCCATCCTCACTTCCCATAATGAATAGTTACTTGAGGTAAGCCTATCATTGGCTTCCAACATGACTCCAATTGAGGTTGCCATGTAGCAGTGACCTGATATTCTCTTTCAACCTGTTTCTATGCACAAAGCACTCCTTTGAACAACAACAAATGCTTTCAAAAGAAATCACCAAGATTTGAACTATCTCACAAATTCTCTTCTAGCACTTATCCAAGCAAATCAACACATAGAGTCATGGAATCTTGATCAACCTATGATCTATCCTCAATCTAATGACTTTTGCCACTTCCTAAGATTGAAAAACACTCAAATGAATTCCAGCAACCTCACTATCTAGAGATCCAATCAGAATTAGGGTTTTGACAAAATCACAAAAAATTGACTATTCCAAATCTACATGCAAATGCTGAAAATTTGATATGCAATCTATAAGCCACCACTCAGGCTGAACCAATGATCCAAAAATCGGCCAAATCTAGCATGTGAATTCAAAAAACGGAATTGAACAGGTATACTGAAATATTTAGTGTTTGGTCTACAAAAGATCCAATCTACAAAAGCAAAAAATCCGATTTTGGTGTAGAATCCTCTCTAGCATGCTCTAGACTTGATATCTTCAACAAATCATTGATAAATCTGATTTCCTCCATCATAACCTGAAATACAAGCTCTGATACCATGTGAAAGATTTCAGATCCTTAAGATCCAATCTACTTGAATGATCTTTGATTAGAAAGAGAAATACACTACCAATTTCACCAATGTAGAGAAATCAACATCTACACACAATTTGAGATGCAAACACTAATAGAACTTGATCAAACTTGAATGAAATGATTATGTACTGTTGCTGTCCGTACAAAACCAGCAAGCTACTGTATTTCACACGTGTGGATCCAAAAATAACAAATATAGATCATTCTACACATAGAATTGCAAGCAATCACCAAGATAGTGCACCAATGGATAGTAGAACCCAAGAGAACCATGTATAAGCATGAAATGAGATAGAGAAGAGAGAAGATGACTCTCTCCATGAGTTACATCCTTTTATGGCAGGTCCAAACCCTATTTGGCCACTTGGCTTTCCCACCAAAATGCTAACCCTACCAATTTTGGGTCTAGATTCAATGTACCCAACTTATCAAATTGAATCTACTCAAACTCGCATTCTATCTTTCCCACACTTTCAAAAAGTGTTTATTCAAATGAAATTTAGACTAATGAACTTTAAAAAGTCAACCTCTAAGTCTAAAACAAGTTTTGGCCTCAATATGCCAAATATGAAAATATTGCAAAATGTGATGAAACTAGTTGAATCTTTCACAAAAAGTACATGTGTAGGGCATCCCACACGTGTGAATTCAACAAATGGTTCAACGTGGCCTCAGTTGAGTGAAAAGCCTTTGAAAGAGTAATTTCCGAATGGACTCTTGATTTTCCATAACACTAGCTCACTAATGAAACAATTAATTGTGTCCCACAACCTGTGGCTCACAGCGAAACCTGAACGATCCATTCCTAGCTCATGAAATGTACTTTGATAGGTTCAAGCAACATGCACTCCTCGCATCATCTCATAGAACATTTCTCAACAACCAAAGTAATCTTCCTCAACCACTCATGCAACTCTTCATACAATCATTATCCAATTACAATGAGAAGTTCACCATGATGATCACACACTCTTCTAAACACAATGGCAACGATGGAACGACAATGAATCCTTTCACTCTCCGTGACTTTCGCATATACAAAGCTTTCCCATAGATGACACTCATATAACTCCCTCTCTTATTCAAAATTTATCGAAAATTGAATTGGAGTATGAGAGCTCATCGTGGGTCGTGACTCTCAATAATCTTCCATACCTAAGAATAAAAAATACAAACTGTTGAAAAAAAAAAAAACAGTTCATTTTCTGCAAACATCTTTGATAGACTAGTTTTGAGAGAAGGAAGGAAGGCTGTTGGGATGAGTAGAAGTTAGATTAAATTTCAACAATTTTCACACATGGGAACATGCTCCACACGTGTGAGATTTTCTCACATACAAGAATTTGTAAAATATCCAAGCTAGATTTTGTCAATTTTTCACACTCCTCCTAAAAAACTAGCTTGATAAGGTACTAGATCAAACAAGGAACTTGTGAAACTTGTTGAGTGGATCCTTTGGTATGCATATAATGTTAAATCCAGCCAAGGGATCCTCCATAGCAACAACCTCACCATATCCATGATAAGACTCTCCACAACTTGCATGTGAGTCTTCTATGGTAAAATTGGCTTGATCTTCTTGAGTCTTCTTCTTGAAGATAGAAGAATGAGTTGAATCATCTTCTACTCCTCCTTGGTCTTTGTCTTTTGCTTTGTCCTTTGATTTGTCCTTGGTGAAGTCTTGAGAAATTTTGTTCTTTCTCCTCCCTCTTGACTTGATCTTGGCAAAGTGAGCTTTGCATAACCACCATCCTTCCTTGAAAGTGTGTTGATCTTCAGCAGCTTGTTCTTTTGTCTGCATTCTTCAGCAATAAGAACATCATGCAGAGCCTCCATAGATGGTAGCTCCTCCCTGATAGCATAAGTTTGCACAACATTTGCATACTCTTCTCTAAGTCCATTGAGGACTAGTTGAACAGTTTGACTGTTCTCTAGAGTATCTCCTATGCATGCTATCTTTTTGTGAAGATCTTTAACTCTCATTACAAAACTTGAAGCACTTTCATCAACTCTTTGGAAACTAGAAAATATATGATTTCTAAGAGTAAAAAGTCTTGATGTGATCTTTGCTTCAAAAATGTTCTTAAGGATTTCCCAAGCCTGCTTGGCTGAGGTACATGAACTTATTTCTCTCAACATCTCATCAGAGATGTTCAATTTGATGATATGAAGAGCAATTCTTGCTCTCTTCTTGAATCTTTGAGCCTCATCATAAGCTTCAGATCCAACTTCAATTCCTAATACTATGTCCATTTTTCCATAAAGAACCAACAAAGATTCTATTCTATCCTTCCAAACTGAATAGTTGGAGGTATCTAGTCTCTCACTAGCTTCAAAGAGAAAATCTCCTATAGATGCCATGAATGTGAAGACTCTTGTAAATTGGACAAGAAAAAAACTGGAATTGAGTGTGTTGCTTCTCTTTTACTATAGGAACCAATATAATTGGGTGTATTACCAAATCCTATGTAAAATCTTGCAATAGCTATGTGAGATCTTGCTCACAATAGAAAATCAATCACTTTGAATTTGGATCTAGCCTCTATCTACTAATGAAACACTTACAATTCTGATGTCAAATTTTCCCACGAGTTTCAAATGAATGAAAAACACACTATAAACACACATTCAACTCAAAACACAACCATTTGTGTAAAATGATGTGACTATGACAATACAAACTTGTCTTATCCAATTCTATCTTAGATTGATTACCAAAAACTTTGAATGATGAATCATGCATGCAATATATTCAAATCAAAAAGTGTCCACTCGGGTTTTGGGTCTCTCCCTACCCTTATTTAAGAGCTTATAACTCCTACTAGGTTCCAAATGTCAATTTTTCAACTAGATATGTACAAAACTACATGCATGTGTCCAATATTGTATTTGCATGCCTTGCATGAGACTTCCCTAGATGAATTGGACATGTGTAGAACATGTATACTGACTTGCATGTTGCGTGCATGCACTCTAACTGACTTTGCATGTCATCTACTTTTATGCAAATCTAGATCTACCTAACTCAAACTCGCCCTAATCTACAACGTCTTGTGCTCAATTCACATACCTTTGATATATACAATGGAACAAAGTGAATATAGTCCAAATATGACCATCTAGACATTGTGCATGTCATGTAGCTCAAGTTTGTACATGCTAGAGAATGATATTTACAACTTGTAATTGCACAAGCAAGATGATTTTTCTCATCACCCCTTATAGACAAATTGGATGGTTGTTTATTCTTCACAGGCACCAACCATGACCTTAAGGGGGACTGTAGGAAATTAAGCCCATAGTTGTCTCCTTGGTGAATCATAACTTAGACAACCAATTATGTGAAGAATGTCTACAATGGGCTTTCGACTGATCTCCAACAAAGGGTAACCAATCCTATTATAATTTCAAGTTCATATGTTAAGTTTAATAACTTGAAGTCATTCAAGACTTGGCCATCTTCAAGGACTTCCACAAATTTGCATTTAGAACAAGTCTGCAAATTTACATTATTTTTCCAACAGTCTTTAGAGATACAACTAAGTGTCACACAGTTCGCATTTTTTGCACTTTTCTGAACACTGCGGAACTTGCCTTCGACTTCTTCTGTTCAACTATTTTGAAGAAGTCAACTTGTTCACAGTTCAAGAGTTTAACTATTTTCAAACACCTTCAGCTTTTTCGCATTTTCTCGAAAAATGCGAAGAAAGATGAATTCCAAAAGTTATTCTATTTTTAAGGGTTAAACTGTTAAAGACACCTTCGCCAACTTTTTAAGGGCACCTTAAAGTTGTTTTAAAGGCACCTTCGTCGTTTTCGCATTTTTCCGAAAAGTGCAAGAAAGTCAAACCGTTAAAGACATCCTCGCTTTTTTGAGGGCACCTTAAACTTGTTTAGGGCACCTTCGGTTTTTTTGCAAAATTTTGAAGCGAGAGAAAAATGCCGAAGGTCATCTATTTTGAACGAGGTACGTTCCCAAGTCACTTCCTGAAATTTGCGAAGTGAGAGAATTTGTGACGTCCTCGTCCACGTCAACGATCCTGATTTGTTGATCGTATACACTATGTATAGTTGTCACAAAAGCCACATATTTTCAAGTACAATGGCTTTCCTAAGTAGGTGACAAACATTCAATGTAATTAATACATGTGAAAAATTGCCTACATTGGCAAATCTAGCCATGTAGAATATTGTACATTTTGTCAATATTGTTTGTTGGTTACTTGAATGGCCAAAGTGCCACTTGTACATACACACCTAAAGTAGGAGTGGTTGTGTCCATTTGGTAGTGATTCCTACTTTGATCTAGACCATGATTTATGATGACATTTGTACCTACCATGCACCTATCAAGCATGACTCTTGGATCTAGGCTAGGGTTTTCACATTAGGGCAAGAAAGTGGAGTCTACTTCCTTATTACATGCTGGATTTTCACCTAACTTAGCAAAGGAAGCATGTTTTACTATGTATTCCCATTCTCCATAGTGAGAAGATAGAAACTTTTTGGAGCCTCAAGGAGAAACTCGAGTTTTCTCTCATTGTATGGTGATTACTCTTGATTTCCAATGGAACCTAGCTTTGGCACTTTGTAAACATTGTCTACAGGCCATACTATAGCCTTATTTCCACACATGTGGAGTTGGATTACACTTATTGATCAATGCTTTGATTGTCTCTACTTGTTTCCTATCAAGCTGCTAAACTAGATCTTGTTTTCTGATGACTAGTTTCTGATAGATTGTTTAACAAGCATACAATCACCTTGTGGATCATTCAAAGATCCATTTATGGTCCTTAGTACTGTACTTTTCACATGGTATCAGAGCCAAGTACAAGGCTATTAATCAGTGTTTGAATCTAATCCAGTTTTAACAGGTTTTGGTGCAAAAAGCTAGTATTGGAAGGACGAGCTGGTATCCAGGTTTTGGTGAGGGAATTTGATCCCAAACTTTTTCAGGATCAAAATACATACTGTGGGCATCTCTGAACCAACATTTAATAACCCATATGCATTGGATCACAGAAAATTCATCTGGTGTCAGTTTGATGTAAATTTTTGTGCAAATCCTAGGATAAACTACCAAGATCACTTGCCATTGATTAGTTTTGAATTTTTTTCATAAAAACTAATTAATCTAGGCTGATTTTAGACCTTCTTAAAGTGGAAACCAGGTCTTGAAAGTACATCAAAGTAAATGAGAGAGATAGAGTCAGTTTTTGTCCAAGAATAGCCAAGATTGGCAAGATTTGCTTGAGAGTATTTTCATCTCATCTTATCTTCATTCCAACTTTGTGAGGGAGTGATTGATTACAAGTCCATCTTTTTTATTAGAAGTGAACATTTGAGTGAAACACTGCAAGTTGACACCTTTGTGAGTTTCAGGTTCAAACAAATCTATATCTTGTGTGTAGAATCTTGCTAGTAAGATGGGATCAGTGGGAGCCTACCTTCTAGAAGCTAGTGAGAGGTTAAATTCTACCAATTATGCTATTTGGAGAGTGAGGATGGAGTCACTAATGGTGCTCTAGGATCTTTATGAGTTTCTAATAGATGATGAAGATGAAACTCTAGGTGCACATGAATTAGTGAGATACAAGAAGAGGTCTAGGCTTGCACTTCACTGTATTAAGATGAATGTAAGCAATGATCTTTTAAGGGAAGTATCATTATGTAAGAGTGCTAAAGAGACTTGGGAATCTTTACAATCTATCTATGAGTCTAGTAACACTTCGAGGGTTCTCATGCTTAGGAATCAATTTCTACAAAGCATGAAGAGAAGTGATGAGAGTGCACATGATTATGTGCTAAGAATCAAGTCTCTCAATAGGGAGTTAGCTTCCATTGGAGAGAAGATTCAAGATAGTGAGCTTGTTCAGATTGTCCTCAATGGTCTAGGGAGTGGCTTTACAAATTTGGTCCAAAGCTTTGCAATCCAAGACACTTTGCCTATTATAGAAAAGCTACACAGTGTATTAGTGGTTGAAGAGTGTAGGATGATGCATACCAATGCAAGAATGAATGCTATTTCTCTGCAAGGATGGTGATGAGAAAGCTAATTTCTCATTCAAAGGCAAGAAGAAGACCAATGGCAAGAAGAAGCACTTCAAGGAGACCAAGGAGGAGGATGAGGCTTCAAGCTCAAAGGGCAAGATCAAAGACAAGTCCAAGTACAAATATTTTTTCTATGGAAAGAAAGGACATTTTGCATCAGAATGTCTCAAGAAGAAGAAGGCACAAGAGAGCAAACAAAGCAACATTGCACATCAGGAGGAGGAGGAGGAGGAAGAGTCATCCTTGATGGTTTCCAACAAACCACCATCATCCAAGAGCAACACCGATGATTCTTGGTTACAATGATTTACATAGACCAATCTATACTGCAAGTAGTCAAGAATGTAAGATAAGTGGAATAGGAACAATTCCCTTGTATGTGGGATCATCCAAAAGGATGAATTTTGATAATGTTCTTTATGCTCCTAAGTTAACCAAGAATTTGCTTACTGTTGGCCAATTAATGGATAATGGCCTAGATGTACAATTTAAGCATGGAGTTTGTTCCATCCTTAGAAATGATGAATGTATAGCCAAAGGCTTTAAGCAAGGTAGATTGTTTAAGCTTGATTCTAATGTTACAGCGGAAAGTGTTAACTTGGCAAAGGTGGAGTTATCAAAGGTGGAACTGTGGCACAAAAGGTTGGGCCACCCCAACTACAAAGCCATGGAATCTATGGTATCAAAGGAGCTTGCAGTTGGACTCCCCAAGCATTTGTCAAAGTGTGGGAAGAGATGTGAAGCATGCAGCCTCTCAAAGGCTCACAAACTACCCTTCTCAAGATCTACATCAAGATCAAACTCTCCTCTTGAACTCATCCATTTGGATGCTCATAGTTTTTAACATGAGTCTAATGGTGGTGCCAAGTACTATGTAATCTTCATTGATGACTATTCTAGATTTTGCTGGATGTACCTCTTGTCTAGCAAATCAATGGTGTTTGATTTTTTTGTAAAGTTCAAGACTTTGGTAGAAAATCAACTTAGTACCAAGATTAAGGTATTAAGGAGTGATAATGGAGGTGAATATATCTCCAATAAGTTGATTGACTTTTGTAGTTCTAATGGCATAAAGAGGGAGTTGTCATGTCCTTACACCCCTCAACAAAATGGAGTGAGTGAGAGAAGAAATAGATCTCTTTGTGAGTGTGCTAAGGCCTTAAGGCTAGATGCTTCTCTATCCAAACCATTTTGGGGTGAAGCAATAACTTGTGCTAACTATTTGTGCAATAGATTGCCAAACCAAGCCATTGGAGGAATCACACCATTTGAAGCTCTATTTGGAGAGAAGCCCAATCTCAAGGATCTCAAAGTTTTTGGATCCACTTGCTATGTACACCAATCCTTGGATAAGAGAAGGAAGGATGATGCAACATCCATCAAAGGCATCTTAGTGGGATATGGTGAGAGTAGCAAAGGTTATAGAGTCTTCAGTCCCATCACTAGCAAGGTGATAGTGAGTAGGGATGTTATTTTTTATGAAGGACATGCTTGTTATTTGGATGATAATGCTACTAATCATCTTGATGCCAAGGATCATGCTAGGACTTCCAAGTGAAGAAGAACTTGAGGATCCACCTCAAGAAGCAAGTAACAAGCATACAATCACCTTGTGGATCATTCAAAGATCCATTTATGGTCCTTAGTACTGTACTTTTCACAATACATGGATGAAATCTATAAATAGATCATCCAAGCACATATTATTGGTTGCTCCATCCATGAGATGTATAATTTGAGCCTCCCAGTTACACCGTCAATTTTTGGTTGTAACTGTTATTTGTATTGTGCTTCAGTGTAATATAGCAACAGCACGTTTTTTATCTGTGTACAACGTAGATGAATGCTTCTTGTGATTGAATGCACTTTCATCGTTGTTTAATCGCGCTTGTTTACTTACTCTGATCAGAAGACGGATGTCTACAACTCCTTAGTTTCTGATCAGATGATGGCTATCTTTGACGCCCGAAGAACTCGTGATATCATACTGCTCTTCCATCTGTTTCAGAACTAGACTTCACATTGAATCTGATTTCTAGTAATACCACACACAAACCATTTCTAATCTCTTCGGTGGACTGTACTCTTGTTTATAGAGTCTAGCAGCTGATTGTAATGGGAGAGCTATTCCGTAATATTTCTACTCTCTTCTCCGTTCGCGTCCTTCTATCTGCATTGCCCCCATCACAATCTTCAAGGGAATGGACTCATTGACAAATTAGTGGTAGAAACATATTTGGACGGATGGATTGGGTAGGGGCTTGGTGGAAGGATGAAGGAACTGTTAGTTCTATAGTTGTAGCCTTAGACCCTTGCAATGTCGAGCTTTGACCACCACTTGTTGGGTGAGGAGCTCACTTTGTCCTACAGGTTCACTGTTGTTCTTCATTTGTTTTCCTTTTTTTTCTTCATTTGATCCATTACTTTTTGGATCTCTTCGGATTTCATAGGAGGGGATTCAACTATCATTGCTCCAGAGAGTTTCTTTTGATCAAGATCAATTTGACTCATCTATTGCTTAAGTTTTTTCCTTTTCTCCTCAACTTTTTGCTTCTTTTCTTTATTTCTTCTAGCTGCTTTGCTTGCTTTGTAAATCTTTTTTGGATGATCAACCACTGTAGGTAGTGGTTGGTCTCCGCAAGACAATTGCAATGATCTTTCAGCCACTTCGGTAAGACTATCATGACTTAAAAACTGGGGATTCCTCAAATGGATAACAAGATGATGGAGAATAGAGAACTAGAAGGAAGGGTGGTGGTGGTGTCATCGGTGGATGGTGTGGATGATAGAATAGGCACGGGAGTAGGTGAAGAAGAAGACTAATTTCTTAATACTTGTACTTTCTATTTGTTGAAGGATCTTTGTCATGACTGGAGTACTTCTTTTGATTGAGTCTTTTTGGATTGCCCATTTGTCTTCTTAGTTATGTCTTTTTTGTCGTTGGTTTGTGAACTTGGTTACAAGGTGATCCAAAGACAGATAGCTGAATGAACTGAGATACTGGACAATTATGACTCTGGTGTTGTAGTTATTTCTCATGCAAAAAATAAATCTCACAAAAGGGAAAAATGAAACAAGAAAAAAGATATTGACGGTACAGAGAAGCTATAACCGTATGGCACTTGTCGAACAAAACTTTCATTCAGCAACATTGATATTACACTTGGACAATTTCAATTTTCAAATGGTCTTTTAAGAGAATGAAAAGATGCTTGGATGCCCTTGTCAAAGACAAGGCAGTAGGACTGGTGATACGAAATCTATCGTCGATGAGAGTAGATGTTGTAAGATATGGTTTGGATGGCATAGTGCAGACCTATCATGAGCACTTGGATAGACTTAGCAATCAACAAACTACATCTATCATACCAATTGAGTAAACCTCCAACAATGCCACTAATAATGGTTGCAGCATGCTACGAGGATCCATACCAAACATTTTTGAGGAGGAAGGCTATATGGAATGGCCACCAAATTCGATTGAGACTGGATTGTTTTGGTTGCTGGAATCTGTCTCGCGTGGATCATTTTGGGACTTCATATCTGGATCGAGACTAGGTGGCAACATCGTCCCTGTTGAACAGCTACATGAAGCTTAAGGTTGCTTAGGCCTGGACATTGGACATCGGTGACTCTCTCTCTCTCTCTCTCTCTCTCTCTCTCTCTCTCTCTCTCTCTCTCTCTCTCTCTCTCTCTCTCTCTCTCTCTCTCTCTCTCTCTCTCTCTCTCTCTCTCTCTCTCTCTCTCTCTCTCTCTCTTTGAACCAAGTTGTTTCCTATGTCCTTTCACAGAGCGCAAAACTCAAGAGCCAAAATAGAATAGAGCTGCATGTGCATGGCTTCAACTATTGACAAGTGTACCAGGCCTCCGGATAGCCATGTGCCTCTCGAGTCTCAGCTCCGTTTCTGAGAACAAGAGTTTGATAATATTTGTGTCAGTGAATCAGAATCGTGGATCAGAATGATTCGTGAATCAGATCAGCAAATCTCTTTAAAAGATCAGCTAATATAATTATAAATTTCAGAAGAAATTGTACGAGGCCGTGAGCTTAACCACCCACAATCAATGGATGAGGTAATAGTCGGTTAGAAGTACATAGCCTTTGCTTGAGCTTCGCGGTTCATATCTTATATATAGATGTTGCAGTACATCATTGTCTCCCAATCCGTGTTTGAGTGTGAATATTGTTTTTATCTGACTTACTAGCTTATACTTACATTAAGTTTACTCCTTGAAGAGTTAAATAGATTTCAGATCACCAGGAGGGATAGTTTGTATGCATGAGAGCCAGCTCATGAACTTAGAGACATTTCATGCACCAACGATCTGACCCATATTGAGAGAAAATGCTACGATGTAGCTGAAGTTTGAGTGCTCAAGATTTCTACCATCCTACATATGCTCATGACGTAGAATAGTACATTCATACAAGCTTTTTGAAAGCCTCACAAAGATGGTCTAACAAATAACATGCCAAAACCAAAATCACTCACTACAGCAAGCTCAATGAAGAAATACTCTTATCATAAAAATTGAACCATTATTAGGACACAAGGCAAGATGACATCAAGGCCCACAAACAGATTCATTAGTGGAAGTTGAAGCCAAAGCGCTCATGCTCCACAACCACGAGTCCTGTTGGACAAGACGTGAAAACCTGATCTACTACTCACATTGAAATTACATGAAGATATGAAAAGGCCAAGCATGATTAGACAATCTGTATCCTTATCCCAAGAAAAATAATTACTAATTGTAATAACAGTGCATTTTGACACGCATCTCTGACATTCGCCTCTGATGTGCACTCACCAACAACCTGGCTTCCTTACGTGTCTGCCTGACTACCTAAAGCGTGCTTCTGAAGCACACGTTTGAAGCGCCAGTTTGCAATGCACAATAGATCCACGTAGTCCCAACTGCAAGAGATGCGCCACCCTACTGGTCCTTATGAGATTTGATGGCTTAACAGGAAATTGCGCTCCACATCATGGTCCAGTTGGCCGGTTGTCCTTGTAAATTATAGCATTCCTCCTTGGCTAAGTATCAAAAAGGGGCACCTAATGCTTGCCCTTCTTGTTGGAATTAACCATCACTCCAACTCACCAGAATTCGAATCATTCAAATTCGAATCATCAGGACATGAATCATTCATTCGAATAAGCGATAGCTCCAAAAGAAATCTTTGAAGGACAAGAAGACAAAAGCTGAGCAAACTGATTCAGACTAGCAATCACAATAGCACAATCAACAACATCGAAAGCCTAAGACCATACTCTTCTGCAAGTACTGCAAGAGAACCAATCACGACATCAAGGATTGTCGAGTTCTCAAGCATAACGAAGAAAAGAAGAAGATGCAGTAGGATGGATGATCTGATTATGCCAAAACGTCTCAAAGACCCAACATTGTTAATGATACAAGATGAATCCATTAGAGAAGCCATGGATTGGTACCTCGATTATGGTGCTTCTCAGCACATGACTTCATGCAAGTCCTTATTCAAAGATCACAAATTCGAAGTATGTCTACTTCGGTGACTCAAATACACTACAGATTGAAGGCAAATGATCTATTCACCTTTATCTTCGAACTAGTAAATTGACCTTGCTCAAGGATGTACTATATGTACCCAAACTGACCAAAAATCTATTGTCAGCCAACAAGCTCACTGATCAGAGCTGTAGAGCCTTGTTCAGTTCAAAGAAATTTACTATTTTGGACAAGAATGATAAAGAAATTTCTCTGGAAACGGAGAAGGTAATTTATACATTTCGGGTCACAAATATGCACTTTCTACTAATGTGAGTACTTCAAATGACCAATTATGGCATCGATGATTAGGACATTTAAACATGAGATCAATCTTGTATATGCATCACAATAGTATGGTCAATGATTAAACTTTAATGCTGCCTCCACTGACATTTGACATGTCTGTGAGATGTGCCTACTAGGCAAACAGCCTAGATCAAGATTCCCAAGAGGACAAGCCACTAGAGCTAAGTCCATTCTAGAATTGATACATAGTGATTTGTGTGGCCCTATGAGTACTCCCTCTCTGGGCTCAGCACTATATTTTACTACTTTTATCGATGATTATTCAAGATTTACCAACATTATGCTCATCATCAAGAACAAGTCTGAGGCATTCAACTGTTTCAAAGACTTCAAACTGTTCGCTGAGACACAAACTAGTAAACGACTCAAGACCCTTCGTACAGACAGTGGTGGAGAGTCCCTTTCAGACAAAATGTCCAACTATCTGGCATTATTCGACATTCATGATCAGTTCACCACCAGCTACACCCCATAGCAGAGTGGAGTAGTCGAAAGGAAGAACCTAACATTACTAAATGTAGCACAATCAATGATGTCAAATGCTCATCTCACCAAGAATTTTTGGGCTGAAGCTATTTCAACAGCTTGCTATCTATAGAACTATTTGAGTACCAAAGCAGTCAACTCAAAGACTCCCTTAGAAGCTTTCTATGGCTACAAACATAGTTTAAGACACCTTCGAGTGTTTGGTTGTCTTTGCTATGTACACATTCCCTTTGATCTGAGAAAGAAGCTTGACCTTGTCGGCTGTAGGAGTATCTTCATTGCATACTTGACATCACACAAAGCATATCCAATCTATGATGTCGAGTCAAGTCGAATCTCAATTAGTCAAGATGTTGTCCTCCTCGAAGATAAATTCTTTGACTTCAAACAAAAGCAACCAATGCAACAGTTCGTTCCAACAACTCCCATCACCATCAATAGACCTCGACCTGCGACTAAACCGACAAACATCAAAGATATCCCTATCGCACAACAAGGAGAATCATCATCTCAATAACCAACTATTGTTCGAAGATCTGCACGACATTGACAAGAACCTGATCGTTTCACCCCTCAGGCATTGATCATCAACGATGAATCTACTTAGGTAACAGAAGCATTGTTGAGTTCGAATGCAGACAACTGGTGTTCTGCATGAGACGAAGACACTTTTGTTGAAGAAATTCAAAATGACTGATTTAGGCCTTGTGCACTACCTTCTAGGAATCAAGATAACTAGAGACAGAGCAAAGAGAAGTATCATATTAAGTCAAGAAAGGTATCTAACCAGTGTACACTACAGGTATGGCATGGAAAACTTCAAGTCAATAGACTCGCCTATGGACCCAAGATTCAAACTGTCAAAGGATATGTGCCTGAAAAGTGATGCAGAGAAGAAAGAAATGTGCAAGTACTCCTATCAGTCGATAGTCGGATTGATCATGTATGCCATGGTCTGCACCATACTTGATCTAGCATTTACCATCAGCACATTGTCACAGTTTATGTCAAATCCTGGCCTACCTCACTAGAAGGCTCTACTCAGAGTACTAAGATACATTCAAGCCACTAAGCACTATGCTTTATGTTATAATGAAAACACAGAGGATGCGTTGACATAGTTACTTATTCTGACTCTGATTGAGCTAGTAATGTGGACACAAGAAAATCTAGTTCTGGCTATCTTTGCTTTTTAGTAGGAGGACCCATTTCGTGGAATAGTCGAAAGCATAAATGCATTCCTTTGTCCTCCACAGAATCGTTGCAGCTACCTCTATAGTAAAGGAAATTATCTAGCTCAGAAGATTGCTTCAGGATCTTATGATCTCTAAAACTAGTCCAACTATACTCTGTTGCGACAATCAGAGCTGCATTGCTCTATCTCTGAACCCACGAAGTCACTCTAGAACTAAACACATTGAAGTTCAATTTCATTTTCTCAGAGAGAAAGTTTAGTATAAGGATGTTGAATTAAGTTACTACCTTACTGCCAATATGTTGACTGATATCTTAACTAAGCCTCTATCAAGAGAAAACCATGTTGCATTATGTAGCTTGCTTAATTTTATTCAAAATCCTAGGAGTTAAGCTTAAGGGGGGGGTGTTGGAATTAAGCATCACTCCAAGTCATCAGAATTTGAATAATCAAAATTCAAATCATCAAAACACGAATCATTCGAGTTCGTCCCTGAGCACCAGTACATTATGTAAATTATGAACTCTCTCTCTCTCTCTCTCTCTCTCTCTCTCTCTCTCTCTCTCTCTCTCTCTCTCTCTCTCTCTCTCTCTCTCTACAAAAACACTGCATTTTTACTCTCTGAAGTTGAACATTTGTGCAATCAATCAACTAGAGCAAAAGCAGGATTGACGACGAACACTTCACGTTCAAGGTCTTCGAGTTCTACATCTTCTTCGACCTACTTCAAATTCAAAGTCTTTGAGTTTGAGGTCCACGTCATCCACACTGGACCATCCGACGTAGACCACGTCACAATTTACTTTAGTACTTTTTAGTAATTGTGATGTTTCACGCCCATTCCCATGTAGTCATTGTAATTGTTTAATGTGTATATGCATAACGACAATGCATATGTGAGAATGATGTGATGATGTTAGAAGTGTGAATCAGAGTTCCTGCACGAACTCCATTGTGTCTTAACTACCTGATTCCATGGAACTAGAGATACATGAGAGAGTGAAATCTGACAAAATTTCCAGAATTCACACGTGGAGACTTCATATATTGTTTGTATTATATAAAAAAGAGTTATACGATTTAATATACGGTTTGTATACGGTTTTGGGGGCATCATTCTACCATATTGCACGACCTGTTTTTACAACAGAATCGGCCGCACCTGCCAATAACGGCCCTCGGTAACCCGCCCCACCACCCCCCAAAAAAAAAAAAAAACTTAGATGCCGAATCTTGTGAGTTGTGAAGAAGAACGTCGGCACTAGTAGGGGCAAGCAGGGACTAGTGCACGCTGCACGGACCAGGCTGAATGGCTACCCACTTTCCAATGATAATTTGTAGGACATTTGTCGTACAAAAGCCGTGCCGTACGGCATACTGTTATGGTCACCGTCGTTAGGGAGAGATGCAATACATCTGCAGTGCTGCATCTGAGATAACTAACTGTAGTTAAGGGGAACCACGGTCCCCTGCCACTAGTACTGCTTACCGTTGGATCCTCCCACTCCCATTCAGATCTTGCCACGTTCTCCAATTTAGGCTCGACCGGTCAGGATATGACACGTGGCCGAAGGCCTGGTTGGCTGGCGTGAACTCCATCGTGCTAGCGGACGTTCTTCTTCCCCCAACTGCTCCTCCGGGTCCTCCCCTCGCATCTTCCTGACACGCTACGCATCTAAGCCCGCCACCGTCGGATTCTCCAAATCACAATCGCCTGTTGCCACGTGTCAATAGATCAACAGATGAGAATACTCCACGTGGCTTGAGGACACGTGGCCATAATCCTAGTGGACGGACGTAGAGTAGATGCTGGTAAGCTGGATCGTGCTCCCTGCCTTTCGCTCGTCCTGGTTCTCCATTCTGAGCGGATCGGATCAGATCGCAACCTTTCTCGCCTGCCCTTTCGTGTTTTACCACTCGTCTTATACAAGGCGAAGGAGCGTGTTGGTGGTGGAGTGGACGATAAGCTTATTTTAACTATATTATCTGTCCTTGGCGCACCTCATTCCCGTTTCAGACTGTTTCTTTAGCAGATATGAAACAAAATCTTTATTTCCCATCTTTCATCAGCAAATATGAAACAGAATCATTATTTCCCATCTTTCATCAGCAGATATGAAACGGAATCATTATTTCACAATTTTCACATCTTTCATTAGCAGATCTTAAATCGGAGCTAAAAAATAACCGATAAAGTAATCACTATCGACGATTGGCATCAGTTTACCTGTCATTATTTCCCATCTTTCATTAGCAGATCTTAGACGGAGCTAAAAAATAACCGATAAAGTAATCATTATATCTCAGGTCAATTGTTATAATTGGCTTTCTTCGACGATTCGCATCATTTTACCTACCAGTTTTTTCTATTCCTTGCAGTTTTTGCCTATGAAATTTGTTTAACAGCTGGCATCATTTCACCAATCAGCTTTGCTTTGTCTGACAATTTTACCTATGCGTTTCAAACTTTGTAACTTACTATAATATTTCAAACTTTGCAGATATTTTATTGATACAGTTAGACATAAATATCAGAATTATGGCTTTTATTCTGATGTTTTACCTCTTTCATTCAAGCCTTGTAGGTTCTTTATAAAATTGGCCTGCAAATATTATACGAGTCTCTGATTTGCAAGCATAGCATGGTTTGTGTTCACCTTTTTGAAAACAGCGGCTTAATGATCTGTTACGCTTGTCTTATCTACCGCACGGAAGCATCCAACTGCTGGCTCTCGAATATATCTGTCTGCTTTTATTCAAGCTGAGGTCGTTGAGACATTTCTGCTTGATTCCTGGTCTTGGTTGGAATTTCCGTGTCCTGCAATCGCTCATGTTTGTAAGTAAGCCTGCAACCTTTACATTTGCATTTATTGAATGGAAGCTTTCATGTGAGTTGCATATATGGAGGCCCTGGTTGGCAGCTTTTTCCACATCTGACTGGATCCATTGGCACGGTATAGAGTACTAGCTAGAATATGATAAATTTTTGAAGTTATTATTACATGCAAGATTCACAATATTGGAAGCAACAAACTTTGTTAACCTTATAAGGTGTAGAATTATGGACGAAATGTGAAAGAATAAGGGACTATTGCAGTTTATTTACCTGTCGGACTAGTTTCATCGTGAATTGTGCTCCTACTTAAGATCTGATCTTTTGAAACGGCTTCAAGATGCAAAGGTCCACTAGTTTGTCCCACATAATTGCATCTAGTGGTCAGAGGCCGATTAAGCCTCCTGCAAGGGTATCCGCCACTCAGATAAATATGCCGGATGTAGAACAAGATATGCCTGAAGATTTGGAGAAAGGGGAAAAGCTTCAGTGGAGAATCAAAGCAGAGCAGGCCGTGCATCTGATCCCTGTGGTGCTGCTCCTGTGCCTTCTTGTCTTGTACATTTGCTCCTCAATTCCTTTTAAAGGTAAAAATTCTATCTCTTCAACGTGATTCTACCTGCAAAGTCCTCTTGAAACCGGGTAACTTCTCATTTGGTGACTTTTCTCCTAGCCGTGTTCACTTCAGCATGACATGTAGATAGATCTAATACGAGAACAGTTTGTCACTCTGTTGCCTTTACATGGCGTACAATATTACAAATATGAAATTCTCTGAAGGTATCTGAAAGGTTATTACGTTTAGTGTACTGTTAAGGTATGGCGTTTAAGTTTTCTCTATGGAAGGCCTGGATGGAAATTTTTTTCTGCTTATGTTGTTCTAGCTTTGACTTCATAAATCGATCGAGAGATCATTTAACTACCATTTGCAGTTTCTCCTTATCTAAGTTTAGGCAATGCTCGACAGCAAATCTACTAAAAGGAGAATCCGTAAACTGAAGTTAAAACTTTTTTAGCTTACGATCCTCTTGTTTGTACGGTTTGCTCCTACATTATCTAATGGCTTGAAGGTTCATGTTTTTGAGAATATTCGTCCTGCTATGCCAATTCAAGTAACAACCCTGCTTGATTGGGTCATATGCAGATTCTTCACTAAAAGAAGAAGCCCACGAAGTTGCAGAAGATTTACATATCCAGCAAGCAACATCCAAGCTTAGAGGTGATCTTCTATCAACTCAGCGGTATACCACGGTTTCAAGACAGCTGCAGTATAAGCTCAATGAGGATCAAGACAGGGACATTCTTGCAGATGGTCAAAATAGAATGATCACTTCGGAACGCCGAAGCTTGAAAGGCATGTAGTATGCTCTGGGCCTGCACTAAAAAGTCTGTTTGTCCCACTTAAGGTATGATGTAACCTTGAACGTATGTGTTCAGACCACTTGAGGTTCCGGCACAGCCAGAAGATACTGCTGGATTATATATCCTATATTCAGACGACATGGCTGAAGCATTTTCTGAAACTTTGTGAATTATTGAGTACCAAATGGGACCAAAATGCTTCTAACCATTTTTGCGCATCAAATTTGGCTTGACTTTTAACAGCCAAGCATACGCTTCATTTTTCTAGCACTGTTATGTGGGGATTTTACTCAATAACCTCTTGACTTTTTGTGTTCTACTTCAATCACACAAATTTATGATTTTGACATGTTTTGCAATGACAACGATACCTATTTATAAAGGCATTACGATGACACCACTTCAAGGCACTAGTGATTAGCTCATACTATAGATGGGCATCACATTCAATGAAGCACAATAGACCATAATATTAACATCATGATCCAATAATAATCTGCAAGAAAGTACTAAGGTGTAATGCATTGGGAGGGTATGATATATAATCAGAGCAACGTATTCCTCCCCACCACTGACATGAGAGTGGTGGGCTCCAATGCATCTAAGAGTGAGTAGGGTGGGATGCATCCTGGTGGATGGGATGACGTCCCACCTTTTCACCCTTGGATCAGCTCTTCACCATGATTGTCATGTTAGTCATGGTGAGGAATACATTCCTCCTATATAATCCGGGACCTAAATAGTGGAGGCCATGAGCCGCCTGAGGACCCCTAGTCATCATAGCTATAAATTGTAGAATGACTAGTATAGAATCTTATTTAGAGGACTTTTGAGGCACTTAGAGAGAGCCAACCCTTATCCAAACTCAAGGCCCAATAGTAAGTTGATGGATCCGATTACAAAGTACAAACCTAATCCTAATGTTATGAGGCATATGCTTAAGATGATGTTGTTGCATGTTGTCATTCAACGATTTTGATGTACTTTGTATTCAAACATTTACATCTTGGTGATGGTTACACATATATGAACTTTGCCCAAGCTCAAGAATGCTAAAGGAATTTTTTTTTTTTATGAATGTCATAGGCAATGCATTTCATTTTGCAAACAAATATGTATCATGATGTCAAGTATGCCAAATAGATACGCAATATCAATGATATGTTGTTGTTGCTACTAGTAGGTTGAGTCACTCTACACAAATCCTCGAATACCATTGGATTTCAAATTTCACACCACCATGCCTCTTACAATCAACCATAGTCTGAAAGTATGCAATATCAATGATGCACATGAAGATATATTTTGCTAGTAGTAGGACAAATCCTGGAATACCATTGGACTTCAAATTTCACACTACCATGCCTCTTACAATCAACCATAGCTTGAAAATTGGCTCTAGTGTAGTTTATTGCACATACATGTCAATAGAGGAAAATTGCAACCAAACAATTCTGCCATATAGTGTACGAAGACTCTAACGCCATGCATCAATGGAGAAATGGTGTTGTCTGACACCAACAACAAGATGCAGAACTTTGCTACACATAACAAAACAAAACGTCATTTAGTCAAAATGAAGTCACTAATTTTGATGCAACACTAGTGCCTCTAAAACATTTTGGGTTGTGCGGTGAATCGTTTAGTGTTTATAGGTATTTAAATGAATTAAAAGAATTGTGGCTTGTTAGTTTCGCTGTTTATTTTCGAACTGTCTTCGAGATCTTTGGTTCCTGTTCAACATTCTATTTGCTTGTAGTCTCGTGCTTCACAAATTGATCACTATGGCAACTACCACAAAGAAGTTTAATTTCATATGTCGTTTTGAAGTGAATGTGAGTTTGATTCAAACCCACTTAGCAGAGTTGAATTTGCAATATTTAGCAAACTTTCAACCTAATAGGGTGGTCGAAGATGCGGCCAAGGAGTTTATAATCATTTTTGTACTTGATGAGGATGGAAGCTTATGTACAAATGTTCGCGGGGTTAGCATGAAAATCATAGAAGAAGGATATTGTACTGCTTTGGAGTTACCCTTTAATTTTGATAAACCAGAGGTTCCTCCCGTTACTATGTTAGAATTTCTCTAACGCAGGCATTGACTAAGGAACAGGGGTATCGACTGAGCTTGTGCCTGCCTGTGGGTTTATTGTGCAGATGGATGAATCAGATTATTTTTGGGAAGCAAACTGATCATAATATGTCAGTAAAATCTTTTGCTTTGATTCAGGCTGCTTTACACGGTGTGAGGATTCCATGGCGAAAACTTTCTTACTTTCAATTCGCAAAGTTTTTGCAGAGCAACAAGAAACACATAGAATGGGGTGCTCATATAACAAAATTATGTGACAGTTTTGGTGTGCTTACCAATCAGGAGTCTGGACCGTTGCAACAAGTTATTGTGCAAGGTACTGCTATGAGCAGTGTTATGTCGCTACCATTACTGCAAGAGGATAATGATGAGATATAATCAGATTATAAAAGCTCGGGGCCACTCCAGGATACGGTAGTAGCAGATGAATTGGGTGATTCCACTGAGTTGCAGCAGACTGAGACTGAGATTCACCAAGATGCGAACGGAGTGCAACAGACAACTGAGCCAGATGCGATTTTGTGAGATAGTATCTTGGAAGACCAGTCTAGCATACGCTATATTTGCAAAATCAATTAAAAGTCCAAGAAGAAGACAATAAAATGCTGCGGGAAAAAAATGCCAAATATTTTGAACGAATCATGCAACTTTAACAAGATGCATAGTATAGCACAGACGGCCAAAGATTCTTGTGAGTATGAAAGGGAGCTTTTACAAGCTCAGATTAATAATATCACAACAGGGGGGCCGGTTAGGGTTGATAATGCAAGATTAAAAGATTGGATGAAAAATATACTCCGAATGAAAGTAGCAAAAAAGTTGGACATAGAAGAGCAGAGTTTATTATGGGAAGAGGATTTGCAGTTGGAGAAGGAGCTTTCCCAAAGGCAGATATTTTTGCCAGCTCCGGTATTGTGCAATGGATGGTTATCACACCTGGAGGCCATACAAGAACAAGCGAACCTACGACATGGTGTGGCAGATTTGCAGTAGGCTCAACAGCAGATGTCAAGACATGGAGGTTGAACCTCCGAGATAAGGAAGCAAAATGTCAAAAGCTGTAGTCTGAAGCTGAATTTTTGTTGGCTAATGTTGTGCGAATGAAAGTCAACTCAAGGCTACGAATGTAGCTTTGTATGAAGCAGCTCAACAACGGGTACAACAGAGTTTTGTTAATATTCCAACAGTGGAGACCTATCTATGTTATGGTCCCAAAGCACCCAAGGGTTAAATGTTGGGCACGGAAGTAATGAATTTGTATAAGGCTCTACAACCACTCTTTTTATTCATTAACTTGGACTATTAAGTCTTGAGACATTAAAAGTCCCACAAAAAGACCTAAAGTCTTTTTATTAACTTCTAACTAGTCAATTAACTATGTGATTATCGGGTTGAACTTACACACGCAGGATGCCAAAACCCTCTCACTTATTAACTATGGTTAGGGTTGTCTCGATATCCACAAACCCTCCAACAGTATCCCCCATCAAAACTGGTGGTGGTCCCATGACACCTCGCAAGATTTATGACTTTGGGCTTTGGCCTCTCAACGGACCTTTATTAAGTGATACTGCACTTTTTCCATAAATTCCAAGCACCCCATATTAAAATCGGTCTTGTGTGGAAAAAAGAACTTATTCGCGCCGGATATTCAATTTGAAGTTGTCCAATAAATGAATTTGGTTTCCCAGGATCCACCCAACATCGCAACACGATTGTACAACCTGGCTATAGGCAACTGATCCTGAACTCTATCGGATGCCATTGGAATATTTGGATCGAAGCATAACATTGGCAAGCAATCGTCCCATCTTGCATGTATTCACGCCAACTTTAGTCAAATCATTAGCTGATTGCCTAACTGTCGCTGGTGAAAACTTGTACTCTTATGAATAAGCCTGGAGAGCCTGATTAAAATCCACTGATATCGTCCAACTGAATGATTGATAAATGATGGGCCAATTTGGTGTATGAACGGTGATTTTATCAGTTGGAACATCCAAATCCTTCAATTCATTTCTTCGTGGCATCGGAAAATAATATGGATCCATTTTGAGCTGGCGAGGGCTCGCAACATAACTCTAAATGGAATCTGGAGTCTTTTCAAATACTATTCTTCACCATGGTGGTTGCTCACTCAATGCTGGTAGCTTATCCAATTCCTTGTCTGCTTCAATATCTAAAGTCTTGAACTTGATCACCCAGCCACCCCTCGAGGATTCATACGAATGTTGCTGTATAAATTTATGTATCTCTTCCTCGATGGTAATTGGTCTTTGAAAAAAATGGTACGACCGTAGATGTAGATGGCAGTGCTCCAGTAGATTGCGGAACAACGGTGGTCTCTTCTTCTTCTGCCATTTGATCTGTGCCCGTATTACGTAGCCAAACATTAAGCAACAAAACATCAGAAAGATAATTTGTCGCGAACAGCTAGACAAATTATGAGTCGTGAATTATTTGCGAAGAGCTAGACTGAGCTCGACTGATAATCAGTCACAAATTAGTCGTGAAAGGCAAGACTAAATATTAGTCACGAACAACTAGACTAAAAATAATTTGCGAAGAACAGACTACTAGATTGAGCAATAAGAGAGTCAGACAGAATGTAGAAAAGCATAGCAATATTGACACAAATTTGAATGCAGAACAAATAGAGTTGTAATCAGATCAAGTATAACAAATATACAGGTCAATAATGCTGGTGAGCACAAGACAATAGCGGATGAAACCGTGTGCTTCACAAAGCTAATCCAATCTATGAAAGGAATAAACCTATTACTGACAATACAAGGAATCGATGCGCGAAAGCATCTACTTTGTCTATCTCTGATAAGCTTCTGATGTTGTTATGCTTGTTGCTAGTTTCTCACTTAGTTTCTCTCACACGGTATCAAATACGCAAATGGTATTCAATATATATATATATATATATATAATTTTACAGGTGTGTAGATGAAGAAAGTACAAAGTGGATGTGTTGTCTATGGGAGATCGTGGGTGGCTGTTGTCATTGTCAAATTTGTTTGCACAATTGCATGGGATGAGCGTGAGAAGGCCGCGACGTCAACCTTCATTGAAATGAACGTTGGTGAAGATGCAAAAAATACGACGCTCTGACAAATGCCTTAAGATTTGATTTACAGGGTACCTTTGCTGTTCCATTAGGGCACCTTCGGCATTTGTAGGGCAGTGTTATCTTTTCTGCCTGTCACAAATCACGTGTAGAAACACAGTGTCGCCTTTTTCGCCTGTGGAATTTACTTGTATTTATGCAGATAGTCGCATTATATTTGTTTGTCTTATTTTACATATAAATACTGTGCGACAACATGAGTAAATATTGCAGCAACATGAGTGGAGACAGATTAACATAGGATTTAGGAGAGTGGATAAATCCAACACCCCCTCTTAATCTGGATCCATGAATGCCTTGATCTTCAGACTAAGCAATCATACAAAACTTGTTGTGTGCATTAACACTTAATGCTTTTGTGAATATATCTGCAACCATGTCTTGCGTTCTACAGTACGTTAAGCTCACCTCCTTGTTGAGAGCCTTGCCCCTGATGTAGTGATATCTGATTTCAATGTGCTTACGCCTAGAGTGAAATCTAGGGTTGGCTGATAAGGCAATAGCACTCTGATTATGATAGAATAAAATTGTGGGGTTGTACTGATATAAATTAATTTCTGATAGTAAATTTTTCAACCAAAACGCTTCTTTGATGGATTGAGAAACAACAATGTATTCTGCTTTTGTAGAAGAAAGAGTGATAGAGGTTTGCTTACAAATGTTCCATGAGATAGGATCGCCATTGAAGAAGAATGTAAATTTAGATGTGGACTTACGATTGTCTACATCTCCTCCCCAGCTTGCATCAGAATAACCACTGAGCTGATAAAAATTGTCGTTGCTGACTTCTCCATAGCAGATGCACTGGTCCATGGTAGCTCGAATATACCTCATGACTCTTATGAGAGCCTTCCAATGGGTAATGCCAGGATTAGCCATATATTGGCTGAGTGAGCTCATTGCAAAAGAGATATCAGGTCTTGTACAGACCATTGCATACATGAGAGAACCAAGTATCGATCGATAATAATACTCTCTCATCTGCTCCTCTTCCTGCTTGGTCTGGGGACATTGGTCCTTTGACAAATGTAGGCCTGAATCCATCATGAGTGAGCTAATTTACAATTCATTAGATTGTATCTATCAAGAACGTTGTGAAGATACCTTTGTTGAGTGATATAAATCAATCGTCTCGCTCTGTCTAGGATCTGAATGCCCAAACAGAAGTGAGCTTCGTCCAGATCAGTCATGTCAAACTCTGAAAATAACATCTGCTTAGAATCTTTGACCAAATTGATATTGTTGCTGAAAAACAACGTATAATCCACGTATAAGGTGATGATAATGAAGGATTGCTGCACTGACTTGGAATAGACGTTACAATCAGCAGTGCTTGGTTTGAAACCTTGTTCGATAAGGAAGGTGTTGATCCTCTGAAACCAAGCTCTGGTAGATTGTTTCAAGCCGTAGAGTGCTTTATGGAGTTTACAGACATGATTCTTCATACCTTCCAGAACATATCCTTCAGGATGGATCATGTAGATATCTTCTTGTATAACTCCATTCAGATTAGCTATCTATACATCAAGTTGATGTACTTTGAGGTCAGCAACTGCAACATATGATAGGAGGGCTCGGATCGACGACTGCTTGACTACTGGACTGAAAGTCTCACTGTAGTTGACGTTGGGGATCTGAGTGAATCCTCGTGCTACCAGTCTTGCCTTCCTTCAATCACTTTCTCCATTGGCATTGTATTTGATCTTGAAGATCCATTTGTAATCAATGATATTGCAGCCAGTCGGAACTTTGACCAATGACCATGTATGGTTCTTGATCAGAGAGAAATACTCTATGTCCATAGCTTCTCTCCAGAGATCAGAGTCTGGTTGCTGAGTGCCTCTTCGACTGTTGTCGGTTCCTGTATCAAGAGAAATACAGACCTGTGAGTATACCTTGTGGGCTGTGTGCGCACTCGGCTTGATTTTCTGGGAGGAATTGATTGATGAACCACTCCTGGGACTTGTTGCTGGGTAGCAGCAACGTCTTCGTCTGATTCGCTGTCAAAAAGTCGGTCAACAATTGACACGCCTGAGCCAGAAGCTCAGACAGTCGTATCGATGGCAGGTGATGAAAGTTCTCTTGGAGCAAAATCCTTGCCTTTGATGTCGACGAACTGATCCTCGATAAAGACTGTATCTCGGCTATACAAGATTTGCTGGGTATCAGGATCATACAACTTGTATGTATTATCAGATGAAGTATATGCAATCAGGATGGTCTTGAGACCTTGGAAGTCCAATTTCTCTCTCGTGTCTTTTGGGATTTGCACGTAGGCAACACATCCAAACACTCTTAGGTTCTTCACCGAAGGCTTAGAGCCTGTCCACACTTCGTGGGGTGTCTTGCCTGAGAGGGCCTTGGTCAAACATCTATTCTGGACGTAAGCTGCAGTGGAGACAGCTTGGGCCCAAAATCTCTTGGGCAGCAATGCATATGCTAGCATACATTTGGCTGATTCAACCAGGCTACAGTTCTTCCTCTCAACTAAGCCATTAGATTAAGGACTGTAAGGAGTAATGAATTGATGTTGGCTTTGGCAGTACTCCTTAAATCGATAGAGATATATTCTCCACCATTGTCTGACCTTAGGGCCTTGATCATCCTTCCAGTCTCCATTTCTGCACGCTCCTTCAAGATTCTGAAGTAGTTGAAAGCTTCTGATTTCTTCTTTATAAAGTACACCATAGTCCTTTTGGAAAATTCATCAAGAGGGCCTTTCTTCTTCTTCTGCTTACTCATGCTCTTGTTGGTGTATAAAGAGTGAGAATCAGCTGAGGAACTTGAGGTTTCGTTCCTTCGTGTGTCTTCCTACAACAACATTGTAATGACTCTCGAAAGAGTCAGTTCTGGATGTGTCGTGATGATCATCACCCAGCTGTCACATGAGCTTGGCAAGCTTGTAAACAGTTGCATCACTGCGTCTTGATTGTCTATGATAGATTCGACATCGGCCATTTGCTTCAGCAGGTTCTTGAATTGGTTGATGTGATTCTGCAGGGAATCACCATTTGCCATATTGAGGGAGTAAAATTTCTTCCTGAGATGTAGCTTGGAAGCTCTATCTCGCACTTCGTATAGTGTGCTCAAGATGTCCCAAACTTCTTTGGATGTCTGGGCCTCGGATACATGGTCGATCTGGGTATCTCAAATGTTGAGGATGATCAACGCGAAAGCCTTTCCATCCTTCAGCTTCCATTTGGCGATTGCTGCGTCGTCTGCTTCAGGTTTCCCTTTTGCACTTGTAACAACATCATACAATTCTTTAGCCATTAGTACAACTTTTATCTTAAATTTTCACAGATGGTAATTTGCTCCATCAAGCTTGTCCATGATAGGACTGGCTTGCCCTTGGGAATCCATGTGGAAGATTAGTCTAGGTAATAGGAAGAAAAACTATCAGCGACCTAAGTATAAAAATCTACTACTGAATTACAGAACAAAAAGACAATTACTCTATCGGCTGGTAGAGTCTTGTTACTATGGAAGCTTATCAGGCTAAAGAAAATAACTCTGATACCATGTTGGGTTTTGAAAGAGTGTGTGTGTGAGTGTGAGAAACGAAAATAACTCGAAAAGAAACGAACACGAATTCGAAACTCGAAAAAGAAATGAACTCAAACAGAAAGTATTCGTGCACAGCAGAATGAGTTATCTTACTCTTTCCCTAAGCATGACTACGCCTATCAGACACGAAGAAAACGTTAGTAATTGAAATCACGTTCAATCTGATTACGTAGCCAAACAATAAGCAACAAAACATCAGAGAGATAATTTGTCATGAACAACTAGACAAATTATTAGTCCAAATTATTCGCGAAGAGCTAGACTGAGCTCGACTGATAATTAGTCATGAATTAGTCACAAAAGTCAAGACTAAATATTAGTCATGAACAACTAGACTAATAATAATTCGTGAAGAACAGACTACCAGATTGAGCAATAAGAGAGTCAGACAGAATGTAGAAAAGCATAGCAATATTGACACAAATCTAAATGCAGAACAAACAGAGCTGTAATCAGATTATGGCAAATATACAGGTCAATAATGTTGGTGAGCACAAGACAATAGCGGATGAGACCGCGTGCTTCACAAAGCTAATCCAATCTGTGAAAGGAATAAACCTATTACTAACAATACAAAGAATCGATGTGCAAAAGCATCTACTTCGTCTATCTCTGATAAGCTTATGATGTTGTTATGCTTGTTGCTAGTTTCTCACTTAATTTCTCTCACACTGTATCGAATACACAAATGGTATTCAATATATATATATATATATATATATATATATATATATATATATATATATATATATATATATATATATATATATACACATAATTTTACAGGTGTATAGATGAAGAAAGTACAAAGTGGACGTGCTGTCTATGGGAGATCGTGGGTGGTTGCTGTCATTATCAAATCTGTTCGCACAGTTGCATGGGATGAGCGTGAGAAGGCCGCGACGTTAGCCTTCACTGAAATGAACGTTGGTGAAGATGCAAAAAATATGACGCTGTGACAAATGCCTTAAGATTTGATTTACAGGGTACCTTCGCTGTTCCATTAGGGCACCTTCGGCATTTGTAGGACAGTGTCATCTTTTTCGCCTGTCACAAATCACGTGTAAAAAACAGTGTCGCCTTTTTCGCCTATGGAATTTTACTTGTATTTATGCAGAAAGTCACGTTATATTCGTCTGTCTTATTTTACATGTAAATATGCAGACTGTGCGATGACATGAGTAAAAAATGCAGCAGCATGAGTGGAGGCAAATTAACATAGAATTTAGGAGAGTAAAGGAGATAAATCCAACAATCTATCTCAATGGGGTTGGATCCATCAAACAGTGCCATGAACCTCTAGGTTGATGGTGACATGGCGAGAGTGTGGGGGTGAGGCTGCTTGTGCTTCCACAACTTGGATTGTCGATCCAATCATTACTAAGGTCACTTATGTGGAATCAGAAGTGAGGGTAGTAGCAGAGGCTGAAGGGACGGATAGTTCAGAGCGAATTGCAGTTGGATCTTAGGCGCAGATGAACATGGTGGCTGAGTGTGACTACGAGATGCGGTAGGCGAGGGGGGTGCGACAATCTCGTTGCATACTCTACGACGACTCTGGGAGGTGGATGCCTGGCGGTGGGATTCGACTGGTGCTACTTCATAGTTGGCTAGCATTGAATCAACATGAAACCCGTGGACCTTGTTTTCCAAGTACGAGGCAACCAAGGAGGACAAAAGAGAGCCAACAACGAACTGCTTTTAAGTATTCTCTTAATAGCTCTCTTCAACTCTCCAAAAACTATCTTGAACCAATCATTAGGTTGCACAGTCCCCTTATCTAACTCGTAGTTAGATTCTACCAAGCGGTGGAGGATCTGTCAAGAAATCCTTTCCTTCATGAGGTTCCCAATCATCAGGAAATTGTTGAGGAGCTGGGTGGCAGCATGGAGGATAAGATCACGAATGGCTTCTAGCAGATAGCCATTATTCATGCGGTAATGGTTGATGGTGGTATCAACAAATGGCTTGGTGACTGATTTGGCCTGTTTGTGAGATGGAGTTGGTCGAGGACCAGAAATGATACCTACGGCAATAAGGGCGGCCTCACTAACCCGCATCTTGTGCACGACTCCCTGAAGGGTGAGATAAAACTTGGGCTCAACTTCATTCCAAGTGCCAAACGCCATACTAATGAATTTCACATTTATTCTGTTTGAGAAGGCACGCTCATGGATCCCCATCGCCATGAGCAAAGGCTCGGCAAGATTCAACCATTCGGCCACTCAACTTGTGCTAGGAAGCAACATGATGCCCGTTGAGGTTGGAACATCACGCAGTATGGCATATCTGGGTGAAACACTAGTATATGATTCAGTAGAAGACATGATGGCAAAGAGAAATAGGTAAAAACTGAGAATGGAAGGTTTGAAAGTGTATCAGAAGGCTGTGTGAAAGTTTCGAGAAAGTTTGATCGTGGGAAATATTTACAAGAGCTTCGCTAGCAGAAGTGAGAAATGAAATTAAAATCAGTCCTTTTATAGGCTAATTTGGAGGGTCTAGTAGACAAAGTACTAGTTTGGCTAATCAGTTTTGGACAAAAATTTGCAAGCATATTCAGTACTGTGAAAATAGCTTCCAGAATTCTCGGCGAAGGTTCTTGGCCAATGTGTAGCTCGACAAAGATTCTATGGGTCTGAACCCTTGCCTAAGTGCATCCTTTGCCTAGGTACTGCATTTAATGAAAATTTTCAAGATCTGAACCTATGTCCAACCTAATTTTGGCATTCTAAATCCATTCGTCAGGTCGACGAAGGTTCATAATGAGTGTACCATGCTCGACGAAGGTTCCTAAAGTGGGATATCTCTGAACTCTTGTCTAGCTTCAAAACAAGTACTTCCTATGCAAACCAACCTTTGCCCAACTCAATATAGTTAGATCTAAACTGGATGTATCATCTGGGAACTCGACGAAGGTTCATATGACTGTTTGTTCAAGATCTGACTAAAAAAGTACTTTTTTGAGTCATTTTCTATCAAAAATTTGATACCTGAAAATATTTTCCTTTCTCTTAAGTAATGAGAAACAACAAAATTGTAAAACAACAAAAGTAAAAATGAGTAAATCATGCTGGTAAATTTGGCTGCCAATGTTGGATTAGTCTCCTTCTTACTAATCGACTAATCGGTTTTAATCTTCATCCATTGTTTATCCAGTTCTACAGATTTTCCCGTGTTCTTTTACAGTCTGCAAATTTACAAGTGTTTTTCACAGTCTGCAGAAATACACGAAATTTGACTACAGTGTCAGATTTTCATTTTCTCTCACTTCGTCTTTTTCGCTTGTTAGGAATTACGAGTAAATATGCATAGTCACATTTTTTGCTTTTTCCAAAGTGCCTCAAATGTTAAGGAAATGACTCTGGCAAAAGTGTAGGGCTACCCTAAATGGGATTTAGGGACATTGTCGTCTTTTTCGCAAAATCTCGACATTGTCGCCTTTTTCGCCTATGGTAGTTTTAGCTCATTTCTACAGAGTGACAGTTTCAGTTCATTTATACAGACAGACTGTTTACGGCCAATTTCCACCACTTATCAGCAATCACTGAGAAAGAACTGGATGGATGCCAGCGGACATCAGCCAACTGGCAATCGCATTTGACGACCTAATTTTTTAGTATAAATAGTTGTTCATATTCATACAGTTTTTAAGTTACGAACAAGAAGCATTTGAATAGTTAGCTCTCTCTCTCTCTCTCTCTCTCTCTCTCTCTCTCTCTCTCTCTCTTTCTTTCTCTCAAGCCTGCGAGCTTGAACACTCTTGAGCATTCTAGCTCACTTCTTAGAGTTGTTTTAGAGATTGCTATTGCGCTACTGCTTATCAGCATTGCGCTTAATTCAGACTTTTATTTTAGCCACTCAGAGATAACATAGAGTACGCGACTTCGATCATCACCTTATTGTACTCATTTACTTCTATTTCATTTTTCATACTGAATCAATACTTTTTATTGCATTCAGCTTCGTCTCAGAATATATGCATTTTCTGTAGTTCTTCGCGACAAATTATATGTCTAATAATTCAACGCATTATTGTTTGGCTACATAGTCACTGTAGTACTGATGATTTCAAAGTTAGTTACTATAAGATCAAACATGATTTCTATCACTATTGTCTTGTTTGAAATTGATAGGTGCAGTCATACATTGGAAAGATGAAGATAGTTTATTCCGCCATGCACGAAAAGTTTTCTTTCTAGACACACAAATTATTTTCATTCGTTTCTTTTCGAGCTAGACCTATCTTCTGCACACCACTTTCCGACATGGTATCAGAGCTGTTTCACTACTTCTTTATCTGAGTCCTTCATGGTATCAGAACGAAATCTCTAATACTTGATATCTTTCGTGATATTAAATTGATAATCATACTCTTCAGTTCTTTTCAATCTTTTAGTATCAAGAGAATTGATTTCCTATTGTTGGCATACTGCATCTTAGCGTCATTGATACAATCGATAGACTAAGTTCCAGATGGATTCTCAAAGTAAAGCTGGTCTTATCGCAAACAAGCTGAATGGATCCAATTATCATTTGTGAAAATTTAAGATGAAGACCTTGCTAATCGCCAGTGAATTATGGGATGTTGTTACATGTATAGAAGTAAAACCTGAAGATGACGACTCAAAGTGAAAATCGAAGGATGGTAAAGCCTTCGCGCTTATTATCCTCAATATATCAGATACACAAATTGGACACGTAACTGAAGCTAAAACGTCAAGAGACGTTTGGGACATCCTAAAATCACTATATGATATGAGGGACGTAACTACTAAGTTACATCTATGAAGAAAATTCTTCATATTCAAGATGTCTACTGATGATTCTCTTCAGAGTCACATTAACCAGTTTAAGAGTCTCTTGCAACAGCCTGCGGATCAGTCATAGATGATCAAGATGCAATTACGGTTGATTCCAATGTCTATGTGAGAATTACAAATGGGAAGATCATCATTGTGGTTGTACATGTGGACGACACTCTCATACTCTGTAAGAGTGAGAGGCTTATTGCTGAAGTGAAGAGTGATATCTCGAAACATTTCTAGATAGTGGATCTGGGAGAAGTCAGGTGTTACCTCAGCTTGTAGATTGACAAGGACTATGAGGAAAGTAAGTTGTACCTTCATCAGTCCAGATACACCCTAAAAATCTTAGAGGATTTTGGAATGCTGATTTGCAAAGGAGCGAATCCTCCAAGGCTTGCAGGAACGGTGCTGACGAACAAAAATAGTTCGAGGACTGCAGAAGAGAGAGAATTGATGCAGCTCACACCATACAGAAAACTAATAGGATCATTTACGTACCTTGTAGATAACACATGCCCTGACATTGCTTATGCAGTGTTCAGGATGAGCCAATTCTACACGAATCCAGGCTCAACACATTGGAAGATTGCAAAACGAATTTTGCAATATCTTCAATTAACAAGAGATTGTGGTTTGTGTTATTGTCGTGATGCAAGGTTCCAGATGATTTCCTACAGTGATGCTAGCTGGGCATCCCTCAAGGACAATTGCAAAAGTGTCTTAGGAGGATGCACCATTGCGTCAGGGACAGCGATTCTCTGGGTCAGCTAGAAGCAGACCATTGTGGCTCAGTCATCTTGCAAAGCAGAGTACATTGCAGCAACAAAGATGGCCAACGAAATAATTTGGCTCAAACAGTTCCTGGACAAATTGAGCAAAACAAGAAACGAACATTTGGTTTTGTAGATGGACAACACATCTGCAATACATTTGATGAAAGACCTTGTGTTTCACTCAAGGATGAAACACATTGCGATCAAGCACCACTTGATCAGAGATTTGATTGGGAAGAAAATGTTGTAGACCACCTTCATTGGAATGAAAGACATGGTTGCTGACATTTTCACAAAGTCCTTAGACAAAGGTCTATTCGAGAAACAGAGGAGCAGTCTTGGAGTCGTCAACTATCATGCTTTGAGAGGGAGCTGAAGAAACATTTTGTTTCTAATGCCAAAGCCTTGCTAGCTTTCAATTCTGAATTGTTTGACAAAAATACACGATACGACTCGACACGACACGAAGTGAAATCATTCGTGCTCCTCAACTGACCAAGAAGATTAGCCAAGTACCATGGGGTACACATATTTGATCAGATGTCATGACATTAGCAGAAGTAATCTAGATCATGGCTAATCTATTACTCTTGTAATTCGAGATTAGTTGTAGATGCTTAATCCTTCTGATCTGGAAGTCACACGATGCAACAAAAATTGTTCACGAACTATATACTTTCTAGTTGATGCATAAGCAAGTAAGCAAGAAGAATACATGAAAAAATATTCAGAATACAGTCCGCATGTGAGCGAGACAATTTTTAGAGGATCAGTAGATTCAAAGGTCCGCTAGTAAGCAAGACACATTAAATTTGGAGCACTATTGGGGTGAAGCAGAGTTGCTAACTCCCACCAGTCCTCTTTGGCTTATATATTGATGAGTTGGAGAGAGTCATTACACAGTGTGGTTGTGCTAGTTGTAGGCTTGGGGACATCTTGATTGCTATCCTACTTTATGCCGATGATGTGGTATTGGTCTCACTAACCAGAGAGGGTCTTCAACGACAGTTGGATTGCTTGCACGAGTTTTGCACCAGATAAGGCCTAGGGGTGAATATTGAGAAGACCAAGGTTATGGTCTTCAACACTTCACGAGCATTTATGTAGCGATTGTTGGGAAGAAAGATGGTGTGCGTGTGGAATGAAAATAAAAATGAAAATGGAAATATCTCGAAATTGAATGAAAAGTGTTCGTGTGTAGTGAAATGAGCTATCTCACTCTTTTCCTAAGCATGACTACGCCTATCAAACACGAACAGAACGTTATTACGTAGCCAAACATTAAGCAACAAAACATCAGAAAGATAAGAATACGCAGATGGTATTCAATACATACGTATAATTTTACAGGTGTGTAGATGAATAAAGTACAAAGTGGATGTGCTGTTTATGGGAGATCGTGGGTGGCTGTTGTCGTTGTCAAATCTGCTTGCACAGTTGCATGGGATGATTGTGAGAAGGCTGCGACGTCAGCCTTTGCTAAAATGAACATTGGTGAAGATGCGAAAAATGCGACACTCTGACAAATGCCTTAAGATTTGATTTACAGGGTGCCTTCGCTTCTTCTATAAGGGCACCTCTTACATTTGTAGGACAATGTTGCGTTTTTCGTCTTTTTTGCTTGTCACAAATCACGTGTAAAAACACAGTGTCGCATTTTTTGCCTTTTTTGCCTGTGGAAATTCACTTGTATTTATGCGGTCGCCTTTTATTCGTCTGTCTTATGTTACATGTAAATAGATCCAACACCCCCCCCTTAATCTGGATCCGTGAATGCCTTGATCTTCAGACTAAGTAATGCACAAAACTTGTTGTGTGTATTAACACTTAGTGCCTTCGTGAGAATATCTACAACCATGTCCTGGGTTCTACAGTACGTTAAGCTTACCTCCTTTTTGAAAACATTGCCCCTGATGTAGTGATATCTGATTTCAATGTGCTTACTCCTAGAGTGAAATCTAGGATTGGCCGATATGGCAATAGCACTCTAATTATCACAGAATAAAATTGTGGGGTTGTATTGATAAAGTTTAATGTTTGACAATAAACTTCTCAACCAAAATGCTTCTTTAATAGATTGAGAAACAACAATGTATTTTGCTTCTGTAGAAAAAGAGCGATAGAGGTTTGCTTACGACTGTTCCATGAGATAGGACTGCCGTTGAAAAAGAATGTAAATCCAGATGTGGACTTACGATTGTATACATCTCCTCCCCATCTTGCATCGGAATATCCATTGAGCTGATGAATATTGTCGTTGCTGACTTCTCCACAGCAGATGCATTGGTCCATGGTAGCTCGAATATATCTCATGACTCTGATGAGAGCCTTCAATGGGTAATGCCATGATTAGCCATATATTGGCTGAGTGAGCTTACTGCAAAAGAGATATCAGGCCTTGTATAGACCATTGCGTACATGAGAGATCCAAGTATCGATCGATAAGGATACTCTATCATCTGCTTCTCTTCTTGCTTGGTCTATGGACATTGGTCCTTCGGCAAATGCAGATCTGGATCCATTGGTGAGTGAGCTAATTTACAATTCATTAGATTGTATCTGTTAAGAACATTGTGAAGATACCTTTGTTGAGTGATATAGATCAGTCATCTCGCTCTGTCTCTGTGGATTTGAATGCCTAGACAGAAGTGAGCTTCGTCCAGATCAGTCATGTCAAATTTTGAAAACAACATTTATTTAGCATCCTTGACCAAATTGGTATTGTTGCTGAAAAGCAACATATCATCTACATATAAGGTGATGATAATGAAGGATTGCTACACCGACTTGGAATAAATATTGCAATCAACAGTGCTTGGTTGGAATCCTTGTTCAATGAGGAATGTGTTGATCCTCTGAAACAAAGCTCTGGCAGATTGTTTCAAGCCGTAAAGTGCTTTATGGAGTTTATAGACATGATTTTTCATACTTTCTAAAACGTATCCTTCGGGCTGAATCATGTAGATGTCTTCTTGTATAACTCCATTCAGATAAGCTGTTTGTACATCAAGTTGATGTACTTTGAGGTCGGCAGCTGCAGCATATGCTAGGAGGGCTCGGATCGACGAATGCTTGACTACTAAACTAAAAGTCTCACTATAGTCGATGTTGAGAATCTGAGTGAATCCTTGAGCCACCAGTCTTGCCTTCCTTCTATCAATTGTTCCATTGGCATTATCTTTGACCTTGAAGATCCATTTGCAATCAATGATATTGCAGCCAATAGGAGCTTCAACTAGTGACCATGTTTGGTTCTTGATCAGAGAGAAATACTCTCTGTCCATAGCTTCCCTCCAGAGATCAGAGTTTGGTTGGCTAAGTGTCTCTTCAACTGTCGTCGATTCTTGTATCAAGAGACATGGAAACTCATATACCTTGTGGGCTGTGTGCGCACTTGGCTTGATCTTCTGGGAGGAATTGATTGATGAACCACTCTTGGGACTTGTTGCTGGGTAGCAGCAACATCTTCGTCTGATTCGCTATCAAAAAGTGGGTCAACAATTGACACACCTGAGCCAGAAGCTCGGACAGTCGTATTGATGGCAGGTGATGAAAGTTCTCTTGGAGCAATATCCTTGCCTTTGATGTCGACGAACTGATCCTCGATAAAGACTGTATTTTGGCTATACAAGATTTGTTGGTCTAGACATTTGTTGTACAGCAGTATGATTCAAGTGACCAAGTCTATAATGCCAAAGTAAACTTTTATTTGCATGAATAGAAGTATTGAATGCCTGACTAGAGGCAGAAAAGCAATGACTTAATTCATACAAGTATCCATGCCTCTTTTTGAGTGCTAGGATCTTGTCTGTCCTATCAACTACTTTGCACTAATCACATTCAAATTCTACTCTATGTCCTAGATCTGTGGTCCTGCTTATAGAGAGCAGATTCGTAGATACGTTTGGTACATACAAGACTTTATAAAGTAGCTTAGATTTATCATTTGCAAAGCTTAATCTTACAATACCTTCACCTTTAATAGCTTGTGTGCTATTATTGCCAAGGTGAACATATTTATTGATACTATAAGGTGTATAGGACTCAAAACAGCCAATGAGGCTAGTCATATGCTGAGTGGCTCTGGAATCCAGGAACCAAGAACTGTCGTTGGATGCTCCTTGATGGCTGGTCATGAAGGCATCATGATCCGCTTATTGAATGGGCTGTGGAGCTTCTGTAACTGCATTTGCCACTTGATTCAATTGCCCCTTGTTATTATTCTCCCTCTACACATGTGATATGACACCTAACCAAAGGATGTGGCTCATGCAATCAATAGATTGATGCCATGTGTCATATGTCTAGAAAACTAGTTTTTGGCCTTTTTAGCCACTAGAACTTGAATTAAATCATATGTACAACCTATATGATTATGGTACATGACAAGTACACTATTTTCACATGTGGGAATAGGCTCTACACATGTGTAATCATCCTGTATACATGATTTTGGCCTTGACCAAGCATAATTTTTGCATTTTTCACAACACTCCTCAAAAATCTAGCTTGGTAAATCTAGCTTGATGGAAAACATGATGATCTTGAACTTGACTCCATGGGCTGAATTGGTTTTTGCTGGTTCAAAAGGTGTGAAGATCAGCCAATGAGCTTGATGTTGATCCGAAATCACCATATCCATGATAGTGCTTCTTTGATGTTGACATCTTTGATGAACTTGAGAGCTTTGCACCATCCTAGCACCTCCAAAATTGATTCCTTCCAAATTTCATGTAGATGCTTGACCTTGAGGCTTGCTTCTTCTTCATGTGCATGCTCCTCCATTAGAAAATAAAGATTTCTTCTTGACTTATTAGGATCACAAAGATCTAACATCATGTTACCATGATCTAGAGAATTAGACTCATCCAAATTGGCAAGACTATGCATGCTATAATAACAAAGTGTTTGCATCATATCTTCATGCTTGTTAACCATGCTAATCTTAGATCCAATGAGGCTAAATACTTCATTATCGAGATAAGTGTCTTTAGAAGATGATTCACTTACTCTCATAAAGAGTTTACAATTTGCCTCAATACAAATTTTCAAACTATGAGTGAACAATTTACTTTTGCTCTTGCATGACTCAAGAGCATACATTTGATGAAATAACCATTTGCTTTTTAACTGATTTAAAATCAATTTCAACCTTTTAAGAACATCATCTATGTTCTCAAGAGAGACTTCATACTCAACTAGTATGGCTTTACTCCAATTTTGAGATGCAATGATCTCACTAAAGCAAATTGATTCATCAAATGACATGGAAAAAGAAAGTATGAGATGTAAAACACATGAGATATGCTCCTCTTTCCCTTGAAATGTGAGCCACATGCACTCAACCATATTTCTTGAGTTTCTTTTTGGAATCACAACTTGAGAAGGTCTCTCCTCCTCAATCCTTGGCACACTTGAACCTTGAGATGATTATTTAAGATCCTCTTCATGGTGCTCCTTCTTGATGGAAATCCGAGACCTCCATGTCTCATAATGATCACAACAATCATGACCATTCAATATGCACTTCCTATGATTATCAAGATTACTTATGCTAGAAACATAAGTCCAAAAATCACCACAACTTGGCATGATTTTTCCAATATTGAAATCACAAGGTATTTCCATCTTAATAAGGCTAACTACTTGCTTATGGATATAAGTGTCCACTTTGGATGCTTCACTTATTCTCATAAGAAGTTTACAACTTGCCTTTAAGATTGAAAACTTACAATTTTCATCTTTATGAATGAACACATCATTCATGATCTTATTGAAACCAAAAGATCCTACATTATGAAGATATTTCCATTTTCTTAACTTCATAACTAATGTGAGCTTACAAGGAAAACATATTTTGCTATCTTTTAAGGCATCACACTCAACTAGTATTGCCTTAATCCACCTTTGAGATGCAAAAATCTCTTCAAAGCAAAATGGTTTTTCATAAGTTGACATGAGAGCATAAATGAAACTATTTTCATTTTGTTGCTCCTTATTCTTGATTGATTTCTCTTGGATAATAACAATAAGTTTGAACTTGTCCAAAGTTCCAAGCAAAATACTTTCCAAGGACATAAAATAAATTCAAGTTACTTTCATGAAAGTGACATCTATCTTTGCATCTTGAACAAATAATGCACTTCCAAATGAAAAATTTCAAAAGATTTGACATGTGTTGTGATGGACTCTTGAAGACAAATCTTGCAAGTCCTTGTGAGACTCCAAGCCTCATTCACCTTTCCACAAAGGAAACACCTTTCCTTGGACTTGTCCTTCTTGTATTTGCATTTTGAACTTGAAGCTCCATCCTTCACCTCGGCCACCTTGCTTTGGTTCTCCTTGGATGGATTGGTTTTCTTTTTGTAGCATCTTGAGAAAAAATATCCTCCCTTGCCACAAAGGTTGCACTCAGGATCCTTTCTTTCCTTCAATAGGATGCCACCTATTGATGCCATGTGAATAAAAACCTGTGATATGATTCTACAAATGTAATTTGTGACTTTCAAGAGACTAGATTTGAACATCTTCAACAATCTAGAAGGATCTACAAACGATCTAGCTCACAAACCTAAGAATCAATCTTCACAGTAATGACTAGTCACTTGGAAACTTTGCTTTGATCACTAAGACAAAAGCACACAATCTTTGAATCAAATCGCTAAAGAAACCAGATCCAATCTCCTATTGGACTCATCAAATACCAATGACTCTTTCTTTTGAATGTTGAAATGGATATGAAAAAGATTTGACACCTAGATTTTCCTTTTCACTGTGACTAGTTCTCTCAACACTTGAGATTCTTGAACAAAAGATGGGTTTTGTTTCAAATACATGAAAATCACCTCTTTTGGACTCACTCTTGACCCAAATAATCTGACACTTGAGATTTAGAATGAATTTAATTTGATTTGACAACAAACTATACCACCAATTTTTCACAAAGCTTAAAAAATTAGACAACTAGAGATTCAAAAAGATCTCAACCATGCATGAATACTCAAATATAGACTCCTCCTCATTCTAGACATCCAATGAGATCTCAAATTGACCCTCACACTCTCACATAGAAAGTTGAATAGAACTAATTTGAGTTTCTGTAGTGGGTTTCTTTCCTTGCCTAGCCTGAATCCAAGATCTAGTCAATCTAGCATCAAAGAGATGGAGTTAGTTGTCACGCGGAGGTTCATTCCCACGAGAGCGATAGTATACTTCAGATTTCAACATGAATGGAGGATCTAACACTAACATCCATTAACACTAAGCATTAACACTACATCCATTAACCCTATATCCACAACAATGATAGAAATTTACTCTTCTCTCTCTTTCTCTTTCTCTCACAAAAAGCATAAGAAATAGCAATCCCAATAGTGATCAAATCCAACAATTAGCAAAATCCAAAGAAAGCATGAGAAATGGAGGAAAAGAGAGGAAAATCAAGGACATCCATCAATCCATTTCTAAAGAGAACCAATCTGCTTTATTGAAATGAGGAAATGAACATGAGGAGCAACTCGAGTTGGTCCCTTTTTATAGTAGAGAGGAGGACCCTGGCCTCTAAATCCTATTGGTCCAGTCTTGCCTCTCTTTTTATTCAAATTTAAAAAGTGTGGGAACCATCAAAATTAGAGGGAAACCCAACTTTATTCACTAACTTGACATTTAGGCCCTGCGACATTGGTCTGAAACAGGCAACCAGACAATGGTATAGAAAGAAGGACGAAGCACTACGTTCTTTAGGCTTCACACCTTTATTTTTAGAATCGAATGTCTGTATCTATTGTGCTCCTCATGCAAAGGTAAGTGCATGAGTAGACTACATTTTTTAGCTTTCCATGCTAGTTTTCATTTCAATGAAGTGTTAAGAATATCCCTTCACATTTCAATGTGAAAAAAGAGTTGCAATATGTTAATTGCTACATAGAAACATGGACATTGCCCAAAATTTTGGGACAGATGGTCAACGTTTTACTAAAAGTGTGCATTTTTTTTGGTTGCAAAACCGTTAGGTTACTATTGAATATCAACAACATGTACAGAGAGATGTCTAGAATCATAAGTCCAGAGTAATTCTTCCCAAAAAGAAAACTTTACAAACATCAATGGACCACAATCACACCACACAGGGAGGCAGTTTGAAAAGAGAATACAAAAATGTACAGTAGTAGATGCATGGCAAACTGAAAAGACATAGTAGCCGCGAGGGCAGTGATGAAGATTCGTCAAAAATCAGCTGGTTTTGTGCAGTCCATAACTTCCACAGCAAAGAGAGCCTGCATACAGACCAAAAGGTAAGTGGTGTGAGTTGTCTAACAAAACTGAATGCATGTAGAAAGTGTAAAAGCCATAAGGCGAATTGAGATACTGTACATCAACTATAACAAAGCAACAATCCCACAAAGTAGCTATAAAAAGCCTACTGCTTGATGTAAGTCGCTAGCTAAGATAGTTGGAAGTTTAGGTAGTGCAAGAAGCTGTGAGCCATTCATGCAACTATGGCACGTCGAAGTATTGCAAGTGCATGAGTGCGTTGTAAACAAGATGATAGAAAATCGTTGAATTTCTTATGAAAGCTGTAAAGACCCTCAAGATTGCCCCTAAGATGAGGATAGAAGAACACAATTAGAGAGACTATGGAGCCAAACCACCCAACCAATCCTAGATCAAACTCGGATCTAGCCCCCAAGCCATGTCATGTGAAACAAGAGGAGAAGAGAGAAACTGGTAACCTAAACTCAATATGTCGACGAGAGAATCCCCACCTCATTATATAGAGAGTAGAGTCCTGTACATGTAACAATGCAATCCCCATGCAGGTCAACTATAAATAGATCACACCTCTTCATGCAGTCCACCTGCCTATATCTGTCACACAGACATGCAATGCTCCAAATGTCTCAATTAGAGTGTCTGGGTCCTCTCAAGGTAATTAGTCACAAACAGGTCTTGACATGGAATTAAATCATGGCGCAACCAATAATCTCGAGTACTGGAGGGCCGGTCTACCATATTAGGACTACTCCAGGTCCTTAACCGAATATGGCCATAACATTCTTCCCTCCTTAAATTGCTTCTATCCTTAGAAGCTCCTCAAGATAGGAAAGAATTATAGAAACAGTTCCTTTAACTTACAATATTAACCGAGGAAAACATTATTCTTAGTCTGACTTCTATATCAAACAAGTACTTAGAGATAAACCTTGGAATCCAAAAATTATACTTAATCATTTACAGGATACTAGAGTATATGTCCAACATAACTAAGGAGAAGTAAGAATCATTCCAAAATCTTTCCACTAAGAAAATACTGGATTTAGGAATACTCTTCAAACATGATTCTTTAGCTGAAGTGTAAGATTCAAGGTCTAGAAACTACTGGTAATTAAAGACTGAATGCATACCAAGATGACAATAATCTTCAACTACAAAAACTTTAGATTACAATCTAGAATCACTGAAGAAACAAAATGTTTCCAACTACAAAGCCTTGTTAGCTTTCAGCCCTCAACCTAACGAAGATGTTCGCAAACTCGAAAATCTGGAGACACGAAACACGAAGAGTTTCGTGAACACGAAAGTCAAAGGGAATGAAGGTGAATGATTCGCGAACACCAAAGTTAAAGGAGATGAAGACGAATGGTTTGCGAACACGAAAGATCCACGAACGAGATTCCTTTGCGGTCCAGTACGAGAGAAAGGCATACGAGCAAAATGAAACCCGTTTTGTCCTCACGCTCCAAAGAGTACCAGCTAAGATCATGCAAGTACCCAGAAGTACAGATATCTGTTCTGATGGTATGACGTCAGCAAATACATTTTAGGTCGTGGCTAATCTGCCACTCTTGTAATTCCCTGATTAGTTGTAGATGTTTAATCACTCTAATCTTAGATTTACATAGAGCAACCATACTTACTTGATGATACTTGACATATAGATCAGCAAAATACACATACAGTGTAATGTAATAGTCTGATGCTAGTAAGCAATCAAGACGAAAAATACTAAAATACTTGTTCGCCTGCGTGCGAAGACAATTCTGTCTAGCATCAAAAGATCCAATTGGCCGCTAGTAAAAGCGAGACGATTACTCGTGAGAGAACTGCGTTTATCTCACGCCAATGCACTACGTGGATATGCATGTAGTGCTCAAAGAATCAGAGAAAAATATCAATAGATGATATTGTAGCCTTCACGCACATATCAATTTGTGTTGTGTCTGATCTCGAATGCAAATTTTTTTGCTGTTAATTGCGTATCCAGATCATTCCAGACGACAAGAACCCTGCTCGCGAAAGATCCTGCCATGAATCTCGAAAAGGCGGTTGTTGAGATTCGAGAGGAAGTCGAGGCCAGAGAACATTTGGATCACAAAGATGGTTCTGACCATGCCCTCTCATTAGAGAGGTTTTGAACTCCAAAAAGACCCTTTAAGAATTTGTGCAAGATGTAGTTTATATTATTAAAATATTATAACACTAATACTTTTGACTTGCCATAATCGTAGCTTAGAAGTATGTCATGTAACATGTAATTGAAAGCCCTTGTTGAGTGCTTTCCAAGGCATCAAATTTCTCTAAATTCGGACTTACCACTAAAAAGTTCTGCCATTTTTAGTGTGGAATCAAAATGTGGACTCAAAAAGTTACGATTTCAAATTGGAGTATTTTGATTGGTCCATGTGTAAGAAAAAATTGAGAAAAAATATAAAAAGAATCTTTACAAAGGGTCTGTTTTGGATTTAGAACTCCTCTAATGACTATAACAAAGAAAAATCAATGAAGCAATTTAAGCCTAAGAGGGAGTCCAATCAAAGGCAGGATCATGACCAGCAAGCAGAGGGAACAAGCAAGGGCAACTGGAAGACCAAAGGAAGGTCGAAACAACAAGGTGCAGACAAGAAGACTTGTGTGAGATGCAGGAGAGACGGGCATACAATAGATACCTGCTGGCTCAGTCCCAAGATTGAGTGTATCCATTGCCACAAGAAGGGTCACGTAGCCATGGATTGTTGCTAGAACCCAAAGAACAAATCAGCACAGAACAAACATGAGAACAACAATAGTTTGTCCTATGTCGAGGAGCCCAAGAGCTCCAAGATGGGCGAAGAAAGAACGAACAGAAGTTGTTCGACTGCCTACATTTGTGAAGATGTGTGTGCAGCATCAACGTCTGACACACATGAGGTGATCCTAGATTCAAGAGCCACCTCACACTTCGTGACATTAAGACGAATAATGTCTGATTTCAGAAGTGCAGATCCTTCAAGATTTATAGTTCTTGGAGATGGATCTAAACATCAAGCGAACGACATTGGCTCACTATGGCTCAACACCAACGACAGAGACAGACGACTCGAAGACGTTCTATTCGTGCCTACTCTGCAATAAGACTTGCTCTATGTAGTAAGAATAGCAGATGCAGGGATGCGTGTGACATTTTTAGACGAAGCATGCAACGTGATTGATGCCAGTACCAGTACTCTCATCGCTCAAGGCAGAAGGAAAGTGAACCTATATCATCTGAAAGTATGCCTACCTGCAGATCAGGTGCATCAGACTCATGACGACTCGCCAGACACTCTGTGGCACAGAAGACTCTGCCACATAAACTCAATGGCACTTTACCAGACAAGCCATCATGGAGCGATAACAGGGGTCAGCATCTCGCATGCAACCAATTCGACCATGTGTGAGGCATGTTTGAAAGACAAGATGTCACGCACACCATTCATCAAAGACTTCTACAGAATGACAAAGATTCTGGAGCTAGTGCACTCTGACATCTATGGACCATTCAACGTGATCTCAGTAGGAGGTTCAAAGTATTACATAATCTTCATTGATGATTATAGCAAATTTTCCAGAGTGTACTTTATTCAGAATAAATCTGAAGTGCTCGATAAATTCACAGAATATGTGAATTGGGCAGAAAGATGCACATGCAGCAAAGTGAAGCAGATCAGAACAGATCGAGGTGGCGAATATATCTCGAATCACTTCATTGGCTTCTGCAATGATCGTGGCATCATTCATAGAAGAACTACAGCCTACACACCGCAGCACAATAGTGTTGCTGAACGAAAGAACAGGAACCTAATGGAAACAGCCAGATGCATGATGGCCTACTCGAAAGCTCCAAGGGTACTGTGGGCTGAAGCAGTAGCTACAGTCGCATATATCCAGAACAGGACGGGTAAGTTTGGTGTTTCTCACACAACACCACATGAGCTATGGTGGGGTAGAAAGCCCAAACCGTGTCACATCAGCATGTTTGGCTGTGCAACATATGCACATATTCCTGATAAGCTTCGAAAGAAGCTTGATGAGAAAGCCGAGCAGGGATTTCTGGTAGGTTATGACAACAATTCGTCATACTACAGAATCTACATGCTAGACACGAACACTATGAAAATAGTGAGAGATGTCAGATTTGATGAGAGCAGGACAATGGCCAATGACGATCTTGTCAGCTACGAAGTTCTGAAGAGACAATACTATGACCTGCCGCCAGTGATAGAGGGAGCAGCTGACGAACACGAAAATAAAGATTTTCGAGTCGTCTCCCATTCGAGCGACGAAACTGACAAAGAAAGACTCAAGAGGCAACCTATCGCCACAGTTCCAATAAACCAAGATGGTTCCGGACCGAGCAGAGCAGACAAGGGCAAAGGCATAGTTGTTCCAGGAGGACATCATAGAAGATCAACAAGACCACGAAGAGTGCCAGCAAGATATGTGCCAGACATCTTAGCTTCCACATCAAAAGAGTTATGCGGGTTCAGTGGCAAACCATAAACTTTCGAGGAGGCGATTGAAGGTCCAAAAAAGGACAGATGGATGGATCCAAGCCATGAACGAAGAGATGGAGTCCATGAGGAAGAACCAAATATGGACGTTGGAGCCATTACCACATAAGCGCAAGATTGTCAAATGCAAATGGGTTTTCAAACTCAAATACAGACCAGATGGGAACATCACAAAATACAAGGCAAGACTGGTAGCGAAGGGTTTCTCTCAGAGATACGGTGTTGACTACTCTAAAACCTTCTCTCCTGTCGTCAAACATTCATCCGTACGTCTGTTATTTGCATATGCAGCAGCTTATGACCTCAAGATCCACATTGTGGACGAGAAGACAACCTTCTTGCATGGCGAATTAGACAAAGAGGTCTACATGCATCAACCTCCAGGATATGTCTCGAATTCACTTCCTGACTATGCATGTAGAATGCATAGAAGCATCTACGGTCTGAAACAATCAGCCCGACAATGGTACAAGAAGAAAGATCAAGCCGTGAAATCATTAGGATTCAAGCCTCTGTTGGCTGATTCCAAAGTATATGTCAGAGTTATAGATGGGCAAATCATCATTGTCGTTGTGTATGTGGACGACACTCTGATACTTTGCAGGAGTGAGCAACTAATAGCTGAAGTAAAGACAGACATCTCGAAACATTCCGAGATAGTGGATCTGGGAGAAGCCAGGTGTTACCTAGGCTTACAAATTGAAAGGGACTATGAGGGAGGTAAGTTATACCTTCACCAGTCCAAATACACCCAGAAAGTCCTAGAGGACATTGGGATGATGAACTACAAAGGAGCGAACACTCCAATGCTCGCAGGGACGGTGCTGACGAATGATGACTGTCCAAAGACTGAGGAAGAGAGAGAACAAATGCAGCTCACACCTTATAGGAAGCTGATAGGATCACTGATGTACTTTGCTGACAATACACGTCCTGATATTGCTTATGCAGTATTCAGGATGAGCCAATTCTGCATGAATCTAGACTCGACACATTGGAAGATTGCAAAATGAATTTTGCAATATCTTCAATTAACAAGGGATTATGACTTGTGTTATTGTTGTGGTGCAGGTTTTAGGATACTTTCCTACAGCGATGCTAGTTGGGCATCTCTCAAGGACGACTATAAAAGCGTCTCAGGAGGATGCACCATTGCATCAGAAGCAGCAGTTCTCTAGGTCAGCAAGAAGCAGACCATTGTGGCCCAGTCATCCTGTGAAGCAGAGTACGTAGCAGCACCGAAGATGGCCAACGAAATAATTGGGCTAAGACAGTTCCTGGACGAATTGGGCAAAACAAGGAACAGACTCTGATCTTGCAGATGGACAACACCTCTACAATACACCTGACGAAAGATCCCGTATTTCATTCCAGAACGAAGCACATTGTGATCAAGTATCACTTAATTAGGGATTTAATTGAAAAGAAGATGATGCATACCACTTTCATAGGAACAAAAGACATGGTTGCTGACATCTTCACCAAAGCCCTGGACAAAGGACTCTTTGAGAGACAAAGGAGTAGTCTCGGGATTGTAAAGCTATCATGCTTTGAGAGGGAGTTGAAGAAACGAAATGTTTCCAACTACAAAGCCTTGTTAGCTTTTAGCCCTCAACTTGACAAAGATGTTGGCGAACTCGAAAATCTGGAGACAAAAAACACGAAGAGTTTTGCGAACACAAAAGTCAAAGGAGATGAAGACGAATGATTCGCGAATACCAAAGTCAAAGGAGATGAAGACAAACGGTTCGCGAACATGAAAGATCCACGAACGAGATTCCTTTGCGGTCCAGTACGAGAGAAAGGCATACGAACAAAATGACACTAGTTTTGCCCTCACGCTCCAAAGAGTACCAACTAAGATCACGCAAGTACCCAGAAGTGCAGATATATGTTCTCATGGTATGACGTCAACATATACATTTTAGGTCGTGGCTAATCTGCCACTCTTGTAATTCCCTGATTAGTTGAAGATGTTTAATCACTCTAATCTTAGATTTACATAGAGCGACCATACTTACTGGATGATACTTGACATATAGATCAACAAAATACACACACAGTGTAATGTAATAGTTTGATGCTAGTAAGCAATCAAGACAAAAAATACAGAATACTTGTCCGCCTGCGTGCGAAGACAATTATGTCTAGGATCAGAAGATCCAACTGTCCGCTAGTAAAAGCGAGATGATTACTCGTGAGAGAACCATGTTTCTCTCATGCCAATGCACTGCGTGGATATGCACGTAGTGCTCAAAGAATTAGAGAAAAAAAAATCGATAGATGATATTGTAGCCTTCGCGCACATATCGATTCGTGTTGTGTCTGATCTCGAATGCAAATGTTTATGCTGTTAATCGCGTGTCTGAGTTTCTTCTTGTTCATTTTGAATTCCGCACTTTGGTTGAAATATTTCAGCTAAGGTATCAAGAAGACGTAATGACATTAGTAAATGTAAAAAAATGAATTACTGTAGGAAAAAAGTTTGAAACAGTTTCATCTCTATCCTGTACATGGGTAGAAATATCGATATACAAACCACCATAGGATTTTAATTGGAAATGAAATCAGTTTTATTTTTTATCAGTTCCTAATATTACGATTTTTTCAATAAAATTGGACTGTTCGCCCTTTTCACTTACTGGCTTAAGAACTACTATGGATAAAATTATCTATAATTAATGAGAAATAAATTTTGGATTCGAGTACTTCCTACACTGTATTCACCTCAAAATAATGTTGTTGAATAAAGAATTACCTCCAAATACTATAATTTTTTCACCATTAATTATTTAACAAGTATTCCAAAAGCCTTTTGGTTTGTTCAATTTTAATGACCTAAATCATCAAAATCACAATAACCCACTGATCGGTGTTCCACCGATTGGAAAAGGAGAAAAATTGGAAAAAAAAAACACAATTTAACTCCATTTACTGGGAGTACCAATACTCCAGAGTTAAATGGCTTAAATAGCATCAGACCAAAAAATTGAATTCCTATACTGGGTGTATGCATGAGAACTGTACTATTCATCCCTTTCAGTCAAGATCGGCCTAAAAACTTCATTTCCAAAACCGACTATACAGCTTGACCAAAGATCAAACAGTACAAAAGGTTCCAAAATAAATTGGCTTAGCAAAAATGTCAAAGTGATAAAGCTCCAACAACATGCATATTGTCCCTAGAGAAAGGAAATCCAAATTCCTTTAACTCATGTTACGAGAAACAATACTAAAAATCCAAGGCTAAATTTTGACAATCAAACACCAAGAAACCAAAATTTCTTTGTCCAGGTGTTAGTAACTTGTATTTTCGGAGTTGTTCCAGAAAATCGATTTTAAACCAACTCAAAGCTACCCAATGTCAAAAATTCTCACCAAGCCTTGATCCACTAGCATGTAACCATAGTGATGCAAATAGTCAGCCAATTTCTCCAAATTGCCAACCATTTAACACAAGCATGAAACTGGCTCAAGTCACTTGCACAAGCATGCTAAAAGCCAAAACCACAATGTTTTTTACTAAAACATAAAAACCCCATGGCCCCACCCTAAACAAACCCTATTTTCAAACAAAGAAGAAAATACAATTTCTCCCTCATCCTTTCTCAGACAGCTCGGCCGTCAACAATCGAGAGAGGATTGTGCACCATCAGTAAATCAATTAGCTGATCGGGTTTCTATATCACGACCAGCATCGCAGTTAACAAGGACGAATCCGTCTTCCACAGGATCTAAACTCTTAGTCCCAAAAGCGGTTTTACAGAAGGATCACACCAAAACATAATGATCGCCATAAACTCCAGTCTGAAGGGATTCATCAGAGGCTTTACAACGCTTTTAGAAACTATTACATAGTTTATTTGCGACCTCTCAATCCCCCAAGACCAGCCTGTAGCCTTCAGGAATCAGACATTAATCCATGTTTCAACAGGGCGCAATTCCTCTGCCAACAAAAGTCAATATTCTAAAAAATACTCCCCATCCAGGGACTGAGGTCGTTCCAACTCATCTACAGATTTTATCTGTAAAAACATCCAATAGCAGGTCTTTTGCAGTTGAGGCCATGCCAAAACATCCCGAATTCCTAACTTCAAGATTCCAGCGACTAAAGCACACAAGGTTCCAGATTGCATGCATCCACCAAAGCTTCATAGTTCCAAATACATGCTCTCAAAGTCAATATTAGTTTTAACTAATAATTGCTTTACTAACAAAACATGCTATTATGAATTTAAAGAATTAGACTGTTGCTGTCCCAATCCATGTTCCATCTTGCAGATTCTTTGGAGGGTTCACATAAGGGAACAAAAATTCCCATCCAGCTGAATAATGTATTTTTGTTGTAAACAGTCCATACAGCCAAATAAATCGATTTACTCTCAATTTATCTATGAACTAAAACAAAATTACATGCTTCATTACAGATTGGTGTTAACAATCTAAACCTCTAACTAAACAGAACAAGCAATCTGATCTACATCATTGAAAGTTTTCTCAAAGAACAAAGAATTAGAATGAATTCACACAATTCATAGCATCTTTACCAAACTCGATCATGTAGAAGAGCACTCTACCATCATATTGGACAAGCATGCCTTACTACGGAATTTGTGAATCCAACTCCTTAATTTCCATGAGGAAAATAGCACTCCAACTGGGATGTAAATCCAAGTGCACCAAACTTCCAAACCGATGTAGCGCTTGACTCCTTCCCTATCCAAGACCGCATCTTATCCGTGCTCTGATACCAATGTAAAGACCCTCAAGGATTGCCCCTAAGATGAGGATAGAAGAACACAATTAGAAAGACTATGGATCCAAACCACCCAACCAATCCTAGATCAAACCAGGATCTAGCCCCCAAGCCATGCCATGTGAAGCAAGAGGAGAAGAGAGAAACTGGTAGTCTAAACTCAATATGTCGACGGGAGAATCCTCACCTCATTATATAGAGAGTAGAGTTCCGTGCATGTAACCATGCAATCCCCATGCAGGTCAACTATAAATAGATCACACCTCTTCATACAGTCCTCCTGTCTATAGCTGTCACACAGACATGCAATGCTCCAAATGTCTCAATTAGAGTGTCTGGGTCCTCTCAAGATAATTAGTCACAAACAGGCCTTGACATAGAATTAAATCATGGCGTGACCAATAATCTCAAGTACTGGAGGGCCGGTCTACCATATTAGGACTATTCTAGGTCCTTAACCGAATATGGCCATAACACAAGTACCCATAAATTTCCAAGGCAAAAGGAATAAAGTCTTCTCCAAGAGTGCGATGTGAATAATCTCGCTCTTTATCTTGAGCCGCATGAGAAGTAGCGGCACCTTGGGTAGTTTAAGTACGACGAAGGAGGTCTGGCCGTGAAGGATCAACAACAACAACCTCTCCAAGCGTGCAAATCCCCTCGCGCGAAAGAACGAGATCAACTCGATGCCGAGGTGACTGTGAATCAGACATAGACAAGATGTGGGTTTGCTCCCGGACACCATGAAAGCCCCACTCATGTGCAATAGATGCCAGTACGTCACGAATGGAATCATGAGTCATAGTATGCATGAGATGAGTGCCAATAGAATCAAGAGGGTGACCACAAGAACATTTCATCAAACTCGCCAGCATTGGATGAGGGAGATCCAATATGACTCGAAGAGCAGTGATAAATAGCTCTAAGGAAAGGTGCAAGAGGAGAACAACATGGCGCACAACAAGCCAAGCACTAGCTCCAGGGCCTGCACAAGACAAAAGACGAGTCCAAGTCTCATCGGAAGGTGAATCACTCAGAAGCTGAGTGAAAGCATGTGAGTGAAACTGCTCCAAAAGATATTTTTGAAAATGAGCACGCTGATGGCTAAGCAAAGTCTCAAAGGGAGGCAAAGAAGCTCACACAGGTGGAGGGATGAGATCCTTGTCACACGAAGATGTTGTTGGAAAGGAATAATGCTTGTTTCCACTTGAGCTACTGAATCAAGAAGAATGAGCTTGTTGTCCTGCTCAAATTGAGAGATAAGTGTAGAGGCAACAAGGGCCCAACTCCCCAGAAAAGCAGCCGGAGCAATAGAAGCTGTGCAAGTAAGACCAACACCTCCAGAAGAAGCGAGAAGAGCTCGAATCCCATCAACTGGAGTATTAAAACCTGTAGGTAAAGGGAGCTCAAGAAGGAAGCCCTGAAAACACCAAGCAATACTTAGAGGGATTCACAGTGAGGCCCAAAGCCGCGAATTGTTGAGAGAAATGTAGGAAAGCTGGAATGATGTCGTTAGCAGGTCCCACAATATGCGTGTCATCAGTAATAGAGGGAAAAAAACAAGATGGAAAAGTAGCAGAAGAAGCTCACAATGCTCGAAAGTGTGCCAAAGCAAAAAGAGCACCACCCAAGGGATCACCTTGTCTGATACCATCAACATAAGGGGTAACCGAAACATCACTTGAGCGAGAGAAGCATGACTAAAATATAGAGGCGCATCATGGAATAAAAAGAGTGCACGAATGGGACGAGCTGAGCGAGTGAATCGTGAGCCGCACAAAGTTCTTGAAAAATGGCCCCTCGGAAAACAGAATTGAAAGCGTTTGAAACATCTACTTGAAGGACAACCCAATTTGGATGAAGATCCAAGGTAGCACACAAATCATGTACGACTGTCTCGCAACCGCCAGGAATAGCGCAACCAAAATGATGAGAAAATAGGTGGTCATGAAAATTGTCACGAAATAGAAAGAAGAATACGCCCGCATGCTACGGAGGAGCAAACTTGAAAGAGCAAACCAAACCCGCTGACAAAATCATCAAGAGAGAAACGGTCGCGAAGATGCTCAAAAACCATACCAGAAGGACCCCCCAGTTGACAGATGAGGGCTGCATAGAAAAGCATTAAGGAAATGGGATAATGAGAGCTGCAGATCGGAATCAGGTTCAAAGTCCTCAACAAAAGAGAGAAGACAATCATTTGCCGGTGGATGAAGAAGCTCCAAAGCCTGAAGGGTGGCAGCAGTAGGAGTCGCTTCGCTGGACTCGTGGGAGCTAGAGCACGAGTTGCATGAGAATACTCACCCACTTGCCCAAGTAAAACACATCGCAATTGACGATGAACACGGGATATAAAAACACCATCCGAAGTAAAATCCCGCTTAGTAGCAAGCACATGACAAAGGAAATGCTCCTATTGCAGATTTTCCTTTAAGGGAGGGACTCGGTAAGTAGCATCGATCCGTCCTATCTCTTTATTATTATCACCTTTAAATAAAAGGACAGACAACGAGCGCAGGTAGCAGATAAGAGAAATTATTAGGGGAAAAAGGAAGAGATGGCTGTGGAGCAAACATTGCAGGAGGGCATGCTGCAACGCCATGTCATGACTCTCATCGTAGCCCATCTTAGGGATCACAATCTCATCCAGGTTCGTTAGTTGCTCCTCCTCATTCCTAATTCAAAACAGATAATTGTAGGACTTAAAGAATAAAGGTTGCAATGCAGATGTTCAACTATGGGCATCATTTGACATGGCTGTCGTTCCGTATTTATTTTGAGGGATGTACACAGTCTATAAGTGCCCATGAGGTTCTCTGTCCAACATTATTATCACACATGGAGCTTCTATTTTATAGAAACACATGCTTTAATTCAAAGTGAACTTCTCTAAACTTTATTCATGTGATTTTAGGTTAGCACACAAATTTTTTTACTCGGGAAGGAAAAACATTATCTAGTCCTTCACGAGGATTATGGGATTTTGTATTTCTAACTCTGTTGTTTTCTGGATTGAATCCTTTTTGCTAGGCCGCAACAGCAGTAGCCAATGCAACCATGACTCCATTGAATTCTGAAGTTCCTCAAAACAAATTGCTCGACCTCGTTCGAAAGGTGCTTGACCGTTCTAGTAACTTTGTAGCTGTAAAGAATGACAAAGTTTAAGGGTAGATTGGCTTGATTGGCTTCTGGTTTACAGAAGTTCCTCTTTCTAATAGAAAGGGAGATAACTGTTAAGAGTATGTAGGTTTTTCTGTGGAATGCCTTTGTTTGGATGCTGAACAGAAGAACTCCTGCTATCAATTATAAAGAAGGCAAACATCCCCTTTTCCATAAATCATTTTTCCTTTTTATTGCTGTTGTTAGCCTTCTTCCGAAGTGGCTGTTGATTATGTTGTGGTGGCCAGGGTATGTCTGCAGAGAGGGATGAAATCGGCAGGGGAGCTGCTCCCTCAGTTGATATGGGGATGAGTGCAAGTGGTGGGGCCATGTCAGCTGGCTATGGACCATTACCTGCCCTTCCAACCATGTCTCTTGACTTCAGGTAATCAAAGATTAATGTAATTGTTATATTTTGTGAGTTGTCCATTTTCATTTACTTTCATAAAATGCATCAGGCCCTGTGCTATTGGATATGTGAGACATCTAACAAGAAAGTTTTGCAGCAAAAAAGAAGTGTTTTGAGGACTTATAAAGCTCTCTGTCTATGAACCCTAAAGTTTATAGCTTTTTAGGAAGTAAAACTTGATGACTAAATTGTCCTCTCTTACAATGGTGTTCCTTTAATGTGCTCACGAGAAGCTTTTGAGATGATATATTTTTTCTGTGTTGTGTATATGAATTGGACCAATGGTCCTTAGTCTCATTTCTCGGCGGTAGTTGATGTTGTTTCGGCTGGTGTCTGAATGGTAGGGCACAGAGTCCCTTGTCACTTAGTAACCCTAACATACGGGTGTGGTAAGGTTCACTTAAGGACCTTCAGAACAGAGTGAGTAGAGTAACTCGCACGTGTTCCACATGGTGGTGATACTTGTGCTTAGTGTCTTTGCAGGAAACCCATCTGCATTTCTTTGTAGGGAGTTTGCCACTACTCCCGCTATGGTAGTGCTTGATCTTTATACAATAGTCTATGACTTTGTAGTTGGACTCCATAGGGTTGAAAAATGCACATCTCCTTTGTTATGTTGGGCATTTTTCTAGAATCCTAGACATAATATTCATACAATGTTCTTCGTTGGAGATTGTTGTGTGATTTATTGTTTTCTATTGACTTTTGTTAATGCCATGTATTATGCTTTATCTGGAATCATAGCACTTTCTAATTAAAGTTTACTAGTTTTTGAAGTAGGCCTCTTGAATACCAAGTAACTTGCATTCACATAGGCACAATGGATAGTATACATAGAACACAGACCATAGAGAGGAACAAAAAAGTATTGAACTTACTCTGTTGCATAATGATAAAGTCTACATACACGATTTGGAAATCATTAGTGGAGAAAAGTTGCGAATCACGAATATTTGTACCACGTGAGAATAGACTATTTGAAATCACGTACAAGGCGAAATTTGCGTCATGGAGATATTGCAAAAAAAATTTGAGATATTAGTATCGCATAAGAATAGACTATTTGAAATCACAAACAAGGCCAAATTTGCCTCGTGGAGATATTAAAAAATTGAACAAAATGCGACTGCGCGATTTGCGAATCACTAGTTGTACCTATTCATGATTCATTGTCACTATGGATAGAGACAAATTCTGAGTATAGTGCCTTAAGCCCTAATCTCTAGCTAATAGCTACTTGTGGCCTACTTGCACCAAACAGGCTTAATTCTAAGCTCAACATAAGTAATTAATCAAGATAAAGTAGTGCACAATAAACAAGCCCCAATAGTCATTAATCCTACATTGGTCCTCCTTAATGATTGATCGGTTTTCCTTTGCACCCATCATCAAATGAAATTTCTCAAATTTGTCTTTGCTAAGGCCTTTTGTAAGTATGTCGACAACTTGCTTGTTCACGGGACAATAAATTAGCTCCACTTCCTTAGCTTCAATGGGCTTTTGAATGTCAAGGTAGTGGACTTCGATGTGCTTCATACGAGCATGAAAGATAGAGTGTTTAACAATTTGGATGCGACTCATATTATCACAATATGTGGAAGCTGCTTTGCCTTGTTTTTTTTGCATTCACCCAAGAGTCTTTGAAGCTATGTGCATTCACTAGTTGCATTGGCCGTTGCTCTACATTCTGCTTTTGTAGATGAGAGTGCGACAATAGGTTGTTTCGTTACTCGCCCATGAGGCGGTTGCTGAACCGTGTAAAAACATAAATTGAGACACATCTTATCTTCTCAAGGCCACCAGCCCAATCTGCATCACAATAGCATTGTAATATAAGAACAGAATCTCTTAAGTACTCAAGACCATAATTGTATGTGGGCTTAAGATAGCGTAGAGTGTGTTTTGCCACACGCCAATGTGACTCTCTAGTATCTCCAATGAATTGGCCGATTGTCCCTACACCATAGGTGAAGTTTGGCCTACCGATGGTTACAGAAATGAGACTTCCGACCATTGCTTGGACAATGTCTCATTTACCTTGTCTTTGCCTCAGTTGACGTAAGCTTCAAGTTTATCTCAATGGGATTGATAACAGGCTTGCAATCAAGCATATTAAACTTGTTAAGCAAATTGTAAATTTGCTTGTTTCAATCGAGAAATGTGCTATCACTTTTAGTATAGTCATTGATTTACTATTTCATCATTTGGTTTGTATCAATGAGCTCTTCATATCAGTTGTTTCCAATAGGACAGAGAAGAAGATACTTTGCATAATGTTTAGACTACATGTGAATGAAGTTCTGTGCAGGAAACCAAAGGGTCATCGAAGATTTTTCCAAAGCACGATTCGAGACATGTATCTGAGCACAAGGTAAATCCTCTAAATTTCATAGAAGGAAGCTTATTATCAATATTTATGGTATGTTCTCTTGCTCCTTTTTTCTGTATGACCATCAATCTTGCTCTTTTTTTGTACGATGGTCAATTCACTACATGGAGCAAATGAGTAGATTTTATCTACACTAGATCAATTCAATTCACTCAGGACGATGATGCCTAGGTTGAATGATAATATAAGCAATGGGAATATGTGAACAATCAATCCTTTTTATGTTAGAAGTACTTAGTTATATTGACAATTTTCATGGCACATGGTGTGCCAATTTAATTATGCCAGACCTCATTATCATAAAATAAAAATGGAGAGCAATATGCCAATAACGATGAGCCAAAGTAGATCCATATGAGGGTGGGAACTCTCCTCCAACTAGAGAAATTTTTAAAAAAGTGGTGTCATTGACATCCTCCAAGTATCCTATGACAATCTAGTTTGACTATAGCTATCTCTACAGAAAAGAGAGGTAGGCACACATGTGTTACTATCCATGTCCTACCACCCTTAGGCATCTAAATTTTTATTATACACACCAATGCTCACAATACAATGGCATGCATGTATGTATCAAAACAACACCTACAAATTGAAACTAGAAATTTTTTGATTAGCTTAACTTTTTTTGTAGTTATGGCTGTCAAAATGGTTGAGTGTGCCTTTCCATTTCAAAGAGAATAAGACAAACTTAGCATGTAGGCTATGCGTACAAAGAACCTTCTCTAGTATTTGCATGGGGCTCTTTTTTGAGAAGCTAAAGGAATGCTCTAGCAACTTCCATTTTGTGGTTGCATTGACTACAGGAGGGAATTGGAGACACCACATAGTAGTATAAATAGCCACTAAGGCTATTCATTTGTTGGCTTACAATTTTAAAGAGTTCTCTTGCTATTGCTGAACTAGAGTTCTGGCTTGGATATATGTTTGTTCTCAAGTAGAGAACCTTCATGAGCTACTTCATTGTGTCTAATGCTAATGCTTTTCTATGCTATATGTTATTTGAGTCCTTAACATGGTATCAAAGCACTTTCTTGCCTTGAAGGGAGTGCTACTTTTTCTCCATACTTGGTGTATCTCCATTTGGCTAGCGGATCTTTAGCAGATACTTAGCAACAATACTCCCACTGAACTTGGTGGTCAATTTCGCAAAAACAAAATGGTGAAACACCCAATGTGGTTGCCAAATATGTCTGGTAACACTTGATAGTGTATGCTACACCATGGCAAGGTTTTTGTTTTGATGAAGCCAGTCATTTGGGTGCTAGTTCATATTATGTCCTATTAGAATGCTAGAGAAGCTTAGTAGAAGTCCAAAGAACACAAGAGATATACCAATCAAGTATAGATTTCATACTTCTCTACATATGCTACACCCTCTCAAATGACTTATAGGTTGGACACATTGGGTAAGTCATGTAGTCTAGAAGTAGATCCATTAGTTTCTTTTCTATTTCTTGCTATCTCAATAAAGATAACTTACCTATAACCACCACTGCTCTTATCCTCCAATCATAGTTGCATGGGGCGTTCCGGAACGCATCCTGGAACACGTTCCGAGATTTTGTCCCGGAACGTGCCCCTAGAACGCTTTGTTTTTTTTTGCCAATATGGGTGTCAGATGGCTGCATTTTTTCTAGGGAGTTTCAATATAATTTTTGCAAATTTTTTTATGCATTGCAAAAGTAGGATTTCGTTGAATACTAGGTGTTAATGGTTCACTAATTTACTGATTCCTGATGTGGGTTAACTGATTCACTGATGGAGGTCCACAATGAAGTTATCAGCATTTGGGAATACCGACATTAGTGACGATGGACTGTGCTCTCTCCCTCCCTCTCTATCCATCTGAGATCACAACGAACCGAACTAAAACCATACCGAATCATAGCTAAAACCATACTGAAGAGATAAAACACATGTCCCCTCTCTATCACTCTCCCTCTCTCTCTGTCACACACACACTCTCTCTCTCTCTCCATCCATCCGTCTGAGATCACAACAAACTGAATTGAAATCACATCATGGCTGAAACCAAAATGAATCACACTGAAGAGATAAGAAACGTGCAAAAATATGAATATATATAATCTCGTGCTGCAAGGCAACGAACTAGTCCAATACAAAGGAATGATAACAATAATATGATACAAAATCATCTATACGCTGTCTCCTTTGAGTGGTACACAGAGTCATCCGACTCTGTGCTAGAATGAAACAGGGACTCTCTGTTTGATGACGAGGGTGATGTCGGTGGTGGTGATGCATTGACTCGGCGTCTGCATGTGCCGCTGCTCCTGCCCTACCTCTGCCTCTATTTCCGCCCCTCACGCCTCTAGGCCGCCCCCTAGCACGTTGTGTATGCGTGTCTAAGGTCCCAAGTCCCACACCCTGCAAAGGCCCTATGAATTGGGATGATGCCTGGCTTGCAGCTGCTTGTGATACCCCGCTCCTGTCTACATACAACGAACCCAAGCCCCCTGTCGCTCTATCTCTGACCCCCCCCCCCCCCCCCCCCCCAGGCCTATCTGGAGGTGAAAATGGCTCTGCCTGTGTCTCCGCATCGAGGTTCACTAGTCCACTAGCAACTGCTCCATGTCAAAATCCCACGGATTATCTCGCTCAGCTCCCTCCATACCCACCCCCACAACCTCCTGCTGCTCATCCATCCCCTCCACCCTGTAGTCAGTTGGAAAGTCTCACCCCCCCTCCGGTGAATCCTCTTCATCCCCTCCCTCCTCCCTCACTCGCCGCCTCCTCTCGACTCTCTCTGCTGGCGTCGTGTAGAGCGGGCCTCGACATCCATATGTCTGTGCAGCTCTTGAAGGATCTCCTCGTCAGCATCAGACTGCATCTGGGGTGCTCGTAGAATGGTGGCGTCCGTGTCGAGCATGTAGGAGTCAGGGTTCTTGATAGACATTGAGTCACCATACAAGTTTCATTGCAGAGCCTATAAAAACTAGTAATGACGAGAAGCATATGCAAGGCAAGCAAGGGTGGAGAAAACAAACCTCAAGCAAGACTCCGTCTCTGCCGTATGTATCCGTGCATTGCTGGACACATAGACCAGCCATCTGCACTGCTCAATCGATAGCCGGTTCCTCTTCTTCGTGTGCTGCATGGACGAACTGCTCCAGTTCCGCTCACAAGCGAAAGCTGAACAATCCTGAAACGACACTCTTTTTGCTAGGCGCTGGAGCTCTGGCGCGGAGCGGCCATAACAACCCCATCATATCACTAGACCGAGCTGGCCCTCCCTACTCTGCACCCGCTCATGGCCGAATACTTTGATCCCTCTTTCGAACCTCAACAAGTCGCCCTCAATGATGTTGAGGTGCTCAGCCCCACCTGATGGCAAAATAACGATTCCACGAGTCAGTGTCTATACAAGCAAGATTTTGTGGGCATGAACCCTAAACCCTTAGAAGATAAATTGAAAAATTTAATGTAATACCTGGTCCTCGATAGACTCGATCTGTGTACTCCAGCCATCCTCTATGGATCTTCGATTCCCCCGCTCGTCTGGTGGTGCGCCACAAGGGGTGCAACATGTGGGTTACCGCGTGGTTGGGCCTGTGGAAGTAGTCCCACCTCTGCTGCCAAATGTCTATCAGCTTCTGCCTCTTGCAACACCCAACAACACAAGCCTCGTCCAAGCGAAATCTGGTTAGTGCCTCCCCAATGTGGTCCATGAACTCGTATATGAGACCGAGAGTGCACCCCTCTCGGTCTTCTAGGTGTAGCACACAAAAAACAGGCCTTAGCACATCAATCAAATCTGATGCCTGTGTCCAGAACTCATCTCCATATACAGTCGCCTGGAATATACTTCATCCTCGCCACGGGCTCTGAACTCAACAAATACAGCGCTGGCCACCATCCTCTATAAGTGGTCTTGCACAGCCGCCAGACGAGCACCACGAAGTAGTAGCCAAACCGTGTGGGTGCCGGCTTCCTGAGATCCAGGGGCGAGTAGCTGCGAAATAGGCCAACAACCGCTTCTTCCTGGTGACGAAGTTGACCACGTGCATGGCCTGAGCAGTAATCTGCAAGACAAACACTCATCAGAAAATTGTTACAGGCCGAGCAAAGCAAGGAATGACAACAAAAAACTAGCATAAAAGACATGAAAGAAGGTATGGGAAGGATACCTACCTCGTGGATCCACGGGAGTGTGCACATGTCGTGGATCAGGAGATCGATAGAATGCGCAGCACATGGTGTCCACACAATGGATGGGTGCTCGCGCATCAGCAGATCTCCCATCTGCCTGCAGTTCGTGGCATTGTCTGTGACAACTTGTACCATGTGCTCGGCCCCAATCTCTTGGATGGCAGAGCTTACTGCATCATAGATGAACTCTGTGGTGATGGCTAGCATCCACCCCTCGTAGAAACATGGTGCCAAGCGGACATGAGATTTTCAGGCATACAAAAAAGTTCCTTGAGCAGTTTTTTTAATAATTTTACGCCTTCCAATTATGAAGTTGGACTTTGAACTTGTGAATGGATGTGTATCTTGAAGTATGTATGTGATGGTCACTATTTTGAACATTTGAGTTTAAGATCATATAATGTTATACGTAACACTAACTTCATACTATCATCATCTTCTTCTCAAGTGAATTTTAAGATCTTAGTGTTGAAGTATTGTTGCCATTCATGAAAAACTGAAATAGATAAAAATAAAGATAAAACAAAAAGTTCTTGATACCTAGAAATACGGTCTAACAGCAGCAAGCTTCTATTAACCTATACTTTCTTGAGAATCTTCTATGGCACAACATACTCCTAAACTGTGGTGGATTCTTGAAGGAGTTGTGACGTAACATGAGGATGAGATAGATATTCTATAAATAAATCAGGAATTAAGTTCTATTATTCAGGCATGCCTGACTATATGTCTGCATAGAGTGAATAATGCATGTATGCGTAACATGTCCTTCATTATAAGTAAAATGGATTATTGCACATACCATTCATAGTTTGTACTATGTCATGTGAATAACTATGGAGGAATCCTCTGTCCATAATTAGAGGCATAGATGCATGGGGCGTTCCGGAACACATTCCTGGAATTTTCCATGAATGTGTTTTCTTTTTTTGCAATATGGGTGTCAGATAGCTCCATTTTTTGTGGATTTTGGTTTTCTATTGTTTTGATTGGTTTTAAATGTGTTCGCAGATTTTTTTATAACTTCAAAAAGTTTCGGTTTAATAGCATAAAAACATCCTCAAACAGCTGATATTAAATTAATTAAAATTATATACATATAGTACATAATATATATATTATATATATCTAAGGTGGTGGACCCCGGACGCGGACGCGCCAGGGGTGCGTCCGCGTTCGCTATGTTTTGAAATTTAATTTTTTTTTTTTGATTTTTTGTGTTAAAAAAAAAAAAATATGGACGCGTCGCGTTTGGGGGTCGGACGCGGACGTGGAATGCCCGCATCCGGCCCGGACTCTCATGTCTGATATATATATAAAAGAAAAAAAAATTATATGCGTTCCGGACCCAGCATTCCGGAATGCGGACCCCCCAGAATGCGAATCGTGGCATCTAATATTATATATTTGCTGCAAACGCGTTTCTGGGACAAAACACTTCTAGAAATGCATTTCTCAAAAACGTGTTTATGGGATCAAAAGTACAAAAAGAAAAACAAATATAAAAAAATTTCACCCCTCGCGGTTAGAATCGTGCCAGCCGTGGAAGGGTTAGGGGTGGGGACATCCAGAGGGGGGCGGAGGAGAGACAGGTAGAGGTAGGGGCAGGTCCAGTTGCAGCACCGATAGCACAGACTGAGCATGCAATAGTAGAGCCAGAGTCCCGCCATGGCGTATGGTTCCCTCGGATTTATTTGCAAACCCCTGGGATCAGTAGACTCGCACAGACTCGAAGGATCCTGATTACCATGACGATGACAAGTCTGTTAGAAATAAATGACTATGCTAAAGTTAATCCATAGGTTCCTTTTATCCAAAAGGTTGAAATTTGTGTAACCATCGGTATTTAGTTATTTAGGCCATCTTAAGTTTGTCTTAAGTTCAGTTGGACCCAATTTTGGTCATGTACTGACTCGTGGGTCCTTAGGGGTCTAATTTTGTTAGGGGCCCTATCTTGACTTTTGGGGGTGCCCTACATTTAGTAAGTGGTTAAGCTTAGGGTTTGTTGGCATTTGGCCACATCCAGGTGGAGTACTTAGATGCTCATTGTGTATTCCAGTTTTTACATATCTAAGCATTGCTCTCCATTTCTGCTTTCTCTCTCTCCTTGAGGGCGCCCACCTTCTTCCCTCATCTGTCTTGTGGAGATTGTTTGATAGTTGGATGGTGCCTTGCCTCTTGTTTTCCTACATGGTATCAAAGCTACCGGATCTGCAGCAAGCTTGTATGTTGACGCCCTACCAAAAGAGGAGCTACTTTGCTTTGTGATTTGAAAATTCTGCATCTTGCTGATTTTTCCAAGTGGAGTTTGGATCAGCTTTTTTGTCTCTTTTCAGGTTGAAGGAGGGCGCCCATCATGGATTTTGGAGGAGCAATTTTTGGCACCCAAAAATCAGCATCTCAAATCTGATTTTTTGCAGCCAGTTTTCAGAAAGTTTTGTCTTGAGGAGGGTGCCCACAAATCTGCTTCTAATTTGGGTTTTGGAACCTTCTTACTTTGCTGATTTGACAGGTTTGCAGTTTTGGAGGGCGCGCAAAATTCAGCAAACCCTATTTTGGGTTAGGGCAAATTTGTGGCTGGAAAATTGTAGATTTTCAGCAAGCAGTAGGGCGCTTTCAACAGCCCTATTGAAGTGTGTGTTGATCACACTATTTGGCTTCCTAATTGGGTTTGGTGTAGGCTTCAATTGAAGCTAACCTAATTTTCAAGCAGTTGGTTTTTTGTGCAGAAAAACAGCCATCTATCCATTATCCTTTGGGCACTGTGGTTGCAGATTGGAAGACATCTTGTGCTCTTATTTTCAGCTTATTGTTTTCTACAAATTTGTGAGTAGATTTGGCTTTGGAAAGGCTCTCTTTCCTATCTACTACAAGTTGAAATTTTGTTGGAGGTAATGGCTAAAGAATTTGAAGCTATCGGTTCTTTGTTTAGTGAAGATCGGTTGGATGGCACAAACTACTCCTTGTGGAGTTACATGATGAAGAAATTTCTCATAGCGAAAGGGCTATGGGATTTGGTCAATGGTGATGAGGAAAGGCCTCCTTCTTTGGCACCTACTACACCTCGTGGATCATCATCATCATCATCTTCTACATCTTCGGAAGAACAAAAGAAGTGGGATAGAAGGGATGCACAAGCACATTCTATGGTTGCTCTTGCAGTGAAAAGATCTATTTACCTCAGTGCGTGGGAAACACTTAATACGATGTATAGGGTCAAAAATCCAGCAAAAGTGGTGTATCTCCGAAATCAACTTTCTATGTTGAAGATGCAAGAAGGGGATCTAGTGAGCAATCACTTGACGAAGATCAAGGATCTTCGTGAGGAGCTTCTCAATATTGATGAGATAATTGAGGATGCTCAATTTGTTTCCATTACTCTCAACTCATTACCTTCCTCTTATCTTCCATTTGTTTCATCTTTGAGTATCTCTCTTAGGGGACATCAACTCTCCTTTGATGAACTTGTTGGGTTGCTTCTTAAAGAGGAGCAAACGAGACAAAACTTTGCCGGTGACACTTGCTGCAAATCGGGGTGGCCTAGAGCATGAAAAAACACGATTTTAGACATCAAAGTTTAGCGGAAGCTTGAGGATCTTGGATCTAATAAGCCCACAAGTTGCCTCGAGGCTTAAAAGACCACATGCAATTAACATGCATTTACATGCAAGAACGTTTAAGCAACATGCAGGCTCATGCAACAACATGCAAGAGCATGCACTGACCATGCAAGGTCTAGGAGTTCCTACAGCACTCCATGCAAGAACATGCAAGCATAAAATCACTTTGAAGCTTGATGAAAAAAAGATCTTGGGCAATCAGCTGTTTGGAGACATCTGATCCAGATCTGTGCGTAGCTGTGGCAACAAGCTAGAAGATTCAACAAGATCAACAAAATGCATAAAAAACACTTTAGAAAGTGTATGGATAGATGTGCAATGATCTACACAATTTGGATCTCCAAATGATTAAGAATTATGATCCTAGAAAATGGTAGATTGGATCTATAATTCAGGACAGCAAGAAGAACACTTTAAAGTATAGAAAGAATTAAATGCAATGAGCATAAATGGAAGAGACAATACCATCGAGACATCAAGAACGAGAATGTAGGGAAGGGGGGGGCTCTCCACCTTCTCCAATCGATTTCTCCACCACATGCAACTCAGGTACTGGCTCAGGAATTGTCATGTCAAGAACTCTCTCTGGCTTTGACACTGGTTCTTGGCAATCTACATCCTTACTTGGCTGCATCACTAGTTGAACTACACTAGCATCTGTTTGCACCTGCAAGAAAGGATCATATTCTAGCAAGGCATTTTCTAAGTCCAAGATTACTTGTTCATGGTAACTTGGCTTGTTGACATCTGCTATTCTGAAGCTGTTTTCATCCTGCTCTAGACAAGACAAAAAATTATCAATAGTTTGTTGAAACTCCCCCTCAAGGTGAGCTTCTGGAATCATTTCCTTCATTATAGAAGGTAGCTGTAGGTCTTTAGGAACCTGCATGCAATATTTCTCCACAATGGGAGACAAATTCATAGGCACATAAATAGACACTGATTTCTCAGTGTCATTCTGCATGCACTTGGTGGAGGTTTGTGCAATATAGGCACAGTTGTATTCAGGTTCTTGACGATAAGAACATTCGGGCTTCTCATCTGGAAAGCTCTTTCCTGGTTGTCTGCTTTTATCAGCTACATCTGTAACTGCATGTGTTTTTGTTTCTTGTTGTTTACCTTTGAAAGCATTTTTGAAGCTATCTTGTGGCCTCTTGTCACAAAATGTTGCTGCATGTCCTGTCTTCTTACAAAATTTACAAGAGATATAAGGATTGAAGAAACATGAATTTTTAGAATGTCCAACTTTACCACTGTTGACATTTGTTGTCCTTGCCCTTGCCTTTCTGTTTGTTGTTTTGCTTCTGGCCTGCATAATATGCTTGGTGTAGAGAATCCTCCTTTTGCTTGGATCCTTTAGCTTTAGCTGTGTCATCATGAATATGGAACTCCTCTTCTCTCATCAGCTCCTCTCGAAGTAAAGCTACTTTAGCTTTTTCATAAGTCATATCTGCCTGCATGGTGATGGATGTCTTGAAATTCCTGTAAGAGACTGGAAGACCTCTCAATAGGATAATTGCTTTTATCTTCTCCGGAATTGCATGCTCAGGTCTTGCAAATTCTAAATGAAGAAACAACTTTTCCAAAGACTCAATGTAATAACTTACAGGATCTCCTGTCCATCTATGAGCATAAAGTTGATCAGTGAAAAAATAGATGTCTTGAAGAGAAGGATGCTCAAAATCTGTCCTGATAGCATCAATAAGATTAAAAGCTTTATTCATACTTGGATATGCAAGTCTTATCTTCAAGGATAGAGATAAACCTATTATGCCAATAGCCTTGCTATTAGCAATCCTCCACTGATCACACTCAACTTTATTACCATCCATTAGAGTTTGTTCAAGATATAACTTAGTAGGTATCTCCCAACACCCTGGATGCTGCCGGAGTTGATATTCTATCTCTCTAACCCATGCATGATAGTTTGAAGAGGATTCTAGATAAACAGTTTGAGCCATGATGAGAATAATGAATTGACACAAGCAACCAAGCAAGAAAAGTATAGAGCCTAAAGCTCTGATACCACTGCTGCAAATCGGGGTGGCCTAGAGCATGAAAAAACACGATTCTAGACACCAAAGTTTAGCAGAAGCTTGAGGATCTTGGATCTAATAAGCCCACAAGTTGCCTCGAGGCTTAAAAGACCACATGCAATTAACATGCATTGACATGCAAGAATGTTTAAGCAACATGCAAGCTCATGCAACAACATGCAAGAGCATGCACTGACCATGCAAGGTCTAGGAGTTCCTGCAGGACTTCATGCAAGAACATGCAAGCATAAAATCACTTTGAAGCTTGATGAAAAAAAGATCTTGAGCAATCAGCTGTTTGGAGACATCTGATCCAGATCTGTACGTAGCTGTGGCAGCATGCTAGAAGATTCAACAAGATAAACAAAATGCATAAAAAACACTCTAGAACGTGTATGGATAGATGTGCCATGATCTACACAATTTGGATCTCCAAATGATTAAGAATTATGATCCTATATTGTTTCGGGAACAATGCATGATGGCTTATTCATGATGGATACCTATGAGTGACGAATTCCCTCTACATGTCTTGTTGCTTTTACATCACAATTATTGGAGTTGGCTGAATTGTGGCATGCAAGGTTTGGGCATCTCAACTTTGCAAGTTTGAAGAAGTTGAAGACATTTAATATGGTAGAAGACATTCCTACTATTGAGCAGCCGGAAGGGCATGTATGCGAGGGGTGCATACCTGGAAAGTTTCAAAGGAAACCTTTTCCAATTGATGGAACTATAAGGGTTCTTGATAAATTTGATTTGATTCATAGTGATGTTTGTGGTCCAATGAGGACCGAATCCATTGGAAAGTGCATCTATTTTGTGACTTTTATTGATGACTTTTCGCGTTTTACATGGATCTATTCTATGAAGGCTAAATCGGAAGTTTTTCAACAGTTCAAAGATTTTCTAGCAATGGTGGAAAATCAGTTTGGGCATTCTTTGAAGACCCTACGCACCGATCGAGGAGGGGAATACATCAAGACTACGTTTGCTGCATTTCTTCGAGAGAAGGGAATTCTACATCAAATGATAACTCCTTATACGCCTCAACAAAATGGTGTTGCCGAGCGAAAGAATCGCACACTTTATGGAGATGGCCCGTTGCATGCTCAAAGCAAAGGGGCTGCCTCACAAGTTTTGGGCTGAAGCGATTTTAACGGCGACATACATAAGCAATCGTAGTCCTACTAAAGCATTGAAGGTAGTAACTCCTTATGAAGTTTGGTATGGGAAGAAGCCCACAATCTCTCACTTTCGCATTTTTGGTTGTACGACTTATGCTTTTATTCCGGATAAACCGTACAAAGCTTGAGGATAAAGGAGTTAAATGCATTTTTGTTGGCTATAGTAGTGAAAGCAAAGGCTATAGGCTGTTCAATTTGAGCACTAACAAGATTATTGATGTGCATTTTGATGAAAAGAATTCCTTAGATGTGGCCCCAACTCATATCTTGAAGGGGGATACACATAGTGTGAATGTTGAAGTTTTTCCAGATTTAGTACCATCTTCTATTTCTGGAGATAAGGGGCAGCAATCAACCAGTTTCAATCTGCCCAATATCTCATCAAGTTTAGAGTCTAATGTTCATCAAGAACCGCCCATTGTTGCTCAAAATCAGCCTGCAGGAACAGTTGGACAGCAAGGACCAGTTTTGGAAGATCTTGGACAACCAAGAGTAGTGTCGGAAGATCTTGGACAACAAAGAGCATTTTCGGAAAATCTTGGACAGCAAATTGCAAGAAGAGACGTGGCTGTTGGACAGCCCAAAACTGTCCCACGGTGGCTGTTGGCGACTTTGCGGGACAACAAAGTAAGTTCGTTTTATCATGGAAAGACACGTGCCTCTACAAAATCAGTGGACTATGCTGATTTTTCAGATTTTGCTCTTACATCTCATGGAGATGTTGCGGAAGAACCTGATTTTTATGAGCAGGCCAAGGGAGTAAAATGTTGGGAGGATGCGATGCAAGATGAGTATGATTCACTCATGAAGATCCAGATTTGGGTTCTTGTTGATCTTCCTCATGGGAAGAAGGCAATTGGTTCTAAATGGGTATACAAATCAAGTACAAGGCAGATGGTACCATTGAAAGGTACAAGGCAAGGCTTGTTGCCAAAGGCTATGCTCAGCAAAAGGGGATTGATTATGAGGAAACTTTTGCTCCTATCGCTCAGATGACTACCGTAAGGGTAGTAACCTCTTTGGCTGCCCATTTTGGTTGGCGTTTGCGGCAACTTGACATAAAGACAACATTCCTCAATGGTGATCTCGATGAGGAAGTGTACCTTCAACAACTTGCTGGTTTTTTGGTTGAAGGCCTTATGGCTGAGAAGACTACTTACTTGTTGACATGAAGTTTGGCGAGCTCTCAGCCACTCTTATCGTGAGTGATAGTCAAAGTGCTATTGCCATTGCACGGAATCCCGTTTTTCATGCAAGGACGAAGCACTTCGACTTTGTTCGGGAGAGACTTCATGATGGAGACATTTTACTTGAGTATTGTCCTACAGAGGATAATATTGCGGACCTCTTTACTAAGGCGTTTCCTAGAGAGAAATTTGAAGCTTTATGCAAAGCTTTAAATTTAAGACCACGTGGTGGCTTTGTTACTTAGTTAAGATTTCAGTTTATGCATTGTCATTTAAGGAGGGTGTTAGAAATAAATGACTATGCTAAAGTTAATCCATAGGTTACTTTGACCCAAAAGGTCGAGATTTGTGTAACCATGGATATTTAGTTATTTAGGCCAACTGAACTTTGTCTTAAGTTCAGTTGGACCCAATTTTGGTCATGTACTGACTCGTGGGACCTTAGAGGTCTAATTTTGTTTAGGGGCCCTATCTTGACATTTGGAGGTTCCTTACATTTAGTAAGTGGTTAAGCTTAGGGTTTGTTGGCATTTGGCCACATCCAAGTAGACTACTTAGATGCTCATTGTGTATTCCAGTTTTTACATTTGCTAAGCATTGCTCTCCATTTTTCAGCTTGCATTTCTGCTTTCTCTCTCTCCTCGAGGGCGCCCATCTTCTTCCCTCATCTGTCTTGTGGAGATTGTTTGATAGTTAGATCTTGGTGCCTCGCCTCTTGTTTTCCTACAAAGTCTGAGATGTATAGTTTTCATTATGTACATCGAACATCATTGTACCCCATTTTGGTGCCATGTGGCTCGATATTATATAATATGATGATTTCTTTCACACGCATGCCTTATGGATGAGAGAGAGAGAGAGAGAGAGAGAGAGAGAGAGAGAGAGAGAGAGAGAGAGAGAGAGAGAGATTTAATTTATGGTTTATTTTGGAACGTTGAAATGGAAATATATAAAATTTAATTTTCAGTCAATGCTGGGTCTTGACTCGTTAGGTCGGTGGGTCTTGAACGTGTTGTGGATTGCTGATGTATTCAGCAATCTCCTTTTTCATCTGCTTCTTCATGATACTATTCTCTCTCTCTCTCTCTCTCTCTCTCTCTCTCTCTCTCTCTCTCTCCGGTACACAGGCACACATTCCATGATATTCCTTGGAATCCTGCTGTAATACGACAAGCCATTTTGAATTTGTATTCTTGATAGAATCCAATAGGGATTGATGCACCTAAATTGGACCACATTGTACCCAAAACATTTAGCAACCTACATAAACATACTGCCCTTAATTAATGCTTTAATTTGATACCCATATTACCCACAAGCGTTTCTAGAAACGCAGTGCAACTATGCTTCTAGTATAATATCTTATATCCTAACCCACCCTATGTATAAAACCATATCATATGCTTTCATCACATATTAACTCTTTTTTGGAACATGCGATTCAATTTAATTTTGGATAGCAGAATGTTGTACGGATCGCTTTTCAAAAATTTTTCCCCTTAAAAAATAGTAAAACCCAAAAAAGAACATAAAAAGCCTCCAAAATTCATTATTTGATAACCCAAAATTTTTAAAAACCTCGTAGACTCAAAAAATCCTTGAAAAATTTGAAAAACCTGGTTATTTTGTGTCCGTGTTCCAAGAAACCCTATCAGGTTTCTCGGAACACGATCCGGATTGTAGATCGTGTTCCGGATCACGGCTTCAAGTATGCTATCAGCAAATTGTAATGTTTTAAAATAATCAATGTGCGTAGATTCTGTTTAAAATGTTGATATATAAGAAGTAGGTGAATATATGTCTCAAATTTATGTTATCAATCCTAAACGTTCAGCCTCATTACATGCATACACTTGTGTTCTTTTGTTTTTTGTTGTCTATAACCTGCTTAAAGTTAGAGTAAGTGCTGCTGTAAATTTCTATTCCAACACCTTTTTTTGAAAATAGCATCCCATACAGAACAAACAATGCAACTGTGTATTCAACTTTGAAGTACAAATCATAACACTGAAGCTATTTTCCATTTTGCAAAACAAGAGATATGAGTATCACCATGTGAAGAATGAGACGACCTCAGGGAGCTATGATGCTTATTGTAGTTGTACCAGAGTGATTGAAACTTATATCTTTATTCAAATTGTTGCAACTAAGGAGAACTAGAGGCATGCTTACCATGGAAAGATCTTGAGATTTTTGGAGTGGTATGTATCAGAATGTAGCAAGATGTGCTCGTTTCAGTCCTGATGGTCGATTGATTGCAACTGGAAGTGCAGATACCTCTATCAAGCTTTTTGAGGCATGTATTCTACCCTATTTTGCTCAAAAACTTCTTGTAATGTTGTTAGATGTTTGTAATACTAGACGAAGTGATGCATAATGTTTGTTGCTACTTGTGCAATACACCAGTATTTTGATCCTTAGATATAGACAATTCTTTCGAGGGTGACAAGGATTGCGAACAAGTCATGTCAAATAGGTAAAAAGGCTAGTATATGTTTAATGTGGTTCAGGTTGAGAAAATTCGTCAAATGATGATGGCAGATGGGGGCATGAGGGAAGGGCCTGTTCGCCCTGTCATAAGGACATTTTATGATCATATGCAGGTTATTCTCAAGCTTTTGTGGTAAAAAATTCTTAATATTTGTACTTGAATCTTCTTTGGCATGTCTATGAGAGAGAGAGAGAGAGAGAGAGAGAGAGAGAGAGAGAGAGAGAGAGAGAGAGAGAGAGAGAGAGAGAGATTTGCATTGTGTGGTGTGTGTGAGTGGGTATGTGTTTTTTTTTGTGTGTGTTAGTAATAACTTATAAGCTATTAAGCCTTGGCCCCTTAGCCATTGATAATAGCTAGCTTGTTGCTCTTGGAAGTTGGGATTATTAAGATGTAAGTAGTCGCCATAGTACGATACGAAGTACTTGATTATTGGAGTCCTTAGTCTTGGACTTGCATTGTCTGCTACGGATCTCCTAATACCAAACTCCTCGACATAATGGGTCACTCAAGACAGCGAGACACAAAGGATCTAACATCTATCATCTAAGGTAGCCTCTCGATTAGATCATTTTGACAAATTCCAAGGCCTAGCTGTGGAGTATCATAACAGCATAGTAAGCACACTATGAAAGCTTCAGAAAACCAGCTATGGAGTAGAACACAAAAGCAAGAGAGAGAGGACTTCAAAGCTCACACAACATGAATGAATATTCAAAGTGTAGTAGGGCGTGGAAACCCCTCCAAAGTTTGGGCTACATATAGCATGTTATGTATAGAGGTGGTCTCTTGCTAATTCTAGCTCTAGAACCCACATGGGTCCTTAACCTACTTGATTTACTTGCCTAATTAGCACAAGTGGGGTGTACTATGTACATAAATGTTTTACCCCCATGTCTTATGCACAACTTACAAGTTACAAGTATACAAGCCTTAAGGGGCAAAATAGGCATTTATTTCAACACCCCCCCTCAATGGCTATTTTGTTCATACCAACACCTAGCATGCTACGAAACTTTTCGAATTTTTCTCTACTAAGTGCCTTAGTAAAGATATCTGCTGCTTGTTCGTTGGTATCACAGTACTCGAGCTGAATTTCTCTGCTTTGTATCTTCTCTCGTAAGAAGTGTTGATCCACCTCAATATGCTTCGTACGAGCATGGTACACAGGATTTTTGGCAAGCTGGATGCAACTCTGGCTGTCACACTGAAGAATAGGAGGACCATCCTGTGGAATCTGCACCTCCCCAAGAAGTCTCCTGAGCCATATTGCCTCGTAGGTAGCTTTTGCCGCTGCCCTGTACTCAGCCCCTGTCGATGATAAGGTAACTGTGGGCTGTTTCTTGCTACACCAAGAAATGGCCCCTGAACCAAGGTTGAAAGTGTAACCTGTAGTCGACTTTCGATCATCCCTATCACCTGCCCAATCCGAATCGGTAAAGCCTCCAAGCTGAAGCTTTCCGTCATCTGTGTACTCAATCCCATAGCAGGTTGTCCCTTTGACATACCTCAAAACCCTCTTGGCTGCTTTCCAATGTGCTTCAGTTGGAGAACTCATGAACTGGCTTGCTACACCAACCGCATAGGAAATGTCTGGTCTCGTAGTGGTGAGATAAATCAGGCTACCCACAAGCTGCCTATAAAGAGTCTCGTCCACAAAAGGAGTGCCATCATCTCTGGATGGCTTACTGCTGGTATCAATGGGTGTGGCAACGGGTTTGCAATCCTGCATGTTGAACCTGTTCAAGACTTCACATGCATAGTTAGCTTGGGAAATAAACACACAGTTTTCCTTTTTCCAAACCTCCAAGCCAAGACAATAGTGGATTAAGCCCAAATCCTTCATCTCGAACTCATTTGATAAATGAGCCTTCACCTTTTCAATAAGCTGCCCATTGTTACCCGTGATGACCAAGTCATCCACATAGAGAACTATCAAAACAATGTTCCCATCTTCCTCCTTCACGAACAGGTTGCAATCCGACTGACTCTTTATGAATTGCTCCTTGGCAAAATAGTCGTCAATACGACTATACCAGGCCCTGGGTGCCTGCTTCAAACCATATAAGGCCTTCTTAAGCCTGCATACCAAACTTTCCTTGCCCTTAGCCTCAAAACCTTGTGGCTGTTCCATGTAGACTTCTTCAGCCAACTGTCCATTAAGAAAAGCACTCTTCACGTCCATTTGATGGACCTCCCAACCAAAAAATGTTCATGCTGCTGGGCTTGCCTTTGAGACCTCCTAGCCCCTGGATTGCTGCTCTCTCCCTCATCCAATATCAAACCATCCTGCACAGTTTGCCAATACCATTTGGGAAACTTCTTCCTTGCAGTTGGTGATGAAGACGGTGAATAGGACTCAACAGATTTGCCCCTTTCCTTCCGCTTCCTAGCCTCCTCGGATTCTTCCTCTTGATCACTCATATGATCATCCTGAGGCTCCCCAATATATGGATGTGGGTCATCAACTATTGGCACAAATTCACTTGTACCATCCTCCATCTCAAGTTCCTCTATAGGAGGCGTTTGATCTTCTTCAAAGATCACATCTCGACTTATGATCCTCTTCTTGCTAGTAAGATCGTAAAGTCTGTAAGCTTTGCCTTCTTCACTGTATCCCAAGAAAATACACTTTGCTGATTTTGCATCCAGCTTCTTCCTGTTATCCTTGGGAATATGGGCATAGGCCGTACAACCAAACACTCGCAAAGCGCCCACCTTGGGCTTAATGCCACTAAATGCCTCTTCTGGAGTCTTGCCTTCCACAGCTTTTGTTGGACTTCTACTCAATAGAAACACTGCTGTGTGCATTGCCTCACCCCAAAAAGAGTTGGGCAACCCCTTTGCCTTGGAGCATGCACCTTGCACACTCCACAATAGTTCGGTTCTTTCTCTCTGCTACGCCGTTTTGCTGAGGGGTATGAGGAGCTGTAAGCTGCCTTTTGATCCCATTGGCCTTGCAGAATTCCACAAATTCTGTCTTAATGAACTCTCCACCACCGTTTGACCTGAGCATCTTTATCTTCTTTCCTGAATGTTCTTCTACCAAAGCTTTGAAATGCAGGAAGTACTTGAATGCTTCAGATTTTAACTTCAAGAAATAAATCCAAATCTTGCGTGAGAAGTCATCAATAAAGGTCATAAAGTAATATGCCCCCCCTGCAGATTTTGTTTGGGTTGGCTCGCACAAATCTGAATGTATCAAGTCAAGTATGCCTGCTGCCCTGGTGGTGCTTTCCTTGGGAAACTTATGTCTTTGCTGTTTTCCCATAGCAAGCCTCGCAAACTGAAGAGCTTGGCTTAACAACTGGAAGCCCCTCCACCATATGATGCTGGTTCAACACCTGCATGCTTTGGTAGCCAAGATGTCCATACCTCTCATGCCACAACCTATCCACATCACTTCCTTTTGTTGTATAAGCATGCTGACTAGGGATAGAAGTGTATAACCTGTATAGATTATCTTCCTGCAATCCTTTGGCCACAACCTTCATATTATCACTCAAGTCCAACACAAGACAAGAAGTAGCATCAAATTCTACTTTCATATTTTGTTGAGTGATAGCTCCTACTGAAAGAAGATTTTTAGCAAGTCCTGGTACATATAAGACATTCTTAATGACTTTGACTTCTCCTGATGGAGCTTTACAGGTACTGTGCCCTTTCCCTTGACCTTGTGTGTTGAGTTGTCACCTAGGCACACCTCTTGTCCATCACTAATCCCCACAAAGGTATCAAACCAATCCCTATGAGGGGTCATGTGCTTTGAAGCACCTGAGTCAATGTACCAACCACCTGTTGTAGCTTGTGAAGCCAATGCAACAGAGAATAACTCAGCCTGCCTTATGTTACTCTGCTCCTCTCTTGCAACACTCTCAACAACATTTCCTCCTTGCTTCTTTGTGCCCTTCTTTTAGTCTGCAAGCTTCTTCCTGCACTCAAAAGCAAAGTGTCCATATTTACCACAATAATTGCAATTCCCCTTCCTTCGAGGTGTGGAAGAATTATTCGAGGAGGATTGCGCTTCTGACATCTACAAGTTCTCCATTCCTTGCTCAAGTGTTTGTGGTGCTCCTTTGTTCTTGCCTTTACCTTTCTTCTTATCCTTAGCTGGATTTTGCTTCTTCTTAGAAGCAAAGGCATGCTCCTGGAAATCTTCCCTCTTGGAGAGATTAACTCTCCTCATCTCCTCCTGTAACAAGAGATCATAGACTTCTTCATAGGTAGGGATCTTCTCTCTCACTGATATCATCATCACAAAGTTCTGATAAGCATATGACAAGCTATTCAGAACTATTGGCACCAAGTCTTTGTCAGCAATAGACTCTCCAAGTACAGAAAGCTGATATCTAATATCTTGAATCTTAGTAAGATGATCAGTAACTGTCTCCATTGTCTCCATTCTGAGAGTATACAACTTGTTCTTCAAGTAGAGAAACCTGGTTGTACTTGCTGTCTCATACAATGCACAAAGAATGTGCCATGCATCCACAGGCCCTTTGGCTGACCTGATTAGAGGAATCACATTATCCCTCACTGACATGTTGATGATTCTGTGTGCCTTTTCCCCTCTCTTGATATAGTCCTTAAGTTCAAGTTTAGATGTTGGAACAGGCTCCTCACCTGTCACAAGCTTCCAACATTCTTTGTCTTCAAGAATGTTCTTGATCTTGAATTTCCATATGCTAAAGTTAGTGCCATCAAGCCGGCTGGCTTCACTCAACATGCTCTCTGCAAGACTCTAACATAGCTGGATAGAAATAAAACACAAAAGGCAAACTGGGGTTTTCACCCAACTAGGGTATGCAGCCACCTGCTCAATAACCCTCAGCTTCTGGATTTGAAACTATCCCCCTGTATGGCTGTCCTAGCCCTTGTCCAAGATCCACTCAGAACTTTCACTGAAGTCCCCACTGTAGAAAGCGCCCTCCTACAGTCCTGGCTGTCCAAAAAGACTCAAAATTTTTTGTCCCAAATTAGAAACTTTTTGGCTCCCTGTACTCCCCTTGCCAACAATACTCCAACCATGCAGATAGCACATAGATCAGATGCCCCTACAAAAAGTGCTCCCTCCTCAAAGGTAAGCTGCTCTCCAGGAATGGCAGGAATCTGATCAAAAACAGGTCCAAGCTTTCAACACACCACAGGCAACATAACCTGCTCTGATACCATGACAAATTCCAAGGCCTAGCTATGGAGTATCATAACAGCATAGTAAGCACACTATGAAAGCTTCAGAAAACCAGCTATGGAGTAGAACACAAAAGCAAGAGAGAGAGGACTTCAAAGCTCACACAACATGAATGAATATTCAAAGTGTAGTAGGGTGTGGAAACCCCTCCAAAGTTTGGGCTACATATAGCATGTTATGTATAGAGGTGGTGTCTTGCTAATTCTAGCTCTAGAACCCACATGGGTCCTTAACCTACTTGATTTACTTGCCTAATTAGCACAAGTGGGGTGTACTATGTACATAAATGTTTTACCCCCATGTCTTATGCACAACTTACAAGTTACAAGTATACAAGCCTTAAGGGGAAAAATAGGCATTTATTTCAACACATTTATGATATGAATTATTGATGATTTCAATTTGCAAAAGAATCTTATAGGCATAACCTCAATTTTATAGTTGAAAGTTCTGGCATAAACAACAAGAAAAACTTCAATTTTCTTTCAAATGTTCGAATCGGCCGATTCGAACTTGCCCCAACCTATTTGAACAGGTCAAATCGGCTAATTTGAACTGCCAACTTGAATTGGTGCATTAAACTATGTAGTGAATGAGTGACACATGTCAGGGTTGATTGGTCAAACTTGACATGTGGCACATGCTCACTGGGACACTTGGTCCAGTGTATGAGTGGCACATGCCATCTTACTCACTTACCTATGTGTTAGGCTACTTTGGCAACTGCTCTCTTCTTTTTCTTGAGTATATCAAACTCCAAATTATTTTTTATCAACTTGATGAGGTGAGCTTGCATGCCTTTAGAATGCAAGCCGATTGTTCTTTTTGGAGCCTTCCATGAAAGTCTAGGGGGGCTTTATTCACCAAAAAGTACGTGTGCAAGGAAGCATGGCATAAAGTTGATTGGCACAAGAGTCCCGATTTTCCAAAATAGAGTCCTAAGATTATGGAACAACATCGATGATGAGAGGAGCAAATGAAAAGTGTGTAGAAATTATTGAGTTTATGAGAAACAAGGTTTGCACATTTATGTTATGTAACACTCAAGAATGGTCTCTTTGGATCAAGTCAGTCAAAAAGCCAAAGAGCAAAGAAGCACTAATAAATGGGTGGCGCTGGTCAGATGGGCCCAACATTTCCCCTAAAAAATTCAAGAAACAGTGCCAAGTGTCGACTGTGCATGGAATTGGCCATGTGTTGACGTTAGGAAGGGTTAGGGTTAAGGGGTGCTTGAGGATTGTGCATAAGTGAGCCTAGAGAGAGGCATTTCTCATGATAATCTATGCAACAAAGGTTGAGACGAGACAAGGCAGCCAACTCCACATGTTTCATGCTTTCTGATGTTATGTGCTTATAGGGAAATCAATAAGGATCGAAGTTTCAGATCTATGTGTATGTGATGTGCTATGTTTAGAGTTAAGTTTTAGATTGGAGTCTGACAACAGCCTTTTATTAATGTTGGAATGAGGATTTTTTCATTTCCTTTAGCTATACCATCTTCTATGGTATACTTTAGGCAAGTGTGAGCAAAGAGATCAAAGCTCTTCTTCTGAGACTCTACTTGGCCAAAATTTACCTCTCTCACAACTGCCTTACATTGAACAACAAGGATCCCCTTTCTGAATCTATTTGATCTTAGCAATTAGGTCATTTTTTTATGACCATACAAGACATATGATACAATATACAAGATAATGCATCAGCCACATGATTTTTGGCATCTTTCCTATACCGAATTTCCATATAAAATTTCTGCATCAACTCAGCCCACCTGGCTTGATGCCCTCTTAGGTCCGACTGGTTGTAGAAGTATCTGAAAGTGTCATGGTTGGTGTACACATAGAATGTTGAAGAGTAATGCCTATTTTCCCCCTTTGGCTAAGCATTAGTTAAGTTGTACATAACTCATGGGGCATGTTTTAATTAAATGCATGAGACCCCCTTTTGTAAGTTATGTAAATTAGTGCAAGTGGCCCACTTGGCCAAGTAGCTCACTCCTATGGTTGACACCTAGACTTTCCATGCATGTAAAGGAGGTGCTTGCCTCACAAGGGATTTGGAGGACCCACGCCCTCCTCTCTCTCTCTAGCAATTCATTTCTTCTTGAGACTTTTGAGTTTGTGAGGTGCTCATGCAATTCTCCTTGTGTGTGATATTTTCCATAGCCAAGTTTCTCAAGCTTTCATAGTTGATCTAGCATTTGAGTTAAGATACTCCCTAGCTAGGTCTTGTAAATCTTCATGGTATCAGAGCAGGTTGTCTAGCCTGTGAGTCTGTGAGTGAGAGAAACTTCAGTGCTTAGATTCTTGAGAAGATTCTCATCTTCTACAAGCACCTCAATCTTGAAAGAGGGAGCATTTGATCTACAGGTGTCAGATCAGGTGGAGTCTTGCACTGTTGGAGAGCTATTGGCAAGGGGAGTGGGATGATCCAAAAACTTTCTAAATCTGGCTAAGTTTTGGGGAGTCTTTCTGGAGGAGCTTACACAAAAGTAGGGTGCACTTTCTGTAGGGGCTTCTGGTTTCTGTTCCAGTGGGGCCTAGTGCTTGTGCTAGTGAGGCCTCACCAAGTGGCAAAGACAAAAGCAGGAGCTGAAGGGTTGCCTTGCAGTGGCTACATACCCTAGTTTGGGGTTAAACCCTTGTTGCTGGAAGTTGTTCTTTTCTGATCTCTTTCAGGTTGAGCTTCTGTTTAAGCACAGATTTTAGCATGGCTAGTCTTGGGGAGAGTTTGCTGGGTGAATCTAGCAAACTAGATGTCACAAACTACAGAGTGTGGAAGTTCAAGATAGCTAATATCTTGATGGACAAGAATTGCTGGGAGGTGATGACAGGTACAGAACCTGTACCAACATCTGATCCTGAATTGAAGGACTACATGAACAAGAGACAGAAAGCTCATAGAATAATCAATCTTTCAGTCAAGGACAATATTATTCCTCACATTTGCAATGCAAGGGATGCAGCTGATGCTTGGACAATTCTGAAGTCTATGTTTGAAACAGTGGATTCAGCCAAGCTGGTGTATTTGCAAAACAGGTTACATACTCTCAAGATGAAAGCAGGTGCAACAATTGGTGATCATATTACAAAGGTCAAGGACCTAATGGATCAGCTTGCTTCAGTTGGAGAGAAAGTAAGTGACAGGAGTATTGTTCCCATAGTCTTGAACAGCTTGTCATTCAACTATCAAGACTATGTGATGTCCCTTTCTGCTAGAAAGAAACTCCCAACCTTTGGGGAGTTATGTGGTCTTCTTTTACAGGAGGAGATGAGAAGGAAGAATCTTTCTGAAAGGGAAGATAATCCAGAGCTTTCATTTGCTTCTAAGAAGAAGCAAAACTTTCAGAAGAAAGGCAAAGGCAAAAAGAAGAACTCAAAGCAAAGCTTGGAGCAGCAGGTGTCCAAGTTACAGGTTGGAGAGGAGTCAAGCACCAATTCCTCATCTACACCCAAGAGGAAGGGCAACTGCAACTATTGTGGTAAGTATGGGCATTTTGCCTTTGAATGCAGGAAGAAGCAAAGTGATCAGAAGAAGGGAAAGAACCAGCAGGGTCACTTTGTTGACAAAGTTGCAGAGGAGGAGCAATCTGGTGTGCTCTTGATGCAAAATCCGTAAAGTGTGTCTTTCTTGGGTATAGTGAAGGTGAGAAAGCTTATGTGCTATATGATCTCGAAAACAGGAGGAAGATCCTAAGTCGAGATGTCATCTTTGATGAAGAGCATGCACCCAAGATACAGGAGCAGGAGAAGGAAGGAACTACTGAGTTCATACCCTTGATTGATTCCACGGATGAGGATCCTAGTCAAGAGTCCTGTAAGCCTCAAGTGCAGGAGCAACAACAGGAAGTCGAACCTACTAGTTCGAGACCTCTTTTTGGCCAAGTACCAAAAGCCGAAGTTGGGGACAAACGAAAGACTAAGACAGTACCATGGGATACGTGGTCACCATCCATGTCACCTACTGCTAGGAAGAAGCTACCTAGGTGGTATTGGGAAACAATCAAAGAAGGTCAAATGATGGAAGAAGGAGAGAGCAGTGAACAGGGTGTTAGAAGATCTCTTAGGTCTCATGAGAGACAAGAGACTAACTTTGCTCTTATGTCCACTATTCTGAATGCAGATGAGCCACAGTTCTTTCATGAAGCCGTGAGAGAAAAGGTATGGCAACATGCCATGCAGGAGGAGTACGACTCCATTGTCAAGAATGACACATGGGAGCTCACTACATTGCCAGAAGGGAAGCAACCAATAGGTTGCAAGCGGGTCTATAAGACCAAGTTTCATGCCAATGGAACAGTGGACAAGTACAAGGCAAGGTTGGTGGCAAAAGGCTATGCTCAGCAAGAGGGGCTAGACCATGATGAGACATTCACACCTGTTGCTAAGATGACATCTATCAGGACGGTTTTGGCTATAGCCTCATATTTTGATTGGGATGTCCATCAAATGGATGTCAAGAGTGCCTTTCTTAATGGGCACCTACAGGAGGAGGTTTACATGGAACAACCGCAGGGATTTGAAATAACAGGCAAGGAGATTCTGGTTTGCAGGCTTAGGAAAGCCTTGTATGGGCTCAAACAGGCGCCAAGGGCTTGGTATAGCCGAATTGATGAGTACTTTGCAAGGCAAGGGTTTGAGAAGAGTAAGTCTGATTGCAATCTTTATGTCTTCAGGGAAGGAGAAGACTTTGTGGTTGTTGTGCTCTATGTGGATGATCTACTCATCACGGGAAGCAATAAAAAGCTTATTGCTTGTGTTAAGAAGAATCTTTCTAATGAGTTTGAGATGAAAGATTTGGGTTTGCTACACTATTGCCTAGGAGTTGAAGTTTGGAAAGGGAAGCGTTGTCTTTTTATCTCACAGGCAAAGTATGCACAAAAATTATTGAAGAGGTTTAACATGCAAGAAAGCAAACCAATCAGCACACCCATGGATGCAAGCAACAAGCCATCAAAAGATGATGGTCCAGCATTTGCAGATGAGACGGTCTATCGTCAGTTAGTGGGCAGCCTTGATTTACCTTATTACCACCAGGCCAGATATTGCTTATGCGGTTGGAATTGCAAGTCAATTCATGAGTAAGCCTACCGAAGCACATTGGAAGGCAGCCAAGCGGATCCTACGATATGTGAGAGGGACAATGACTTATGGGATTGGATACACAAATGACGGGAACCTTCAGCTGGAGGGTTATTCAAATTCTGATTGGGCAGGTGATAGAGACGATCGGAGATCGACGACAGGCTATTGGTTTAGCCTAGGTTCAGGGGCTATATCATGGTGCAGTAAGAAGCAGCCTACTATTGCTCTCCGAAGCTGAGTACAGGGCGACTACGAGGTCCGCCTGTGAAGCCATTTGGTTACGCCGTCTACTTGAGGACATGCAGATTGCTCAAGTAAGACCTACATTGTTACATTGTGATAACCAAAGTTGCATTCAACTTGCGAGGAATCCAGTCTATCATGCACAGACGAAACACATAGAGGTGGACCAACATTTTATACGAGAGAAAGTGCACAGTGGGGAGATCGAGCTAGTTTATTGTGACACCAACGACCAGATAGCTGATATTTTTACTAAACCACTTAGTAAAGATAAGTTTGAAAAGTTCAGAACTTTGCTGGGTGTCAGTTTGAATAAAATTGCCATTAAGGGGGGGTGTTGAAGAGTAATGCCTATTTTACCCCTTTGGCTAAGCATTAGTTAAGTTGTACATAACTCATGGGGCATTGTTTAATTAAATGCATGAGACCCCCTTTTGTAAGTTATGTAAATTAGTGCAAGTGGCCCACTTGGCCAAGTAGCTCACTCCTATGGTTGACACCTAGACTTTCCATGCATGTAAAGGAGGTGCTTGCCTCACAAGGGATTTGGAGGACCCACGCCCTCCTCTCTCTCTCTAGCAATTCATTTCTTCTTGAGACTTTTGAGTTTGTGAGGTGCTCATGCAATTCTCCTTGTGTGTGATATTTTCCATAGCCAAGTTTCTCAAGCTTTCATAGTTGATCTAGCATTTGAGTTAAGATACTCCCTAGCTAGGTCTTGTAAATCTTCATAGAATTCCTCACAATACAAATAATGCCCTCATTGTGGACTATGGCATACAATTCCTTTTCATGAGTTGGAAATTTCTTTTGAACAAGGTTGAGCTTCTTGCTCTCAAGGGCCACTGGCCTACCCTCTTCAATCAGAATATCGTTAACAAACAAGATGTCATCCCTCAGGGTTGACAAAACAATTCTAAGGTGAGTTACTTGCAACATGTCACGACAACCGTAAACCAAAACGTCATCCACAAATTAACCACAATTTTTCCATAAACAATTCGAGTACATCGTTCGTCAACATTGTACATGGTGCTGGGGCATTAGTCAATCTAAAAGGCATAACTAGAAGGTTATGCTGACCGAAACGAGTTCTGAAGGTAGTCTTATGCACATGCTGTAACGAACTCGAGTTAGTGACATCCATTCTTCAAAACAATTTTGCTAAAATATAGCATCATACAATACATCTAACGGATCATCAATATGTGGAATAGGATATTGATGCTTGACCAACTCCTTGGACATTGGGTGTCCCATATTGTCCTTTGCCCCTAGGGAGTTCAAACGTTGATAGGCCACACACATACATCATAACCCATCCTTTTTTTGTTGCCATAGATGATCACAAAGGCCAAAAGGTAGAAAGTAGGCCTTATCTGTCCTTGACCAGCCCTTGGTCAGATAGTCCTGAATCATCGTTCTCACCGCTTCCTCCTCTTTAAGATCCATTGTATCTGGTGATCTATTAACAGGAAAAGAAAGAACCAGGAATCAACTCATCTTATGCTCTACATTTCTTTTAGGAGTAAAACAGATGGAAACTCATCAGTGAACACATTTGCACGTTCTATCCTAATCTATTTGTCTAGGTTCCGTATGTTGCTTTTGCGTCCAACCTGTAACCTGTATGGAACACATCTGGCTAATTCTATTCTCATGTGAAGTCCCTTGAGAGTTGTTGTGATGATACTTGAAGTTATCCCAATGCAATCCGAATACTATGAGATAGTCCAGAGTCCAAGTAGGAGGGTAGTGTGGGAAAGCTGACCACATCTAGCTCCAAAAAATGTGTTTCATAAAGTCTAGTTTGACTCTAGTGGAGCCCAATAGACATATGCTCTGTAGAAAAACCATTGGATTTAGTCATGTGAGTGCTCGAGATGAGGTAAGGTAGATCTTTCTTTTGATGGTTCCAAATAATAGTATACAACGCTAAACGATGTATACATAGCATTTGGCAAAAACAAGACCCCACAATGCATAAATTTTTTTGAAACATGACTTTGCTAAATTCTTCATAATCAAATCTTCAATTTGAGGCCCATTTTTCAAAAAAAGTTGTATGCATGGGATTCTTATGAGATATTCTATAAAAACAATGCACATACTATAGTAGGTTATGAACCACATGTCTACTAAGCCTTTTTTTCTATGAAACCTTTGTGCATATAAAGCTTTTAACAGGCTTTAGTTAACATTCTGATAAAATAAATCTTTGTACCTTGTTTCATACATGCTTTCAAAAAGTTCTGAAACTCTTCATTGTTGATTTATTTGTATTGCATGTTGTGCTATAGCCTATCAATGACTTGGACTTCCATCCACAATCAGCAATTTTAATATCTGGTGCAAAAGATCGTACAATCAAGTAAGTATTTTTTTATGGTGCCTATGCGAATTGGACACCTTTGTAATGACACCATATTGATGCTAATTTAGATTATTTTTTCATTAAGACTAGAGCTGTCATTGCTAGAAGTAATGTCGCTTTTGTGATACTTAGTACCATGCCATGTACCCCCCATGGCTCTAACGCCATGAGACTATGTCATTCATATAACCATCGTCATATTGTATGCTCTCGAGTATGAACAGAATCACTAAGCATTTATAATGTACCATAGAATGCCTCATGCGTTCCGGAACGCGTTCTTGACCCCGGAACGCCTTTTTTTGTTGTTGTTGATATGGGTGTCAAAAAATAAGTATTTTGATGGGGGATCTGATGGTGATTTTTGCAAATTTTTTATGTATTGTAGGAGCCTACAGATCCTCAATAATAGCTAGGTTTAGGGTGATTAACTGATTCACTATGTACTGATCATAATATGTGCTGATCTATGTGTTGGCGAAACATTGATGTTGTGTGGGTTCTTGTGGAAGAGGAGAATGTGGAGAATTGTGTCGAAAGTGGATGAGGTGATAAATGGGAATCAAGCAATAAGAATGAAGTATAAAGCAAAACTGTAGACACCTTAGCAGAAGTTTGACAAGCTTCTGAACTCAAGAAGGATTTCTATGTTTAACATCTAGCTATCACTGCAATGAAAGAGGATGAGGTAATTGCATACCGCAGGAAGCGAGAAATGAAAGTGAAAGACAACATCCATGTTGTTCTGCTCATTTTAATGATTTTTCTTCCAGAATATATTTTCGATGAAATTTCCAAGGCCGGGTTTAAAGAACCCACTGCAATTTAAGTACAAGGATGGCCCATGGCATTGAAGGGAACCGTTACGGGTTTTCTTTTTTTTTTTGAATTTTTTTTTAAGACAGCGTTCCGAAACGAGAGTTCCGGAGTATGGATGCAGCGGAACGCATTCCGTTGCATCCATGTAATGTACTAAGGATCCACTCAGAAGGTTAGTGGAGGGCATACTCGGCTATTGGTAGGTTGTGGAGCCTATCACCCCATAGCCATCTAGAGGAGGTCAAGAGAGCCTATAAATACCCCCCCAACCCCAGTGTCAAATTAGATGTTGTGTCATAACAAGGTGAGCCGACTCACATTGTAGCTGTGAGAAGTCTAGCTCATATGAGGTGAATGTAATTCGTTCACTTGTTATCAATGAAGTTAGCTGTACATCTCGTGCTCCATCTTGTGTTTGGTCATGTTATTGTATTCTATTGTATGATCAATTTTATAGCCAAGTAGCATAAATCTTCTACATGGTAGCAAAGCATGTATCTTTGTGCATAAATGATTCCTACTTGATATCAAAGCATGCATGCTTGTGCATAAAAAATTCCTATATGGTATCAGTTAAAATGATGCCATTGTACCTATTGATGGTCTGTAATTTGTAGAGACAAATTGCCCCAAAGTAATTAAGACTTTCCCAACTTCAAACTCCATATAGACTTTGATGATACAAAGTTATCAATGATCAATATTCTTTTAGAATATTGTATGAATTTATTACTTTAATGATTTCAATAACATGCATTGATACCTGTAGAACTAAGAATCTTCTATGAACCATGTTTGATGGTATTATGAACACTGACCTTTCTTTGAAGGTATGTGCAGGTACTCACAAAAGTGCCTGAAGAACCAGAACAAGAACAAGAAGCCTTCTGGGCTTAAGGACTGACCTCTCTTTGAGGGTATGTGCAGGTACTCAGGGAAGTGCCAGAAGAACAAGAATCGGAACAAGAAGCTTTCTAAGCTTAAGACAGAAAACAAGAAGGCTTTTGACAAAGTCTATAAAGAAGGCTCAAAAGAGTCTATAAAGAAGGCTTATTCCTAAGTCTATAATGAAGGCTCAGAGGAGTCTATAAAGAACAAGACAAGGCCAAGGGTCTGACCACTCTAGTGACCTTTTCCACCATGATTGAGGATGGGCAACCTCTAGAAAATAAGTGCCAATGACCATGATTGAGAATGGGCAACCTCTAGAAAAAAAGGGCCTAGGAATGGATGGACATTATGCAAAACAAGATGGACATATACCTTTGGCTCTTCCTTAGGAAGATTGCACTTGGGTGAATTCCCAAGTTTTAACCATGAAAAACTATATGTAATTACAAGTCAAGATTAAACCTTGCACCACCTACCTCTCACCTACTTTGCCACATGCATTCTAGGCTATTTGACACCTAGAATGGGGCGCCCTCCTACACTCTCATTTCATTTGCCAAATCATCATAATAACTCTCCCAAGCTAATACACATCATCCATTCACTCTCTCTAACTAATACACCTCACCCCCTCACTCTACTTACCCCTTACACCTCTCACACTTGTACTAACACCTCATCCACTTCCCCAAGCCTTCCCCTTTTCTATAAGAGGAGAAACTCGCCCCCCTCCAAGGCTAATGATCATTCTATCATTTTGGATTTCCTTTTGCTCTTGCTTCTTTGTGTGTAGGTGCTTGGAGAAGGAGTTTTGGAGCTATGGCATAGGGATGCTATGTCAAATTTGGATTCGAAAGCTATTTGGAATCTCCAACACACACACTCTCTCTCACCACTCTCTCTCTCTCTCTCTCTCTCTCTCTCTCTCTCTCTCTCTCTCTCTCTTTTGAAACCATGGTATGATCTTGAATCTGATATCCATATGTAAGAATGGTTGACGAGTACCATTGCATGTCATGCCATCTGTGGCCTAATGTCCATGCATGTTAGTTTAGACTCTTGCATGTCATGTCATCTGTGGCCTAATGTCCATGCATGTCAGTTTAGACTCTTGCATGTCATGCCATCTGTGGCCTATTGTCCATGCATGTCAGATCTAAAGATTGCATGTCAAGAATCCATGATCCAACATGATTGCATGTCAAGTATCTAAGATCCTTCATGATTGTATGACGGAAGAATTAAGAATTATTAAGACATTTCTATGCTTATGATAAGCTAGATATGGAATTAAGATCATTGAAAGGAAGTAAGTTGATGTTCCTATTGAGACCCCTATTGGAATCCATTGTATATCTAATTGGCATAGGCCAATTGGTTTTGCATAATGCAAGAAACATCCTTGGGGGGGGGGGGGGTCCCTATCTTGACCCCTCAGTGCTTCCGCTGTTATGTGAATGAATTTATGTGAAACATTGTTTTCGAGTTTTGATTTTAAAAAGTCTTATTGATTTCATTTAAGTTGATGCAAAACTTGATTTATGTGAATGATAAGTCAATAAATGTATTGGCCTTTAAGAACTTAGGACAGGGCCTTCACCTTCGAGTTCACATGGTCCCTAGATTAGTACTATGTTAATGGCTCCAATAATTGACTATCGGGCTTTGGGTTTGGATAAGGTTGGGGCTAAGTTGCGTCAGACCCAAAGAAAAAGGAAATGTTAATTTTTTTTATTTACAACTAGTGGAACCCTATTAGGAGACATGTAAACTAGGAGCAACAACAGGTTGCAAAATCTAGGGCATTCTATCGTACGGAGCGCATCTATGTCAAGTTAGTGACTCCTTGTCTTGCCTGCTTAGTGATATCAAGGGCAAAGCTGGCATGTTAAAAATCTAGAGTGTTGAGGAAGGAGTGCTACCAAGAGAGGAAATAAAATCTCACAAGGATCAAGTTTTGTCACTTTGGAATTTGCATTAAGCTCACTTTTGTGATTGCTCATTCCGTATGTGTTAAAGAACACAATACCTTGCATGATGTGCAACAAAGTAAGACTCGGTAGAAGAATTCCCAACATGACTTTAAACATTTGTCAGAATATCTTCCAAGTCCATGGATATTGGTTTCATAACCATAGGGTATAGACATTCAAGGGTAGATCAATGTTATTCAATGCTTTGCGTGATCTAAAAATGTAGCAAAGCAAACTTGGTTCCGATACTATGTGTATAATATAATATTCCTAATAACTAATATCTATTACTGTTTTTTTGAACCTTTTAGGCTTTTTTTCCCCTATGACACCTAAAAAAGTCTACAAAGAAAACCTAGAGAAAAAAAAACTTTTCACTTTGGAACGAGCCAAATCTCTAGAGTGTTTCGGAAAGCAATCGGAACACTATGTTTTGGAATGTGATGCATCTATGGCTTAGGGCATGTTAGCCCTAATCCTACAATAGCTTTGTGGAAGAATCTCTTAAGGGCTTCTAAATCAGTTAAAATAGGATTTGTACTACATCCTGTTGCTTATGCCTACGAGTGCCTGTAGAACGTGCTTAGGAGTGTTTCTTTAAGGACGCGCATATCAATGTTTTGTTGTTATGGTGCATAGTTGAGCGAATCACAATTTTTTTTTTCTTTTTTACCTCTCGCAAATGTTTGTGACTTAAAAACTATTGGAATTGGACCATCTACTCTTAATCCTCTATGTTTTCTCTTTCTACTGATACCCATAATACATGTTTTTACATTTTTTTTTTTGTGAATCACGATTTACGAACCTAAGCGATTCACGAATTTTGATTCGGACTGCGATTTAGAATCGCTAGTGCATCTATGGTATGGTATTTTGTAGGAGAATTCTAATATTTAATGTCTCACACTAGCCTGTGGTGTTTTTGTAAGAAAATGTAAGTACCAGGTTTTAGCGAACTTGTTTACTTGTATTTGGTAAGAGGTATTGGGTCTTAGTTTAGAGGCTGTTGGATTGACCTCCTAAAAATAAGAGAGTTGACCAGTCAACGAGACGTGCCATATGCTCACACTTGGTTCAGTGTATGAGTGACACATATCAAATGGTCCACCTACTTGCTTGCCTGTGTTAGGGTACTGCCAACAGTTTGCCATGTGTTGTCGTTAGGAAGGGTGAGGGTCAAGTGGGTGCTCGAGGTAGGAGGGCGTTGGAGCTTAAGAGGGTGAGTATGCCTCATCTTTGCTACTATTTAGCTATGGCTGGGAGGAGAGTTTGCAGTAATGCTTTTCTGTGTTTATGCTAGAACATGCTATGTACTATTAGAATAGATCAATAGAGTGGTTTTTTTGTGTGGGGTTTGGCATCACAAGCTCGTCTCTTCAAGCTCGTGAATCCTAAATGGCCGGTGTGTAGAATGATCCTCCCAACCATAGGCACCACCTCTTTGAGTCGTCCTACCTGCTAGTCCCGTCACCTGTGGGTGATCAGTCCACTTGGCACCTGGAATGCATGCTAACTTTGATCTTTGGGTTCTAAGTGACTCATAGGGTACTAACCCCATGCCCCGCCATCATGGACCTGCTCTCAAAGGCTATTGGTCTACCCTCTTGGGTCAACATCTCACCTACGAGAATGCCACTTGCATATGTATCTAGGTCAAAAGGTTTATGGTTGTCAACAATCTTGAGAATTGGTGAGAAGGTACAAGCCCCATGGATCTCTAGCCCAATGTTGGGTCCATCTGCTTACACACGCCACTTACATTGTCCTGCCTTGTACTGTGACTTCTAGGATTTGTCGGTCCATTTCGGTTTGGCTTGGGTTACAGGCTCGTAACACTCCCTCCCCCTTAAGAACCATCTTGGTTCTCTAAGACAAAATCTGGAAACAATTTGCGAAGAATGCTACTCCTTTCCCTAGTGGCATCCTCAATAGGTTGTAACTGTTAAAAGCCCAAGAAAGATTGTAACTGGCGTATATTGGTGGGCCTCACCCACTTCTTAGCCACAACCACCTTGGCTGGTTCAACCAAAATACCCCCAGCCGTCACCACGTGACCCAAATATTCGACATGAGTCTTACACAACTCAGTCTTCTGAGCATTGGCATGCAAAGCAGAAGCTTGTAACTTGCCAAATATGGTCTGGAGATGAATCTCATGCTCCGCTACCACCTTACCATGGACAAGTATACCATCAATAAAATTGACGACAAACTTGCTCATATAGTCACGCAAGACATCATTCGTAAGCATCATGAACGTGGTTGGTGCATTGGTTAGTCCAAATGGCGCATCAGATATCCATGCTTTACAATGATTTTATTCAATCCCGTGTAGTCAACGCACATAAAAAAAAACTACCATCCTTTTTCTTAACAAGTAAAATAGGAGAGGCGAATGTCGACTAACTAGGACAGACATACTTTTTCTTGAGATATTCATCCATCATCCTTCTGACTTCCTTCCTCTTTTAGGCTCATCCTATAAGGAGGCCTACATACCGGACTTGCATCCTTCGAGCCTCATGATTCCATGCTTAAACGTGTCAAGAAGATTTAAAAATGAAAATTGTCTCAACAGCGTATCATCGCCGCTCGGCCATCTGAGGAAGAGCCCGAAGAGGTTGAAGAGGGGAGGAAGAGCCTGTAGAGGCTAGAGTGAATGGCGAGTACATGGGGTTAATGCCATATTCAATGAAGTTGGGGCAATGTATATGGTTTTGAGGACCCAAGGAGCATTTTTTAACCTTTGGTCCATGTACGCAAGTTTGGAGGGGCCCAACTCATAATGGGGGGACCATGGGGCAAGTGACCTTCTTCTTCAATTAGCACTTGGCTGTCCAATGCCAAGGCTTTTCATTTGCTTTTGTAACTCCTATGTAACACATGGCTCTTGGCTGTTGGTTTTTGGATATTCCACATTGGGAACCATTGGCCTTTGGATTTCTCTATCTCTACTAGTATAAATAGGCGCCCTCTTTCTGCTGAAGAGGGGAGGAAGAGCTTGAAGAGGCTGGAGAGAATGGCGAGTACAAAGCTTTCTCCAGGCTTGGATTGCGTGACTTCATGGGGTTAATGCCATATTTAATGAAGTTGGGGCAATGTATATGATTTTGAGGACCCAAGGAGCATTTTTTTAACTTTTGGTCCATGTACTTAAGTTTGGAGGGGCCCAACTCATAATGGGGGGACCATGGGGCAAGTGACCTTCTTCTTCAATTATCACTTGGCTGTCCAATGCCAAGGCTTTTCATTTGCTTTTGTAACTCCTCTGTAACACATGGCTCTTGGCTGTTGGTTTTTGGATATTCCACATTGGGAACCATTGGCCTTTGGATTTCTCTATCTCTACTAGTATAAATAGGCGCCCTCTTGCTGCTGAAGAGGGGAGGAAGAGCTTGAAGAGGCTGGAGAGAATGGCGAGTACAAAGCTTTCTCCTTGTAACTCCTCTGTAACACATGGCTCTTGGCTGTTGGTTTTTGGATATTCCACATTGGGAACCATTGGCCTTTGGATGTCTCTATGAAGAGGCTGGAGAGATTAGAGAGAGTGGCAATGCTTATGTACATACATTCTTTGTATAGAGATTTGTTTACATTGCATCCTAGTTTGCTTCCACTGGTATGCATAATTTGTGATTGTTCATAGAACATTAATCACTTAATTCATTGTGAATGTTTCCGCTTCTAGTTCACATTGAATTCCGATAAACCTTATTGCACGTCATCATGGTGTGGGTAAAACCTATGATTGATCAAATGTAATTTTTGGTGGCCCCAGTTAAACAAAGATGTCCAGAGTTATGTAACACGCTGCTTAAGTGTCAAGTTAATAAGCTCAAAGGATGAAAATCCTGGATCTTTACATCTATTACCTATTCTAGAGGGGAGATGGGAGATTGTTTTGATGGACTTTATTGCACACTTGCCTTGTACTTATAGCTTCAACATGATGTCATAATGGCTGTGGTTGACAAACTCACAAGAATTGCTCATTTCATACCAACACAAAAAAAGATTGATGCACCTAGTGTAGTTGATCTATTCATGTAACTCATGTAACATGTATCCAGATTTCATGGATTATGATCACACACTTGATGCATACGATTAGCATGGTACCTTCATGTTTGCAAAGGCTCTCTTATTGGTTGTTCAACATAGGCTTACATAGATGACACAGATTCGCCTTTGGATCATTGTGATGAGGTACATGCATATCCAAAGCAATTACAACATGCACCTAAGGTATATAGCTTGAGTCATGTAGCTAGTCTATGACCATTGAATCATTTAGCTCCTTTTATGCTTCCTAAACTCGTAGCAAAGGTATGTGCTCTTGTTGTTGTTGTTGTCTTTGAGATTCATGTTCTTGTATTGTTTGGTATACTTACCCATGTTCAAGTAGTTTTACAATAGCTTCTTGTTTAGTATGATACCTGCATTTAGAGCAATATTATCAAACATGATCCTAGTAATAACGAGATTTACTATAGTGCTATTGAGATTTTTATGTTCAGCTTTTTTTGTTACTATTTGTGATGCACCTATAGGTCCTATTCCTGCTATTTGGCATTCCTACCTAGTCTTTCTGACTAGCTTGGGATTTAATTTGCTCCAGTTCTTGCTAGTGGTCAAGAACACCCTTTGTACCTATGGATTTCTTCGTGCCTTGATGTTCATACCAAATCCCTTGTGTGGAGTAATCGGTCCATAGTACTAGTTTGGTACATACGTACTTTTGATACATTTGTAGTCAATTCGTTGCCAATTATGCCTTCTTTTGGCATTCCTATAGCTTGATAAACTTTAATACTACTTTCAACGATATCAGTTTATAATTCTCACGTTTTGGCTTTTACTTTAGCCTGGATACTTTTGTAGCTATGTATTTAGACTATTCACTTCTATGATCTTTATCCCACAACAATACTCTTCAACATGTGCATATTTGCAGTTATCTTGTGTGGTAGCTACCTCAACTTTTCAGTATATGCTTTCCTTTTATTGCCTACAATAGGGGCAATGTTTTTGTTACTAGGAGAGTCTTATGGATGCACAGCACATATAGGGCTTATGTGCCCAAGATCCGTTATACTTTGCAAAAATAGTGGTCAATTGATTTATTCACAGGGCAGTGAATACTTCTGGACCAATGGTTAATTTTTTCACAAAGCAGATTAAGCCTCTAAAAGAGGGGAGCACTATTTTTCTAGGGAAGTCATGCCCTTCTTTTGCACATCCTCTTCAAATTGGGCTTATAACACTAAATCTAGTAATGTAAATAGAAAGGTGAGTCATTTAATTGGTAGCTCATGATTTGGTTTCTTTCTTACTTCTTTGTGCGAGACTCATTGCTCTTCCGCCTAGGGGATCAACTATTTTTTGATGTTCTTTCAATATTTCTTAGTTGGAGCATGTTACTTGCTTGACCTTTATGTTTTTTTATGCTAAATGTGATGCTAAACATGTGCTTGAGGTCACAACTGTAAGGAATACTCCTATAGTGAAGGAAGATTGACTCAAATTTCTACATTATTGTATGAATGCGTCGACCTTACCTTCATATTGATGCAGAGGTAATATTTGTATGAAATCAAGACTCACATATAGGATGTTCTTTGACTTGAACATGTTGTATGCTAATAGACTGGATATATTGATAAATTGAATTGATCATTTTTTATTTGGTGTAAGGTGTTACATTCTATTACATCTTCCAATCATGAAGCAATATGGGAAAGTTTGACATTGGGTTCTGGAAAATTAATTATTTTACCTTTGCAAGTCTTCTGTGCATGTAAGGGATTATAATAAGTGTAAACCCTTACAATGAGCTGGCTGTTGAATTTAATAAATAACTTTGTTTCATTCTTTGAAGTCTTTGCTTTGGAAACAGTACTGTTGTTTCCAACAGAGTTTGTAAGCTGAAACTTGACAATACCAAATGTCAAACTCCTCAATAATTCTGAGCTTGCATAATTATGGTCAGCTGTTCTTGCTTTTGGTGATGTGAATGATTGTTCTTAATATTACAACCATACTTACCAGCAAAAGTGGCAACTTGCAAACACAAATGTTTACAAGTTTGCAAGGCGAGGTCTAAGAACCCTAATTTTGTAATTTCTGTTTTATTAAATGTTATTTTTGGCTTAGAAGCTTGTATGGGAACTTGTAGGAACAAAATACATATTATAGGCTACGTTATACATATGGTACAATGTACAAAATAGCCTCAGAATCTACGCTAAATTTTAATGAACTTCACAACGTTACAACCATTAGTGATTAATCATTAGGCCACAGACTACACTGCACTACTGTACAGACTATACATAGTACAATAATGTACAAAATAGCCTCAGAACTTTAAGGTTCAATTAAATTTACAATCATTAGTGATTAGATCTTAGCCTGTAGGCTACACTCTACAAGTCTACAGAGTATTATGCTACATAAACTTGAAAATTTTCAAGCAGCATCACTCGTTGTTCACATTAGAATTGACTTGGGAGTTTGTACTCTTTTTTTAAATTGAACCACTGGCAAACTCATAAAACACAAACGACTATGCAAGTTTGCAAACACCAGCAAACGAGTTTGTTGGTATTACCAAACATATGAGCTGTGATTCTCACAAAGTAGTTGTTCTATATTGGGTTGAGAGAAACCATTTTTCTTCTAGGACTGAGGTGCCCAAAAATTTTGCTGTCATGTGCTGGAAATTGGTAGGATTTGTCGACACTGCATGCTGCTGAGTATTTAGTGACACCAATGTTGTAATCAATAAGGTAAATTCACAAGTGATTCAATTCCCCTTGCAATATTGTCTAGGATTTGAATTTTGAAGAGGTTTTATGACTTACAAGGTCGTGCTGAAATCGTGATTGTGGGTTTAATCAAGTTGGTAGAAGCACTAAACATGTCAACAAGGCACTGAGCAGATGAGCAAGACATCAAACATTTGTTTATTTGAAGTGCTTGCAGAAATCTCCACTTATCTAGAATGTTAAATGCTGCAGGTTCTTTGATTTTTCCAAACCTGCAGCAAGGAGAGCTTTTCGTGTTATCCAGGTTTTAGTCAAATTTCGTATTTCAATGAGATTATCTGAAAATTTGATTTCACAAGGCTATAAAAGTTGTATTTGTGTGATAAAGGATAGCGACTTTTGTATATACTTAGTTGCTACCCACTTGGATGTCTTGAAATCATTTTGATTATATATTTCTATTTCCTAGGCTTATAGAAGTTGCCGTTTTATGCACAGGATACTCATAATGTCCGTTCTGTTTCATTCCATCCATGTGGGGATTATCTTCTTGCAGGTCTGCACTGGATACCATTGGTCTGCTTAACACAACATTTATGATATTGAAAGTTTTTTTCAAGTTCAATTTTAGTTCTTCCACTTCAATGGCAAAATGAGTTTTGCACAAATCCCTGAACACTATACCTGCATAGTCGAGTAAAGCGATGCCGCTTTTCATATATTTGATGCAAATATTAGTCGCGTCATGGTCGTGTTATTTGCTCATGATAGTGTTCTAGCTTATTGGGTTTCAGATATGCAAGTAGATATTGGCACTAATAGAAAGATTGCTATTGTTCTTTTGCATGCAGGAACTGATCATCCCATTGCTCATTTGTATGATGTAAACACCTTTCAGTGTTATCTATCGTCAACAGTTCAAGATGCACATGTCGGTGGCGCTGTTAATCAGGTTGTTTAGTAAGAGCCACATTTGGTTCACCCACTACTGTTTGCTCTTGCTGATTATCAGCAAACTAAATAAATTGTAATGTGACCCTTTGATTGCTAAGTGTATCCTTATTCCTGTTATCCTTATTCCTGCATGTATGATAAGTACGCATGTTGGGGTTTGCATAATTTGTTTGTATAGAAGCAAACATAGATGTATCTATATGCATCTGACCTGCATGTACTCTTTGGCACTAATCACTTGAGTAGGGATGACCTAGAACTATATATTATCTAAGACTGTGGGTGGATTATAAGAGATTGGCTGTCCTTTTTGTTGCATTTGGGTACTATTCTAGCCTAAACATTTTGAATGTATTAGCGACATGCAGTTCTGAATCAGAGCCTGTATCACATTTGTCGCCAGCTTGTTTGTAGATGTAGACTACTTCACATATAATTTCCTTCATGGCTGAGTTTTTCCTTCACCTATTGAGAAGTGATAGAAACTTGGTTCTTGGTCTTTGCATGAATGTATAAGGAAAAGTGGATGTATGTATGCATGTATGCATGTGACCACCATCGCTGGCACTAATGACATGAGTAGGGATGTCATCTGTGCTTTGCGTGAAGGAATTGATATTGAAAAATTCTGTGGGTGGACTACATGAAGTTAAGATTGCACGTTGATCTTCCTATTCTACTATCCTAGGTTTAGCATCTAGTATTTCTCACTAGAAAAATTTCAAGTCTGACCATTTAGAAATTTGTTGAAAGGGAGGTTTTAATTGAAGTATTGAAGGATGATGTTTCTCAGCTAGTCGAGTCAAAGCTGGGTTGTTGGATTCTAGAGTGGCTAAGACCATTTGTACATTTGCTAACTGAATGTTACTAGTTAAGAAGAATATTATGGTGCACAACTAGTTTAGAACGTGTATGTCATGTTATTTTATAGGTGAGATATTCACCAAATGGCAGTATGTATGTTACGGCGAGTAAAGATGGAGGAGTGCGAATTTGGGATGGCGTAAGTGCACGTTGTGTGCGAGCAATCACTGGTGCTCATGGATCTACTGAGGCAACCAGTGCCACATTCACAAAAGATCAGCGGTGAGATATTCTTGTAGTTTGAAAAAGGCACCTTATTATCTTATTACGCCTACAAGAAATAGAATGAGATCTTTATGAGGACAACCATCTCTCAACCCTAGATAATAGATACATGTTAGGTGTTCTATTTCTCTATTTATATCAGTGATGTTTGATCTATTTATTGTTTTTTGACCCTTGATAATTCTAATTTCATATGGCCATGTTCTCAGCAATAAATGAATTGCATATTTATTTTGATAAATTTTTGTGTTCGTTTTGATAAAATATGATCTACATGCATGCATTACCTATTTTAAAGCGATTTTGTGTTCTTTCATCTTCTATGTCCGTATGCACCTGAGTATTATCAAACTCTAGAGCTTCAGGGCAGGTAAGGAGGCGTCAACCAACATAGCACATCTTTGGGACTAAGTAATCTTATACCAATGTATGAAGGGATATAGATTCTATTGACAAGCATTGCAATTTTTCTGGGCATATAGAGTAAACAAATGGACTGCTTGGTATTAGTGGCCAATTTCTTCTATGGGCACTGGTGGGCCATGTCTGGCATTCAGTTGGTTGATCAAGTTCTCTGGTAGTAGTTTTGAGTTCTACAAGGTGACATGAAAGGCAATAGCTTTAGTTGTTAGCATAGTTAGAAACTGGATTATGGGTGATAGATCAACAAGATCGTATTTAGCCACATGCAAGTACTGATTCGTTAGTTATGTCAGAAAAAGCTCGGTTGCAACTATTAGAAGGCGGTGACACCTTTAGAACTTTGTTATTCAATTTAAATACGTGGCTGTCTTCAATTGTGAAAGAAATTAAGCCTCCTAGGAGCTGGCACCCATGTGCATGATGCTCTTTGGCCTCCAAAGCTTGGAAATATATATTCTGCAGTTGCCACCTTCTACAGTGGAGCGTGCATGATGGAAAATAATTCTTCCACTTGATTTTTCAGTTGTTCCTTGCAGGTAGGAACACACAAGAGGGAGCTGGAAGGAAGTCCTTGGATCTACTTATGTCTTCCTTCTAAAGCTTTATGGTAGTACAGGTGGAAGATTAAGTATGTGATAAGAAATGACATTCAAGATAGCATCATCAAGCTTTATCATAAACTAGGTGGAAGATGGTGGCGGCAAGCTACATGTGTCCTCTTTGAAGATGATTGCGAGAAATTCTCTTTTGTCTTTTCATGTCTATGACTCTGTGGCATGGGCAATCCAGTTCTCTTTGCTTCTATGCGTCTCTTTATTTCCGTAGGAACCTGTATAAGAATCCTCTACAAAGATCATGTTTGTGGGGCTACTTTCTGATCTTTATGCTACAAGATGAAGGGATGATTCTCCTAGGTGCTTTATGCTCTCATTGGTTGTCGAGGATTGTAGGATTGGATTCGCTTCACTAGTGCTAGGATGAGATTGGAGTTTCTTTTGATCTTTTACCAGAACAATGGGTTCTAAATCGCTAGATTGGATTCTAAAGTTGTAGAATTAAAACTTGGATAGTATGTGATAGAAAGTCATATTCAAGAAATCCTCAACAGAATGGATTCAGTTATGCACGTGTGTCTTCAACTATTTTTATAGTGATGCTCATGAATAACACTTGTTTGTATCTGTGGATGGGTGGACTTGTTTTTGGAAGTCCTAAAGGATTAATTGTGTTTCATTTGATTCTAATAGCAACTAGGAAACATCCTATTCAATGTTCCCACCTGTTCCCAAGTTCCTAGTTCTGGGAATACCAGTTTGGAAAAGGGATCACTAGGAACATGGGAATGTGTTTTTAAGACATGGGGCCGCACATTCTTAACTCCTGTGCAGACCCAAAACTTGAAAAGTGAAGGATAAAAAAACGGCTAGAGTACTTCACGTATATTTTGCTTCCATAGCAGCCTCCCCTAATAACATAAAAGACTTAATCTAGTTATAATGTGTACAAATATGTTCTCTTAATATGTTACTATGCTGATGTGGTTCTCATTTCCATAATTCCATTCCAATTTATTGAGAGAATTTTTTGTTCCCTTGTTCTTATTCAGGAATGCTTTCCCGTTCTCTGGTCACTATGCATCTGTCGTCTTGCAATATTTATGTGATATTTGAGCTTGGCTGTTCATTCTATTCTCGTAACATATTGGTTTTGTGTGGCCTTCATGATACATGATTTTGGGTTTTGCAAAAGGATTTTATTATCTTAGAAGGAATATGTATGCAAGTTGTTGCTGAATCTATCTACAACTTGTCAAGTTCTTAGGAAAGTGCCTTATGGTTTGTTTCCTTTGCAGTTACGTGCTGTCATGTGGGAAAGATTCTAGCGTGAGGCTGTGGGAAGTAGGAAGTGGAAGGCAGGTCAAGCAGTATAATGGGTCACAACATTCACAGATTCGGTGTCAGGTTTGGAGCTTCTGCATCTCTTTTTGAATAGTTCAGGGCTTATTATCTGAAGTTGACAGATTGCATACTTCAAATTGTCTAACTAGGAAAAGATATGAAATTCAAGAGCTGCATCTGCTGTTGAAGAAGACCCTGTAAGTTAGTAAGCATTATTTGGACCACATAGGTCATAGATGATGTGGTTGACTACTGATTCGGTTCCCTTGGCCTAGAAGTGGGCACAACTTTGATGGGCCTATATAGGGGGTCTACAGGACCCAACATTTGGAATTGAAAACTGCGGCAAGTCTTGCCTCCAGAATTCATAATCAAGGAGGTCGTTTAAGGCCATTTGTGCCTAAATCCAATCAAAAGAAATTTTCTCATGCATGGTCTAACTTATGCTCTCAGAGAAGCCCAACTCAAACTGATCCACAAGATGTTGGATGTTACATTTTCTGTTTTTATGTGTGTCATTACTTAAGCCTTTATATTGATCATCAGTACATACGACAGTAATAGAGTATTCTATTTACTCGTGTTTCTTCGTAAATTTCATATCAAAATCAGGCATGCCTCTGGCAAGAGGGAGAATAGTGCAGGTGCCTTATCTTGAATAAGTTCCTATGTCTTTGCACTAACCTTTGGATAGTTCAAGATGCTTGTTTGGTAGTTGTTGATATGTTCTCTACGTAGGCTCATTTCATTCCTTTATCACCATCATTTTTGCAAACCCGTGTGCTTGCTTATTCATATCAGAGATTTTTGTCATTCATGGTTTACCTAAGCCTATTTTTACCGATATAACCACCAAATTTATTTCAGACTCTGATAGATGCAGTGGAGTGTTCTGCTGCATCCACATTCCTGGAACGTTCGTTCCGGAACGTGACCATTTCGGACAATAGAACACAAACTATTTACTTATTTCTAGGACAAATTTAATTGTTGGAAATTTTTTGATAGTAATGTTAAAGATGCTTAGAAACATCATAATCAATAGTTGTTGAATGACTAGCAAAAGATCCTATCCACACTAGTCAAGTGGTCCTTAAGGGAGAACTTCCAGGAAACTGCTTTAGCATTGAGTGTCTTCCCTTTTCGTGATGCTTCTATATTACAGACATGTTATATCGATCGCAATCTCATTATTTTTTTTGTGATAATCTTGTGGGACGCGTGCCATGATATTATGCCTTGACCCTAACTGACAGCTATTTGGAAGGTTCCTTTCTGCGATTGATTGGTTTGGTTTTTTGTTATCTTTGTAGAAGGCAGCAGTTCCTTTGAAGGAGGCTATGATACAGTGATCTTAATTGGAGACTGTTATATCAGTCTTCAGTTGGCTGTTCATACTTGTTACATATGATGCTCTATGTGACATTGTGCTAATTACTAAGATTGGTTCTGGTGTTTATTTTTTTTCTGTTACATGAGCTTCAGCAACGCAAATCCCCCCACCATCTTTGGCCAGTCTATGTTTCTGCTAGCAATGTTGAGATGCACCATGACTTAACTTTAAGGCAATGCTTGAGGCTCTAGCTCATATGCTACAGAGGAAAAACTGCTTGCAGAATCACTTGATGATTGAGTAGCTTTTCCAGTCCACAATGTTTGCCATGTTTTTGAAGAGAACTATCTCGTCAGAACTCAAAAGCAAGAAGTTAGAAATTTCACACTGTAAAACTTGTTGTCAACAGCATGGGAACTCACCCGTGTGGTTGCTGTGAAGCATACCTTTGCTAGGGTTGTGCCATTGAAGTTAGAGATTGACATGGCTTTTCAGCACGGGTGTTGTGCAGCATACCTTTGCTACGGTTGTGCCAGTGAAGTTAGGGATTGACATGGCGTTTCTTTTTCTTGTGTCCCTATCTTGTTTGCTGTTTTTATTTTGTTTATGATCTTTGTTTTTAAAAGACCTATCTAAACACTGGTTGAAAACTAATTAGAAACCAGAGGGAAACAAGCAATTGTGAATAGTAAGGAAAACAGTGGAAAAGCTATGAATTATCCAAGTCTGTTGATGGGAATTTCCTGGGGGAAGTATTTTGCTGTCATTCCAGTGGTTCTGGGATTTGGTTTCTTGCGTGACTTGTTGGCTTGTATTCAAGTTTATTGCATTTTGTCTTTTGAACCAAGGATATTAATCAGGTTTACAGCGTTTGCCTAATCGACAAAAGCCTACTGCTATTAGCCTCTTTTAGTCTTTTAGCCAGTGGAATACTATGCTGTAGTGGTCTTTTTGTCATATGATGCATGTGCTGATAAACATTTCTATGATGTGTGTAAGAAGATTGATCGCATTTTATTGGTGTCGCTGGATCAACACTATAATTCTTCAAATAACATAGTGTATGGACCTTAAATAACAGTATGCTGGTTTGAAGGGAAAAGGCTCTGAAAGAAGCTGTGAAGAAAAGACAGATAAGTTGAAGCTGTGTTTAAGACATAACGATGATTATTTGGCTCTGATGCAGGCTGCATTCAATCAAACCGAGGAGTTTATACTCTGCATAGATGAAGTCACTAATGAGGTCAAATAAGCTAAACTTTGGAAAAGTCTCTTTTAAATAGTCAATGAATCTGCAAAAACTGTAGTTTTTGTGAAACTTTCATGATTCACATTTGAGATTCTTGCTGTTCTGACAAAAGCACATTTTATTATATGGATGCAGGTAGTTGTCTGGGATGCCTTAACAGATGACATTGCCGGTAGATTCCCATCGAATCACGTGGGTGCACCTCGATGGTTGGAACATTCTCCTAGTGAACCTTGCTTTGTGACTTGTGGAACTGACAGATCTGTTCGTTTCTGGCGTGGATCGATAATGTGAGGGTATCATGACGAAATCAGTTCTACTGCACTTATGAAATCCGATTTTTGTGACTCCTGACATAGTACTGCCTTCACTTTTGATATGAAATCTGCAAGTGCTGCATTCACTGTTGACTCGATGACCTAGGCATGAATTTATCTTTCTGGAACATCATTGCTGATGATCATAGCCTGAACAATATCAGATTTCCTCTTAGAGGTTATTAAATGGCAAATCAGACAGAGGCAATGCTTACAGCAGAGGCAATTCTTACAACAAAGCAACCTCCACAATGACTTTCTAACAGCCACTCAATTTCAAGGTTGTATTTCAAAGAAAGCTATCCAATACTTGGTAGGATGGTAGTTGCTGCTAACATGAAAATTAGTCACTGCCCAAATTTGGTGCTAGTTTAACCCTCAGTACATAAAACTCTAGACAATTTTTTTGTGGTCCGTGAAATTCACACTTTTTCGAAGTCGTCCTCATTGTGGACTTGCTGGTCAAACAATTCAATGCACCTGCAAGTTATTACTTGTATTTTAGCATGTGAGTATGAGTTGTTTGGGATATAGTGTTGCCCTTGTGCTGAGTTTTCATGAGCGTCGTGTTGCAGTCACGAGTCATCATCATTTTGTCATTTTATAGTTTTGAAATTTAGCTTTTAGATCATTCGGGGTAGTCTATTTTGTGACCCTTTTGAAAGCTTAACTCTTTTGGTTGATATATTTTTCGAGGCCCAAAACCAAGTTGGGTTTGGAAAGCAATGAACTCATCCTTTGAGGGAATACTTTTTTTGATGCTTACGGGTCTTTGACAAAGACTGTTGCAAGCACTCTTGTATCATCAGCGATCTTAACATCTACTCCGGAAACAATGTCATCATACTCAAAATCAAGAATGTCAGAAAACTCACCCAATGTTTTGGCTAAAATACATAAAACTTCATTTTCACGATAATAAAAAAATCGCACAAGTCAGGTGCAGTGAGATAACTATCATTATCTATGTAATATTTAGGTAAATGAAAAAAGGGGAGAAGGAATTTCATTTGATTCATCCATAGCACATTCGGTCCCTCCTACAAATGCAGATCGATTATCACTTGGGTCAAATTCTATAATATTGTCATATTTCATGTCAATTTCTTCAAGAAACTTGACTATATCCTTGACCTTTCGATCTCGTGAAGAGGGAGGTGAAGTCTGCATGGAGCTTGAGCAATCCACTTAATCTAGGATCAAAATAATCAAATATAATATAAATGCTGATTGATATTCAACTAATCTACACTTCTTGCGGCAAATTTGGCAGTAACCGGAGAACTTAAATTTCTCATAAAGTTCTGTATATAATCAATCCAATCTATTTTTCATTTGAATGTCAACATGCTTGACAATATCAATGTAATGCATAAAAGTCATGTTCTCAAACGTTTGCAAGGGCAATGTAACAAAACTTTTGAATATCTTGTAAGGCTCAAAGAACACGTGTCTATTTTGATGAGCTGTAGCAAACACATGAAAAAAAAGATGCAACAATGATATGAAGTATTCCCTAGCTTTGATAATACCAAAATCATCGAGAAATGAAGAGAGCACGATATCCAACAAAAAAACACACCAGATTAACTGTATGTATCGAATATGTGTGTAATGATCAATAGCAATATTAAGGTTTCAAGGAACTGCGCAAAAGAACGATATGTATGACCTAAACAACGGTAGAATGAAAATATTACTAAAAGTGTTATTTAGGCATTGAACTGATATTTATACACTTTTTGAATTGAACACATATCACCAAAACAGATCATGAAATAAATGCGTCGTCAAATATTAGAATATTCTAGCCACTTTATAGCTATACAAAAAAAAAAATTCTTTAAAAATGAATATTCGATGAAGAATATTCTTGAGAATATTTCAAAAACCATATATCGAACTTGTTCGTAGAAGTAATTGTGTGTGATCTCTCTACCTCACTATTCACACATATCTGATATTGCCCCAAAACCTTGCATTAAGCTGAACAGGGCCAAAACATGCTAGTTGAACTTTCGTATGCAGCATGGGCCAAAAAATATATAAACACTTTTACTAGTAGAGGAGACGATAATTTTGTAGATTTTATTATCTTCTCTTTTTTGTTGTGGATTGTTTTTCTGGCAAAGGTCTTCGTAGCATACTTTTGAGTTGTTTATGGCTAGAAATAAGAAGATGGCCAGAACAAAGCTAATAGCAAGGGTGCTTAGCAGAATCGGGGTTACTGCTAAGCAACTTCAGAGTTACAAAAAAAAAAGGCTCGATCTGATCCTTACCGGATTGGAAGCCAAGATTCGTATGCCCAATTGTTCCACACACACAATTACATCATAAATAGGAACACTGGGTATTTATAAGGCAAAATGAGATTATTAGAAATCTTTGCATGACAGCCCGTGTCGTGATGAGCCCTCCGACTACACCTCGGATCCCCACGCCATCGGACGAAGATCTCAGCAATTTCATCGATTCCGAGGTACATGCTGCAGAGACAGTGCCCACGAACATCGAAGATCTTTTTTATTTCAACGGTGCCACTACTGTTGGATCTCAACCTGCCACTACTTCTGCTGGTGGTGTATCTCCTCCTGGTGCTACTTCTGCTAGTGGTGGATCTCCTGCTGCTGTTGCTGCTGTTGCTGTTGGATCTCCTTCTCACTCACAGTCACTCTGGACTGGAAAGAGGATGGATAGGATGTAGCCTCCACCAAGATGACAATGCAAAAAATGCCAGTTCAGATTTATGGAAGAGTTGCAAAGTACCAGAAAAGCACCAATATCTTGCTTCCTCGGGCACCATTTTTGAAAAAAAAAATGATGGACAATTTAGTAGTGGATTACAGGATCACGAGCGAGACTATTTCTGCACTACATGAGGCAACTGAGTATTAACTCACCACACTATTCAAAGATGCCTATCTCTATGCCCAACATGCCAAGCGAGTGACACTCATGCCACGTGTCTTAATGTTGGCTATGAGAATTAGAAAAATGTAGATTGGAAAAGGCCCTGTACCACCCTATTTCAAATGTAGTGATCATATATAATAGAAGCCCTAAGGTCCAATTTTTCGTATTCATCTGATGCATATTTCATAGTGCAGATTTTTCATAATTGTGTGATGCAAATTTTTGTTATATTTTTTACTTTTTCTGATTATGGAGGAGCGCGAGACTAGGCCCTTTGACCAGGTCAACACATATTTTCGCGCTCCTATGTTCAACGTTCATTTCAGCGAAGGCTGACGTCGCGGCCTTTTTATGCTCATCCCACTGTGCTAACGAATTTGACAACGACAACAGCTACCCACGATCTCCTACAGACATCACATCCACTTTGTACTTTCTTCATTTGCACACCTGTAACATTGTGTATATATATTGAATACCATTTGTGTATTCAGCATGACGATGAATGAAGTGTGTGTAAAATAGAGCATGTATCAGAAACCTATTAGAGATAGACGAAGTAGATGCCCTCACATATTGATTCTTTATTGTCAGTAATAGGTTCATTCCTTTTTCAGATTGAATTAACTTTGCAGAGCACGTGGTTTTGCCCGCTATTGTCTTGTGCTCTGTCGCATTATTGACATGTATATTTATACTTAATCTGATAACAGCTCCTTTGTTCTACGTTCAGATTTGTGTCAATATTGCTATGCTTTTCTTCATTATGTCTGACTATCTTGTTGCTCAATCTGGTAATCTGTTCTTAGCGAGTTATTATTAGTCTAGCTGTCGACGACTAATATTTAGTCTCGTCTTTCACGAATCATTCGCGACTGATTATCAATCGAGCTCAGTCTAACTCTTTCGCGAATCATTTGCGACTAATAATTTGTCTAGCTATTCGTGACAAATTATTCTTCTGATGTATTAACGTTTGGCTACGTAATCAGATTGACCGTGATTTCTATCACTAACGTTCTGTTCGTTTCTGATAGGCATAGTCATGCTTAGGGAAAGAGTAATATAGCTCATTCCGCTGCGCATGAACACATTCCGTTCAAGTTTGCTTCTTTTTCGTGTTTGTTTTCTTTTCGAGCTATTTTTGTTTCTCACACACGACACACCCTCTTTCTCCAACAGTTTGAGGTGCATGATCTTGGTAATTTGCATTACATTTTGGGAATAGAAGTCATTAGATCTTCTCAATCTACTTTCATTTGTCAAGAGAAGTATGCTAATGCTATTCTAGAAAGATTTCATATGGTAGATGCAAAAGCTAGTGATACACCTATGGAGTCTCATGTAAAGCTAACTATAAAAATTAATGAAAGATCCTTCGAGGACATCACTCTCTATAGGAAGCTAGTTGGTTCACTCATCTATCTAACCATCACTAGACCAGATCAAAGTTATTGTGCTGGAAGATTGAGTCAATTCATGCAAGATCCTAGTGAGGAGCATTGGAAGCTAGGAAAGCGAGTTTTGAGGTACATCATTGGAACTTGAGATTTTGGCATATTGTATGAGGGATTATCACCTAATCTTTTTGGATTTTCAGATTTGGACTATGCTGGAGATGTAATGGATAGGAAATCCATTAGCGCTCATTGTATTTTCATAGGTGATGGAGCTATATCATGGATGTCGAAGATACAACCCACTATTTCATTGTCATCTAGTGAGGCTGAGTACAAAGCTCTTACACATTGCACAAAGGAGATGATATGGGTCAACACTTGCTAGATTTTTCAGAGAGACCAATCATCTGTGACAATCAATCAGCCCAAAGATTGGCAACCAATTCTATCTTTCATTCTAGGAGCAAGCATATTGGGGTGCAATATCATTTTATGAGGGAGCAAGTCATTGCAAAGGAGGTGGAGATTCAACATGTGTCTTCAAAGGAATGTGTGGCTAATATCTTCACCAAAGCATTGGGAAAGGATTCGTTCATGAAGCATAGGACATCACTTGGAGTATTATCAAAGTCCATGCTAAAACTAGTTGAAGAGGGAGTGTGAAAGATTCAATTAGTTTGATCATATTTGCTATATTTCCATATTTGGCATATCAACTTTATTTTTAGACTTAGAGATTGACTTTTCAAAGTTCATTAGTCTAAATGTCATTTGAATAAACACTTTTTGAAAGTGTGGGAGAGTTAGAAGGTGAGTTTGAGTATATTCAAATTTGAATGTTGGGTACTTTGAATCTAGACCCAAAAATAGTAGGGTTAGCATTTTGGAGGGAAAGCCAAGTGGCCAAATAGGGTTTAGACCTGTTATAAAAGGATGTAACTCATGGAGAGAGTGATCTTCTCTCTTCTCTATCTCATTTCATGCTTATACATGGTTCTCTTGGGTTCTACTAGGTGTATCACTAGTTTTTGCATCTACCATATGAAATCTTTCTAGAATAGAATTAGCATACTTCTCTTGACAAATTAAAGTAGATTGAGAAAATCTAATGACTTCTATTCCCAAAATGTAATGCAAATTACCAAGATCATGCACCTCAACTTCTTAAGAGCACTCTTGATGTCCTCCACATCTTGATTGTCTCCACCACTCAAGATGATATCATCCACATAGATTAGCAAGATGGTAACATCATTTTCGGCAAACCTATAATAAAGTGAATGATCACACACACTCATAACAAAGCCTTGAGAGAGTAAAAAAGTGTTAAGCTTAGCATACCAACTCCTTGGTGCTTGCTTAAGGCCATACAAGCTCTTTTGTAGTAGACACACATGATTTGGCTTTGTAGATGAAATGTAGCTCTCGGGCTGCTCCATGTACACTTCCTCCTCAAGATCACCATTCAAGAATGCATTTGAAATGTCCATTTGCCATAGATCCCATCCATAAAGTGTAGCAAGTGAAATGATGACGAATGCTTACCATGTTTGCCACGGGTGCAAAGGTCTCATCATAGTCAATCCCTTGTTGTTGAGCATATGTTTTTGCCACTAACCTTGTCTTATACTTGTTGATAGATCCACCTTGGTTTGTCTTCACCTTGAAGATCCATTTGCATCCAATAGCTTTCTTGTTCTTAGGTAACTCCACCAATATCCATGTTCCATTCTTCATAAGGCCTTGATACTCAAGATCCATTGCTTGGATCCACTCCTCTTCTTTCCTTGCTTCATCTACACTTGTAAGTTCATCCAAAGAGGTTAGGAAAGCAACATAATTTCCAGAAACTACTTGCTTACCCTTTTGATTATATGTGAGCCTATCCTTTTCATCAACATCAAGAATGTTAGATCCATCCACATCACCGTCAATCATGCTTGAAGACACTTTTGGAATGTTCTCCTCATCAAAGATGACATCTCTACCAACAATCACTTTGTTAGTAGAAGGATTGTAAACCTTGTAGGCTTTATTCACCTCACTATATCCAACAAAAATACCTCTTCTTGAAGATGGATCCTCCTTGGTCCTATCATCAAGAGTAATGTTGACATAGCATGTGCATCCAAAGATTTTTAGAAAGTTGACACTCGGCCTCCTCTTGAATAGCATCTCAAAAAGTATCCTTCCATCTTGTAGGGTCGAAGATCTTGCGTAATATAGCCCTCCCACTTGTCAACAAGGGTTAGATCACTGGATAGGTGCCTAACTATGAATAGATGCTACTCTTAGTTAGTACCCTACTTTTTTCCTAGCTCTACCACCACTAATACTACTCCCACTAACTCTACTCCCCTAAACTACCTTCATCATGATTGTAGGTGAAAGGAAAGGGAAGATTAGAAGAGATTGAGAAGAGAAGAGAGAAAGAGAGAGATAGAGAGTGAGAGTAGAGGTTAGCTCAAATGCTCCTTATGCTTGCTAATGGAAAAACATTAACTATGGCAACCAATAAGCATGAAAATAGAAAGCAATGGAAAAACACAAGCAAGAACATTAGCAAGTAGTGACTAGCAAATGAGGATGCTTCTCTTCAAAAAATGGTAGATGGTGTCTTTTTATACATGGGGAAGGCCCTTGCCCCAAAATTCTATTAGCTAATATTTACATTGATCCTATCCATTCATCTTGGATCCAACTTGATCCAAGGGTCCACAAAAAGTACATTGGAAATCACAAGATCATGTGAGTCCAAAATTGGACCCCACTCTAAAAAAGTAAACTAAGTTTAAAATTGACTTTGGGCCTCAGAGTTTTATTTTAAATGCATCATCAGACAATGGTTGGTTGCCCTTGGCAACCTTTGATGGCGAAAGAGATGGGGTGGGGGTAACAAAAGTGGAAACAGGGGTGTGGACAGTTTGTCCAAACGAGAGAATGGGTGGACTCAAAGGGGAACTGGAGTGTAGTGTGGAGTACGGAAGACGAAGATGGAGCGGAAATGGTCTGGCGTGGCGGTGGAAAATTGATGACATGCATCTACGCCAGAGTGTCCGAAGACAACTGAGAGTGTAGGGTCGAAGATCTTGCTTATTATAGCCCTCCCGCCTGTCAACAACGGTTAGATCACTGGATAGGTGCCTAACTATGCATAGATGCTACTTTTAATTAGTTCTCTTCTTTTTTCCTAGCTCTACCACCACTAATACTACTCCCACTAACTCTACTCCCCTAAACTACCTTCATCATGATTGTAGGTGAAAGGAAAGGGAAGATTAGAAGAGATTGAGAAGAGAAGAGAGAAAGAGAGAGATAGAGAGTGAGAGTAGAGGTTAGCTCAAATGCTCCTTATGCTTGCTAATGGAGAAACATTAACTAAGACAACCAATAAGCATGAAAATAGAAAGCAATGGAAAACACAATCAAAATCATTAGCAAGTAGTGAATAGCAAATGAGGATGCTTCTCTCCAAAAAGTGGTAGAGTTTTCTCCTTTTCATTAAGCATGGAAATAGATTATACAAATGGTGCCTTTTTATAAATGGGGAAGGCCCTTGCCCCAAAATCCTATTGGCTGATATTTACATTGATCCTATCCATTCATCTTGGACCCAACTTGATCCAAGGGTCCACAAAAAGTACATTGGAAATCATAAGATTCACGTGAGTCCAAAATTGGACCCAACTTTAAAAAAGTGAACTCTAAGTTTAAAATTGACTTTAAGCCTCAAGTTTTATTTTAATTACAAAGGGCCCAAGTCTATTATTTTATTTACAACCCAACTTGCATGCTCATTGGGCCATGGGCTTATACGCGCAGGATGCCATGCCCTCGTAACATATTTTATTGGCCAATATTATTTATTTACAATTCGTTGGGAATACCCCCAATAGAGAGTCAGAAGGGTTGAACTGAAGAGGGAGAGCGGTGGGAACAAGAGTAATGGAGGATGCGATAATAATGGAAGGGGTAGTAGAAAGTGGAACAGAGGCAAAAGATGTGTCAACAGAGGAAATGAGAATGGAAACAGAAGTAGTCGATGTGGTGGAACGGAAAGAAGAGGAGCGGTGGCCCGTGACGTCTTCCATGAAATTAATGCGGTCCAGTTTCTTCAAGTCCTTGGGCGTGTGAAGGGACTTGTGGACTCCTGTCAGCCAGTCTTGGTTGACCCACGCTTGGAATCTACGCGTCTAGGGATCGCCAAGGAATGAAGCTCGGTAATAGACTCGAGCGACTGGCAACTGGTCTTCTACATTTCTTGAGGCTAGCGCCTTATTAGGGTCAAAGACTATGGGGGGGAGAAAATTGTCCCACTTGGTTTCAATCCCCATTAAATGCTCTAAGTCTCGGGCGTAAGTGGCTGCTGCGCGGACTGTTGGATCAGGGCAGTTGAAATATTTATTAACAAATAGGGTGAGATCCCTTCGGGCGTCTACATCCATATCCCAACCGTGATATGATGGAATTCTTGGCCAATTGAAGTTTTGAATAGTGATCTTGTCCAGAGGGGTGCCACATTTCGCCCATTTGGATCGTTGTGTGCATGGCAGGAAGTGCGCGTTCACCCGTAGTTGTTGCGGCCTTGTCACATAGGCCCTAATGGCCGCAGGGTCTCTTTCAAAGAGCTGCTGACGCCACTCTGTGGTTGGAGGGCGGGTAGTTCTTGCAGCTCGTGGGAATATTTAGCTAGAAATTCATTTATTTTTTCCTCCACAGACTTTGGTCGTCGAAAGGCCCGGCTGGCAGATATGGTGCGTGAGCCTCTTGATGAGGAGGCTTGTCCTTCCTCGTGGCTTTGGCTTGGACCTGCATCTTGGCCTTGGTCCCACATTTCAGCACCCGCATCAGCTGGTCCTTGATCTTGGCCTGCGAACCCTTGATCGTGACTTATCCCCTCTGCTGCTTGCTGGCCTTGGTCTTGGCTAGTGCTTGCTTGTGCAACATAAAAAACAGGTGGCGGTGGAATTACCACTGAGGTTGGTTGGGTCTCCTTCTCCATCTACTGATGACAAGCCTTGAGGGCTTGTTTGGCCTGGGCAAGCTCGTGAGTTGCGCTTGCCCATGTCGAACTCCGTCTGGTAGTTGTTCAATGTTTGGCTATATACCTGCACCTGAGGCCTGAAGAGATTCATCTCTGCTTGAGAGAGCGGCCTTGAGTCTGGTGCGGGTTGAGCTAGCCAGACAAGTTTTTCACTTTGTAATGCTTTCACTTCCGCCTCTAGGCACGTATTCTCTGCTTCATAAATTTGTAGTTGCACCTGGAGGGGAGCAAGCCATTGGGACGCTTCAGACTGAAGCTTTCGCACCTTCCTGGAGGCATCTGTCAGCATTTGGAGAGGCTTTGAATGTATTGGTTTAGGCCATCCTCCTTCTGCTGTAGCTTGGCGATCTCCTAGTGCCCGTCTTGTTCATGCTGTTGAGCTATAAGAAGCTCTTGCTGCAGCTTCACGCTCGCAACTAGGTGTTGCTTGTCGCCAAGTGGAGTACCCGGCTGTCCAAAGTGGCCCTGACTGCTACCGCCTCCTGGATATATGTCTCCAAGGTTTGGTACGCCGTCGTTAAATCTGTTGGAACAGCCGGTACACTGGTACTTACAGGCTTGTGTGGTAGTGGCCTCGACGACCTGTACAATGTCGTCGTCGTTGTCTTCTATCAGGTTCTCAGGGGACCTTCTGTTGTCATCTGGGGCGGTGGGATTTGTTCGATCTGGTGATGGTATGAAACTTTTCTGAACAAATGCATCATTTGACAACGATTGGTTGCCCTAGGCAACCTTTGATGGCAAAACAGGTGGTGTGGGAAGAACAGAAGTGGAAGCGGGGGTGGGGACAGTTTGTCCAAACGAGAGAATGGGTGGAACAGAGCTGAACTGAAGTGTGGTGTGGAGCACGGAAGGCGAAGACGGAGCGTGGGGGTGAAAAGTTGATGACTTGCATCCATGCCAAAGTGTCCGGAGACAACTGAGAGTCAGAGGGGTTAAACTGGAGAGGAGCAATGGTGGATGCGATAGTGATGGAAGGGGTAGTAGATAATGGAACAGAAATAGAAGTGGTATCAACAGAGGAGACAAGAGTGGAAATAGAAGCAGTCGTGGATGGAACAGAAAGAAGAGGAGTGACAATAGAGACAGGAGGAGGAGGTTGTACAAAAGAAGAAGTGACGGTAGTTGATGGAGTGATTACTGCTGTGGTGGTGGTACATTTTCTGGTGGTAGGTGGAGATGAGGAGGAAGGGGCAGTGCCACACATTCTTTTGCTGGCCGTCATGTCAGTAACTGCAGGTTGGGAGGATGTGGATGCGGCAGATGGCGGATAGACGTTAGTGTGCGGCACAATGGAAGATAGAATGCTGGACCGGCGAAAACTGTGCACTTTTTCCTCGAGAAGTGCGCAAGCAAAATTACACAGCAGGGGGCCTGCTGCGATACGGCCACAAATGTTGGGTTTGATGGAGATGGTTAGTTCGTGGATGAGGAAGTCATGCCAGTCGTATGGCACAACTGTGGGGCCAGAGAATCCCAGGAAGGACTCCACTATCTGACTCAACAGCGTGGATTGGAGAGAATAAATATAGAATCTCAAGTATGCCATGGACAAAGAAGAGTGTCTATTTTCTTTTTGGTCTGTCAGCTGATGGTTGCGTAGATTTCTCAGTTTCATCTACACATTGTTCTCTCTGCCGAGAATGCTCCGATAGCTAAAAGAGGAGTAGTGAAAGAATCCACAGTTTCTCCACTTGATATGATCGCTCATATAATCAACCAAAGAAAGAACTACGATTTGTGGATTGACGGAAGTTTGTATTTATTGGATCCGATCTCGATGCAAGCTCTACAATTCCAATCATCACACAATTAATAGAGTTTTTGTGTGATAGAGAAAACAGTTTACTGGGTTATTGTGAAAGATTGAGGACTTATGGTATTGCAAACTCGGTTCAAAAAATATAGAGTTTAGAATGTATGTTAAATGGTTTGCTTGTTGACTATAGAGAAAAAGAGACCGCATTATTACAAACAAAAGAAGCTAATGCATGTTTACATAATATTATGTTAAATTTGAATGCAAGTAACAATAATCTCCGACAAGTTGTTCAGACATTACATATATTAAAAGAAGAGACTCGCATACTAGATAAGAAATTAAAAAGAAACAAGCGAAAAAAAATTCTAAAGGACATTGATGAGCTTTCGCTAAATGGAGGCCAACGGAGAAAAAGGATTCAAGCATTCCAGTAAGGATTTGATTTGAATCATTTTATTTTTGTTTTGTGAAGTAGCATGACATTTATTATGTGGCCTATTTGGGTTTGTTGATTTTCATAATCATTTGCAGATCAGTATTGGTTGCAAATGAGCATCTCAATGACATGATAATTTTGCGCCAGGAGAGCAATGGTATTGTAGGGACATCTGTTGGGCGCGTGGTAGCGATATAGTGTGCTTTGCTTTTGGAGCAGGTCAGTTTGCTGGACTCAATATGCGAAACTGAATTCCGAAAACGATGCTCTTATATATACTCTAATTCAGAGGATCTGAATCGTATACGTGTTTCGAAAACGTGCGGTCAAACAACCGCACATGTGGAAAACGACGACTAAATCATTGCATGACATGTGTATATTCCAGATCATGACATGTGTCCTCGCACATTTAAGCCAGCTATACGATTGTATGGACCAGTTAACCTGTTACGCGTGTGTGGTTCAAATCATGACACATGTCCTCGTACGTGCAAGCCAGCCATACGATTGTACGGACCAGTTATGCCCTGACACGTGGGTGGTCCATATGACAACATGTGTCACCACATGTGCGGAAAAAGGACGTGCCACATCACACATGTGACAATTATTATGACGTTCAGTAGGTATAAAACAACGTTTTCGACTCATTTTTTAGTTTCTGATTTCTTGGTTCCCTAACGCTCCTCGCTTGATTTTTTTTGTTGTCGCTATCCGCATATGGCTACCAGGTGCCCATTGACTCAGATTCCCATAACACTTCCCTCTCCATGCGTCGTAGCGATACACCATCTCCTATATCGCCATCATTCGTCTCCTGTCTCCGATACCCATTGTTCTGTCTGTTGGGCGTGTCATAGCGATACATAGCTTGAAATGGCCCATACCAAGTAGACAACACGTCTTTCTACATTTGCCCCGCCTCCTCGTCCTCCTGTAGGAAGGGCAGTAGGCACTGATAGGAGAGTAGGTCGTCCGAGAAGACCATGGCTAAGGATATCAGGAGAATACAAAGGACAACTAATCTCCTGATTCCCCGTGCTCCTTTCTACAGGTCTGTGAGATTAGTGACAAGGTCATTGTCACATGATGTTCGCTGGAACATAACAGCCCTGGAAGCCCTCCATACTGCCTATGAGGACTTTCAGGTTAAATTCCATGAGGACTCTACTCTTTGCACTGTGCACGCCAAGAGAGTTACCCTCATGCCTCAGGACATGCATCTTGTCATGAGGCTGAGGAGTACATACGATCGAGTTTTTAAGAGTGGCTTCACCTCTAGACCACCACCTACAGAGAGAGGGCATGTTCCTCAACGAAGAAGGAGAAAGCAAACCATGCCCACCAAGCCTGCCAGGCAAAGGGTAGTACTCAGCCCCAGCGAGTCACCATACCCCCCTCGTATCTCTCGTCTTGTGGTTGGACCATCACTCCAGTCTGCTTAGCATTCTTCTCCTCCCACCACCCCTAACTATTCATGTAGTTTCTCTTCCATTCCTTCCATTTCATTCCACAATGACGAGGATATGACCTCTACTGTAGATAAAATAATATCGGATCTAGATTTGAGTTTAATAGGTGATTTTTATAAAGATATTTGTGTAAGATTTCCTGTTGATTCGAAAGATTCATTTTTGGATTCTGAGAGATATATAGTTTTTGATGAGTATGTTGCCAAAGAGATAGATAAGTTAGGAGGTCAGTTTTCTTTTTGTCTGAGTTCAATTAATTATGTAAATCACATAAATAAAGACTTTTGTGATGCCCTGAAAGAGAAGACAACAGATATATCAAATCCAGTTGTGGAGGCTGGTTTGATGTATTTTGTAAATAGATGTAAATGCGATGATAGTAAGGACATTGGGGTTGTGCTGTCCTTTTTTGCACACAACCTTCATATTCCAACTCATGCGACGAAGTAACTTCTTCATACAACTTCGGACACCAAAGTCTTCATTATTCCATACTGTCAAAAGTAAGTGATTACATAGAATATATTCAAGTAGCATTTTGTTTTAGATATTGTAATTCCTTCAGTTTAACTAATGTAGGGCCTTCGATCCGACGTAGTAATAGCCCTCCCGCCTGTCAACAAGGGTTAGTTCACTGGATAGGCACCTAACTATGCATAGATGCTACTTTTAGTTAGTTCCCTACTTTTCATCTAACTCTACCACCATGAATACTACTCCCACTAACTCTACTTCCCTAAACTAACTTCATCATGATTGTTGGTGAAAGGGAAGGGAAGAATAGAAGAGAAAGAAGGAGAAGAGAGAAAGTGAGAGATGGAGTTGAGGGGGAGGTTAGCTCAAAAGCTCAAGATGCATGCTAATGGAGAAACCATAACTATTAAAACAACAACATAGAAATGGAAACAATTAGAAACACACAATAAAAAGCATTAGCATGAGTGCTTAGCAAATGAGGATGCTTGGCTCTCCAAATTGGTAGAGTTTTTCTCCTTCTCATTAAGCATGGGAATAGAGTACAAATGGTGCCTTTTTATAAAATGGAGAAGGCCCTTGTCCCAAAATCCTATTGGCTAATATTTACATTGATCCTATCCATTCATCTTGGACCCAACTTGATCCAAGGGTCCACAAAAAGTACTTTGGAAATCACAAGATTCATGTGAGTCTAAAATTGGACCCAACTCTAAAAAAGTAAACTCTAAGTTTAAAATTGACTTTAAGCCTCAAGTTTTATTTTAATTACAAAGGCCCAAGTCTATTTTATTTTATTTACAACTTAAGCTTGCGTGCCATTGGGCCATGAGCTTATACGCGCAGGATGCCATGCCCTCGCAACACATTTTATTGGTCGAACAAGATCCTGGGACAGATAGATGGCACTCTAAGAGTCCATCATCATCGTGCTTGGCCCCTTCTGTGGTATCCCGATTGCCTCCAACATCTTCCGCAATCACACTACCTCATTCGCCACTTTTGAGGCTGCGACATACTCAGCTTCGCAAGAGGATTGATCTACCAGAGTTTGCTTTTTGCATATCTAGCTGATTGTAGCTCCACACATTATTGAACATCCTCCAGTAATGGACTTGTTGTCATCCTTGCAGCTCACCCAGCTCGCATCACTAGTGATGCAGCTCAATGCCTTACTCCTCGTTTCTAGCTCTGTAGGTTAATTCAATATTCTGGGTACCCTTCAGATACTATAGGATTCGTTTGGCCATTTGCCAATGTGCTAGACCAGGATTGGAACAGAATTGGCTCAATGCGTAAATAGAGAAGGCCAGATCCGGTCTGGTACAAATTGTCAAGTACATCAGACTCCCGATTAAGTTTTGGTAGGGTATACCTGCCATCTTTTGTTCTTTCTCTTCTGTTTTTGGGCAATCTTGTTTTGTGAGCTTGGCACCAGCTATCATTGGTGTGGTTTTTTCTTTGCAGTCCATCGTGTGGTACTTCTTCAGCACTTTTCTGGCATATTCTGACTGACTCAAGTGCATTTCGCCATTTGTTTGATCTCTTCTGATCTCCAGCCCTAGGCATTTTGTTGCTTCTCCAAGATCTGTGATTTCGTAGCTTTCAGAAATCTGACTCTTCGTGTCTTTGATTAGGATCAAGGAATTTCCTATCATCAACGAATCATCCACGAAAATGGTCAGTATCAAAAAATCCTTTCCTACTCTTTTGATGTAGACACTATAGTCTGGTTGAGTAGGGTTGAAGTCTAGAGACTTCAGAAGACCATCAAGCTTTTTGTACCAGGCCTATGATGCCTGTTTTAGACCGTTGATGCATCTTTGCAATCAACAGACATATTGTCTATTGTCAGGGTCTTCATAGCCTTCAAGTTGCTTCATAAAGATTTCTTCCTCTAGACCTCCGTGGAGAAAGGCTGTTTTCACGTCAACATGTGGAATTTCTAGATTGTACTGTGTGGCATATGCAAGGAGTAGCCTTATGTTTGGCATCTTCACCATGGGCGAATATGTGTTGAAATAGTCGACACCATATCTCTGTGTGTAGCCCTTTGCGACGAGCCCTGGACGAGCTCAAGAACTTCTTTGGCTCTTCTTTCCTTGTGTGTGAATGGATTTTGATGTTGCTTGCCTTTCTGACAAGCTTCGCAAAACTCAGCCTCTGGCCTTGAAATCTTGAGACCTATGACAATGTCCTTTCTGCTCATGTCATACAGGCTCCGCATGTTCAGATGATACATTCTTCTATGCCATAGCTGATATTCATTTTCTAAAGCATTTAATATGCTTTCAGAGTTGCTGATTATTTTGGCCTGGTAGAGATTTCCTTCTCTGCATCCGACCGTCAACAACTTGTTTGTCGTCTTCTCGATCATACGACAAGTGTTGCCGTCGAACAAAACTCAAATGCTTAGATCTGCCATCTTGGATACAGATAGTAGATCCTTTTTGAGTGAGGGCACATAGAGTGCTCCTGGCAGCTCTGCTTAGCCTGACAGTTTAGAGAGCCGATGCCTTTGACATTATGTCTGCTTCCATCTCCTAAAATCACTACTCTGTCGTTTTCGAGTTCGCGAAAGTTGATCAAGATCTTCTTGTTGTAGGTTATGTGAGATGTTGCTCCTGAATCGATGACTACATCGTAGTCGTGTTCAGAGTAGCTTGTCGAAGCTTCGTTGAGTATCGTGAAAGCTTCGTCACCTCTTTCAACATCCTTTGATGACTCTGCAATGTTTGTCTTTTCAGCTTTGTTTTTTCTTTTTGGTTTGAATCTGTAGTGGTATGCAGAATGCCCTTTCTTCTTGAAGTGCATGCAAGGTATTGCTGGATTGAACCAGCATTTGTTGGCCGTATGGCCTGGTTTGTGGCAGTGATCACAGGAAGAAGATTGGTGATTCGAGGACTTCGTCTTCTCGAATCTTGGCTTGTTTTTGTTCTTCTTCCTTCCTTTCGTGAAGAGAGCCTTCTCTTGATCATTGCTTCCCTCTCCTTCGTCTCTCATCAGTCTCTCATCAGCGACAAGACTGACTGCTTTGTCGAATGTCATATCTAGTAGACTCAGTATGAGCATTCTTAACGGCTGATAGGACGTCGGTAGAGATTTCCTGAAGTACATCAACTGCTGTGGTGCTGGGACCTGGTGCTCCTGTCCTAATGCAGTGAGTTGAGCGAAGATCGTTCTGATCTTCTCAACATGCTGATCTAACTGGTTGCCATCCCACTGTATGGATTGTAGCTGATTGTGAAGGTGCATGACTGAAGCTGTAGTCCTCACTTCATACTTCTGCTTTAATCTTTCCCACGTTGCATGGTTGCTTTCGCAGTCTTCAATCTACATGAGTAGATCTTCATTTATGGACAAAATGATGATTGCCATTGCGAGCTCACTCTTTCTGATCCATTCAGCTCTCCTCAGGTCTCCTTCTGGAGGCTGCACCTCTGAAAGCTCGGTCACCAACCCAATGCCTTCGCCCTTCAGGAGTGTTTTGATTTTGAATTGCACCATCAAGATTGATTGCTACTCTGGTCTGGATTGTCGTAGCCATATTGTGTTGTCTGAAAGAATCACTGTTGAGATATCAGTAGTAATAACCTGTAGGCTCTGATACCATGTCGTGAAAGTCTTTTTTCTTTCTGTTTTGCAGAAGCTTTTTTTTTTTTTTGTGTTTCATGTTCGTCCCCTCTTCTGATTCGCGAACAATTTTTGTCTTCAATTTTTCTTTTCGTGCGGAAGCTCTTAGGAGGTCTCAGACACTCGCCTACGCATCACAGAACATATTTTATTCTAGCAATCAAGAGACACAACTCAAAACTAAGAGATACACGAACTAGAGCGATTATATTGTCAGTTTTGGTTTTAGAGCGAGATCGTCAGTGTCTCGCTCATTGGTGGAATGACTCTCTGCTCTTTCGTTGTGTTCTACTCATTGGCAGACTTTCATGCACAGCTATGGTATTTTTGCACATGCTCCAGAAAATATGAACAAGCTACCCAATTCCAATGTACACTTGATCGATGCAAATCATAACAAAATTTTAAAAAAAACATACCACTGCAATCATAGATGTGGTGTACATAGATTGTCCCCCTTCCAAATTACACCATTGTCCACATGTTGTGGGTATTGATGCTAGTTCTTTGCCAGCAACGCAATGAGATAACCATCTGCATTTCGAACGAGAGCCTGAATATGTTTTTTGTATTATGATATCACAAAAGAATCAAAAAATATTTTACAAAAAGAGGGAGTTAAAAAATGTTTAATGTCAACAAGTTTACCTTAATACAAGCCTCCTCGCTGCACACATAATATCCGGTAGCTTTTCAGGCGGGAAGGAGTGCATTATCTTGCCCTTGAAAATATTCGAGAAGTACTTTCGTCCATGTTTTTAAGTACACAAGAAACGATTGGGGTAGGCTAATGAACTCTATCTGCTCCACAACCTCAATCAACTGTGGGCATGTGAAGTCCTCTAGATGTATCCAGAATGTTTCAATGTCTATCCATACACGAGATGCATTCTTATCTCTCGGCATCATTACAACATTTCGTGCGTGCTCTGAAGGATTGATCATGATTTTCACTATATTTGCCTTCCTAGCAGCACTAACCTACACTCCAATATTAAAGTTATAGGTTATAAAGTATAATTAGAACTATAAAATGTTACAAATCTATTAATGTAAAAAATAAATGCTAGTGTGAATCTATTTACCTTGGCAGTGGATACCAAGACAAACTTCTCCTCTGAAGCCACGTGAAGCTTTGGCTTATCCCATGGAATGGTGATGACCAACCTGAAAAACTCATTGCCATTCGCAGGATTCGCTACTTGAGACAACTTGTAGCACTTGACCTTGAAATGACGTTCGGTTTCCTTCATGGCATGTTGTCTTGCTTCCTCTCCTGTTGTGGATGACTCAGCTTGATACTCTTTTGTTCTCTCCTCAAACTCCTGCATCTGAAATCACATTCATCCTTCAAATTAATGCCTTTGGAATTACAAACAGATAGTCATTGATAACTTTCAAGTGCCACGAAATAATGATTTACCTTGAAGACAATCTGGCTCAATAGTGCCAAAGAACAATTGTACCACGTTTTTGGAGCTCCATCTCTCTTCGTCTCCTTTTCTAACTCTATCAATGTGTACCAAAGTTATGATATATTCTACAATGATTTTATAGTGCACACTAATAAGTTCAATCTGTACTCCAAAGACTAGTTCCAGTTGCCTCAATAGATCCATACTTGCACTTTGGATATAAACTATTAAATACCAATCACATTCCCATATAATATATGTATAACAAAAACACACAGTTACCTATTTATTCCAGTCAAGGCTAGCAGCAACTCTCCCTCATCTCGCTTCTCGAAGTTGATAAATGCGGTAGCCACACGAATGTGCCAATACTTCATGCTTTGGAAAGCTACAAAGATGAAGAAAGACTTGAATGAACGTAAGTAAAAAACAAACAAACTCTCCCTATTCGAGTAAACATACCCATGGACACATACAAAAGATATGAAGAGAAAATCTTGCCTTCTTTTATCTTTGACATGAAGGCCCTCAACCTATTGTTCCCATCCCAAACAAAAAACATCTTATTGCTCAAATGCAACCACTTTGGGTTACTTCCAAGGTTGGCTTCAAACTCATCGTTTACTGCATGCCACATGGGATCCCAATCTGAAATAATCTCAGGAGAAACTTCAATCTGATTGCCATCCATGCTTGTGCATGATAAAATGAAGGAACCCTTGGACTCCAAATATCAAATCCTTCCAACGGCTCTTTCAAACGGTTCCAACGGCTATTTGTATCTACCCTTCTATCTCTCACAAACCCTAGCCTACCTTTTCACTACTCTGTTCTCTCTCTCAACTCCCTCTCAAACCCTGGCTTGTTTTTTCTCTAATCTACTTTACTCATCTCTCCTCTCTCTTTTTCCTATACTCTCCTCTCCTCTCTCTCTCTCTCTCTCTCTCTCTCTCTCTCTCTCTCTCTCTCTCTCTCTCTCTCTCTCTCTCTCTCTCTCTCTCTCTCTCTCTCTCTCTCTCTCTCTCTCTCTCTCTCTCTCTCTCTCTCGGGGGGGCGCGTTTGGAACCGGGGATGCCCCTACCTACATCAATGTCTCTCGGGGGGGAGGGGGCGTTACGTCTCTCGGGGGGGGAGGGGGCGCATGTTTGGAACCGGGGGCACCTCGTCGCGGGTGAGGAGCTGCCCCTGCCTTCATCAATGTCTCTCGGGGGGGGCACGTTTGGAGCCAAGGGCACTCCTCGCGGGCGAGGAGCTGCCCCTACCTACAGCAACGTCTCTGGGGGGCGCGCGTTTGGAACCGGGGGCACCTCCTCGCTTGCTTACAGCTATGTCTCTGGGGGGGGGTCGTGTTTGGAACCGGGGGCACCTCCTCGAGGGCGAGGAGCTGCCCCTGCCTTCATCAACGTCTCTCGGGGGGGGGGGGGGGGGGGGGGGGCATTTGGAACCGGGGGCACCTCCTCGCGGGCGAGGAGCTGCCCCTACCTACAGCAACGTCTCTGGGGGGGGCACGTTTGGAACCGGGGGCACCTCCTCACGGGCGAGGAGCTGCCCCTGCCTACAGCAACGTCTCGGGGGGGGGGGGGGTTGCGCGTTTGGAACGGGGGATGCCCCTACCTACATCAACGTCTCTTGGGGGACGGGGGCGCGTTTGGAACCGCGGTCAGAGCAACCAGTTGCGGAGTGTGTTTTGTGAGGATCTACAAAGCTGCTACGGATCAGCACTTCAAAATTTAATCTTTTCTGTCGGTCTCCCTATAATATAAACTCAAGAAACCTCGTTATACTTTTTTTTCTAGGAGCTCGGCTTGAGGCTAGGGAACTATATCTCGTGGATGATCAGCTTTGGACAGTTGTGGTTGATGATGAGTTGCCATTCCAACAAGATTTTATCTATAGCCTAATAGTCACCCAAAAGTGAATTAACGGTCGTTATTTCCAAGAAACTGCGCTCAAACCGGAACATACTTTTCCCGAGGAGAAGTATTATCGGCAATATGAATCGAGTTGGAGGGGGCGGAAGGGGGGAAGGGGGGGGGGGGGGGGGCAACCTATTCCTGGGCTTGTCCTTTATTTAGAAGGATATGGAGATATAGAGATTGAAAAGGTAAATGATCTCGATATAGATAAATGATTACGAATAAAATACAATAATAAAAATAAAAACAAAAGGAAAAAACACAAGAACATCATATAATCAAAAAAATCATTAAAAATGAAAACAAGTAAAAGTGATAAATAGATAAAGAGAGGCAATATAAAAAAATTCATAAAAAATGAAGGATGGATGAGTGTGTGTGTGTGTGTATAAGAGAGTATGCCCCATATAATAAAATAAATTATTGTAAAATTAAAGTGGCTAAAAAATTTAAATATTAACTTGTGTAGAAAATGAAGCATGTATTAGAATAAGAAGATATTTTATTAAATATATCATAATATATTCGTTGGAGAGGGGCCGAATAAAACTCAAAGTGAGATTTGTTGTTTTAAAACACGTTGCTTTGGACCTTTCTATTGAGCACATCCATATCTTTAACGAGAGACAAATATGAGATACGCATGGATTGAAATGCAGTTTTTATCTCATCATTACTAGTTGTATAATGATGCAAGGAAGATTTCAACCTTTGGATCTCCTTCTTGAGCATCTCATTTTCATCCAAACAACTTTTCATCTTTGTAGATTTTTCTTCGCACTCCTTTGATATTTTCCTTGATTCCTCTTCCAAATAATGTATTCTTTGCACTGAATGTGCATTTCGATAGAGCATCAAATTCTCACAATAACCCAAAAGGCCATTTTTACCATGACACATAAAGATTATTAACTGACTCATCGAATGAAAATCTGGATGTTGCAATGAACATGGATCAATAGGATACAATGTTCCTGATGACCATAGATCTACATGCTTTAGCTTTTCCTCCTTGTATCGGACATATCAGAAGTTGACAATTTGGGTTGCTTTGAATTTCTTGTCCTGAGCGGAGCATATTCTGGTGACAGATCCACATGAAGATGATAAAGCTTTGTCATCAGTATAGTAGTATAGTAACAAACAACACAATGACAATAACAAAGCTGGAATGGCGCTAACGACTCTGTTGGAGATAGAGATGGCACTAAGCACTTGTTTTTGACCCTGGAGATAGAGATGGCGTAGGCAATATTCCAATCATCACGTCCATTCTGCTCAAGATTAAAATACCAATCTTTAGTAGTATCAGTTAAGCACAGATTGAAGTATCTTAATAGCACTTGCGAGCTGTTGTCTCCATAGGCTCTAGACGCTTAACTGTAGATCTGTAGAAATCGTCGCAGATCTCCCTTGCCATCAAACCTCGGAAGGTCGATTTTGGAAAATTTTAGACTGCATGAGGTACAAATGGCCTAGGATTGTCCATCAGCGGTGGATCTACATCAACTGGTTCGAGTAATATTTCGATGGGAACGTTGACAAATTCTTCGAACTCCGGGAGATCCAGGTTAGATAACCTCCTTCCGGATCTCAGATGCATACAATGGAACGAGAAATAGGGCTGTTTTTAATATTTTCATCTTTCTAATATTTTTTATCTTTTGATGTATAGGTGATCAGATGTTGGATCTAATAATCGATCTAACCGATGCAATGATGGATCACAGATTAAGATCAGAAAAACAAAAGTCGAATGGATGGATGTGAAGAAGTGCAATTGTGAATCCAAAAGGCAATCGGGAAAACGGAAAATACAGAAAAATATAGACGGGCTCTGCTTGTAAAAGGATCAAGACAAATTTTAGATGAATCGATACGTCTTTTGGGAATGATCTTGTCTTTGTCATCGTGTTCTTGATTATAGATGGATGATTGTGTTATGCTTACGTTCTGATTGCTCTAATTGCTGATAATTGTTAATTAGATCCTAGCATGCATCACTGTGATTAATCTATCAATTTTCAATATATTCTACACCAAACCAAGCACGACTATGGATTACCGCGTTAAGTAAATTCTAAGTAATAGATGGAATGAACAAAACATCCTCCAAATGAGCATTCCTATTTGTTTAGAGAGAAATAGAAATTGTGTTAATCCCTTTGATTGCACACTCACCATTGGCCATGTAGATCACCCTCTTGTCATCTCCATATGCCAACAAAGAAGTGAAGTACTCTTTGTGAAAAGTCATGTGTAAACTTGCTCCATTATCAATCCACTATGGATCTAGATCTCCATCATTAGCAAGCATACATGAAGACATCACAAAAGCAACATCATTTGCATTTTGAACATCCAAACCATCCTCATCAAGAGTAAGATTACCTTGCTTGTCTCTTGATCTCTCTTCTTCTTGTAGCACTCACTTGCAAAGTGTCCTTTGATGCCACAATAGAAGCACTTTGAGCTTTGATCTATCTTTCTTTTTTCCATTTGAAGAAGCCTCCCCTTGATCTTGACCTTTAGACCACTTGCTTTTGCTTTTGCCCTTGATGAACATAGCCTCCTCTCCAGCTTGAGATGTTGATGAAGATCCACCTCTTGTTTGAAGCCTATATTCTTCATTGATCAAGATCTCTTGAAGATCAATCAAACTTGGCAAAGTCCTTTGAATAGCAAGACTTTGAACAATGTTAGCATGAGCATCCAACAATCCATTAAGAATAATTTGAACAAGCCCTTCTTCCTTAATGCTCTCATCAATGCAAGCTAACTTCAAAATTCAATGCTTTCACCCTCAAAATAAAAGTATTTGGACTTTCGTCATTCTTTTGCAGACAAGAAAAAATTTGCATTCTTAGAGTCAACACTCTAGAAGTAGACTTGGAATCATAAAGCTTCTTCAATGAATCCCAAGCATCCTTTGATGAAGTACTCTTACCAACTTCCTTGAGAAGCTCATTGGTAACATTCATCTTTATCATGTGTAGAGCCTTTTTGGCCCTCTTGTCATACCTCATTTGATCTTGTTGTGTTGCTGGCATCTCTTCCAAACCTACAACAATATCCAAAACATAATTCATCTCAAGAAGTGATTCCATCCTCACTTCCCACAATGAATAGTTACTTGAGGTAAGCCCATCATTGGCTTCCAACATGACTCCACTTGATGTAGTCATGTAGCAATGACCGAATCCTCTCTTTCAACCTGTTTCAATGCACAAAGCACTCTTTTAAACAACAACAAATGTTTTCAAAAGGAAATCACAAAGATATGAAAGTACTCAATTCTCTTCTAGCACTTATACCAAGCAAATCAACACATAGAATAGTGAAATCTTGATCAACCTATGATCTATTCTCAATCTAATGACTTTTGTCACTTTCTAAGATTGAGACACACTCAAATGAAGTTTAGTAACCTCACAATCTAGAGATCCAATCAAAGTTAGGGTTTTGACAAAATCACAAAAAAAAATTGATTATTTTAAAATATACATGCAAATGCCAAAAACTTGATATGCAATCTATTAGCCACCACTTAGGCTTTTCCAATGATCCAAAAATCTGCCCATGCTTGCTTCATAATCTAAAACACAAGATCTGATACCATGTGAAAGATTTGAGATCCATTTAGATCCAAACCTAGTAAATGATCTTGGGTTAGAAAGACAACGATTCACCAATCTTGCCAATGTAGAAAAATCAGCATCTACACTAAGAATGAGATGCAAACTCTAATAGATATTGATTAGACATGAAAAAAAACATAAAATAATATTCCTATCTGTACAATTATAGTAAGCTACTATATTTCACATGGGTGGATTTAAAAATAGCAATTAATGATCATTATACACATAGAATTGCAAGATATCACAAGTATAGTGCACCAATGGATAGTAGAACCCAAGAGAACCATGTATAAGCAAGAATGAGATAAGAGAGAGAGAGAGTGATCCCTCTTCCCATGAGTTACAAAATTTTATAATAGGTCCAAACCTAAATTCAAACTTTGGTTTCCCTCCAAAATAGAAAACCCTACTATTATTGTGACTAGATTCAATGTCTCTACTACTCAAATTTGAATCTACTAAAACTCGTGTAATATGATTTCCACACCTTTAAAAGTGTTTATTCAAATGATTTTAGAATAATATAACTTTGAGAAGTCAAACTCTAAGTTTAATATGAAATTGGCCTCAAATGCCATATAAATAAATGTAGCAAGCTAATTGAAATCTCTCACACATGGCACCAAAACGTCGTCTTTTAGGCACTACTGCCCCTCCTGGCCAAAGAGTTTGAGTCACTTGAAGCACCACCACACTACATCCTCACACACCACTGTCCACCAACCGAGAGGAGGGAGAAACAATTTTTCAATCTACCAACAGACGTGATGTTCATGTTGCACGAGCACCATCTCAGTACACCATCTTGACATTACTAATAAAGCGAGAGATTTTCACTCTTTGCACCGACGACTGCCTTGCAATCCTGACTGTCACGGGCCTCCATAATATGCAAGTACCAATCTTCCAGGACCTTGCTCTGGTTAAGCAAGCCTTTTCCACTTTCACCACCAATAATTTTACCTTAATCTACAAAGGGAAAGATCATGCAATCCCCCTCGACCCACAACTAATTTCAATAGCTTTGACCCTTTCGCACTCCGACCACCTACCGGCCACCCGCACATTCACCAAATTTGACATATCCTTGTTTCTTTGTCCAGATCAAGATGACATTAAAACAAAAACCAACGACAATTACCTGGTCTCGCGACTCAAGAATCCAAATCTCCGTGACGTGATAAACTTTTTATTCGCCGCAATCATTGTGATTTTCCACCGTCCGCTCCGCATGTCCAAGCAAGTCATCATCATGACGACAATTATGGAAGGACTGGACACTGTCTATGATTGAGCCTCATTTTTCGTCAAGGAATTACAGGCTGCTTTCAAGCGACCCTCACGAATCACCTACGGTGGTCTCACCATTGTCATCACCTACACACACTTAGAGCATCTAGGTGTCAGAACGCCCACACCCTCATCTCCATCTGCTAGCCTATCCTCACATGATCCACTCGTGTAATTGTTGGTAAGCCAACAGCCGCCCCTTCACCTCATCACCTACACCATCCACTCGCACATGCACCAACCCAACTCACATGAGCCCCATCCACTCCTCCCCCATGATTCAGATCACGTCCCCTATGCATAGCCCCATCCCCCCCCATTATATCTTCTCCCGTTTCCACCACTATCACAGTTTCCATAGTTTCCACCATCACCACTCTCGCCATCGCCACCTCATCCCCTCTCTATGTCACTCTTCCACTTGTTTCATCTCCCGTTTGCTCCACTATCATTTCCACCATCGTCGCTCCCACCACCCCTATTGTCACCCCTGCTATCGCCACCATTTCCACGCCATCTCTACCACTAGTGTTCTGCCTATCACCACCATCTCTGTCACCACACCTCTTCCACCACCCATTGTAACTCTGCCACCATCGGCTAGCTGGGATACTCAGGCTCTGGGTTGTTGGACCGCCTTAATGGGTCTCCAACAACAACTCCACCATATGCTCTGCTATGAACAATCTCACGGTCAATTGGTGGCGGGGCAAACGCTGCAGCCCTTGACTGATCAGGTCGCACAGTTGAAAAGAGAGAGCAAAAAAGAGAGAAAAGAGAGCCAGACACTCGTCCACTAGATGACAAGCCAGCTCAAGAAAGTGGAGTAAGCAGCTCAGCAACACCAATAGCTCATGTCTAAACTTCAGACCAAACTAGACCAAGAGAAGACCGCATGGAAAACTTACCAATCAGACCGCCAACACCTGGTATGAAACAAACTGTGCTGGAACAAGAATGAGAATCTCTCAGAGTCTCTGAGAGATCCCTCAAGGATTACGTCTGCCAATTAGAGCATAAAGTCTCAAAGGAGCAAACTAAAATACAAAGGGCCCAGGCCAAGTTCACGACTCAACAAGCGGCCTTGGAACTAAAAGTCCAACAGGTGCCATCCAGGCTGCTCTAGATTGTTGGATTCTTTTTGTGCACGTTAGCTACGGATCTAACCGGGATATGAGCCTACCAAGGGTGTCAATCTTGGCATAAGATCTAGATGTGGAATGGCTTAGATGAGGGGTGAGATGCTCGACATTCTTTTTGTCTCTGTTTGGGATTTTGGTATGGTGAAGATCCTCTTCTTGGATCTTGGCTTTCTTGAGTTATTTAGGCTCTTTGAGATCTAAATCTTCTCCTCTTGAGGCTTATCTTCTCTACAGAGGGGAGCAATGGAAATGGAACCTACCTATGGATTTTAAGTAGCTGGTTCCACCCACAAAGACATAGTAGAAGAGACAAGAGAAGTTGAACCTGATCAAGAAACAAGGGTAGAAGTTCAAGATCAAGCAGCTCAAGTAATACGTCTAGGAAAGCCCAAGGGCCGAAGAGAAAGTTGAAGACCCCTATGCTCTAAAGCAAGACAGCTTCATCAATCTAGACGATCTTGAATACTTCGATTAAGACGATCTTGTAGAAGAGGAGGTGGAGAAAGTTCTTGAGGCAATTGCACCAATCACATTACTAACCTCCACTTCCACCACCACCACCACCATTGTTGATACCACACCCGTCATCGTCTCTCTTACCCATGTTGCTACCATTTCTACCACCTCCATTACTACTATTGTAAATACTCAACTAACCGTTCCACTACCGACTCATTCCACAGTTTCTCAGTTTTCTTTCCCTACTTACCATCATTTTCCTACTGAATTTTCCACCCTTCAAGCCTATGACAACTTGTCCGAGAAAGCCGAGTTCTTGAAGTGACATGCTGAGACCTCATACCACCTTCATTGGTTGGTAGACCAGCTAGCACAATAGACAAACAAGCTCAGAACGGCAAAGCAGGACCTACGGGGCCCGAAGGCGAGAACGATCAATGGCCTACCGCTTCCCCTCACTTTAAGTCCAAGCTTACTGCAGTTCACCCATGAAACCAAACATAAAGCAAATGAGCATTCTAGTTTCGAAGTCCATTTCCATAGCAAGGAAGAGGAGAAAGACCACACCATTGTCCTAGTTGATCTATTGAGCAGTGATGTTAGAATACCCCTAGGCACCATCCTCAAAATGCATCCGACCCTCTGGGAATAATTGAAGACTTACATAGATGGACTAGACAATGAGAAACCTGATGCACACCCTACCAATTTGGTGCCAGACGTAGAGGTAGAGGAGATCACAACCAGTCCACCATGTAGGGGTAGAATGGGAGAAACATATCAAACACGTAACCATCCCAATCATGCATCGAGGGTTTCCAATCTTATAGTGTCCTCCTAGATGGATCGTGGCTCAGAACATCACAAGCTCTTCATGACTAGGGACGAAACCGTATCATGCTGCAGAATCACGATTTCACAGTCAAGATCGACCATGTGTTAGCACTGAATTTTTTTTAATATTAATAGCATTTTTATCTACTACAGATTTTGCCTATCAGCGATTAAACCACAAATGGTATCTACACTAGTCTCAATGTTAGCAGAGATTCCACTGATAGAACCAATGTTAATTTTTGATACTAGTCAAGACAGAATCCATTTTACAATGGACACAGTCACAGATAACATTCTCTTAAAATCTATGGATTGCAGTATAATGGTATGGAATAGTACTTTAGTAGTGCATCTCGATACTTTACAAAAGTTGAGCTTGAATCAATTTCTAGAATAATAGGCCAATTAACTTGTCTCTCGGCTGGTCTAGTTTTCTCCCAAGTGTTTCTTCTCTTGATTGGCACATAATAGGGGTCGACCCTTTTCTAGCTTCGTGCCCTTAGGTACTCCTGAAACTGCTTGTCAGTGTTTAGCAATATCACGATCCTCTAGGAGGGTTGTGGTCACAAGGCGTTCACAAGGCTGCTGAGCTTTGGATATTCTTTCGTAGTTACTTTCTTCCCCCCCCTTGTTCACCTTTCTTGTAGGTCTTCTGGAATTCATCAGGCTGTTTTTGATTATCGTACCGTCTTCTGATCTTTTTTATGGATTTCTCGGACAACTATCTGGACCGGCCTTGCAAAATAGTCATCCAAGGCTGTGGCACTCTTTGTATCAAGAATCCTTGGTGTTGATCCCTCAGACCTTGATCCAGCAAAGATGTCGCTCTTTCTTTTTGGAGGGGATGAAGAAAGTCCCATAGAAGGCTGCACAGTCTCATCAAGTGGATCTTGATCAAAAAAATTAAGGCCAGGTGGTGATGGAGGTGAGAACAATTTACGATTAGAGGGTAGTGGGTTAGTTATGAGGTCATACTAAGCTGTTGGTGAAATGCACTGTTTTAGAAAATGATCATCAGTTTTAAGAGACAATGTGGTGGGTATAGTGTTAGAAGTGGATGTGGAAGTGGTTGAATAAGCAAATGGAAAAAATGAAGATTGGTAAGATGAAAATGGTTCAGAAAAATAAGAAGATGAGTGGGACAACTGAGTATATGTTTAGGAGTCCACGACAGGTTTGTGGAGAGAGCCAGTTGTGAAATCTTGATATGGCATGCCAAAACTAGCACCTCGTTGGTTGATGGATCGGCTTTGCTCAGGAGCTCTAGCACCATCGTTGTGGTCATCCTTTTTCTACATTGATACGCTTTTGTTGAGTCTATATGATGTATTTCAAATGAGGTCCATCTGTTGTTTAGACTGTAGGAGTTCCTCTTGGATTTTGTCAATGCTTTCTTTGAGTGCTGACAGCTTCTTGTTGTTTTCTTCCATTGAAATTTGATGGTTCCTCTTCAGGGATTCGTGTTTCTAGATTAAGGAGACATACTTCTTCATTTTTATTGCTGCTCCTCCAAGGACCTGATTGATTGCTTGACTGTTGTCATCACGTCGGTTAGTATCTTATTTTCCTGAGTCAGGAGATCTAACCAGTGCTCGAACTTATCTTGCATCTCTTGGAGAGACTGGAGCTGATTTGAAAACTGGTTCTGGTCTTCCAGTCTCTTGGCCCTTTCATTCTGTAATTCTTTTATCAACAACTCTGCGTCTCGTCTTGCTCTCGGGCTGTCTCTTTGGCTTGGTCTAGGACTTGGGCTTCTTTCACCCACTCCTTCATACGTCTAAAGTTTCCTTGTTCAAAAGTGGGGTTTGGATATTCTCTCACATATAAGGAACTCGATGATCCACTAGCAGGACCGGTAGTGGCGGGCCTGGATGGCTCTGCATTAGGACCAGAGAGGGACCGTAGAGGTCGCAAAGGACATCAGAGGACCGCAGAGGAGAGTAGAGGTTGCAGAGGGTCGTTGAGGACCGCAGAGGTCAAAGAGGGACCGCAAAGGTCGCAGATGGACCGCAGAGGATTGCGGAGGGACCGCAGAGGACCGTAGAACTCAGAAACTCCCGCCGCCACGGGAGGACCGCAAAGGACCACAGAGGGACCGCATTAGGGACCGCAGAGTTTGTAGAGTTTGCAGAGGACCGTAGATGACCGCAGAGGTCGCAGAGGACCACAGAGATCGCAAAGGACGCAGAGGGACTGTAGAGGACCTTAGAAGTTCCTCTGAGGACTACAAAGGGACCGCATTAGTCCTTATGTCAGAAATGGTGAACTCTTGCAACTTTGTCGCAGCACGAACAAGACAAAAAGGTCGAACGGGAACAATTTGCGACAATCAACGTGTCTTTAACTTGAAGCATGAACGATTCGCGAATCAATCGCAAATCGTAAACACACCTCCAGGACCGCAAAATGAAAAGAACGAAACAAACGAAGAGAAATCCTTCGCGCTGTCAGTTGGCAGCTCAACGGGCTTCATGCCCAGCTGAAATGAATAGCAACGACAGAGACTAACTAACTAGTTGATTAGCGTTAACTAGTCTTGTGATTCTACATTTAGCTATCTTGTAAACTCCACGCAGTGGAGGTATAAACAATCCTCTCTGCATCATAACTACACACAAAAGGAAAAAAGAAGAGAGATAGTATATACAGAGATCTGTAAGAAACAAAGAGAGGCGTAGAGAATATAGTTTTGTAGGGCCTCACTACTTGGGAAAAACTGAACTGCCCTTGGTGGCTTGACTTCCCTGAGAGACACACTCCAGATGAAGAGCTTGAGTTGAGAAATGTTGCCACCAGGGCATCCCAGGAGGAGAGTGAAGAACGAGTAAGAAATTTATGTTTCGTAATGTCTGAGTGTCGCTTAATGATTTAATTGTGATACTACATATTAACAACATAATTTTGTTGATGGAATTCAGCCAATGGAAGAACAAGCTGAAGCTTCAAAGGTTCGGGGATGGAGGGGAAGACTTCACCTAAAAAAAAAGCCTACGATGCCTATAGTGCAAGATCATGTTGTTGTCCCTAAACAACGAGTCCGTAGAGAGAGGGTGAGCGATGACAACATGCATACTCATTCTGAGACGACACCAACCATGAGACATGATGAGGACGCTTATCCACCTAATGACTTTCAGAGAGATGATTCTATCGTAGCAGTTGAGCGAAAGCTCATACTCATCGACATTCCAAAGTAAGATCGATATTACCATTATTTTATGGCCATCTACATGTTGTATGTCAAGTCATTTGTATATGTATACTTATGGTTATCTTCCATGCTTCTACAGGCTGCATGCGAGCATAGAAAGGTCAGGAGCACTTTGGAATGACTTTCAAGAAGAGTTCCTCAAAGTGTTCTGCAATAATGGCAACATTAGAGGCCAACCAACCCCCTTCGGAGCCGTGGAGCTTGTTTTGTAGACTTTTCAACAGATATAGTCGTGAATGGCACACACGAGACAAGTATTCCAGAATGGAATTTATGGTCTGATGAACTTTTTGAATCTGCATTTGCCGTGGCTGAAAGTATTACTTCAGATAATGGATTCTTTGTCACACTCCATGGTGTGCCCCACACTGTCAAAATGGATGCGCAAGCGAGAGAATGGGGCATGGAGTTGTGTGAGAGGACCATAGTTCATAGTGCGACCCCCCTTGGTTGCACATGCTCAGATCCACGTCGTGAGGTAACGTCATGTATTATGTAGTGAGTAAAATTCATCTTTTACACTAATCTACTTAAGGCCATTATTTCATTTCATGTATGCACTTCCTGTTGATGTCTTGTCAGGTTAATTGCCTTATGCTGTCTGCATACCACAGAGAATTTTATGCTAGTTCCATTCCAAATTTCTTGCCTGTTCGCTTCCAGCGGCAACTAAGCGACATATTTCAGGATAGGGCCCAAGAGAGTGAATGGGTAAGACACGAAGGCCGACCTATTTGTGGAGCTAGCCAGCGTAGCTGCAAGCTGTGGGACTTCCTGTTGAGAGTGTTTTCTAAGCCTGGAGATGTGGTGGTTGATCTTATGAGTGGGACAGGCACCTTTTTAAAGATTGCAGCACTTTCAGGCAGAATTGGAATAGGAATCGACAAAATTTGCCACTTGATTTTCTCAACAATATGTGACGGTAAGTTGCATGTGTTCATGGGAGAATGTTATTAGTATTTTTTCTATATATTGTATCATCAAGTATCATCTAATATTTTTCATTCTTATTGTCGCAGATCGTACTTGGGGAAAAACTTGGAGTTGACTATTATGTTGTCCTAATAAGCTATTCGTTTATTCAATTTGCTAGTAGGATTCATGTTCCGATGCTACTATGATTGATTTAAACTTGGAATAGTACCATTTAGTTTCGACAATGAATATGGTCTTTTTTGGTTTGCATAACCAACTGCTCAATTATTGGCAATCAGTTCTTGAATATGTAAAGTAGATAAGTGGGTAATGAGATCCATCAGAAGTGGTACATAATATCTATGATCAAAACTAACTAGGCAGTAAACTACACATGAATTATCGATGATTCATGAAACTTAGCTAGATTCGATGGATTTTGTGACAGAAGAATTTTGTGACCAAACAGTGCTATGATCAGTCCTCCCCTATACTGTAGATTGACTTGGCACCATGTACCGTGCAAGTCTAATAATAGGTTTAAGTGAGGGTAGATGAGACTTTTCCAAATTTCAGTAGAGAGTGTTGAAAGTTCAGTGTCATTATAAACCCCCTTTCTCATATTTTTGTATACTTTGAAAATGCCTCAGCAACCGCTACGCATCCAAATACACAACAAGATGTTCATCTCTGTAGATCACCTTTTCTTTTGCACTCTAGCCATTTATAGAACAAACTTGGACGACAAGTTGGAGTAAAAAAATTGGTCATGTAGAGTTGATGATCATGACATATTGCTACTCTTGATTGTCTGTGCTCCACAACAATAGTGCCAAAACATGTGTCATAGCATATATCTTCATAAATGATATGATTATATAGTCGTCGCTTCCATTAAGAGTCCGTGAAAATGCATTCTGTCATTATTGGTAAAAACAAAGACTTGGCAATGAAATCTAATGCAATATGTTATGATGTTAAATAAAATGACTGGTATTCGATAGATATGGGCCTTATATGGGCATTTAACGAAACTAGCAATGTTTAACAATCAATCCAATCCTCATGCAAAATGTCTGTATTATTTTTCTGAATTAGCAAAGATAGTCTTTGTGTCATCTAAGAGATGAATGAGTTTTGTAGATGAAAAAAATAGTTATATCAACTGGAATGTTATAAATAAATCTATATCTGATAGATCAACTTCAACAGGATTGCTACTAATAAAATTGTTTAGTCCTCACCCACTAAACAACTATCCTGGTTAACTATTTTGTCTTCAATAATTCTGAATTTGTATTCCAACAAAACTATTATTCATCAATGAATTATTTTGGTTCTATGAGAAATCTAACAGCAAATGAAAAATTGTTAAGCACATAAAGTAATCATCATCATAGAAAGTAATCACTTCAATATGTCAAAACGAACAACCAAAGAGACTTTTCTGGATACCAATGATTTGCAAGCAAGTTCTTGTCATTTAAATGTTAGATATTAAGATCACATTAAATTGGCCATTTTTTTCAAACCTCTAAGCCAAGGCCTATCCATATATTGAAGCTTTGTACACATACATGAAAGTTAATTACACATATATTTGACATGAAAGGCCTATAAATACATGGAGCTTTGTACACAGGGGATTAATAATGTGATTAATAATGTATCACAATGTATCAAGAGGGAAGGTGTTGAAGTAGGGAATTAATTGTTTACTTCTACCTCTTGGAAACTATACAGCTCAAGGTTACCTTTAGACACTAGAAACTAAGCTTTTTTATGAAATTTCTCGAAAATCATCAAATAGCAACATGCCACTCAGATTGCAATCATATGGAGGTCATCCATCTCTCTAACTCATGTTAAGTCCAAACACTCAAGTCCAGCCCAAATTTATTAATTGTCTTATATTGGTAGCATTGAGCTCACTTGACGCCTGCTTTTTTCGCACCCCCACAAAAGATATATAATTGTATCTTATATAGATATATATATACTAGTAAAGAGTGCCTGTCGTTGACGGGCAATGGAGGCTGATCTTCATTAAAAATGCATTTTTATTTCAACATTTCCCATGGAAAGTCTGAGAAAAAAAAATTCTTAGAGCACCCTTCATTTTTTTGATAATGAAAGTCTCATTTGTTTAATACCTTTGACCATGAAAGTATGTACATGCACTTCAAAACACTATGTGTATTGGTAAAGGATAATTTGAATTTGGAGTGGGGCCCTTATATGCATGCATGGGGAGAAGGGCCATGCATCCTTCTCCCCATACATGCATCCTCCTCCCCAAGTTTTTTAGTTAGAAAAAGCTCATGCATGGGTGAGGGGAGGAGTATGCATGGTGCACCCATACCCATGCGCAAAAGTGTACATAAGTTTAAATATATATATAGATACATCCTTTTGTTTTTATATGTACATATGTAATAAAAAAAACTTTTCAGAACCTCCCGCAGCGACGGGAGGTTCTGAGGCCACGTTTCATAAAGTATTATATATATATATATATATATATATATATATATATATATATATATATATATATATATATATATATATATATATATATATATATATATATATATATATATGTATGTATATACCACAGATATATAATTGTATCTTTTATATATATATATATATATATATATATATATATATATATATATATATATATATATATACATACTTTTGTTTTTATATATGCATATTCTATATGTATATATGTATATCTATATATATATATTTAAACTTATGTACACTTTTGCGCACGGGTATGGGTGCACCATGCATGCTCCTCCCCTCACCCATGCATGAGCTTTTTCTAACTAAAAAACTTGTGGAGGAGGATGCATGTATGGGGAAAAGGATGCATGGCCCTCCTCTCCATGCATGCATCCAAGGGGCCCACTCCAAATTCAAATTATCCTTTACCAACACACATTGTGTTTTGAAGTGCATGTACATATTTTCATGGTGAAAGGTGTTAAACAAATGAGACTTTCATGATAAAAAATTTGAAGGGTGCTCTAAGGATTTTTTAAATTATCAGACTTTTCACGAGAAAGGTTGAAATAATTATGCATTTCTATGAAGATCGGCCTCCATTGCCCGTCAACGACGGGCACTCTTTACTAGTATATATATATATGCATATATACATTTGTATTAAAAAAAACATTTCAGAACCTCTAGCCGGGGCGGGAGGTTCTGAAATACATTTTCAAATATATATGTATTTAGTATATATATATATGTATATATGTGTGTGTGTGTGTGAGTGTGTATTGTTATGTAATACACACACACACACACACACACACACACACACACACACACACACACACACACACACACACACATGTATGTATATGCATATTGATGGGTATTACGTTAATATATCTATATCTATATTTATATATACAACTAATATACATATGTAAATTTCATTTTGAAGTTACATTACAATATTTTGTAAATATATGCATCTTATATAAATGTCCATTTGAATTGACTATTTCGAATACATTTCACATAAAAGTATATATGTGATCTAGCAGACATGATCTAGATTATATCTAAAAGTAACTTACTTTAGTAATAGAGTATGAGCGTCCAAACTGGGCTTACTTCTCAGTTGGAATGTGACTGACCATAGAGACCTGACTTTGTAAGACTTGAATGTCTCTTGAAAGAACCTCTTTATATATACTATCGTTGAGCTTCATCCATGTCATCAATCCGCGTCAAAATGTTTTTTTTTTCTTTTTTAAAGACACCTCAACAATCCGCGTTTTCTCACCTATTGTTTAGGCCAGTTACTGTTCCAAGTGTACTATCCAAACATGCTTCGTTTTTAAAACTCGTATTTGCCATGTTCCTTATCCAAACTTGTTATTATTTGAAACTCGATTTCTAACAACATATTCACGGATTGATGACCTGGCATGGTTCTATATATATTACCTCCAATCCTTTGAGAGCTAAATAGAAGCGTCGCAGAACTATAGAAAGAAAATAATGAATCTTACTAGCCTCCTTATGAACTCGAACTACGGTTGTGGTATTCTGCGGTCCAATGACCCTTGGGTCATCGCAGGTTTGAACTCATCATTTTGTAGGTTGCAGATTGCGGTGCTGCTGCGGATTGCGGTTGCAGTCAACTTTCTGAGTTCCCCATTGAACATTAGCTGACTGTAAAAAAACAACATCAGAACCTCCCGCCGCGGCGGGAGGTTATGAGTTCCCCATTGAACATTAGCTGAGTGTAAAAAAACAACAGCAGAACCTCCCGCCATGGCGGGAGGTCTTGAGTTCCCCATTGAACATTAGCTGAGTGTAAAAAACATCAGAACCTCCTGCCGCGAGGATCTGAGTTTCCCATTGAACATTGGCTGATTTTAAAAAAACAACATCAGAAGCTCCCGCCGCGGTGGGAGGTTCTGAGTTCCCCATTAGGGACCGAAAAGGACCACATTAGAGAGTCATTACGGACCGCATGAGGGACTGCATAGGACATCAGAGGGACTACAGAGGACCGTAGAGGGTCGCATAGGACTAGAGAGGGACCTCAGAGGACCGCAGAGGGAGCACCCGCTGCGGCGTGTGGACCGTAGAGGGTCACATAGGGACCGCAAAGGAATTGTAGAGGAACCAAGAGGACCATAGAGGGATCGCACAGGATCATAGAGGGGCCGCAATAGAGACCGCATTAGGACATGAGAGGTTCTCTTTTCATTTTTAGGCTCTAGTCTAGATAAATACCAACATTGTAGATGTCTTGGGCTCTCCTACCACACTCATCAAGTGTAAAGGGGTAGAGACCTCTCCTTGCTTCTCCTTTCTCATTGGACATGTTAGATATGGGTGTCTGTACCCGCAATCACAGCATAAAGGTACAAATTTGCCTTGTGGCTTGTTAGGGCACTCAGCAATCCTATGGTTTTCTCCACATCCATAACACTTGATGGGAGCTCTAAATCCAATACCTCTAAGCTGGTTGGCATAGATAGGTACCAAGTCACCATTCTCTCTATCTATGAAATGCACTGGGACAGAGTCATGTGCTTCCTCCCTGGGGTAGTAGGGTTGTTCGGTCACTTCGACCATGTTCAATTGCTGAGCAACTGGTTGTGGATTTAGCACTACTAAGCCTTGGGTTTTGGGGGAAATGGGTGGTAATGCCAATCTAGGCAGTGGTTGGGGTAAGGCACCTTGGGCCTAGTCGGCCTGCTTGGTTCCTGAGGTTGTATCGGCATTCGTTGGTATCGTGCTTGCTCATATTACAGATATGGCAATATCGCGTGGGTCGCTCTAACCTCTGTCTCAACCGCAGGCACTCATTTCTTGTGTGGTTGCCAGAGCAGTGTGGACACCAGGTCGATTCTCTCTTTGGATAGGCATGGATAGGTCCTGGTTGCAAGCCCTTCATCTTCTAATCAACAACCGCGGTAAGGTCAATGGTGAGCTTTTTGATCTGCTCATTGCTCTGCATGTGCAACCTCTCTATGGCAGATATGATGGTATCAATGCTATTAGACGTAGAGGCAGAAGCATCATCATGTAGCTTATCCTTACGGTTGGCTCTTGGTTCTTTTCTGCATCTTTGTTCATGGTCAGAATTATCAGAGCCCGAACTAGTGCTTTCACTATTGTCCACTCTTTTGATGGCATCAGCACAGGCTGCTTGAAAAGACACGTATTTGTCTCTTCCTTTCATTTGATGCTTGATTCCCTTGGGTAGTCCTACCATGAACCATGTCAGGATGCTATGTTCTGGGATGCTATCAAGGTCACATCCACCGTGCAATCTCTTGATCCGTTCAATATAATCACGTAGAAACTCATTTTTCTTATCCATACAGATCCATCCAAGTTGCAAGAATGGATCGGAAAGGAAGCGGGTGGTTCTGAATCTCATGATGAATTCAGCCTGTAATATGTTCCAATCATCTCATTTGTTCTACTCAAGTTTGAAATACCAATCTTTTGCAGTATCGGTTAGGCATAGATTGAAATATCTTAGCAACTCTTGTAGGCTATCATCTCTCCATAGGCCCTACACGCTTGGGTGTAGATCTAAAGAAATCGTCGTGGATCTCCCTTGCTCAAATCTCGGGAGGTCGATTTTGGAGAAATTTCGGACTGTGTGGGATAAAAACGGCCTAGGATTGTCCATCGGGGGTTGATCTATGTCAATGGGTTTGTGGAGTATTTCAATCAGGACGTTGACGAATTCCTCAAGGTCGGAGAAATCCAAAGTGGATACTCGCTTACCAGATCTCAAATGCATACAATGGAACGGGAAGTAGGGATATTTTTGGTCTTTTCTTTTTTTGTTGTTTTTTATTTTTTTCGTTTTCTTATTCTTCATATATTTTTGTAGTTCTTTTTTGTATTTCGTCGACCAGATGATTGATCGGAATGAAGATCTAACCGAAGTGATAAAAAACTCAGATCAAGATCAGATCGGGATCAAAATAAAAGTCAGATGGATGTGAAATGACATAAATGCAAATCCAAAAGACAATCGGGAAAAAGAAAATAACAGAAAAATACAGATGGGTTTTGAAAGTCAAAAGTTCAAGAAAATTTCAAATTTTCACTGTTGGCGAGTTATACAGGACAAGTAATAGCAGGCATGAGTAATAGGTTTGTAGCTCGCCGAGATGTCTGCTTGTCCTAATAGATGACCAGAACAATATGTAAAAGTGGTGAGTAAAGTGGAGAACTTGGCGGCGAGTAATAGAAGGGCGAGTAATAAAAATTATAACTCACCGGTCTGGTACAAGATAGGGCACAACCATGTTGCTAGGGAATTGCTTGTGGGATTCCACAATTTGATTGAGGAGGAGGCATTGAATGCGATCTTTTCGCAAACTTCCAACAACTAGAAAATTGCTCATGAGATGAGTGGTAGCTTGGATAATTGGATGATTGATGGCCTCTATCAGATATAACCATCATTTGTATGTAGAATGGATTCAGAGAGGTTCAAAAAGGGTCGGATGAGTTAAGGAGCACGACGGTGTGATGGCTTTTGTAGGCTGATATTCCAAGTAATATACTAGCCATCTTGCGGAACATCTTTAAAAATACAAGCATGATAGAATTAAAATGCAGAACTTGCCCATCAAGTTTAGGCTTTTTACTTTATCTGTAATGACTTAAGTTATTCAGTTCTAAGTTTAAATGTCATGGGAACTGCACATAGATATGTAATTTCAAGTTATGTAAAAGGGGGTTTGTCCCATGGCACCAATGTGATTCAAAGTTAAGTTAGTCTATGTGGCTTACCTGTCCCATAGTGCCTTTTTATAAGTGACCACCACTCCAAGTATATATAGGAGTGGAAGAGTCCATTTTCGACAAGAACCTCATTTGCAATACATGCCTATCTTTCTCTCTGAGTGTTCTCCCTTGTGTGGTTTCATGTACTGTGTCATTTCACATTGTATTGTATATTATACATCTGGCAACAGGGTAAGTTAATCTAGGCCCTCCATTCTCTAGTAGGGTAAGCCTTAGAGGAGGAGATTTAGTTTAGGGTTTTATCTTTTAGGTTAAGCCATCATTTGGGTTTAGTTGCTAAGGAGAGAAAAGAGAGAAGAGTGGATTTTACCTAATACTCACGTTATGCTCATAGTGCTCTTCCCATCCTCTTGCGAAACTAGTTGGGAGACTGCCATAATCATGTTAGATGGAGCTATAGCCACGAAGGATGCTGGATAGCTAACATTGGTGCCGTTGCCGCTCTTTTTCGCTTTCACTATGTTTCTAGCTAACCACCCTTTGTTTTTCAAGCTATTTCTTCCTTGTTGTTTTTTTGCTTGTTGCTTGCTTTTAGCATCTGCTCGTAATGAGTGTATCCATTGCCACAAGAAGGGTCACACAGCCATGGATTGCCACCAGAACCTGAGAAACAAGTTAGTGCAGAACATACAGGAGAACAACAATAGTTCATCCTATGTCGAGGAGCTCGAGAGCTCAAAAATGGACGAAGAAAGAACGAACATAAATTGTTCGACCGCCTATATTTGTGAAGACGTGTGTGTAGCATCAACATCTGACACACATGAGGTGATCCTAGATTCAGGAGCCACCTCACACTTCGTGACATCAAGACGAATCATGTCTGATTTCAGAAGTGCAGATCCCTCAAGATTCATAGTTCTTGGAGATTGATCTAGACATCAAGTGAATGGTATTGGTTCATTATGGCTCAACACAAATGGTAGAGACAGAAGACTCGAAGATGTTCTGTTTGTGCCTACTCTGCAACAAGAGTTGCTCTCTGTAGCAAGAATAGCAGATGCAGGGATTCGTGTGACGTTTTTTGATGAAGCATGCAACGTGATTGATGCTAGTACCAGTACTCTCATCGCTCAAGGCAGAAGGAAAGGGAACCTATATCATCTGAAGGTACGCCTACCTGCAGATCAGGTGCGTCAGACTCATGACGACTCGCCAAACACTCTGTGGCACAGAAGACTTTGTCACATGAACTCAATGGCACTTTACTAAGCAAGCCATCACGGAGCGATAACAAGGGGTCAACATTTCGAATGCAACCAGTTTGACCACCTGTTTGAAGGGCAAGATGTCACACACAACATTCATCAAAGACTCCTAAAGAACGACAAAGATTATGGAGCTAGTTCACTCTAACATCTGCGGACCATTCAACGTGATCTCAGTAGGAGGTTCAAAGTATTACATAACCTTCATTGATGATTATAGCAAATTTGGCAGAGTGTATTTCATTCAGAATAAATCTGAAGCACTTGATAAATTCACAGAATATGTGAATTGGGCAGAAAGATGCACAAGCAGCAAAGTGAAGCAGATCAGAATAGATCGAGGTGGCGAATACATCTCGAATCGCTTCATTGACTTCTGCAATGATCGTGACATCATTCACAGAAGAACTGCAGCCTACACACCGCAGCACAATGGTGTTGTTGAACGAAAGAACATGACCCTAATGGAAGCAGCCAGATGCATGATGGCCTACTCAAAAGCTCCAAGGGCATTGTGGGCTGAAGCAGTAGCTACAGTCGCATACATCCAGAAAAGAACATGCAAGTCTGGTGTTCCTCACACAACACCACATGAGCTATGGTGGGGTAGAAAGCCCAACCTGTCTCACGTCAGAATCTTTGGCTGTGCAGCTTATGCACATATTCCTGATAAGCTTCGAAAGAAGCTTGATGAGAAAGCCGAGCAGGGATTTCTGGTAGGTTATGACAACAATTTGTCATACTACAGAGTCTACATGCCAGACACGAACACTGTGAAAACAGTGAGGGATGTCAGATTCGATGAGAGCAGGACAATGGCCAACGACGATCCTATCAGCTACAAAGTTCTAGAGAGACAGTACTATGACCTGCCGCCAACGACAGAGGGAGCAGAGGACGAACATGAAAACGAAGATTTTCGAGTCGTCTCCCATTCGAATGACGAATCTGACGAAGAAAGATTCGAGAGGCAACCTGCTGCTGTAGTTCTTGTAAACCAAGATGGTTCCGGACCGAGCAGAGCAGACAAGGGCAAAGACATAGCTGTTCCAGAAGGATCTCCCAGAAGGTTGACAAGACCACGAAGAGTGCCAACAAGATATGTGCCAGGCAGCTCGGCTTCCACATCAGAAGAGTTCTGCGGGTTCAGTGGTGAACCACAGACTTTCGAGGAGGCGGTTGAAGGTCCAGAAAAGGACAGATGGATCCAAGCCATGAACGAAGAGATGGAGTCCATGAGGAAGAACCAGGTTTGGACGCTGGAGCCATTACCACATAAGCGCAAGACTTTCAAATGCAAATGAGTCTTCAAGCTCAAATACGGACCAGACGAGAATATAACGAAATACAAGGCAAGACTGGTAGCGAAAGGTTTTTCTCAGAGATATGGTATTGACTACTCTGAAACCTTCTCTCCTATCATCAAACATTTGTCCCTATGTCTGTTATTTGCATATGCAGCAGCTTATGACCTCAGGATCCACATTGTGGACGAGAAGGCAACCTTCTTGCATGGCGAATTAGACGAAGAGATCTGCATGGATCAACCCCCAGGATATGTCTCGAATTCACTTCCTGACTATGCATGCAGAATGCATAGAAGCATCTACGGTCTGAAACAATCAGCCCGACAATGGTACATGAGGAAAGATCAAGCTCTTGAAATCATTAGGATTCAGGCCTCTGTTGGCTGATTCCAATGTATATGTCAGAGTTATAGATGGGCAGATCATCATTGTGGTTGTGTATGTGGACAACACTCTAATACTTTGTAGGAGTGAGCAGCTAATTGCTGAAGTAAAGGTAGACATCTCGAAACATTTTGAGATCGTGGATCTGGGAGAAGTCAGGTGTTACCTAGGCTTGCATATTGAAAGAGACTACGAGGGATGTAAGTTATACCTTCACCAGTCCAGATACACCCAAAAGATCCTAGAGGACTTTGGGATGCTGAACTGCAAAGGAGTGAACACTCCAATGCTTGCAGAGACGGTGCTGATGAATGATGATTGTCCAAAGACTGAGGAAGAGAGAGAACAGATGCAGCTCACACCTTACAGGAAGCTGATAGGATCATTGATGTACCTTGTTGACAATACACGTCTTGATATTGCTTATGCAGTATTCAGGATGAGCCAATTCTGCACAAATCCAGGCTCAACACATTGGAAGATTGCAAAATGAATTTTGCAATATCTTCAATTAACGAGGGATTATGGCTTGTGTTATCGTCGTAGTGCAGGTTTCAGGATACTTTCCTACAACGACACTAGCTAGGCATCTCTCAAGGACGACTGTAAAAGCGTCTTAGGAGGATGCACCATCGCATCAAGAACAACAGTTCTCTGGTTCAGCAAGAAGCAAACCATTGTAGCCCAGTCGTCCTGTGAAGTCGAATATGTTACAACAACAAAGATGGCCAACGAAATAATCTGGCTAAGCCAGTTCCTGGACTTATTGGGCGAAACAAGGAACGAGCCCCTGGTCTTGCAGATGGACAACACCTCTGCAATACACCTAACGAAAGATCCCTTGTTCCATTCCAGAACGAAGCACATTGCAATCAAGTACCACTTGATCAGGTATCTAATTGAGAAGAAGATGCTGCAGACCACCTTCATTGGAATGAGAGACATGGTTGTTGACATCTTCACTAAAGCCCTGGACAAAGGACTCTTTGAGAGACAAAGGAGCAGTCTCGGGATCATAAAGCTATCATGCTTTGAGAGGGAGCTAAAGAAACAAAATGTTTCTAATTACAAAACCTTGCTAGCTTTCAACCCTCAGCCCGACGAAGACATTCACGAACTCGAAGATCTGGAGACACGATGCACAAAAAGTTTCACGAACACGAAATTCAAAGCAGACGAAGACGGACGGTGAAAGTCAAAGCAGACGAAGATGAGCTGTTTGCGAACACAAAAGATTCACGAACGAGAATCTTTTGCGGTCGAGTACGAGAGAAGGCAAACGACCAAAACGAAAAACCTTCTCCTGCCTGCACGCTCCAAAGAGTATTAGCAAGATCATGCAAGTACCCAGAAGTACAGATATCTGATCTGATGGTATGATGTCAGCAGATACATTTTAGGTCGTGGCTAATCTGCCACTCTTGTAATTCCCTGATTAGTTGTAGATGTTTAATCACTCTAATCTTAGATTCACATAGAGCGACCATACTTATTGGATGATACTTGACATATAGATCAATTGAATACACATACAATGTTATGTAATAGTCTGATGCTAGTAAGCAATCAAGATGAAATACAGACAACAAGTCCGCCTGCGTGCGAGACGAGCTCTGTGATCAGGATTCATAGAGATCTAACTGTCCGCTAGTAAAGCGAGACAATTACTCATGAGAGAACCGTGTTTCTTCCACGCCAATGCATTGCGTGGATTTGCATACAGTGCTTGAAGAAAGTAGAGGAAGTTCAATATAGATAATTTCTCTTGTTGTGTCTGATCTCGTATGCAAATGCTTCTGTTGTTAATCGTGTGTCTGAGTTTTCTTGTTCATTTTTAATTCCGCACCTTGGTTGAAACTATGTTGAATGCGGTATTAATTTTATAAACGTAGATCAGCAGAGCCTGACTACATTCTAAAGGATTGTAGGAGTGATTCAGCTGGTAGTGTCCAGCGATCACATCTGAACTCCATCCGAATCGGAACAGAGGATCGTGGTTCCTTCGCGAAGGCTTCGCGACTGCGAAATCCAAATCATGATACACGAGTTCTGATTCTCATTAGGATGACTCCATCCGTGAAGAAGATGAAGGGTCTGACGAGGAATGTGATTATTGTGAGAAAAAAAGTAAGGGGATGGCTAAACATGAGACTTCACGTATTGAAGAATCTGCCTCAACCGCAGCACGGTTTTATGTAAGCGATACAATATTCACGCTTTTTCAATTGATTCACCATGGCCATCACATCATTAATAAAGTGGCAGCTTGTAACAGTGAAGGGCTCTCAAGTTAAATCAAAGGAAACCGCTATGTGCAAATCGACGCAGACGACCAGTGTTCCTACCAATGCCAACAACAATGCTTCATTGGAAAAATGTACATTGAGCAGTGGTTGCCCATACTAACATTGTTGTACATCATCCATTTGATCATCTGCGGAAGCCACAAAAAAGCACAAGTGATCAGCGAGCGACATCCCATAGGCCTACGTAAACTGAAGAGATCTCAAGTCCATCAAAGATTGAAGCTATGAGCGCATAACCTCAATGACAAAGCTATTTTCAAAGGCGAGCAATGATGATTCCGTGGAGAATTGTACAAAGAGCATTGGTTATATTATGGATAGATATGGAAATTCACACAAGAACTAACTCATTCCTTTTTTCCATCCATTCATTCCCTCATGTTCCACCATATAATACATTTTGCAGCTTCATCTCACTTCCCCCATCCTTGTCTCAAGTCTTCATTCCTCCCCGATGGATCAATCTGCACTGCTCTAGTTTATCAACTATAGTACTTCGTGAAGCAGACAAATCTATGACATCTGTAGCATACCATTGATAAAGTTTGCGGCACTTGAAACAACAAATTCAAGGATGTTAGAGGTTCTCAACAATGATAATGAGCCATGTCTTAAATCCAAAAAAAAAAATCGACACGTTAACAGCTTGTTGATCATTCAAAAAAACAAAAAAAAAATGAGGCCATACACGCCTCTATACATTCGCAACCGCTTGAAGAGCTCTCGAACTCCGTGAAGAATTCAAACAACTGCAAGAAACGTCAAACAAGCAACCTCTACCGACAAAAGTGCTTTTGCAAGATAGTAATGAGCAAAGGAATTTTGATCCATCTATCCACCTTCACCACTTCCGAGATTACCATACCCCTTGTCACACCCACTCCATCTTCCTCTCACCGTTGTTCAGTAACTCCTTGTGTGGCATTCACATCATGTCTCAATAAATACTAAGCTCGTGTACATCATCCATTGAATCATCTGCGTGAGCAATTGGAAGCAAGTCATCAACGAGCCAACTCCACCTTGCTTCAATTCAAATTTTCTGGAGATGCTCACAACCCTTAGAAGCTTCATCTCCCGTGGAGCAGCACATCAAAACAATCCTTGACCTACAAACTGCATCAGCTTTGACTCCTTCAACACTATGAGGAGTGGGGTTCTTTACATTGCACTTGGCATGGGACCGCCAAGTTCTTAACGGAGGGAATAATGTAGGCTGATATTCCAAGGAATATCCTAGCCATCCTGCGGAACATCTTTAAAAATACAAGCAGGAAGGAATTTAAACGCAGAACTTGCCCATCAAGTTTAGGCTTTTACTTTATCTGCAATGACTTAAGCTATTCAGTTCTAAGATTAAATGTCATGGGAACGCACATAGATATGTAATTTCAAGTTATGTAAAAGTTAGTGATAAAGGCCTATTGGGGGTTTGTCCCATGGCACCAATGTGATTCAAAGTTAAGTTAGTCTATGTGGCTTACTTGTCCCATAGTGCCTTTTTGTAAGTGACCACCACTCCAAGTATATATAGGAGTGGAAGAGTCCATTTTCGACAAGAACCTCATTTGCAATACATGCCTACCGTTCTCTCTGAGTGTTCTCCCTTGTGTTCACATTGTATTGTATATTATTTATCTGGCAACAGGTTAAGTTAATCTAGGCCCTCCAGCCTCTAGTAGGGTAAGCCTTAGAGGAGGAGATTTAGTTTAGGGTTTTCATAGTGCTCTTCCCATCCTCTTGCTCAAGGTAGTTGGAGAATCCATAGCGTAGACTAGTTGGGAGACTGCCATAGTCATGCTAGATGGAGCCATAGCCGACGGAGGATGCTGGATAGCTAACAACTTTGGTCGTGGCTTATCATTTTGTGAGAGAACAAGTCATGGCAAAGGAGGTAGAACTTCAACATGTCTCATCAAGGGAGTGTGTGGCTAATATCTTCACCAAAGCATTGGGAAAAGACTTGTTTATGAAGCATAGAACATCACTTGGAGTTCTATTTAAAGTTATGCTAAACTAGTTGAAGTGGGAGTGTGAAAAAATGTCAACTAGTTTGATTGTTTATGTGGCAATTTTGAGGCCAAGATGAAAAATCTCAACTTAGAGATAGGTTCATATTTGTCAATAAAGGTCTAAACAGTGTTTGTACTATTTTTTGCAAATAGATAAATGGATGAGTTCAAATTTGAACCCATTATAATTGGCTAGATTTCATACATTGCATCTTTTCTAGGTTATTTGATGAGGTACCAAGAAGTTACCATTTAGGCTGCTCCATTCCGCGATCAGAAATCCTCCAAGCTGCAGATAGCTACTGCTAATCTGATGCTAAATTATGAATAATAGATAATGTCAAATGACAACGGAAGTGTATCTAGCATTGAAATAAGTAAACAACACAAAGCACTCAAAGATTGCATACATTGAGCAGGAAAAATTGTAAGTTGTTTGTATCATCAAAATCGAGTCTACATAAAAAATTTCTTTTGAGCGCTGTCTATTTCCAAATCAACGTGTCGGCGTGAGAGAAGTGTTCTCTTCTCACGAATTGAACTAGCTACTGCTAGAACTATATTTCTTCCTTGACATGCACCTCACTAAGTGTTGCGTTTAGGACTTGACTGGACTATTTTTCTGTATTCGATCTCCAATACATATAGCATGCTTGGTCCGATTAAAAGAACTAATTTGCTAAGCATTACAAGACAATTTAAGCTAAAAACGTAGCTAATTATTTTCTTGCTACTCCGCTTAACTACAAGTGTTTAACAGTTGAGTCGTGACATTCAAACTGTCACACTTGTCGAGCTTTGATGACGTACTCGACATAAGACGTGTTTGGCTCAACTTTTGGCTTTGCTCATATCTTATGGCAATGTGTTTCGTTCTAGAGTGAAACATTAGATCTTTTGTCAGATGTATTGCAGATGTATTGTCCATGTGTAGGACGAGTGGCTTATTGGTGCTCTCTCCCAAACCATCTAGAATTGTCTGAGCCATGTCAGCTCATTAGCCATTTTGGCTACAACATCATATTCTGAATCAGATGATGATTGGGCAGTTATGGTTTGCTTTATGCTGATCCAAATAACAGCTGCATTGGCTGCTATTGTGCATCCTCTTGAGACACTTTTGGAAGCATCCTTGATTGATATCCAACTAGCATCATTGTAGGACTCTATTCAAAGTCCTGCATGTCAAGAGTAGCGGAGTCCATAGTCCTTTGTGCTCTGCAGGTATTGCAGAATACTCTTGGCAATCTTCTAGTGTGTCGGACTTGGATAATGTTAAATTGGCTCAATTTGAACAACGCATAGGCATTGTCAGGCCTTGTATTGTCTGCCAAGTATATCAAAGAACCAATAAGCCTCATGTAAGAATTATGACATAGCTTCTCGGTTTGCATTGTCTCTGGGATATTCTTCAGTTGTCAATATTGTGCCAGGTACCATAGGAGTGTTTACTCCCTTGGAATATGTCATGTCAAAATCATCAATAATTTTTTGGATATATCCTGAATGGTGTAGATATAATCTACTACCATCAAGGTCTTTGTCGATCTACAAGCCAAGGTAGCATTTTTCTTCTCCTAGGTCCGATATTTCAAAGTGCTTTAAAATATCCTTCTTCACCAGTGCAATCAGATTGTCACTCCTCGACAGGATTAGTGTGTCATCTACATAGACACCAATTATGATGATTTTTGCATCTATGACTTTTACATATACATTATATTTAGTCTTCAGAGGTTGGAATTATAAGGATCTGAGAGCATGATCCTTTTTCTTGTATTACTGCCCGGAAGACTGTTTGAGTCCATAAATGCTTCTTTGCATCTTGTAGGCATAGTCAGAAAATGACTCACAGGTAAATCCTGGTGGTTGGTCCATATAGACCTCTTCCTTCAGATCACCATGCAAGAAAGCTGTCTTTTCATCTACAATATGGATTTTAATATTATAGGCTACTACATAAGCAAATAGAATTCGTATGGATGTGTGCTTGACTACAGGAGAAAAGAATCAATACCATATTTCTGTGAGAATCCTTTTGTTACAAGTCTGGCTTTGTATCTTGATACATTTCCATCTAATCCATACTTATATCTGTAGATCCATTTGCACTTGACAGTCTTTCTCTCAGCTGGTACTGGCTCAAGTGTCTAGACCTTATTTTTTTTCATGGATTCCATCTCTTCCTCCATGGCTTTTATCCATCTGTCCTTGTCGGACTGTCGATTGCTTCTTCATAAGTTTGTAGTTCACCATCAAATCCACAAAACTATTCTGTTGTCGAAGCTGAGCTGTTAGACACAAATTTGACTGGTGCTCTTCTGTCTCTTGTTGATCTCCTTGGTTGAACTGATTGCATCTTTGAAGCTAACTCTTGTGATTGTTTCATGCTGGCTTGCTTTATGCAAAGCCGTTGGGTTCATATGACCCAGTCTTCTATGCCATAGAACATCCATCGACTCATGGACTTGATGAGTCTGCTTTGTCGGTAGACATACCTTCAGATGATACAGGTTGTCTTCACGTCTTCCTTGAGTGATTAGTGTACTAGTGCTAGCTTCAACTATATTGCATGTCTGATCTGTGAATGACACGCACATGCCATTAGCTATCCTTGCGACTGATAGCAGGTCCTTCTATAGTGTCGATACTTTTTTTATCTCATGTTTGAGCAATCTCATGTGAATGTGTGCAAATTGTCAATATATGGTGACAATAGTTACATTGTTTTGCATCATTTTTATCTTAGAGTTGTATTAGCATTCTTGGCTGGTTTTGCTTATGGAAATAAACCTAAGATTTCAGGATTATTATATCACTCATTGATGATTAAGTCATCAAGGGTTCATGGTGGAAACATATCAAGAAAGGACAAAGATGGAGGAGACATGCAAAGCATTGGTTGATTACTCACATTGTTTGTTTGGTTGCTATTATTTTCCAGAGAGTTCAAAGTTTGAAGCATGGAGGAATCATTGCATTTATGTAAGAAATATTGAAGCATCCAATATGGATATTATTCTCTATATCAATTATGAAAGTTACTACAAAACCATAAAAAGGGGGTCTATACTTAGGATGAAGATCGTTCTTAAGATGGATCAAAGTAGTGTGGTTAAATCTATGCTAAAACTAGTTGAAGAGGGAGTGTGAAAAATTCAATTAGTTTAGTTGATCTACTTTGGCAATTTTGAGGCCAACATGAAATTTCATCTTTATATTTGTCAATAAAGGCCTAAATAGTGTTTGTACAAGTAGATAAGTGGATGAGGTCGGATTTGGACCCATGATTTGGACCTATTCTAATTGGCTAAATTTCATACATTGCATCTAGACTAGAATTTCTAGGGTTTTTGATGAAGTACCAAGAAGTTACCATTTAGGACAAATTTAGGGCAATTGGACAAATCATGTTTTAGCAACTATAAATAGTAGTACCTTCATGGAGAACATATCATTGTATTCTCTTTTTATGTAAAGAATTCATCTCTTTTGATTCTATTGCCATTTCTTGTGTATTTCTCAAGATATCTTGGTTTCTAGTGTGTAGAATGACAATTTTGTGATTAATCTTGCATCCACACGTGAAAGGACAGTAGGCTGCTACTTTTGTATGGACAAGGATAGTACCTTACTATATTTTTATATTTATGATCAGATCTTAGTGATTTATGCAATTCTAGCATGCTAAAATTTGATTTCTATCTTGTAGCTAAATCTAGATGTGCACTCCAAATTGGTCAAGATCTTGGAGATCCATTAAGTATGTTTTGGATCTATTTTTTTTACACTAAGATGTATGTGACATTTATTGATGATTTTAGGACATTTTGTTGGGTGTATCTATTAAGGAGCAAGGATGAGGTGTTTCATGTCTTTGTAAAGTTCAAGATTGCTGCGAGAGGTCCAATTCAACACCAAAATCAAGTGCTTGAGGAGTGACAATGGTGGTGAGTACATTTCTACCAAGTTCAATGCATTTTGTGATGCAAATGGGATTAAGAGGGAGCTCCCAAGTCCAAGGACACCACAACAAAATGGAGTGGATGAGAGGAAGAATAGAACCTTATGTGAAAGAGCCAAAGAAATTAGGTTAGATGCCAATCTTCCTAAACCTTTTTGGGATAAAGCTTTGTTGTGTGCCAATTTTCTATGCAATATGTGGCCGATTGTTTTCTTGGATGGAAAGACACCTTCTGAGATGCTATTTACTAGGAGTCTGAGTGTCAATTTTTTCAAAACTTTTGGATGTAAGATGTCACTCTTATGTGAGTTTGAGCATTGAAATGAGTTTTTGTTTATTTTCTCAATTATTTTGAAACGCAATCTTTATGTTTTAAAAACAACTTGAATGTCTTGCGTAATGCAAATCTTTGCTTAGTACATATCAATTACATTGTTTCATAAACACTCCTTTGATCCATCCAATCTCCTTGTAGCTATCTTAACACGTTCTTCCAACATTGCGTGAAAAAATAAACTTCTTAGCACAACTTATGAAGTTTAATCTTTATGGGCTTTGTTTTTTTTGTCTCAGATAGAGCGCATGTGTACTTCATGTGCTTTTTAACAACTCATTAGCTATATCAACATTACTCTTGATGAAGGACAAATGTGAAGGATTTTAGATCATTCAAGATCCAATCCATGTCCCTAATCTTTGGTTACAATAAGGAGCAAACCAACAATCCTGCCAATGTAGAAAATCAGCATCTACATACAAAATGAGATGCAAACTCTAAGAGAACTTGATCAAACATGAACCAAAACATAAAATATGTTTGTTGTCCGTACAATTTCAGTACCCTACTATATTTCACACGTGTGGAACCGAAAATAGCAATAAATGAGCATTCTACAACAAGATTGCAAGATAACACCAAGATAGTGCACCAATGAGTAGTAGAACCCAAAGAGAACCATGTATAATGATAAAATGAGAGAGAGAAGAGAGAAGATGTGTCTCTCCATGACTTACATCCTTTTATAGAGTTTTCAAACCCTATTTGGACACTTGGCTTTCCCTCCAAAATGTAAACCCTACTATTTTTGGGTCTAGATTCAATCATTAGGGGAGTTTTGAGCTCCAAAAAGACCCTTTAAAAATTCGTGCAAGATGAAGTTTATAATATTAGAATATTATAACACTAATACATTTGACTTGCCATAACTTTTTGATTGTAGCTCAAGACTATGTCATCTAACATATCATTGGAAAGCCCTTGTTGAGCGCTTTTGAATGCACCAAACTCCGCTAAATTCGGACTTACCACTAAAAAGTTATGCCATTTTTAGTGTGGAATCAAAATGTGGACTCAAAAAGTTACGTTACGTAGATTTCAAATTTGAGTGTTTTGATTGGTCCATGTGTAAGAAAAAATTGAGAAAAAATATAAAAAGAATCTTTACAAAGGGTCTTTTTAGGATTTAGAACTCCTCTAATGGTTTCCAAAGTTCAAATTTGAATCTCTCTCAAACTCGACTACCAACTTTTCCACACTTTCAAAAAGTGTTTATTGAATGTATTTTAAACTAATATAACTTCAAAAAGGTTATCTCTAAGTCTAAAATGAGTTTTGGCCTCTTATTGTCAATTATCCAAAATATGACTAAATTAGATTGAGAACTTGATCATGGATGAGTGGTATAATGAACCTCCAATAGCTTCATTTCCATCAGCAAAACCAGCCAAGAATGCTAGTACAACTCCAACAATAAGATATTGCAAGACAATGTAGCTAGTTTGTCCATATCTTGACAATTTGCACACATCCATATGAAATAGTTCAAACATGAGATAGAACAAGTAAAGTAAACTTGAATAGTACTTCCTTGCTGCTCTTGACCTTGTGTCTTCAAACACCTGCAAAAATAGATCCATAACATCTTTGCCAATTATCTCTCCTTTGATGCTCTTGACTACCTCCAAATTGCCACCTTTCCTTTTGTATTGTTGATGCCCTTTGAGGCGAACCTCTTGATCTTCCTCTTGAACATCAAAGTCATTGAACAAACTTTGTTTTCCAGATCCATTAATTGCTTTTCTAGTATGAAAACCATGAGAACCAATATCCACTTGCATAGCATCATCTACACAAGAAAATTCTCCAAAACATGTGAGTAAAGCAAAGTGAGTCGCTTCCACTTGCTTACCTTTCTCTTGATCATCAAAGATATCAAAGATATGAATATATTCAGACCTGAACCTCTGGAAATACTCCCTCTCAAACAAATGATCTAGATCCAACAAGATCTCATCAATGCTTGATTTCGAATTTCCACAAAGGTTAGTGAAAACAATGTCACCAATGTCACCATCATAAATCAAAAGATAGATTCCAAACTTTCCATCGAATATGAAGTAGAGTAGGTGAAGATGAGTATTAAATCTAATAAATCCAGCCTTATTGAGTCCATAACAAACCTCAATAAGCTCACCAATGAGATCTCCCTTGCCTTGAAGAAATTGCCTCTCGATTTGCTCCATGTAGTCTTCTCCAACCAACCTTTTGCCATCTTGATCATGAGTGATCAATTCATAATCATAGAATCCTTTGAGTTGATGAAGAGATATGAGATCCATGCCTTGGATCTTCCCAAGAGCCATCCTCCACACCTACAACAATCTCCATCAACTCATTCATCTCCAATAAGAACTCCATCCTCACCTTCCAAGTAGAATAGTTGATTGAGGTAAGCCTATCATTGCTCTCCAACATAAAGCCTCCACTTGTAGCCATGTTGAAGTGACCTGATCTTCTCTTTCAACCTGTTCCTATGCACAAAGCACTCTCTTGAATGTCAACAAATGAACTCAAGAAAAAATCACAAATATATGGAACCTCTCAAATCTCTTCTAGCACTTCTAACTAGAAAATCAACACATAGAATAGTGAGATCTTGATTACCCTATGATCTATCCTCAATCTAATCATTCTTGCCACTTCCTAAGATTGAAACACACTCAAATGAAGTTCAGTAACCTCACAAACTAGAGATCCAATCAAAATTAGGGTTTTGACAAAATCACAAAAAATTGAATATCTCAAATTCTACATGCAATTTCTAAAAACTTGATATATCTTCTTGTAGACTCCAATGAGACCTTCTTAATGCACCAAAAATCATCTAATTCCAGTAAACCAAGTGTGAAATTGGAATTGATCAAGATATAACCCTATATTGAGTTTTGACCTACAAAAGATCAATTCTACACATGCAAAAATGCTGATTTTTGAGTAGAAATCAATCTAGCATGCTCTAGCATTGGTAACTCCTCCAGATCTTTGCTAAATATGGCTGATCCTTTCATAACCTGAAACACAAGAGCTCTGATACCACGTGAAGGATTTCAGATCATTCAAGATCCAATCCATGTCCCTAATCTTTGGTTACAATAAGGAGCAAACCAACAATCCTGCCAATGTAGAAAATCATCATCTACATACAAAATGAGATGCAAACTCTAAGAGAACTTGATGGCAAACATGAATCAAAACATAAAATATGTTTGTTGTCCGTACAATTTCAGTACCCTACTGTATTTCACACGTGTGAAACTGAAAATAGCAATAAATGAGCATTCTACACACAAGATTGCAAGATAACACCAAGATAGTGCACCAATGAGTAGTAGAACCCAAAGAGAACCATGTATAATGATGAAATGAGAGAGAGAAGAGAGAAGATGTGTCTCTCTATGACTTACATCCTTTTATAGAGTTTCCAAACCCTATTTGGCCACCTAGCTTTCCCTCCAAAATGTAAACCCTACTATTTTTGAGTCTAGATTCAATGTACCCAAAGTTCAAATTTGAATCTCTCTCAAACTCGACTACTGGTAAGCGTGATCTTACTTTCCACACTCTAATTTGAATCCTTGTGCTCAAGTAGTCCAACTTCACTTTTGTTATGTGTGTCCCCCTTAAAATCGAGCCATTTTCTAGTAGTATAATTGGTTCTAAAGTAATATGTGGATTATTTGTCCATGTGCACCTCTGGTTTGAAGAATAGGACCACATCATTTCAGAAGTATCCCCTTCATTATGATTTACAATTTTGTGAACGTCTCATTCAATCATGTGCAAATGTACGACATGTATCGAAAATGAAATATTTTCATCTCAAAAAATAGCTTTGGAATAGACTTCAGGTAGCAGAAGCCCATCGAGCTCCGGCCAAGTATATGTACAAAATTTTAAACCCAAGAACATGTGTTATGACAAAGTTATGAGAGGACTTTGAGAACTTTGGCCTTCAACATAGCGTTTGACCTACGTATTTGTAACTTAACATCCGAATTTTACCTCTGGCAAATGCTACATGCCGGGTGGCCCCACAAACCTCCAAGAGTTGATACATGTGGGTGAAAATGGGCCCTCCCATTCTATGGGACCAGGGCCAAAAGGGGGTAAGTGAAGCCTAGTGGCATTTGGCCAAGGTGGCCGTGTGAAAACACCCTAAGTTAGAATTTAAAACTTCCTAATATGTTTTGTGGTGCGTGGCATTTTCTTTCCTCCTATTTCAAGCCCCCAGTTTCTGAACGTTACTCCCAGTACCGTTGTGCCTTGTGCCGTCTTCTATTCAATCTCCGACCGTTCGATTTTTGATTCAGATCATGCCACGTGCCTCCAGGATATCTCTCTCTCTCTCTCTCTCTCTCTCTCTCTCTCTCTCTCTCTCTCTCGTGAACGTTCATATACATTCATTCGCTAGCTCGCTCGCAGAGGTGATGGCTGAGCAGAAAAGCTCGAGCGATTGATCGCAGAGAACTGACGCATTGCAACACAGCTGATCATTGATCACATTCGGATATGACAAGAGATAGACAACAATTTCTTCATATAATTTTGGAGTTTATGTTGATTCTGCATTCAAAGTTCTGCATCACTGTAATTCTTAGGCAGATCTTGCCGATCTTTACAGCCCACCTGAAAACTGTCTCTGCAGCACTGACACTTATCCGCCGATTACACCAAGCTAAATCAGTACAAACAATATTTCACAAGCTTCTATTAAGGTTGCGCGGAATCGGTAAGTTGTTTGCAAGAATCTAGTAGACGTGTTTCATCATTCGCATTTGGGAGGGACATTTTTGGATTGAACTTGATCGTGCCATGGATTTAATGAAGCATGTTACTCTGCCCTACGCAAAAAATATACCTCTTAAGAAACAATATGCTTTGAACAGCTGTTTTAGTGTTGGAAGAGTGATGAATGTCCAAATACGGCTTCGGCAGTTGAAAGAAAGCAAGATGTTCTGCTTTGAAGATGTAAGCAGAAAGGACTTCTGCATACATAAGGCAAAATTAGGTATAAAACATCCGGGCCTCTCCAAAGGCAGTACCTCCTGTTCTTTTATTGGAGGAAAGGGCGCGCATGCTCAACGACGTTCTAGTGGCAGAAACCAGAATGTATCTTCGATATTTTTCGGAAAAGAATTAGAAACCGGCACAGATCGTCGTAATGCAGAATTTCTCCTGTTAAGCCTAAGGTTCCTACTTCTCTCCCATGTGCAGAAGAATCCGATTCTCATCACGCTTTGGAAGAACAGGTCATGGCTTCTTAAGCACGTAGATGAGTACTGCGTAACAGAAAAGCCGATGATCAGCTACCTTGGAGAGGCGCCTAACAGCAATCGCCTTGTTCAACTCTGCATTAGTCCATATCTAGCCTGGACGCTTTTCCTTGCTGCTCTATGGGGAATGTGGAAATTCTTATGGACTTCAAAGATCTACAACGGCCTAATATGTCCTCCTAATCTATCGTTGGGTGGGCTCTTGGATTGCCTGCTCTGGCTGGGCCTTCTCTGGAGCTCACTCATACTCATGCTTTGGATAGTAAAGACGGCAATTCTGCTTGTGTGTAAAGTGGCAGAAGCTCCAGTTGTGAACAGGCTCAGATTTCATAGCAGTTTGATAGCAAAGCTAGGATCCAAGCACGAACTGCCAGAGACTATGGCTCGGAATATTAGTGCTCTACTGCCTCTAGCTCTTTGTCTGCTTTTCGCATCCCACTGTCTTAGATATTAGGTTCACCCACGCATCTCTTGCACTGGAGCGGCAAATCATAAAACATCAAGTCCACTGCGGTATATGCAAAAGCTGAAGGAGACAATCACGAATATGCAAATGCATTCAGGATTCAACACTGCTGCATCAAAAAAGGGCAAGCTCTTTATGTCCTGCAGGTGAGAATAAATGGTAGAAACAGCCTGTTGAATTTGCATTTCATTCTGTGTTTAAAGACAGGTTTTTGAGATCATTGCAAGCTGCTAGTTCAAGTTCAGGTTTGCATGCTTTAAACTTGATGTGGGAAGGAATTTATCTGGGAAGACTGCTTGTTAGCAATTGGAAAGGAGTTTATCTGGGAAGAGTGCTTGTTAGCAATTGGAAAGGAGTTTATATGGGAAGAATGCTTGTTAGCAATTGGGAAGGAATTTATTTGGGAAGAATGCTTGTTAGCAATTGGAAAGGAGTTTATCTCTGGGAAGAATGTTAGCAACTGGGAATTTTTTGGGAAGAATGCTTGTTAGCAATTGGAAAGGAGTTTATCTTGGGAAGATTGCTTGTTAACAATTGGGAAGGAATTTATTTGGGAAGAATGCTTGTTAGCAATTGGGTAAGGGTAAAGCCAGGGCATGAGGGCTGTACACCCTACACCCTTTGAGGCCTTTAAGAAAAGCCCACAATGGGTGGGCATAAAATCAATCTTGTTTTGAGCACAAAGCAAGTAATATCACGGTAAATTGAGACAAATTGTGCCAAGCATTGCACACATAATGTCTTTTGTGAAAGGAGTATTATGAGCTTATGCCCTCTCTATAAAATGCTCATGAGCAATTTTTCATATAGGGGCAATATGACCATAATGCTTTCATAGGTGGAAAATGAGGGAGATTCTATGTGATGATGCCCGCAAGAATGAATGGGAAAATTGTAACCCTTGAATTTACGGTGCATACATATATCCTCTTTTCTAAAAGAGTCTCATTCATTTCTAGCTAGAAAAAGCTTGAATTTGAAGTGCATACATTTATACCCTCACTTGCTAAGAGAATGGATTATGTTACAACATTATTCTTGATATGCTTAACTACCTATTTCCATTCAATGCAAAAAAGTAGATGTGCAAAGTCAAAGTATACTTCTTGGCTATTTTAAGAATGTTTTTAAAAAATCTTGGGTTTACATGAAGTCCTTTTTTTATTTACGTGTTTAATTTGAAGGGCAAAGCTTTCAATGACATTCTATGAAGGCGAGGAGGCCTTTGAAGGGCAATGGAGCTTAGGACAAATGAACTTATAGTGTCTACAAAGAACTGAAGAATATAAATCCAATATATATTCCTTCGTGATGTTACGAAGTTTTTTCCAAAAATCTCGTCTTTCATATGGAGTTACATTGTTTTATTTTCATTCTAAGAATAGCCTTTAAATGGTAGGGAGGCCTTTAAAGGGCAGTGCGCCTAACACATGTTAATATTGGAAAAAACCCTTTGATTTTGTCAAGATACTATGACTAAATGAAAATGTATGGTTCATTATTTTTCCTCGTTTCATCAAGTTTACTCAAGCTTAGTAGTCACCGTCCACCACCATCCAAGCAGCCATTGTTGTTAACTATCGGTGGTCTCGCAATCGCTAAGCTAGACACGACTTACACTATATAAAAAGAACACAAATTTATGGACAGCCTAATTCCAAGAAGAAATTTATAGGTTTTCAAAAGCTACGTGCTTGAGCTTCTTGTTGTACATTATGAACCTATCAAATATTGAAGTTTAGTGTTGAAATCGTCATTTTAAATTTTCAATCGCTTTCTATATTTATGTGCTTAGGTTTGGATTTAGAGTGGCCCAAGCATTCAATTTCTTTATGGAGTGTAATTGTTGTGCCTTGGCCCTTAGTTCATATCACACATTTAGTAATTAGCTGGGTACAACTACGTAAATTCTTACCCTATTTCTTAGTTACCAATATCTATGGAGAGTAATATCAGGTTTGTTAAAGAATTATGGTACCTTGCACGATATCATGTTTGTTAGTTTGTGAACTTTTCGTGATCTTAAAGTTAGAGTTGACTTTCATATCCACATTCATGCATTATTCATTGGGCCTTAACCCTTCAGATTTTCATATTTGTGTGTAAGTACGTAGTGAAATTTTTGGTTTATTCAAGAGTTGCCTTAGTGACTTCGACATCCACTTGGTATGTGACACATTCATCAAAGTTGTAGCAAGTTGCATGAGGCTTATTCTAGCCTTATGTAAAACTTTGAACAATCTACAATTATTTTTTTACTAAAATTTTGAATGTTAATCAAAGTAATCAAGCTAAAAGTATGTGAATTGGAGGAAAGTCACTTTAAAAGGGGGTAAAAACCTAATCAATATTGTGTCAAGGTGTAGAAAAAGTATTCAACAAGTTGCTCAATAGCTCATCAAGAACAGTACCAAAGAAGCTATTTTATTATTTGGTGGCAATTTTCAATACAGTTGGAGACCAAAAAAACCAAACATTCTATACAAGTTTGAAACTAGCACTCAACTATCAAGGTGGTATAATTTGAAGAAAAAATTATTGCAAGTAGCCACCGTTCACATTTCCATCTATTGGCAAACTCTTAGATTTTAACCTATCCAAAATGTTTAATTGTTGTTGTCGAGTTCATCCAAAATGTTTACTTGTTTTGTTGTCTACGAGTTCATCAACCAGATTCTACGTTTTCACTCATGTCGAATCATATCTAAACTCGTCCACCAATTTTTTTATAGCTACACACTAGCTAAGTGCCCTTGAGATTAAGTTGCACATTGAGAAAGCACTAAATGTTTATGCCAAGCCCCAAGATATGGGATGAAAATAATTGGTCTTTAAGGACTACATAATTAATAATCTTATGATAAATATGTATGTAAGCTACAACTAAATACATGACATTGTTATTAGTTGTATAGAAATTGGGTTGATGGGCCCCACTTGCAAAACTCGATCAGTATGTACAATAATTATCATTAGATAGTTGAAAAACAAGCAAAGTTTGATGAACTTTGAATGGCGGTCAATCAAATACAACATTGCATGCTATGCAACCTTTTGAGAAAACTTTAGGTTCTTAGGTCACTCAATTATAAATTTAGTCAATCTCTTAAAGCTTATGGAAGATATTATCATATTGAAAAATGGGCTATATGTGTACGATGAAATTTGACCAACATGTTATATACATGACTAACATATAGCATATATCTATTTATGTATGGTGAACTTTGATGATATGTCATCCCAAATTGCAAGAAAAAACATATACCCATACAATTATTTTTAATGAGAAAAGAATTTGTAGCTTTAGAGTGAGAACATGGAGTCTTAGCTATGGCCACTAGGCAGTGGAGAGCATAATGGATACACTAAAGGATCTAATGGATAGGGTGCAATGTATAGTTTAGAGGTAGATGCATAGTTTAGATCAATGCACATCGTCAATTAAAAATTCATAACTAATGAGGATTAAGTTTGAAGCTACCATTTTAGTCAAGATGTAATTATTAATTTGTAGCTTTACAGTGAGAATATGGGGCCTTTGATGGGGCAAGGGAGATAGAAGAACGAGAGTAGAGAAGAGAGCAGGAATATTGGAACAACTCTCCCGTTCTAATCGGTTGCTAGGTGCAAAAACAGTCTAATAGAAGACAACTTATGCTAAAAGATAATCACATCTTTATGTGTTCTGATTGCCCAACAAGATCTTAAAAATTAATTCATACTCTAAAACAAGAGTACAGTCCACCGAAGAGATTGGAGATGGTTTGTATATGGTATTATTGAAATCAGATTCAATGTGAAGTATATATAGTTCTGAAATAAATGGAAGAGCAGTATGATATCGCGAGTTTCTCAGGTGTCAAAGACAGCCATCGTCTGATCAGAAACTGAGGAGTTGTAGATGTCCGTGTTTTGATCAAAGTGAGTATACAAGCACGATCAAACATCAATGAAAGTGCATTCAATCACAACAAGCATTCATCTACGTTGTACACAGATAAAAACGTGCTGTTGCCATATTACACTGAAGCACAAATACAAATAGCAATTACAACCAACAATTGACGGCGTAATTGGGAGTCTCAAATAATGTGTCCCATGGACAGAGCAACCCACAATCTGTGTTTGGATTATCTATTTATAGATTTCATCTGTGTATTAATCACAATAAATATTTGTCACCTAATCAGGTAAGTCGTTGAACTTGGAAGTATATGGCTTCTGTGACAACGGTACATAGTGTACACCGCAACCCATAGGGAATGTTGACGTGGACGAGGGTGTTGCAAATTCTCTCACTTTGCTTTATAAGGGAAGTGGCTTTCTCTCACTTTGCAAATTTGGAAAGTGGTTGGGAACGTTCCTTGTTAAAAGTAGACAACCTTCGGCATTTTTCTCTCTCTTCGGGATTTTGCGAAAATGGTGAAAGTGCCCTAAAACAATTCAACTCTCGAAACTAGATGACCTTCGGGAATTTTCTCTCTCTCGGCATTTTTGCGAAAAAATAGAAGGTGCCCTAAAATGGTTAAACTTTGAACTGTTGCAAAATAGTTTAAAGTGCTGAACTATGCTAGCTTTGCATTTCGAGAAAATGCGAAAAGATGACCATATGAAAACATAATTCATTTCTACAGACTGTCACGAGGCTTAGAGTATTTTTCCAGACTGTCGCGAAAGTAATGTATTTCTGCAGACTTGTTCTGAATGCTAATTTCGTGGAAGTCTTTGAAGATGGCCATGTCTTCAATGACTTCAAGTTATCAAACTTAACATCTGAACTTGAAATTATGATAGGATTGGTTACCCTTTGCTGGAGATCAGCCGGAAGCCCGTTGTAGACGTTTTTAAAATAAATTGGTTGTCTAAGTTTGTGATTCTTGCAGGTATCAGATGAGCAGACGTAGAACCAAAGTTGGTTACACCTGACCCTAGATCAATGATCAATAAACATGGAGGAAGAATCATGAAATAGAAATTAGTCATTCACCAAGGAAACAACTGTGGGCTTAATTTTCAACAGTCCCCTTTAAGGTCACGGTTGGTGCTTTGGCATCTTCGTCAGGTTCAGCATGTTGAAGAACTTCTGATGCTTGATCCTGTGAAGCACTTTAGTGATGATGTCTGCGACCATTTCTGTTGTGGAGCAGTATTGAAGGATCACTTGCCTCGAGAAAACTTTCTCCCGAATGAAATGATATTGGATTTCTATGTGCTTGGATTTGCCATGAAATCTGGGATTCAGTGACAGTGAAATACAGTTCAAGTTGTCACACATAATGGTGGTAGCATTGATTTGAGTGTGATGCTTGCAAGTCCTGAAGTAATAACCTGATCCATATAGCTTCTTTTGAAGCTTGACATGCTACGATGTACTCTGCCTCTATCGAAAAAAATGCAATTGATTTTTGCTTCTTTGAGTTCCACGAAATCAGTCCCCCTGCCAGATAGAAACAGAACCCGGAGGTAGATTTTCTGGTAGAGACTGTTCCTCCCCAATCTGAGTTGGAGTAGCCTCGCAGGATGAGTGGGTCGATAGCATTTTTATCATAACATAAAATGTGATCTAAACTTCCATGAACATATCTCATCACTCTCTTTAATGCTTTCTAATGAGAGATCCTAGGATTATACATGAATTGACTTAACGTGCTAACAGTGTATGTTAAATCTGGTCTAGTACACAATATTACATACATCAAAGATCTTATTAGTGAATGATAAGGGTACTTCGCTATGTCGAGTACTTCACTTTCAGAATCAACACTAGTAGGTTTAGTCAATACAATACTTGGATCCATTGGGGTATCAATTGGTTTGCAATCAGACATATAAAACTTTTCTAAAATGCCTTTTAGATATGTCTACTGGCTAAGATAGATCTTCTTCTGAAGTCTATCTCTAGTAATGTGAATTCCTAGCAAAGAATGCTCCTAACTCACTCATGTCAAATTCCTTTGACTAATCACTCTTAGTAGTGTGCAGTAGAGAAGTGTTGTTAGACATAATAAATACATCATCTACGTAAAGAGCTACGTGAACTGAATTGGTGCCTATATGCTTTGAATAAACATTACAGTCAATTGAATTGTTTGCAAATTTCAATTGAATGAGAAAAGAGTTGATTCTATCGAACCGTGCTCTTGCAGCCTGTTTCAGACCGTAGATTGCTTTGTGCAGCTTGCACACTTTGTGCTCTTGGCCTTTGACTTCGAATCCTTCTGGTTGAAAGGTGTACAGCTCAGCTCTCTTTGACATTGTCGTTGAGAAATATTGCCTTGACATCCATTTGGTGTATTTCGAGGTCTTCTGCGGCTGCTACCACAATCAGAGTCCTGATTGACTGCATCTGACGATAGGACTGAAAATTTCTTGATAATTTACTCCTTGGACTTGAGTGAATCCTTTAGCCACTAGCCATGCTTTCCATTTGGCAATGGAACCATCAGAGTTGATCTTCTTCTTGAAGATCCACTTGTTGTCGATAACTCTCTTGTGAGTGAGAAAATCGACCAGTGTCCAAGTCTGATTCATCAAAAGTGAGTTGTACTCGCTTTCCATAGCTTTTTGCCACTTCACAGTATCCTTGGAGCTAATTGCTTCGGCTAGGCTCTATGGTTCTTTTAATGAAGTCCAGAATGATTGAGGTGCATACCTCTCAGGAACTGTCCGAGTCCGTGAAGATCTGCGGACGTTTAGTTGACTAGGATACGATGATGCTTCTTCTTGAATTTCTCCAGATCTGTTCGAGCTAGCGGTCTGATGACAGGAACTGTCGGCTGCTCGGCTTCTGTAGCTATAGCTGCTTGTTCTATAGAAGGAACATCAATGTTGGAAGAATCCATGCTACGTAAAATAGGATGAAATGATATAGCATCGTTTATTGATGGTTGTTTGAAATCATAGTATGTATGTTTTTGAAATATTACATCCCTAGAGACAAATACTACATTGGTGGATGGATCATAACAGCTTCAAGTCCCTGTTAGATCAGTTATCAGTTGTAGGATGTTCTATTCAAGATGATGATGTCATTATGACCTTGTTTTCTTCTCTTCCAAAGTCGTATGAACATTTTGTGGTGATGATCTCCACACAACCTGACCTCACTCTTCAAAAGATGATCGGTCATCTTTTTTAAGAAGAAATGCGGAAAAAGACTAGCAACCTATCCATCAAAGACAAATCCATGGCTCTATACACCAAGAAGAAAGACTATTTCAAGGGCAAGAATCAAGTGCAGCAGCCACAGTAGAAGCCTCACACTCAAGGTGAGCATGGTGGATTATGCAAGAAGCTCTTCTGTAGATATTGTAAGAGAGCTAATCACGACATCAAGGAGTGTCACATCAGGCTTCAACAACGATCTGTCCATTTGTATTCCTAACGTCCTTCATGTTCCTCAGTTGTCAAAGAACCTGTTATCAGTCTCTAAGATAACTGATAAGGGCTACACTGTTACTTTATCATCTGAGCAGTGTGCAATACTCAAGGAAGATACTACTATGACTACATACACTAGAGTCGAAAACCTTTACGTACTCTCTAATTCAGTTGCATTAGCTAGTATATCTAATAAAAATGTAAACGACAGTGTTGCTCTGTGGCATGGTCGATTTGGACATGTGAATACAAGATCACTTTCTTATATGTGTTGTAATAATTTAGTTGATGGACTGAATTCCCCTTCTTCATTAGATAAGAAATCTTTCTTGTGTGAATCATGCATCTATGAGAAGCACTCTAGAAGCTGGTTTCCAAAATCACATTCCATAAAAACAAAGCATGTATTAGATCCTGTACATAGCGATCTCTGTGGTCCAATGCCAACTCCATCCTTAGGAAATGCAGTCTATTTTATCACTTTCATAGATGATTACTCTAGATTGTCTACAGTCATGTTCATTAAGCACAAATCTGAAGCCTTTGAATGCTTCAAGAGATTCAAGGCCATGGCCGAGACACAAACATCTAGGAAAGTGAAGGCACTTCTCCAACAATATGTACGACTACCTAGCTGAATATGGTATCAAAAGACAGTTCACTACTTCCTATTCACCTCAACAGAACGAGATTGTAGAAAGGAAGAATCAAACTCTTCTCAACTCAGCTAGATCCATGTTACATCAAGCACACCTACCTGCGAAGTTTTGGGCAAAAGCTACTGCCACAGCCTGTTACGTGCAGAACAGATCCAATACCAAAGCCGTCAACAACAAGACTCCTCAAGAAGTTTGACATGAGCACAAGCCTAGTGTCAGCCATTTAAAAATCTTTGGTTGTATATGTTTGGTTCACATTCCTAAACAGCTTAGAAAGAAACTGGATCATAGGACAAATAAATGTATTTTCATTGGCTATCTTGATGAACATAAAACTTATAAAGTATGTGAAAAGTGATGGCAGTAGAATCAGACATGCTAAGAGTGATGAACTTCCTTCTAAGATGTAATCTCGTGGTTACATCGTGAGTCTCATAGAGACTTGATAACAAGTCTAGTGCTTCTTTAGAGGTTTTGCACGTGGTAACGTGAGATATTTGGAAGTCGGCCAGATTGAGTGTGATACATGCTAAGGCCTTCTGATCTTTGATCCTCCAAGCCTTTGCTTGATCATCATCTTCTGATTTCAGGTCTGCACCTTCTACTACATCCCAAAGATCTCTATCTATCAACAACATTCTAAGTTTTCCAGGTGTAGAAATTAGAACCATTGAACTTGTCAATGACTCTAGCTTCACTGAGTGATGAAGATGAAAAGCTACCTATATGAGACATGATAATAGTATACAAATAGAACAAACTTAATCTCTCGGTTTATTTGAACTATGCTCTGGTACCAATCTGATGGGGCAAGGGAGATAGAAGAACAAGAACGGAGAAGAGAGCAAGAATATTGCGAAACAACTCTCCCATTCTAATCGACTGCTAGCTGCAAAAACAATCTAATAGACAGCTTATGCTAAAAGATAATCATAGCTTTATGTGTTCTGATTGCCCAACAGGATCTTAAAAATTAGTTCATACTCTAAAACAAGATTACAGTCCACCGAAGAGATTAGAGATGGTTTGTGTGTGGTACTACTGAAATCAGATTCAATGTGAAATATAGTTCTGAAATAAATGGAAGAGCCATATGATATTGCGAGTTCCTTAAGCGTCAAAGACCGCCATCGTCTGATTAGAAACTGAGGAGTCGTAGATGTTCGTGTTTTGATCAGAGTGAGTATACAAGCGCGATCAAACATCAATGAAAGTGCATTCAATCACAACAAGCATTCATCTACATTGTACACAGATAAACATGTGTTGTTGCCATATTACACTGAAGCACAAATACAAATAGCAATTACAACAAAAAATTGACGGTGTAATTGGGAGGCTCGAATAATGTGTCTCATGGACAAAGCAACCCACAATCTGTGCTTGGATGATCTATTTATAGATTTCATCCGTGTATTAATTACAATAAATGATTGTCACCTAATTAGGTAAGCCGTTGTACTTGGAAGTATATGGCTTCTGTGACAACTGTATAGTGTACACTGTCAACCCATAGGGAATGTTGACGTGAACGAGAGCGTTGCAAATTCTCTCACTTCGCTTTATAAGGGAAGTGACTTTCTCTCACTTCGCAACTTTGGGAAGTGGTTGGGAATGTTCCTCGTTCAAAGTAGACGTCACCTTCAACATTTTTCTCTCTCTTCGGGATTTTGCAAAAAAGGCGAAGGTGCCCTAAAACAGTTCAACTCTTGAAAGTAGATGACCTTTGGGAATTTTCTCTCTCTTCGCATTTTTGCGAAAAAATAGGTGTCCTAAAATGGTTAAACTTTGAACTGTTGCAAAATAGTTTAAACTGTTGAACTATGCTAGTTTCGCATTTTGGAAAAATGTGAAAAAGGCAACACTATGAAAACATAGTTCATTTCTGCAGACTGTCGTGACACTTAGGGTATTTTTGCAAACTGTCGCAAAAGTAATGTATTTTTGCAGACTTGTTCTGAATGCTAATTTCGTGGATGTCCTTGAAGATGGTCAAGTCTTTAATGACTTTAAATTATTGAACTTAACATATGAACTTGAAATTATGATAGGATTGGTTACCCTTTGTTGGAGATCAGCCGGAAGCCTGTTGTAGATGTTCTTCATGTTGAATTTCACACGTGTGGACTGTCCACTACATGTACTTGTGATCTCCTAAGGTGTGTAGATGCATCAAGATCAAGACTAGATTGAGATTCAAGATCAATCTTAGATCCTATGGCAAAAACACACTACTATATGCATTCAATCACTTCCAACTCTCACTCACACGTGTGGGAAGTATTCAAAAAATAATCTAAGTAGAGAGAGAAAAAACATCATGAGCTCTCAGGTAGAGAGAGAAAGCTAGAAATCCAATAACTTACAAAATCCATGAAATCACCAAATCAATTAGATTCAAAATGAGGAGTACAATGATACTAGTAGATCCACGAGCTACCTCTATGCTTAACTATGATTGGACCATATTTTGTCACCTCTTGATCCTATTGGATCATTGATCTATGCATCTCTTAATTCTATTGGACTATATTCAAGCACACCTCAATTTCCTATTGGACCTCACAAGGTTCTACCTCTAAATCCTATTGGACCTCTTGGAATTCATCAAACAAAAGCTTTACACTTGTCTACACTCTAATTGGCACGTGTTTAGCCTCTTACTCTATTTTGGCTCAATAGTGGCATTACAAGTGGAAATGCATAATTTGCCATCTATGCCAAATTTATTCCTATCAACATCCTACACCTAGATGCTTGATGTAAAAAACATAAGACCCCTATATCTAACATAGATAATCTTTTTCAATTCTTCACACTCCTCCTAAAAAATTATCTATGAAGATTTGAGCATTGATGTTGATATAACTCCAAGATTAGATCTATGCTTGATGAAAGCACTTTTGCTCAAAGGCTTGGTGAGTAGATCGGCAATACAAGAGGATGAGTTGACATGCTCCAAATAGATTTCATCTCCAATAAGTTTTTCTCTCACAAAATGGTGTGCCACTTCTATGTGCTTGCTTCTTGCATGAAATATGAGATTATTGGCAAGAGCTTGGGTCGAGATGTTATCACACTTGATCATTGGTAGATCATCCTCCTTGATGCACTTTAGCTCCATTAATAACCTCTTGATCCAAAGCACTTCTTTGGTAGTTGTAGTGAGTGCTTTGTACTCGGCCTCACATGAAGAGAGAGATATAGTATCTTGCTTTTTGGAAAGCCAAGATATAAGATTGCCTCCAAGAAAGATAGTGTATGCACTAATAGACTTTCGATCCATCTTGTCACTTGCAAAGTTCGAATCTGAGTAGCCAATAATGGATAGATCTTCACTTTTATAGAGTAGACCATAATCACAAGATGAAGATACATATCTTAAAATCCTCTTGGCCATCTTCCAATGATGGATCTTAGGATCTTGCATAAATTGAGTCAATTTGTGCACACAAAAACTTAGATCGGGCCTAGTAATTGTAAGCCAAATCAAGGAGCCTACAAGACTCCTAAAAAGTGTGATGTCCTCAAAGGATCTTTCATCACCTTTATTAAGATCTTTTACAATTTGCTCCATTGGAGTATCTATGCTCTTAGAATTTTTCATATGAAATTTTTTCAACATAGAGTGAGCATATCTAGATTGGCATATAAAGACATGATTTTCATAAAAATAAATTTCTAGGCCTAGGATGTAATGCATCTCTCCTAGATCTTGCATTTTAAATTCACATACAAGTGCTAGTTTGGTTTCATCAACTAGCTTGATACAACTTTCACAAAGAATAATGTCATCAACATAAATTAGAAGAATGACAATATTGCTATCAACAAACTTTAGATACATGGAAGGATCATAGTCACCAAGAGTAAATCCTAGTGAGATAAGAAAAGAATTAAGTCTTGAATACCATGATCTTGGTGCTTGCTCGAGTCCATAAAGACTTTTGAAGAGCAAGCACACTTTGGACTCATCCTTGATGAATCCTTGAGGTTGTTCCATATAGATCTCCTCCTCAAGATAACCATTTAGAAAAGCATTGGATACATCTAATTGGAACACCTTCCACTTGAAAAAACAAGCAAGAGAAATAAGAATTCTTATTGTCACCATCTTTGCAACGGGTGCAAAGGTCTCCTCATAATCAAGACCATGGATTTGAGCAAATCCTTTGGCACATAATCTTGCTTTATGCTTGTTGATGGTGCCATCACGATTGAACTTGATCCGAAATACCCACTTGCAACCAATCACATGCTTGTTGGATGGAGGATCCACAAGCTCCCAAGTATTGTTGGTGATCAATGCATCATACTCTTGCTTCATGGCATCATACCACTCCTTGGTATTGAGTGTCTCTTGTACATTCTTTGGCTCTTCATGAGAGACATAAAAAACATAATTAGTGGAATCAAGATCCACTTGTTTGCCTTTGTCAACATATGAGAGCCTCTTAGGCTCGGATCTATCTCTCATGGATCTTCTTGGTGAAAAAATCCGAGGAGAGTCTTCTTCAAATCTCGACCCCATCACATCATGATTGTCTTCAAAATCAATAATTGATGAACGGCTTTTTGTGAGATTTAGCAATAGCACAAGCCTCACAAGGCTTGATCTTCTTGGAGAGTGACTTTGGTAAGCCAATAGCTTTGGCTTCTTTGATCATAGAGAGCATGGATTTGTAGTTGGGATGTCCCAACCTCCTATGCCATAATTCCTCCATAGAGAGCTTGTTCACAAGAGCAACATTACAAGCATTCACATACTCATTTGGATCTAGTTTATAGATGCCACCAAGTCTAGATTCTAATGCAAGTATCTCATCATTCTTCTTGATAGTGCAAGTAACATTGAATTTTACATCAAGGCCATTATCAAGCAATTGGCCAACACTAATAAGATTCTTGGTGAGCTTAGGTACATAAAGAGCTTTAGAGAGAGAAAGAACTTTAGAGGATGCAAGCTTCAAGGGAATGTTCCCTATGCCTTCAATAGGACATTCAAAATCATTTGCAGTGTATATTGATTTCTTGACTCCATCATAAGGTGCAATAAAAGAGAAAGAGTCCTTGGAGCTACACATATGTGAAGAGGCTCCACTATCAATATACCATAGGCCGTCCTTTTTGAAGGGAGTAGATGAGAAACTAGAGACCATAAGAGATCCCTCTCCATCACTTGCAATAGTGTCTTCCTTCTCATTGGTAATGTTGGCTTGCTTGAGTTGATTCTTCTTCTTGAAGCAATTGGTGGCATAATGACCTTTCTTGCCACAATAAAAGCACTTGATCTTCTTCTTCTTGAGCTTGGATGATGAAGCATAAGAGGAATCATCTTCCTCCTCATCTTTGTCTTTGGATTTGACTTTGTCCTTGCTTGAGGATTGTTGATGTTGGTTCTTGCTCCTCCCTTTGTGCTTATCCTTGGCAAAGAGAGCTTTGCCATCATTATGAGTGAGAGAAAGCTTGTCCATCCTCAAGAGCTTGTACTCTTGTCTTGATTCTTCCGAAATTAGCACACTTTGGAGAGCCTCCAAACTTGGTAGCTCCTCCTTAATGGCATAGGATTGGACAAGGTTATCAAATTCACTTCTCAAGCCATTGAGAATGACTTGAACTAGCTCATTTTGATTGATGGAATCACCAATGCAAGCAAGCTCTCTATGAATATCTTTTACTCTCAAAACATAACTAGATGCACTCTCATCACTCTTTTGGATACTTTGAAAGATTTGATTCCTAAGAGTGAGAAGCCTAGAGGTATTCTTAGCCTCATAGATAGTCTTGAGACAATCCCAAGCTTCTTTGGCTGTTGTACAAGTACCTATCTCCCTCAATATCTCATTAGAGACATTCATCTTAATGTAATGGAGAGCCATCCTAGCTCTCTTTTCGTATTTTTGAACCTCTTGAAGAACTTGTGGTTCTTCTTCAAGGCCAAGAACTATGTCCATCACGTCTTGAAGGATCAAGATGGACTCCATCCTCATTTTCCAAATTGAATAATTTGAAGTGGTCAACCTTTCACTTGGTTCCATCAAGGATGAACCCATTGAAGACATTTGAAGTGAAGAAAACTCAAATGATGAACAATAAATGTTGCTACACACTCTCAATAGGATCCAATAATAGAGTACTATCTTCTCCTATGAAAGATCTTGTAACTATTTGTGAATTGATTCTCACTAGCTACACAAATCTCTCTAAAACAAGATCTATTTCACATCAAATGATGGAGTATAGGCAAAGTTAGGATCAAACACTCTTAGCATGTGTGAAGTACTCTAATAAACCAAATTTGACTCAAATACAATGATATTGCATGAAACAAAATGGCTAAGATCTCAAAACAGTGCCTAGATCACGTATAGATGAGATTGACAAGCATACAACTGTGATTTTGGATCAACCAAGTAATTTCTTGACCAAACCAAATGTGTCCACCCAGGTCTAGGTGCCCTACCTAACCCTCTTCAAAAGCTTATAACTTTTGATTGGCTCAACCAAATGGAATGAAACTGATTGCATCAGAAACTAGACAAGCTTCAATCCTTGTAAACCCCATTTTTAATACAAAGTAGTGGAGATCAAATTTACACCAGTCCTCCATCTACTACTGTTGCCTCGTCCTCGAATCTCTTGTGCTTGATTGACAAGGTGATATTGTGTTCTTCGCTTTCCCACACTATCCCAATGTGGAGGACGTTGCTCATTTTTTCGTAGCCCGCACAATATATGGGCTCTAGTGTTACTGGTTTTGCTTCAGCTTTGGCCCATTCAGCCAAAAGGTTCTTGGCTTGTGGCGCAATCCGCATTAGCTCTCCATGGGACAAGCTAACATGGCTTGCTAGCAAACTTGTGAGCACTTCAGTGTGCGGATCCTCTGGATCCACCGTGTGGAAAGGTGGTTCATGATGATGCAACCGATCATTCTGGTCAGTTCTCGATGGTGACCCCGTTTGCGGTACTGGTTCTTCATCAGTAGGAGGTTTTGCAGTACATCTTTTGCTTGTGCTTTTTTCTCCGCTTGCCCTCTCTATACCCAATGTCGTATTTTGTGATATTGTCTTCTTTCTTCCCTCATATTTGGATACGGTCCTATAGTTGAGGGCTGATCATCTGATACTGATGGGGGTGGTGAGGGAGTCACTTGCTTTCCTTTTGTGCTCACGTGACTACTGCACTGGGGCATGCCAAGTGTTGTTTTTCTGGTGGCGTCCTTGCTGGAACTACTGTCAGGTGTACTGTGATTAGGTTCAATGGTGCACTCGTTTCAGGCTTTAATGGACAGTTATTATAATAGTGTCCATCTCCGCATTCTCGACAGAAGGTTGTAATTGTCCTTTGTTTTTCTGGTGGCATCCCTGTTGGAATTGTTGTTGGGTGTACTGTGATTAGGTTTAATGTGCACTCGTTTCAGGCTTTAATGGACAATTCTTGTAACAGTGTCCATATCCGCATTCTCGACAGAAGGCTATATATTGTCCTTTGTACGGACATTCTACAATTCTATGGCCTTCACCACATCCGTAGCAATCGTAATTCGAGGCTGAGTTGCATAGGTTGCATAATATTCCTTAATGGCTGGATCGACAAACATCTCTTCTGGCCCGCACCATCGTTGCTACTTAGGTTGAGGTGATGGTGGTGCTTCATGTTCCGTCATTGCTAAATTCACATGAGCCACTTGATGATTAGTTGGCCTTGGTGGTGTAGGTAAGGCCATGCACTACTGGTTGTTTGGTGCGCCATACCTTGGTGCCACTTTGATGATAAGAATAAGAGGTCTGATAAGGATTCTTCTTCTGTTGTATGATCCGGGGGTTAAATGGGCAAAATGCCATCTCGTACGCGTGACGATGCGTTGCACAAATGGAAAAATTTGTGTGTCAATCTTGGGTTTTGCTTTAATACCAGACACTCATTGACTGTATGGTTCTGGGTGCAAACTGAGCACCATACATTTTCTCGACGAGGATACTACAGCTGGTTCTATTCCAGTGGATTGGATTGGTGCTACAGCTCCTTGGAAGGCCTTCAATTTTTGATCGAACTGAGTCGTCAGTTGTTCCATCTGATATTTGTGTAGCTTCGCCATTTGCTCCATCAACAGTTCTATGGATAGGTTGGATGCGTTGGATGATGATGCTACCGAAGGAGTTGGAGTGTGGGTGGGTTGGATAAGATTCATCGTCTGAATCCTCATCTTCCTCCCTGATGGCATCTTCCATTGCTTCCTGCAATGTAGCGTACTACTCCTGTCTTTTAAGTTCTTTTCTGATACTACATGGTAATCCCATGAGGAACCACATAATAACCGCATGATCGAGAGTTAGGACTGCGTTGCACTCGAATCTTAGATGCTTGACTCGTTCTATATAGTCCCTGACCCTTTCTCTTTTTCCCACCTTTACCTTGCTCAACAGGAGAAACAGACCTTCCAGGAATTTCCTTGATTTAAAGTGCATGATGAGAGCTGCTTTAACCACTTTCCAAGTGGTTTTCTCTTCTTCCGGTAGGTTGAAGAACCAATCTTGTGCTACTGCTACCAGAGACATCAGAAACAGCATCAATTTCTCTGCCAGTGTCCTCTCGCCGTAAATTTTGCATGCTTGCTTGTAGATCTGGAGGAACTTGATAAGATTTGATGACCCATCAGATGATCTTCTGGGTAATAGATATTGTAGTTGCTGAACTGCAACATCATCATCTTTGGATTCGTCGTTGATATGTTGTTCGTAAAAAATAAATGAGCTTGGACCTTCAATGGGAATAGTCGACTGAGGAACTTTGAAATTTAATATGTCAGAGGAGTCGGACAAGTCGGCTACATGGGCTTTGTCTTTTCCCTTGAGGTTGATAAACTGATCTTCGATGAAGATGACATCCCGACTAGTGAATATCTTCGACTCGATAGGATCGAACAACTAGCTTCTTCTTGAGATCATGAGGAATCTGCGCATAAGCAGTACATCCAAAAATTTTTAGGTTCGATAAAGAAGGTTTGGTACCTATCCAAACTTTGAATGGTCTTTTTCCTAAGAGACCTTTAGTAGGACATATGTTCTGAATATAAGTTGCTATTGAAACAGCTTCAGTTCAGAAGGACTTCAGAAGTGACGCATGTGATAACATGCACTTTGCCGATTCGACTAAGCTTATGTTCTTTCTCTCGGCAAGACTATTTGACTAAGGCGAATAGGAGGTAATGTATTGTTGCTCAATGTCATTGTTAAGGCAGTACTCCTTGAATTTGGTGGAGATATATTCTCCCCCATTGTCAGACCTCAATGCTTTGATTCGTTTGTCAGTTTGATTTTTGGCATGCTCTTTGAATTGTTTGACCTTGATGAAAGCCTCTGATTTCTGCTTAATGAAGTAAACAGCTGTTCTTCTGGAGAATTGCCTAGACATGTTCAAAACAGATGCATATTTCAAGTGTCCTAAGCGATGATGACATAGTAATGCTTTATTGACAAGAACAGAGGTTTTCAAGACTTGACTAGTATCAGAATAACAATGTACCAATCTATATAAGTATCCATGCCTCTTGCCGAGTGCAAAGATCTCATGCTTATTGTGCTTGCAATACCTGCAAAACATCTTCTTCTTCGACGAATGTAGATTCGATGATTGTCCTTGACATTGAGTCTGTTTCTGATTTGATGCAGATTTCTTGAAGCTTTTCTGCTTCTATCAATTCAAGCCCTTGTTGACATATAGAGCATGAGACGAAGAGGTACATGAAGTGTCTTGACTTCTTCGATTATCTTCTTGCAGCAGCATGCGATAACTTTGGTAAGAGTTAAATCTTAGTGTGTCGTGACGATCATCACCCAGTTCTCATATGTAGAGGGCAGGCTTGAAAGCAATGTCATAATTGTGTCTTAATCATCTATGACTGATCCGACAACGGCCATCTATTGCAAGAGATTCTTAAACTGGTTAATATGATTATGAAGAGAATCATTGTTCTTGACATCTCGAGTGTAAAGAATTTCCTTCGAAGATATAACTTGGTAGTTACATCTCTCACATCATATAGTGAGCTCAAGATGTTCTAAGCTTCTTTGGAAGTTTTGGCTTCAGTTATGTGGCCAATCTAAGTATCTGATATATTGAGAATAATAAGTGCAAAAGCTTTTCACTTTGAGTCATCTGTGTCGTCTTCAGGCTTCACTTCGATACATGTAACAACATCCCACAACTCGTTGGCGATTAGCAAGGTCTTCATCTTAAATTTTCATAAATGATGATTGGATCCATTCAACTTGTCTACGATAAGACCAGCTTTACTTTGAAAATCCATCTGGAACTTTAGTCTGTTGACGTTAAGAGAGATATCATGCTACACTACAATTGGAAATCAATTCTTTGATACCAAAATAAATTGATTCAAACTGAAGAATAATTTGATATCGCGAAAGATATCAAGTATTAGAGCTTGCACTCTGATATGGTATCAGGCCTTGAAGAATCAACGCTCTGATACCATGTTGGAAAGAGGTGTGTGTGAAAAGATAGGTTGAATAGAATTGAATAAAAAAAATTCGAATGACAAGAATTAAAACTTATCATGTGCAGTAGAATAAACTATCTTTCTGTTTCTCTATGTATGACTACGCCTATCAATTTTGAACGAAATAATAGTGATATAAATCACGTTCGATCTTATAGTAACTAGCTTTGAAATCATTAGTACTACAGTGATTACGTAGCCAAACATTAAAACATTGAATTATCAGACAAATAATCAGCCGCGAAGAACTACAGAAACACGTACATTCTGAGATGAAGTTGAACGCAATAAAAAGATAGTATTGATTCGATATGAAAACGTAACATATGTAAATGAGTACAACAATTTGAGGATCAAAGCCGCATACTCTAAGCTATTTTTGAGCTGCTAAATATAAGTATGAATTAAGCGCAACTATTGATAAGTAATAAGCGCAATAGCAATCTCTAATCAACTCTAAAGAACTGAGCTAGAATGCTCATTCAAGCTTGAAAGCTTGAGAGAGAGAGAGCGCTAACTAACTATTCTTCTTGCTTCAATGCTATTGAAATGTAGAAATATGAGCAACTATTTATACTAGGCAAATGCGACAACATCCAATAGTAGGACAACTAATCAGGTCGCAATCATAATAGATAGTGAGCTGGTATCCATCCAGTTGAATCTTTTCGGAAATTTACTTGCTAAACAGTTAGGGCAAATCTGTAGCTTCAATTCGAATGGAACGTTAACTCTCACAATCAACTGACATGGCCAAAGTGGACTCTTTTGGCATCTAGAATCCATTAGAAAAATCTTCACCAGAATCTTCTAACAAGGCGCCCCGCAGCGAACCATTCGCGCACGTTGGGCTTTATGGCGTGCTTCAACTCGTTGATAATGAAGGTGTGCCAATCATAGGGTACAACCATGTTGCTAGGGAATTGCTTGTGGGATTCCACAATTTGACTGAGGACGAGGCATTGAATTTGATATTTTTGCCAGCAATGGACCACCATTTAATCAAAGATCCATTATATGAAAAACCAAAAAGTAGCTCCATCGATGTCCAACTAGCAATGGAGGTCAAAGTTTAAGCATAACATTTGTGAGAGAGAGTATGCTTATGATGTAGCATCCTGGAAATAGTGCATCATTGTTCAAAAAGAGGTGTATGCTACCATTCAAGCCTACATATGAGTGTTTATGATTTTTTCTACGCAAAAACAGAAAAATGTAGCGCACTGTCAACCCTATCCCAGTGCATTCACAACCAAAAAAATGTGCATTCCTTTATACATAACTCAAGTGCCATAAGTGCAAGCATGTATTCATTTATTATATGTTGTAGGTCGCGTTTGACAGCCATCAATCATCTGAAAAAAATAATGCCTTACTTATCAAGAGGCACACAACAAACGCCACTTAAAGAGAGTTTGTGGATCACGATCCAGCAACCTCCAACAACTAGAAAATTGCTCATGAGATGAGTGGCAGCTTGGATAACTGGATGATTGATGGCCTCTATCAGATATAAGCATCATTTGTATGTAGAATGGAGTCAGAGGGGTTCAAAAAGGGTTGGATGAGTTAAGGAGTATGGCGGTGTGATGGTGTTGGTCGTGGCTTATCATTTTGTGAGAGAACAAGTCATGACAAAGGAGGTAGAACTTCAACATGTCTCATCAAGGGAGTGTGTGGCTAATATCTCAAAGCATTGGGAAAAGACTAATTTATGAAGCATAGAATGTCACTTAGAGTTCTATTTAAATCTATGCTAAACTAGTTGAACTGGGAGTGTGAAAAAATGTCAACTAGTTTGATTGTTTATGTGGCAATTTTGAGGCCAAGATGAAATCTCAACTTAGAGATAGGTTCACATTTGTCAACAAAGGTCTAAATAGTGTTTGTACTATTTTTTGCAAGTAGATAAATGGATGAGTTTGGATTTGAACCCATTTTAATTGGCTAGATTTCATACATTGCATCTTTTCTAGGTTATTTGATGAAGTACCAAGAAGTTACCATTTAGGGAAAGTTTGGGGCAATTTGTCAGAAATGGTGAACTCTTGCAACTTTGTCGCAGTACGAACAAGAAACGAAGGTCGAACGACACAATGGGATTTGAACTGCATCACTACAGTGATGCGAGCTGGGCGAGTTGCAAAGATGACAACAAGTCCATTACTGGGGGATGTACAATTGCGTGCGAAGCAAGACGTTTGTTCACTTGGGCGATAACAACACACAAGCTATCAAAGGTGAAAGTACAGTAAGATTAAGCTTTACAAATGATCAAGCTAAACTACTTTCAAGAGTCACGCATGTACCAAATCTTTTTACAAATCTACTCTCTATTAGTAGAAGGTTCTCGACAGAGAGGTAAGCTTAACGTACTGTCGGATGCAAAACATGACCGCAGATGTGTTTACCAAGGCTTTGAGCATTGATGCACACAACAAATTTGTGGAGGTGTTGGATTTATTCCTCTACTCTCCTAAATCCTATGTTAATCTAGCTTCATTCACATTGCTGCAATTTTATGCACAGTCTACAGAAATACTCTATTATCGAAGATAGACAAGAAAGTGGCAGTCTGATCTGTCGAACTTACCTGTCTTCTCTGATTTGCATGACTTGTCAAAGTCGCCCGACTTGTCAGAGTCGGAAGCCCGACTTGGCAGACTTATTATGTAATGTGCAACTACCTTGACAATGATAGCGACAACCAAGATCTACTCCGGACGGCACAACGGCTCCACGCCACCTTCTTGTACAAACATCTATACAAAATGTAAATTGTACATAATTGATCATAGTAATAAATTAATAATGCCAATGTTAATTACACGCCACACGAGATAGGCTGATTCCATATACGCTCGAGCACTTTATAGACGCCGAGATGACAACTTATTATACAGACACAGTAGATGCTTTCAAGCATTGATTCTTCTCCTTTTTCAGACGGATTGTCAAAATAAACTCATAGTTGTTACAAATTGTATTTAGCTTCGTGAGTTTGCGATTTCGCCCGCTATTGTTTTGTGCTCACCAACATCAACTGACTTGTATTTCTATACATTCAATCTGAATAAATTCCTGTTTGCTTTTGCGTTCAAATTTCGTCAGTGTTGCAAGCTTTTTGCTCTCTGTCTGACTCTCTTGTTACTTTGTCTGACTGTCTGCTCTTCCTCTTTTGCATTAGCGCAATTAAGCTATGTTTTGTGTTCTCCTACTATTGTAGTAGTGCACGCACTGAGGGAATTAGTTGACCACTACTTTCGTGCAATAGTAGGATCGTCCCGATCCGATTGTTCGACCCATTGGACCATCATATCATCCTCTTTTCCTCGAAAAATATGTGAATAGAGTTAGAGATGACTTGTTTGGTTATATGATAGATTTATCGCATGATGCAACATAGATTTATAGATTTCACAAATGACCACGACATATATGATGTGTAATCACAAACCATATTATTGATAAAGACTTGATATATTGTGATCGTTTTTTAAAATTTTTGGCATGGCACATTTATGATTGCATGCATCAATGATATGAAAACAAATTCATATATATTTTAACCTATATGTATAAACTATCCTATTGATCATATTGCCTTTATGATGATTGTGTTGGCTTTTATCAAATTCATGCTTTGGTATGGCAGATTTGAATTAATGTGAAAAATGATCCATAAATTCTGGATAATTGTGTAAATCGTAGTATTGTGATTAATCATCACTCTTATAATTTTGGAGTTCCATCAGAAACAAAAAATTATAGGCATATTTACCTCGGTATTTTAGTCTTTTTTGTAAATCATGATTTATTGAGACAAGCATAAAGACCACAACCATAATGGCAGCTACCAAATTTCAGCTCTCTCTCAAAAAAAATGCAACAAAAAACTGTCAATCAGAATTCAGCAAATAGTCACAATATGTTGCAAAGCTATCTAGTAGATAATTCACTACTACAAGCCCACAAACGTTCAAACAAATGCCAATCTGCAAGATTTCAAAAGCTATTTGTAGCAATACATGCTTTATGATGTAAGGATGCTTTCGAGTTCTTTCTCTACCCGGATAATTAGGTACCGTTGAGAACGGCTTGCAGAGATCTCTCAGCCGCATAGTTCTGTCCTGCTGAAGCATCAAGATCCCACAACATCACTCCTGGAAGGTCATGGGTCTTGAGTAAGCTTGTCGCTACGATCACGAAGTCGTGCAGGTCCAGGCCTTTACCTGCTAGGTGCACTGAAGCGGTTGTCTTTCCATGTGCGTTAAACTTAGCAACCGTTTCTCCGAAGTACGTCTTATACTGGTTGATACTGGATAGATTGTCGAAATAGAATTGGTAGTTCACAAAATCGATAACACCACTGTACTTGTGATACAAATCCCGGTAGAGTAGTGCTGTGTTTGAAAACGGAGCTATTGTGGCCATTGTGATCACGTGGTTATGTTTCAGCTGTGTTATAACCTCACCAACACAATACGAAAAATATTTACTGTTGCCATTAAAGATCTCATAGCTGACATCGTAGCCGTCCAGATGCCAGTTGTTTGCCATTGTTGTGAGGGATCGGACAGCGTTGTCTATCCATTGACGAGGGTTTTGGGGATCGTTCCACACTACGTTCCGCTGAACGACGTTATTAGAAACAAATATTGTGTTTCCAGCCCAACTTGCCATCACCTTCACATTATGATGCTTGGCTTTGAAGGCCGCTATTGACTGTGGAGTGATTGATGCTGGCCAGAAGGAGTTGAATATACCGTTATTAGGCTGACCATCCGCCGTTGCATCAATAGCGAAAGTTAAGAGGAGGATGAAATCCAAATTAGCATCTACTGGAACACTATTGAAGTCTATAGCGCTAACACTTGCTCCAACGTAGTCGAATATCACCTTTTTGTGCGGAGAGGCTGCACGCGGTAATCCATAGTCATGCTTGGTTTGGTGTAGAACATATTGAAAATCACGATTGTTAAGCTAAATTTACGTCAACATAGGATCAGAAAATTCCATCAATTTGAATAGCGTTGATCTGCTAAATAGTAAGAAGTAAGATAGTTCTGACGACGACCAGTGTAAGTTCATACATGCATGAATCAGAGTTTACCAGTCGCTCCATCAGCTAGAATGAGCAGGAGGATAGTATGTATCGCCCATGCCACAACTTTGATTTTGCAAAGACGTCGTTCTTCCATTGTGTCCCGGAGTAAGCAAAGCCGTGAGAAGAATCTGTTCGTGCTTGCAGACCTGCACTTACGAAAAAGTAATTCACATCACCAAGCAATTAAAATCAGGGCCTTGCCTAAGCACTTGGAGTTGAGGTTATGATTGTTTTCACTCCTATCTCTCCTGTGACCATGCTTTCATGCTGAGGAGGGAATAGGCATTACTAGACAGCTTTAAATGCGTTTTGGATTGTAAAGCGTTCAATTAATTATTCAAATTAAAAAGTACAAAGTTATGGGCGAAATATAAGGACTGCATTGATGTGAAGATTTGCAAGCGCACCTAGGAGGGAAACGATACAGTCCAGATTTTGTAAGCCAAAATATATCTGACATTTGAAAGCACTGAAATAACATAACGATAAGGACTCACTCCATAACTGGGAATGAATTATAGCATTCCGTCAATCCAGACCGTTATCAAGAACTTGATAGCATAAGAAACAAGTTGAAACAACAAGCCATGCCTAAACTCTACATCAAACAACCTAAAACATGAAAACATGAAGGGGCTCCTCTCACATACACCACTCTTAGTCAGATATCAGAGATCATCACGAAATGGATGCAACGCCACCAATATCTTGACAATAATCACGGTTCTGAAATTGATGCAGCATATAGTAAAATCACATTGGTACACAGAATATTATGAAGTTGCGACAGTAAAATAAATCATCTTATCAAGTATTGCTTCAAACCCACATTTCGATTAGTTGCCTTCCTGTCCTCCTAACAAAAAGCGGCCTTGTCCCAAATCAGTAATTCTCAAACACAAGCCAAGCAATCATTATATAGTGAAAGACATATCCTCACCAAACAATCATTGAATATTTAACGAATCAAAATTATCCTTTAGGATACTAAATAGAAAAGAATATTTCAATACAAAGTTGGACAATACACAATCATCCAGGATGTTTTATACAAAATGGGACTAGATGAAGAATTGTGTAGATGCTTAGAAACATCTGAGATTTGCAATGTAATTGAAGCTCTTCATTATGAAGATGGAGGAGGTCACTATGCAATTGTAAATATAGTTAAGAAGATTCTTAATGCCAAATCAATTGTAAATATAGTGAAGAAGATTCTTAATGCCAAATAGTGGTGGCCAACTAAGATCACCACCTAATCAAACCTAGACGAGAGAATCCTAAAACTGTGCACTATACCAAACCGTCCCAACCAAACCTGGATCACAAATATATATATATATATATATATATATCTATACTAGTTGCTTGTGCCCGTCGATGACGGGCATTGGGCACTTACGCACTTACCCACAAAAAGTGTTTAAATATTTTTGGAGTCTATGTTTTTTAAATCCTTTTTTAAAAACTATTTAGCTTTTCTTTTTGCAAATTGGTGACATGTTTCACGGGCACAGTGTGACATTTTTTACGGCAAAACACACATTATCTCTCTAAAATAGTTTTATACTATATAGATATATAAATCGATGCATCCGGAACGTGTTTTGGGGAGTCGCTACTCCAGAACATTTTTACTCTCTTTTTTTTAATTAAAAAAAAAACAATCTTATTGGTGCCCTTCAATGCCATGTGCCATCCATGTGCTTGAATTGCAATGGGCTCTTAAAATCCGACCTTGGAAATTTCATCGAGAATATATTTTGAAAGATAAATTATTAAAATGAGCAGAAACACCATGTATGCTGTTAGTTGCTAGGTTTTGGGATATTGCTTTCCCGCATTTCCATTTCTCACTACATGCGGTACGCAATTGCCTCATCATCTTCCTTTGCAGTGACAGGGTTATGTTCAACATAGAAATCCTTCTTGAGTCGAGGAAGCTTCTCTTCCGTCGCGAACATCCTTCGAACATACCTCAAAAATGGCCCCAAAAACACCTCGAACATACCTCGAAAATGTCCCAAAAATACCTCGAAAAGGTCCCAAAAATACCTCGAAAATGGCCCGAAAACACCTCGAAAATCACTCAAAATTTTGAAAATATCTAAAAACATTTTGAAAATGGCCGAACATACCTCGAAAATGCCTCAAAAATTTCAAAAATCTCGAGACAATACCTCGAACATGGCCCGAAAATATCTCGAAAATTTTTTGAGAGCGATTTCAAAATTTCGCCGATTTTCGAGAAAGACTTCAAAATTTTTGCGAAATTTGGGAGAGAGAGAGAGATAGAGAATTTTCGCGAAATTAGAGAGAGAGAGAGAGAGAGAAAGAGAGAGAGAGAGAGAGAGAGAGAGAGAGAGAGAGAGAGAGAGAGAGAGAGAGAGAGAGAGAGAGAGAGAGAGAGAGAGAGAGAGAGAGAGAGAGAGAGAGAGAGAGAGAGAGGATTTTCTCGAAAATTTATTGAGAGCGAGACTTTTTTGCGAAATTTTCGAGAGCGAGAGAGATTTTTTGTGAAATTTTGAGAGTGTGTATTGTTCGCGACAAGATTATTAGAAAAGTGCTGAAAGTAATTCAAACAGCCAATGTTTCACAAGTTGCAACATGTTGTGTAGTAGACGAGAGGTCCATATCTCATACATTTCAATGGGGACAAGTAACATTGCCGCATTGAAGTGTTTGGGGTGGGCCTACTGGTTAAAAGATATACCTCATGGTCACAAGAAAACAATAGCTAAATATTCAACAACATATGCATATATATATTCATGGGATACAAAATTTGTTTGCATATATATAGTCATGGATGCGTGGATATCACCTTCTGTCTTGGAGTGTCGTATTCCCACGAGTGGATCCAAGCAAATGCATTATTGAGCCACAACTGGCAGAGGATATTCGAGAATTTGAATTTTTCAAATGCAAATTATCCATGTGTGGATAATCCATGCAACCAACATTTCTAGTTTATTACCTATCAGTAACAAGAATAAATGATAAATTAGAAATGTAGGTTGCATGGATTTTCCATGTCATCGCAGACCTTTTCTTATAAAGACTAGGATCTCATGTAGATATAGTGTGAATATATATCCATAAGTGTATTATTTGCGCGATATCAATGGATTCCAAAGACTTAACCCAATTGATACTTTGTGGATGGTCATCCATAGACTATCCACATTAGATAATTGACACAAAATCCTGTCATGATTTTTTGTTTTGGCTAGAGACCAAAAGTCATTTTCATCAAGGCTTGATAGTTTTTAATTAGGGAATCTTTTTTACTTTGTCCTTGAAAAAGAAAGAGAGAAAAATTGGATAAAAAATGTGTTGGATTTATTCCTCTACTCTCCTAAATCCCATGTTAATCTAGCTCCATTCATATTGCTATAGTTTTACATGCACTGTCGCACAGTCTGCAGAAATACTCTATTATCGAAGACAGACAACACAGTGGCTGACTTGTCGAGGAAGCCTAGCTTGGCCGACTTGTTGACAAAGCCCGACTTGGCCGACTTATTGGGAGGTCCGACTTGTCGACTTAACCGAATATCATCAAGGACTGCCCCGACTTAATGGTTATCAACAGTGATACGTCCGACTTCGAATAGTTGAAGCCTTCTCACGCCCACTTCCTATACTGTGCAACTACCCGAACAATGACAACAACAACCGTGATCTACTCCAGATGGCACAACAACTCGACGCCACTTTTTTGTGCATACATCTACACTTATGTAAAATTGCATATAGATGACTATAGTCATTAGAAGATATTAGAACTCAAAATGGGCCCTTTGTCAAGATGCTTTTTTTTTACTTCGCATGCTTTCAAGGCTTATGTATCCCAATCAATGGTGTCTATTATGTCCATGACCAGTACATAGGATACAGTATACTCCTAGTCTTGGATACACGACGGTACTCCATTGAAACAAGCTGTTAGTTATGCCATGTCATACTGGACGTGACCTGAAAGTAACTAATATCCTTGTGAGGCCCAGAACACACTAAATGGAGTTTAGACAAGGTATGAGACAGTGTATGCATGTGTAGAGTTATCAATAGCAATTTTATGAATAGTTGGTCCATGCATAGGACTCTATTCTAGGTGGACCTATGTATAGGGAACATAGGGCTATGCATGGCTTACTCTCAGTCTACATTCATGCTTCTTGTTCCTTGGCTTGGGGTGAGGCTTCTAGAGATTGATTGGATGCTTCTACTTGGTTGGGTGGTTTCTCCATAGTGTGTTATCCTTTGTGTTTAGGATTTGTAAACAGGATCTAAGGAGCTTCCCTTATAGTGTCCATCTGTGATGAACTGTAATAGTGGTTGATGGACGGAAATTGTTTTTGTCTTTCTTGGCCAAATTTTGGTGATTTTCAAAAATCCCGCTGGACAAAACAAACGATTATAGTCGTAATATGTAGTTAGCTAATCCTTGTAGTTTAGGAACTTCTTGTCATTCTTAGGTATACCTCTCATTCTCTTCATTCTCTCTGTTCTTAGCTTCCATAGACATTTTGGATTGTCATTCATAGGTATACCTCTCATTCTCTTCATTCTCTCCGTTCTCAGCTTCCGTAGACATATTTTGGACTAATGGCTACACATAATCGGAGACCAAGAGGAACCATTGATGCAATCAATATAAATGCAAAAGATCAACAAACACCAAGAATATATCATAAATATCAATGAATCTTGATGCATCCTTCCTCAAAAGTCTCTTTCCGGAAAAGAAAAAGATCGGACAACATATATAGAAGCTCTTAAAAAAGGTAGGATAATGGATTTCAAAGTATCAGCTGCCGGTCAATCTATCACAGAAGTTCTAGTTCAGCATGCTTATCTTCACAAAGAGCTCAACATTCAGGATTTGAATCCAAATGATAGAAGAAAATGCCATTTTAAGTATACGATTAGTATGTACATATTCAGATTAAATTGCATTACTATTAGTATTTTCTTTATTTTAAATATCTTGAACTTCATGAGGCTACATACTTGCTTATGGATATGAGTGTCATTCAAGGATGTTTCACTTATTCTCATAAGAAGCTTACAATTTGCCTCTCCAAAAGAAGAAACACATTTTTCAAAACAATGAGTGATTAACTTATTCTTGCTCTCCAAAATCTGAGAGCACTTGATCAAACAACCAATTTACTCTTAATTGGTTCATAACTTTTTTTAGATCACTAAGACTAAAAACTTGTTATCAAATGATTCATTACACATCTTATCTTCAACTTCCTTCTTGATGAAGCCCTCGAGTTGTCTCATGTAGGTCTCATAGCAAAATGGTCCATCAAGCATTGAATTAAGAAAAGTGCTGAAAGTGAATGGTTGAGAGTCTTCCCCTTGATTACCTTTGCCAAGATAAGTGAGCCTTGAAGGCTCGGCCCTTGCCTTTGTGGATCATCTTGGAGCACTTGATCTTTGAGGTGGATCCTCAAGATCTCCATCACTTTGTTGCTCCTGCTCAATCCTTGCAAGATCATTGACACCAAGGTTGTTGATTTCACTTTCATTAACACAAGATACTAGATGGATCCAAGCATCTCTTGTATAAACATCTAAGAATGTTTCATGCATCTTATTATCACTACTTGGTACATGAGAAAAAGAGTGTACATTTGAATGAATGATTTTCTCTTTTGCCATAGCAATTTTAGCATCCAACTTAAACAAACCACCTTGTTTAACACCATTTGCTATGCAATTATCATTCTTCATGATGGAACAAACTCCATGCTTGAAGTGGACATCTAAACCATCATCCATTAGTTGTCCAACACTAAGCAAGCTCTTGGTAATTGATGGTACAAAAAGGACATTGTCTAGAAGGTCTCACACTTGCAGTGTTTCACTCAAATTTGATTTCTAATCCAAAAAATGAGCTTATAATCATAGTTCTATCACTCCCTCACAAAGCTGGAATGAAGATAAGATGAAGTGAAAACTACTTTTTAACAAATCTTGCCAAGAAATGGATTTGATTGTCTCTAGAATCTCACTAAGGTCTCTCTCTTGTAGTGTTTCACTCAAATTAGATTTCTAATCCAACAAATGGACTAGCACTCCCTCACAAATTTGGAATGAAGATAAGATGATTTGAAATCTACTTACAATCAAATCTTGCCAATTTTGGACAATAACATGACTAAATCTCCCTCACACTTTTTGATGTACTTTCAAGACCTATAAAACAAGTTTAGAGGACCTAATTTTAGCCTAGATTAATTAGATCTCATGACCCTATGTCAAATCTAATCAATGGCACTCAATCTTGGTAGCTTATCCTAAGATTTCCACCAAAAATTACATCAAAAGCTCACAAATTGAATTTTTTTGGATCAAATAAATACCATGCATTAAATGCAGGTTCAGAGGTGCCCACACATGTGGACAATATCGATTTGGACGCCTACCAAGTTTGGGATCAAATCTCTTCACCAAAATCAAGATTCTAGCTTGCCCTCTCAATACTAGTTTTTAGCACCAAAACTTGCTAAAAATGGATTTGCATTAGATCAATGGATTATGCTCTTGTACTTGACTCTAATACCATGTGAAAGTACTGTACTTTAGGATCATAAATGGATCTACAAAAGATCCGCAAGAGTGATTGGATGCTTGCTTAACAATCTATCAAAAAACTAGACACAAAAAAGTTGATCTAGATTGGCAATTTGACAAACAACAAGCATTAACAACCAAAAGCATTAATCAACATTGAAATAGCACTTCTATATTACTCTGATAACATCTCACCTGTAGAATGCTTTTCATTCGATTTGATAGAGGCAAGACTATTGTTTTGGAATTATTAACACTACACACCCCCAACACAAGTAGTATTGGTTACTTTCTAATGTCTGTTGACAACCAGAATAACTCTTGAGTCCACTTCCGATTTGAAACAAGTCATAACTGTACCAAATACTTAACTTTCAAACACTATCCTCTTGGGGTTTGACATTGTTTACTATAGAATCTATATTATCTTTGTTGGTATAGTACGACATATACCAATTTTTGACGCCGTTGCTGAGGATAGCTCAAGAAAGTTAAAAAAAAACTGACACTTCCATCTCCATTCCTAGTGTATGTCAGATAGAGAATCTCGATTAGAACGATATCGTAAGCTTAGAGAGGAATTAGAGTCTGTCACACTCTGCCTCTAATTCCTGAAGAATAGATTAAACTCTCTAAAAAGAGAGGGAGACCAAATCAAATGACAAAGGATCCACTACATTGGTTCAACCAAGACACATAAATTGCTCTTTAATACTTCTATTATAGAAAGACAGGTCTACATCAAAATATAGGGTTTATTAAACCATAGGGACTAAACATCCCTGCTCCTTCTTTCTACAAAACAAAGGAATGAATGAATGGAAAATGCAATGCCTTGGCATGATATAGCCAACATGAAACTCGTAGTACAGAAGAGCCTTAGTAACTGTCTATAAAGAAGAAGCCAATGAACATTTTCCATGTGGAAATGTCTATTCAAGAACCAATAGAAGATATCCTAGCAGTGATTCTTCCAAACAACATAATATGGCTACGACAATCCAGACCAGATTAGCAATTAGTCTTGATGGCACAAATTACAGAATCTGGAAATTCAAAATCAAAACACTCTTGAAGGGCGAAGGCATCTGGTCGGTGACCGAGCTCTCAGAGGTGCAGCCTCCAGAGGGAGACCCGAGGAGAGCTGAATGGATCAGAAAGGATGAGCGCGCAATGGCGATCATTGTTTCATCCATAAATGAGGATCTACTCATGCAGATTGAAGACTGCGAAAGTAGCCATGCAGCATGGGAAAGATTAAAGCAGAAGTATGAAGTGAGGGCTGCAACTTCAGTCATGCACCTTCACAATCAGCTGCAATCAATATGGTGGGATGGCAACTAGTTGGATCAGCACGTTGAGAAGATCAGAATGATCTTTGCTCAACTCGATGCATCAGGACAGGAGCACCAAGTCCCAGCACCACAACAGCTGATGTACTTCATGAAATCTCTATCGACGTCCTATCAGCCGCTGAGAATGCTCATACTGAGTCTACCAGATATGACATTTGACAAAGCAGTCAGTCTTGTCGTTGATGAGAGACTGATGAGAGACAAAGGAGAGGGAAGCAGTGATCAAGAGAAGACTCTCTTCACTAAAGGAAAGAAGAAGAACAAAAACAAGCCAAGATTGGAGAAGACAAAGTCCTCGAATCAACAATCTTCTTCCTGCGATCACTGCCACAAACCAGGCCATATGGCCAACAAATGCTGGTTCCAGCAATACCTTGCATGCACTACAAGAAGAAAGGGCATTCTGCATACGACTGCAGATTCAACCCAAAAAGAAAAAACAAAGCTGAAAAGACAAACGTTGCAGAATCATCTAAAGATGTAGAAAGAGTGGACGAAGCTTTCACGATACTCGACGAAGCTTCGACAAGCTACTTCAAACATGACTACGATGTGGTCATTGATTCAGGAGCAACATCTCACATAACCTGCAACAAGAAGATCTTGATCAACTTTCGTGAACTCGAAAACGACAGAGCGGTGATTCTAGGCAATGGAAGCAGACACGATGTCAAGGGCATCGGCTCTCTACAGCTACGAACACTGTCAGGCCAAGTAGAGCTGCCAGGAGCACTCTATGTGCCCTCATTTAGAAAAGATCTGCTATCTGTCTCCAAGATGGCAGATCTAGGAATTTGAGTTTTGTTCAATGGCAACACTTGTCGTATGATTGAGAAGACGACAAACAAGTTGTTGACGGTCAGATGCAGAGAAAGAAACCTCTACTAGGCCAAAATAGTCAGCAACTCTGATAGTATATTAAATGCTTCAAAAAACGAAGATCAGCTCTGGCATAGGAGAATATATCATCTGAACATGCGGAGCCTGTACGACATGAGCACAAAGGACATTGTCACAAGTCTCAAAATATCAAGGCCCGAAATTTGAGTTCTACGAAGCTTGTCAGAAAGGCAAGCAACATCAGAATCCATTCACACACGAAGGAAGAAGAGCCAAGGAAGTTCTTGAGCTTGTCCACTCTGATGTGTGTGGATCGATGAAAATAGATTCGCTCTCAGGTTCGAGATATTTTCTAACTTTCATAGATGATTACAGCCGAATGACCACGATCTACTACTTGAAGAAAAAATCTGAAGTATTTGATTCTTTCAAGAAGTTCGTGGCATTCGCAGAGCGACACACCTCAAAAAAGATACAATCCTTAGATCTGACAATGGAGGTGAATACAAAAGCACAGAATTTGCAAGATTCTGTGAAGAACAGGGGATTGAACACCAGTTCACTCTTGCATACACACCAAAATACAACGGTGTGGCAGAAAGAAAAAACAGAATGCTAGTCGAAGGAGCCAGATGCATGATAGCACAGGCTCAATTGCCAAGCCAATTTTGGGCCAAAGCAATAGCTGCAGTTGTACACCTGTAGAACAGATCAACAACGACAACGTTGGAGAACAAAACACCATATGAAATGTGGACAGGCAGAAAGCCTGATCTGTCATATGCACGACTGTTTGGATGTGCAGCATACAAGCACATTCCAAAGGAAAAGAGAAGCAAGCTCGACGACAAATCCGAGCAAACAATCATGGTCGGTTATTCGAATGGAACACATGTGTACAGACTCTATGATCCAACCACGAAGAAGGTTGTTTCGAGCAGAGATGTAAAGTTCGACGAGTCCACATTGTGAAAGATTTCAGATCCTTAGGATCCAATCTACATGAATGATCTTTGGTTAGAAAGAGAAATACACTACCAATTTCACCAATGTAGAAAAATCAGCATCTACACATAATTTGAGATGCAAACACTAATAGAACTTGATCAAACTTGAATGAAATGATTATGTACTATTTTTGTCCGTACAAAACCAGCAAGCTACTATATTTCACACGTGTGGATCCAAAAATAGCAAATACAGATCATTCTACACATAGAATTGCAAGCAATCACCAAGATTGTGCACCAATGGATAGTAGAACCCAAGAGAACCATGTATAAGCATGAAATGAGATAGAGAAGAGATAAGATGACTCTCTCCACGAGTTACATCCTTTTATAGCATGTGGCCACTTGGCTTTCCCACCAAATTGCTAACCCTACCAATTTTGGGTCTAGATTCAATGTACCCAACTTATTCAAATTGAATCTACTCAAACTCGCATTCTATCTTTCCCACACTTTCAAAAAGTGTTAATTCAAATGAAATTTAGACTAATGAGCTTTGAAAAGTCAACCTCTAAGTCTAAAACAAGTTTTGGCCTCAATATGCCAAATATGGAAATATTGCAAAATGTGATGAAACTAGTTGAATCTTTCACACTCCCTCTTCAACTAGTTTTAGCATAGACTTTGATAATACTCCAAGTGAAGTCCTATGCTTCATGAACAAGTCTTTTCCCAATGCTTTGGTGAAGATATCAGCTACACATTCCCTTGAAGACACATGTTGAAGCTCCACCTCCTTTGCAATGACTCGCTCCCTCACAAAATGATATTGTATCTCAATATGCTTGCTCCTAGCATGAAAGATAGGATTGGATGCCATTCTTTGGGCTCATTGATTGTCACAAAAGATGATTGGGCTCTCTAAAAAATCCAGCAAGTGAAGATCCTTGATCATCCTCTTGATCCATACCATCTCCTTTGTGCAATGTGTAAGAGCTTTGTACTCGGCCTCACTAGATGACAATGAGATAGTGGCTTGTTTCTTTGACATCCATGATATAGCTCCATCACCTATGAAAATACAATAAGCACTAATGGATTTCCTATCCATTACATCTCCAGCATAGTCCGAATCTGAAAATCCAAAAAGATTAGGTGATGATCCCTCATACAATATGCCAAGATCTCGAGTTCCAATGATGTACCTCAAAACTCGCTTTCCTAGCTTCCAATGCTCCTAGCATAGTTTTTGACAATAGAACTTTGATCCATCATAAGAATGATCTTCTTCCTAAGAATAGGTCTCCTTTCAATGATCATGTAATGCTCAAATTAGAAACAACCATAATTGATATAGAGAATAGTGTCCACTTAAGTCTAATATGAAATAAACAAATTTAGCAATTTTGACTAAACTAGTTGAAATCTTTCACACGTCTGGGAAAACCATAAATGTGTGAATGACCTTTCCTACTTTGTGTTTACACATAGACCAATTGATGAAATTCACAATCTAACACTAGAATCTATGGCTAGATCACAATCTATAATGCAAATAATCATGTTAATAGCTTTCACACATGTGGAAAAGTTCAATGAAAAATTATTACATGAGAAAAAGCTTCTCCTCAACTTAGAGAGAGAATTACAATACAAGCTTAAGTACAAAATTCAATGTGACATGAAATTGCTTCTATGCTTGATTCATCATCAAAATTAGTGAGGGATCTCACTTACATATATAGGAGAGGTACTAGCTCGAGGTAGAGCAGCTTGTGAACCACTTCTTTACACTTGTAATAGTGGTTTCTACCTAAAACATGACACCTATCATTTTGCATGTAGAGATATGCACCTACTTTTACCAACTAAGAAAAGAAGAAAAATAAGAACAAGCTCTAATTCGACAAGGCTCATTCGAAGTCTTCGAGCAAAGGTAACGACAACCAACAAACTTCTTCATGTGATCATTGTCACAAGCCAGGACACACAACCAATAGATGTTGGTTCAACGACAATCCCTTGCATGCACCGCAACAAGAAGGGACATTCTGCATATGAGTGCAGATTCAACCCAAAAGGAAAAACCAAGGCCAAAATGGCTTATGTCACAGAGTCATCAAAAGATGCAGACAAGAGCGACAAATTTTTTGCATTGCTCAGTCTGAAGATCAAGGCTTGTAGCTTGCATATTTACACGCAAATTCGCACAGACGAATAAAAGGTGAAAGAATCGCGAACACTGTGTTTTTACACAGTTTATGGTGACAGGCAAAAAGGGGACACTATCCTACAGAATGCCGAAGGTTCCCTAAAAGCTAAGGCAGGCCATTCGTAAGAGTGGCCCACTTTTCGCATCATCACCAACGTTCACTTCCGCACTGGCTAACGTCGCACTCTTTTTATGCTCACTCCATGAAGTTGCGCTAACAGATTGGACAACGATTGCAGCCACCCATGATCTCCTATAGACAGCACATCCACTCTGTACTTTCACATCTGCACACATGTAATATTATGTATATATATTGGATACCATTCGTGTATTCAAGAGAGAGAGTTAGATGAGAAGCGAGATAAGAAGAGACTAAGTAAAGAGGTGTCATTCATCATTACAGACAAAATAAGCTTCGTAGGGCACGCAGTTTTGTTCGCTATTGTATTGTGCTTTGCCGCATTATTAACTTGTATACATGATATACTTAATTTGATACAGCTATTTGTTCTGCATTCAGATCTATGTTAATATTGTTATGCTTGTTCTTCATTTTGTCTGGTCTTTCTAGTTGCTCTTTCTAGTAACAAACGATCAATGTCTTTTGCGAATTACAGTCAAGCATAGTCTAGCTCTTCGCGAGTCATTCGCGACAGATAATTTGTCTTGCAATTCACGACAAATTATTCATCTAGCACTTCATCCATTGAATGTTTCGCTACGTAATCTAGAATGACTGTGATTTCTATCACTAAAGTTCTCTTCATTCTGATAGGCGTAGTCATGCTTACGGAGAGAGTCAAATAATTCATTCCGCTGCGCACGAACATTTTCTGTTCGAGTTTGCTTCTCGTTCATTTCTTGTTCAAGTTCGTTTCTCATTCGTGATCGTCATTTATTCTTCCATCATCTCTCCCAACAGTTAGGGCATGTGATATCCTTCCACTTGGATTATTAGCGATAGTTTTCTAGATTGACTTGCAGCCAGCATTCCACGCAGCTTGGGCTGACTTGGATAGATCCACATCACAATGCAGGTCAAATTTCAAGGCGGTTGACCAAGCCCACGTAGATTTATGGCAACTTGTAGACTTTCTGATGATTTTCAGGTGCAGCCTACCATCGTTTTCCATTAGTGGCAGATTGCATACATGTTGGCATCCCTGTCCTCTAGCGCTCTACATGTATATTTCCACTCAGACATGGTAGCGGATATCAATGTGACCCTTCTATGGCATTCCAATGGTTGTCCTCAAAATTGTTCATGGCCAACGACTGCTCCTGCTTTTCAAGCATTTATTTTTCATCAATGGCTATGAGATAGTGGCTGTTTTTGGACATTTTACAGTCATCATGGTCACACAATTCAGCCAGCATGTTTCATGTATAGATTCTGATTATTTATGCTTTGTTTGTCGCGGAAGCGCGTGTGAGAGACTGATTCGTATTCATCCTCTTCGTCTTCTTTATCGCGAACAATTTTTTGTCTTCAAATTTTCTTTTGTGCAGAAGCCCTTACAGGATCCAAGACACTCGACTATGCATCACAGAACACATTCTATTCTAGCAATCATGATACGTAGCACAAGACAATATGTACAAAATAAGAGTGACTGTATTATCATTAATTTAGAGTGAATTTGTCAATGTCTTGCTCGTTGGCGGAATGACATTCTACTCTTTCGCTGTATTCTACTCGTTGGCAGACTTTCATGCACAACTATGGTGTCTTTTCTTTCTTACTCTATTCGCTACGTTTCTCTCTGTCTCTTATAGATATCTGTATTCGCATGTCATTGCTATGATCCAGAGAGGACCGTTTATACCTCCACTATGTGGAGTTTACAAGATAGCTATACGTCAAATCACATGACCAGTTAATGCTAATCAACTAGTTAGTTAGTCTCCGTCGTTGCTACTTGTTTCAAATGGGCATGAAGCCCGTTGAGCTGCCAGTTGGTAGCGTGAAAGATTTTTCTTCGTCTGATTCGTAATCTCCAGTTTGCTTTCGTTCTTTTCGTTTCCTTTTGTAGTTTTCGTTTCGCGTCCCTTTTGCGGTTTGCGGTCCTAGAGGTGTGTTTGCGATTCGCTAATTGTTTGTGCTTTGAGTCAAAGACACGTTGACTGTCACGAATTGTTCTCGTTTGTGCTTCTGTCAAAGACACGTTGACTATCGCGAATTGTTCTCGTTTGACCTTCGTGTCTTGTTCGTGCTGTGACAAAGTTGCAGGAGTTCAGCATTTCTGACACTCCCTCTTGAACCTTATAGCTTTGTTCGTTCAATCCAATTGTCTCTCTTTGCTTGGTAAAGAGTGGCTTGTCGAGCGGTTTCGTGAGGAGATCTGTAATCATACTTTCTGATTTTATGAACTGGACCTGGAGCTCTCCTTTCGAGATCAAATCTCGAATGTGATGGTACTTCAGAGGAATGTGCTTCATCTTTGAATGGAAGACAAGATCATGGGACAGATAGATTGCACTCTGGGAGTCCATCATCATCCTGCTTGACCCCTCTTGTGGTATCCCGATTGCCTCCAACATCATTTGTAGCCACACTACCTCATTCGCCACTTTTGAGGCTGCGACATACTCAGCTTCACAAGAGGATTGAGCTACCAAGGTTTGCTTTTTGCATATCCAGCTGATTGCAGCTCTGCACGCTATCGTACATCCTCCAGTAATGGACTTGTTGTCATCTTTGCAGCTCGCCCGGCTCGCATCACTATAGTGATGCAGCTCAAATCCTTTCTCTTCGTTTCTAGCTCTGTATGTTAATCCAACATTCTGGGTACCCTTCAGATATTGTAGGATTCGTTTGGCCATTTTCCAATGTGCTAGACCAGCATTGGAATAGAATTGGCTCAATGCGTAGATAGAGAAGGCCAGATCGAGTCTGATACAAATTGTTAAGTACATCAGACTACCGATTAAATTCTGGTAGGGTATACCTACCATCTTCTGTTCTTCCTCTTCTATTTTTGGGCAATCTTGTTTCGTGAGCTTGGCTCCAGCTATTATTGGTGTGGCTTTCTCTTCACAGTCCATCATGTGGTACTGCTTCAGCACTTTTCTAGCATATTCTGACTGACTCAAGTGCATTTTCCCAACTTATTCAAATTGAATCTACTCAAACTCGCATTCTATCTTTCCCACACTTTCAAAAAGTGTTTATTCAAATGAAATTTAGACTAATGAACTTTGAAAAGTCAACCTCTAAGTCTAAAACAAGTTTTGGCCTCAATATGCCAAACATGAAAATATTGCAAAATGTGATGAAACTAGTTGAATCTTTCACACACATTCCCTGGACTAAAAGACGAAAGAGGCCATGAGATCTTTACACTGCTACCTATTCAAGAGGGAGATTGAGGATAGTCATCAAATCAGAATGCAGGTTCCCAGACTCTAGAGCAGCAGGAAACAGAGGATCGACCCCACGAACAAGAAATGTTTAAGCAGCGACGAAACGAACCTCGAAGGTCAACAAGACAAAGAAGACCTCCAGACCGCTATTCTGACAATCTTCAATGGAGCGAAGACACACAGTTCGAGTACTGCAGCTTCACAAAAGAGCCAACAACATACCAAGAGGCTATTCAGAGTCCAGAGGGAGAATCCTGGAAATAGGCAATGTCAGAAGAGATCGAGTCGATGAGGCGAAACGAGGCATGGACATTAGAGCCACTGCCAGAAAACAGAAAAGTAGTCGACTGCAAATGGGTGTACGAGAAGAAGTTGAAATCAGATGGCACCATTGGCCGCTACAAAGCAAGGCTTTTCACGAAGGGCTACATGCAGAGATATGGTGTCGACTATTTCGACACATATTCGCCCATGGTCAAGATGACAAGCATAAGGCTGCTCCTTGCATACGCCACACAGTACAATCTGGAGATTCACCAGATTGACGTGAAAACAGCCTTCCTCCACGGAGATCTAGAGGAGAAAATTTTCATGAAGCAACCTGAAGGCTATGAAGACCGCAGCAACAAACAATATGTCTTTCGATTGCAGAGATGCATCTACGATCTAAAATACAAATCACGAGCCTGGTACAAAAAGCTTGATGGTCTTCTGAAGTCTCTAGACTTCAATCCTACTCAACCAAACTGTAATGTCTACATCAAAAGAGTAGGAAAAGATTTTGTGATACTGACCATTTTCGTGGATGATTCGCTGATGATAGGAAATTTCTTGATGTTTATCAAAGACACGAAGAGTCAGATTTCTGAAAACTATAAAATCATAGATCTTGGAGAAGCAACAAAATGCCTAGGGCTGGATATCAGAAGAGATCGAACAAATGGAAAGAGTCATCTTCTCTCTTCTCTATCTCATTTCATGCTTATACATGGTTCTCTTGGGTTCTACTAACTATTGGTGCACTATCTTGGTGATTGCTTGCAATTCTATGTGTAGAATGATCTATATTTGCTATTTTTAGATCCACATGTGTGAAATATAGTAGCTTGCTGGTTTTGTATGGACAGCAATAGTACATAATCATTTCATTCAAGTTTGATCAAGTTCTATTAGTGTTTGCATCTCAAATTGTGTGTAGATACTGATTTTTCTACATTGGTGAAATTGGTAGTGTATTTCTCTTTCTAACCAAAGATCATTTAAGTAGATTGGATCCTAAGGATCTGAAATCTTTCACATGGTATCAGAGCTTGTGTTTCAGGTTATGAAGGAGGAAATCAGATCTATCAATGATTTGGTGAAGATATTAAGTCTAGAGCATGCTAGAGAGGATTCTACACCAAAATCGGATTTTTTGCTTTTGTAGATTGGATCTTTTCTAGATCAAAACACTAAATAGGTCAATATACTTGTCCAATTCTGATTTTTGAATTCACATGCTGGATTTGGCCGATTTTTGGATCATTGGTTCAGCCTAAGTGGTGGCTTATAGATTGCATATCAAATTTTCAGCATTTGCATGTAGATTTGGAATAGTCAATTTTTTGTGATTTTGTCAAAACCCTAATTTTCATTGGATCTCTAGATAATGAGGTTGCTGGACTTCATTTGAGTGTGTTTCAATCTTAGGAAGTGGCAAAAGTCATTAGATTGAGGATAGATCATAGGTTGATCAAGATTCCATGATTCTATGTGTTGATTTGCTTGGATAAGTGCTAGAAGAGAATTTGTGAGATAGTTTCAAATCTTGGTGATTTCTTTTGAAAGCATTTGTTGTTGTTCAAAGGAGTGCTTTGTGCATTGAAGCAGGTTGAAAGAGAAGATCAGGTCATTGCTACATGGCAACCTCAATTGGAGTCATGTTGGAAGCCAATGATAGGCTTACCTCAAGTAACTATTCATTATGGAAAGTGAGGATGGAGTCACTTCTTGAGATGAATGATGTTTTGGATATTGTTGTAGGTTTGGAGGAGAGACCAGCAACACAACAAGATCAATTGAGGTATGACAAGAGGGCCAAGAAGGCTCTACACATGATAAAGATGAATGTTACCAATGAACTTCTCAAGGAAGTTGGTAAGTGCACATCATCTTTGAAAGCTTGGAATTCATTGAAGAAGCTTTATGAATCCAAGTCTACTTCTAAAGTGTTGACTCTAAGAAGACAAATCTTTTCTTGTTTGCAAAAAAATTTGAAAGTCCAAGTACTTTTGTTTTGAGAATGAAAGCATTGAATGATGAGTTAGCTTGCATAGATGAAAGCATTAAGGAAGGAGAGCCTATTCAAGTGATTCTTAATGGATTGTTGGATGCTCATGCTAATATTGTTCAAAGTATTGCTATTCAAAAGACTTTGCCAAGTTTGATGGATCTTCAAGAGATCTTGATCAATGAGGAATATAGGCTTCAAGCAAGAGGTGGATCTACATCGACACTTCAAGAAGATGCTATGTTCACAAAGGGCAAATTCAAGGGCAAACCCAAAAGCAAGTGGTCTAAAGGGCAAGATCAAGTGGATGCTTCTTCAAGTGGCAAAAAGAAGGATAGATCAAAGCTCAAGTGCTTCTATTGTGGCATCAAAGGACACTTTGCAAGTGAGTGCTACAAGAAGAAGAGAGATCAAGGAGACAAGCAAGGTAATCCGTTGCCGTTCACGTGCGAGTACTTGAACTGCGAATCCGCCCCACACAATCTGTAGTCCTCTTTGTTTGATGGTGTCAGCCTTCAAAAGAAAGGTTCCTTCTCGAGCCATCAGCTCCTTGTATCATGAGCAATCATGCAAACCAGGCAAAGCACGAGTACTAAGACTCACCACGAATACGTGCAAGCAAGACACTCAGGCATGTTTATTAACATGTAACAAAGACAAGGTCCCCCTTTGAGATAGTCCTGCCAAAGGACCTTTGCCTGGCCGTGCCCATACAGATCGATCACAGAATCAGCCCACAGAGAACACACATTCAACTATCCGTGCTTTCACCATTAAGCAACACATTGCCTCAGTCACGTCCCACCACCTTTTGGTCGATAGCCCTTAAAGCTAAACGATCGACAGCTATCCTCGAATATACCACCCCCGTGGACGCACCCGTGCTTTCACCGCCTGTCTGTCGAGAACCTTGTCTCTGATGTAGTGATATCTGATTTGAATGTGTTACTCCTAGAATGAAATCTAGGGTTGTCCGATAAGGCAATAGCACTTTGGTTATCACAAAACAAAATTGTGGGGCTGTACTAATATAGATTGATGTATGACAACAAATTTCTCAACCAAAATGCTTCTTTAATAGATTGAGAAGCAGCAATGTATTCTACTTCAGTAGAAGAAAGTGCGATAGAGGTTTGCTTACGACTATTCCATGAAATAGGACCGTCGTTGAAGAAGAATGTAAATCCAGATGTGGATTTACGATTGTCTGCATCTCCTCCCCAGCCTGCATCAGTATAGCCACTAAGCTAATGAAGATTGTCGTTGCTGACATCTCCATAGCAGATGCACTGGTCCATGGTAGTTCGAATATATCTCATGACTCGAATAAGAGCCTTCCAATGGGTAATTCCAGGATCAGCCATGTATTGGCTGAGTGAGCTGACAACAAAACAGATATCTAGCCTTGTACAGACCATTGAGTACATGAGAGATCCAAGTATCGATCGATATAGATATTCTCTCATCTGCTCCTCTTCCTGCTTGGTCTGTAGACATTGGTCCTTCGACAAATGCAGGCCTGGATCTATTGGTGAGTGAGCTAATTTACAATTCATCAAATTGTATCTATTAAGAACATTGTGAAGATACCTTTGTTGAGTGATGTAAATAAGTCGATTTGCTCTGTCTCTGTGGATTTGAATTCCAAGACAAAAGTGAACTTCACCCAGATCAATCATGTCAAATTTTGAGAACAACATTCGTTTTGCATCCTTGACCATTTTGGTATTGTTGCTGAAGGGCAACGTATCATAAACGTACAAGGTGATGATAATGAATGATTGTTGTACTGACCTTGAATAAACGTTGCAATCAGCAGTGCTTGGTTTGAATCCTTGTTCAATGAGGAATGTGTCGATCCTCTGAAACCAAGCTCTGGTAGACTGTTTTAAGCCGTACAGTGCTTTGTGGAATTTACAGACATGATTCTTCATGCCTTCCAGAACATATCCTTCGGGCTCGATCATGTAGATATCTTCTTGTATGACTCCATTCAAATAGGTTGTTTGTACATCAAGTTGATGTACTTCGAGGTCGACAACTGCAGCATAAGACAAGAGCATTTGGATCGACGAATGTTTGACGACTGGACTAAAAGTCTCACTGTAGTCGACATTCGGGATCTGGGTGAATCCTTGTGCTACGAGTCTAGGCTTCCTTTGATCAATTGCTCCGTTGGCATTATATTTGATCTTAAAGATCCATTTGCAATCAATAATATTGCAGCCAATAGGAGCTTCGACTAATGACCATGTTTGATTCTTGATCAGAGAGGAATACTCTCTATCCATGGCTTCTCTCCAGAGATCAGTTGGTTGAGTGCCTCTTCGACTGTCGTTGGTTCCTGCATTAAGAGACAGGTAGACTCAAGAGTATACCTTGTGGGTTGTGTGCGCGCTCGGCTTGATCTTCTGGGATGAATCGACTGATGAACTGCTCCTGGGACTTGTTGCTGGATAGCAGCAACATCTTCATCTGATTCGTTGTCTCGAAGTGGGTCAGCAATAGACATGCCTGAGACAGAAGCTCGGACTGTCGTGTCAATGGCAGGAGATGTAGGTTCTTCTTGAGCAATATCCTTGCCTTTGAGGTCATCGAATTGATCCTCGATAAAGACTGTATCCTGGCTATACAAGATTTGCTGGGTTTCCGGATCGTACAGCTTGTAGGTATTATCAGAAAAAGTATATCCGATTAGGATGGTCTTGAGACCTTGGAAGTTCAATTTCTTCCTTGTGTCTTTTGGGATCCGCGCATAGGCAATGCACCCGAACACTCTTAGGTTCTTCAAAAAAGTCTTAGAGCCTATCCACTCCTCGTGGGGTGTCTTGTCTGAGAGGGCCTTGGTCGAACATCTGTTCTGGAGGTAAGCTGTAGTGGAGACAGCTTCAGCCCAGAATCTCTTGGGTAACGATGCATGCGATAGCATACACTTAGCAGATTCGACCAAAGTACGGTTCTTCCTCTTAGCTAAGCCATTAGACTGAGGACTGTAAGGAGTGATGAATTGTTGCTCAATGCCTTGGCTTTGACAATACTCCTTAAACTCGATAGAGATGTATTCTCCACCGTTGTCTGAGCTTAGGGCCTTGATCGTCCTTCTAGTCTCCTTTTTTGCATACTCCTTGAAGATTCTGAAGTAGTTGAAAGCTTCTGATTTCTTTTGTATTAAATACACCATCGTCCTTCTGGAGAATTCGTCAATAAAGGCTATAAAATACTTGGCATCCTTCAGCGAAGGATTTTTCATTGGGCCACAAATATCTGAATGTACAACATCTAGCAATCCTCTAGCAATATGTTGATGGCTTGACTTAAATGGTTTCCTAGTCTGTTTACCAACTAGACAGTCTTGACAAACAGGTAACTCGACTTTTTCGCGAGGATAGTCGAGATCAAAAACAATAGATTGTCTAGACATTCGTTGTACAGTAGCATGATTTAATGACCAAGTCTATAATGCCAAAGTAAACTTTTATTTGTATGAATTGAAGTACTGAGAGCCTGACTAGAGGTAGAAAAGCAATGACTTAATTTATACAAGTATACATGTCTCTTTCCGAGTGCTAGGATCTTGCCAGTCCTATCAAGTACTTTACACTGATCACATTCGAACTCTACTCTATGTCCTAAATTTGTGATTCGTAGATAAATTTGGTACATACAGGACTTTAGAGATTAGCTTAGATTGATCATTTGCAAAGCTTAATCTTACAGTGCCTTCACCTTTGATAGCTTGTGTGCTATTGTCACCAAGGTGAACGAATTTCTGGGTACTATAAGGTGTATAGGACTCGAAACAGCCAATGAGGCTAGTCATGTGTTGAGTGGCTCTAGAATCCAGGAATCAAGAACTGTCCCCAGATGCTTCTTGATGGTTGGTCATGAAGGCATCATGACTTGTTTCTTGAATAGGTTGTGGAGCTTCTGCAGCTGGATTTGCCACTTGATTCGACTGTCCTTTGCTATTGTTCTTCGCTTGAAGTATTCGACAGTCTTGAATTTCATGGTTGCTTTGTTTGCAGTATCTGTAGAACAGCTTCTTCTTTGTCTGCGGATTCGACTGTTCCTTGTGCTAAGATGGTTTCTGGTCTGGCTTTGATTGCTTCGGGCCTTTCTTCTTCTTTTGTTTTGTCGTGCTCTTGTTGGTGTACAAGGCGTGTGAATCAGCTGAGAAACTCGAGGCTTCGTTCCTTCGTGTGTCTTCCTACAACAACATAGTAATGACCCTTTTCGCCTGTCACCATAAACTGTGTAAAAACACAATGTTCGCGATTCTTTTGCCTTTTTATTCGTCTGTGCAAATTTGCATGTAAATATGCAGGCTGCGTGACAACGTCAGTAAATATGCAGCAAGAATGGAGGTAGATTAAAAATGGGATTTAGGAGAGTAGAAGGAGTAAATCCAACACTAACTACTGAGAAAGAATGAACGTTAGAGAGTGCGACAACCAGCCATCAAAGAATAAGAATTTGACTCGACCAATTTGACTATTAGGGACAGGTTCAATATCGTGAAAGTTGGCCATCAACAAAGGAAGCATGGCATTTGCAAATCGCACCCTCATAATTGATTCTTCTCAACACCATTGAAGTTAGGCCTTCGACAAAGTGCTTTTAGGTGATGTCCTTAGAGAAATAACAAATGCCTTTAAATAAGTTCGAATGCATAGAACCCAATGATCAACAAGTTCGATATTGAGGAGAAACTTCAAAAATGTAGCCTGGCTCTCAAGTTAAGAATGAGCTTGCCAGTTTTACTTCAAGTGTAGTTCAACTTAACATGAAAGTATGGCATATTATCGATCACTCAAGCTACTTCTTGAAATGTCAAACTTCATTCATAGGTCTTAGATTTCCATTTGAGGTCTGGTCTTTAGATTAGAAGGCAACTTGAAAATGTCCAAGGGGAAGTTTGAATATGCCCTTGAAAAATGCATAGGTGGGAAAGTCCAACTGGTGCCATTGAAATTTAGAGTCAACTGCGAAAAGCTGCCACATGAGTGCCCTTGCTGCCACAGCCTTCATAATTCAATGACCTTCACCCCTTGTGAACTTGGCTCTCTCTATAGATTGAGGCCACATTGAATGTGTATATTGAGACTTAGGGTCAGCAAGGCTCAAGGTGAGATCGGTTACAACTTAAGGATATGCTATACATTGTGGTGAAGGACAAAAGTTTAAGATTTAGCAATAAAAAGCCAAAATATTTAATAAATATCGAAACCATGCTACCACATGTCTCCCTCCTCATCGACCTCGCAAGCACTGAGAAGCATTGTTGAAGTTTTGAATAATATGGCATGAGATAGAGTTGCAGTCCCTAGTCATAGCCGAACATGATGACACAGCCTTTGACGAAAGGTTGTCTAGCAGTAACCAAAATTCCAACACCAGGAGTCCTGGCCGTATAAATCAGAGACTTTTATCTTTGAAAATCAAGTTTTTAAAATCTCTCTGACTAAACTGGCTCAGAGAACAAAACCCAGCAGAGTACTATGATTTTGTCTTTGCAAAACAGGTCTACAAATTTGAATATAATAGCAAAAAAAATCAGCATAAGTTGGTCTGACGGACAACAGCAGGCAACTTGCTCTGACACTCAAAATATTTCAGCGTCTTCTATGTGGGCAGCATTCAACACAGATTTCTGTCATAAATTCGAAAGCTTATGAAAAACTAGCACTTTGGCTGCACAAAGTGATTGAAACTATGACAGTAGCATGAAGAGCTATCTTCGAAAAATCAGCCAGCACAAAATCAGTGTCTGTATTAAGCTCAACAACATAAAGTCAGCATACTTGTGAATAGAAAGGATCAACTTCCAGCCTCTGGAACAATACCAAAACCTCAAGACGCAGTCCTTCAACTTAAAACTTTCAACCTCTCGTACAACACCCTAGCCTCAACATAGGCTTTATTAAAATTTGACAGCAGGTCTTTGTTGAAAGGGTAGCTCTGCGTCAACCTTTGCGGTACAGTCTTCTACCAATATGGCAAAAATAAAAATTTCAGCACCATAGTTCTTTTGTCAATATAAAACAGCCAACATAGCTTCTTGGACAGCATCATAGCATCGGCATAGGCCTTATTTAGAAAGAAGATCCTGTAAAAAATTGAAATCAAGCAAAACAAAGAAAAACAAACAAGAACTTGATTCTGGTACGGAAAACCAGAAAGAACTTTTTAAATTTCGATAATCCTACAAGGGCGGTCTCCATAGTTCAGCATTAGAATGTCACAAAGTAGCTGGTTGGTGAATTGCTTCAAGATTTGCTCAATGACAGAGTGTTCCAACTTTTTTTTTTTTTGAAGTGGAAGAAGAAAAAGAAGAGGAAAAAGGAATCAAGAAAAGAGGGATCCGTATGGATGTGAACAGAATCAGAAATGGATTTAACAAATAACCGCAATGAAAGTTATACTATCAAGAGAATATGGAGATGGACAGAAGAGTGATGGATGGTTGGTATGGATGGTGGTGGAAACTGATTTTTCTTGGTACTGATCAACTTGATCTGAGGTTCATTCACTTGGTTCAGTCCAGGAATGTTGGATCTTGATGGATATTGTGACTGCAACCTAGATTTGACAAGATCTGATCAGTTTCAACTGGCTAATAGTGTGATTTTAGCCCCTATTCTTCGTTCTTTGTTTTTTTTTTTTTTAGGTTGAGATTTCTTCAGTAGCGGTATATGGACCATTTCTAGGCAATGTGAGTTCTGCAAGAGTTCTTGATGGGCAAATTTGTCAGGATCTTGAAAAAACTCAGTTTTCTGGCACTTTTTCTTAGATATTTCTAAATCTAACCATTGGATCTTCACAAAAATTTTATAGTAGCCAGATCTTGGTTAGCTCTATCTAAAAAACTCTTTGCAAAGGTTGTTTCCCAGCAGATCTTAAAAAATCATGGAAAATATGCATTTTTTTGTGGTCTTTTTGCAAAATTTTAAGATTTTCTGGAAATAAACCTTGCAGACTGGTATGCACTTGTATCTCAGTCAGATTGAGCTTCTCACCAAGCTTCAAGAGCTACTTCCCAAGGAAACTCAAAAAATCTTGAAAAAAGTGCATTTTTTTGTGGTTTTTTTGCAAAAATTTAAGATTTTCTAGGAAAAAGCCCTTGCAGATTGGTATGCACTTGTATCTCAATTAGATTCAGCTGCTCACCAAGCTGTGACAGTTACTTCTCAAGGAAACACAAAAAATATTGAAAAAAGTGCATTTTTTTGGGGTTCTTTTGCAAAATCTTAAGATTTTTTTGGAAAAAAAACCCTTGTAGACTAGTATGCACTTGTATCTCACTTAGATTCAGCTGCTCACTAATCTTCTAGAGTTAATTCTCAAGGAAACTCAAAATATCTTGAAAAAAGTGCATTTTTTTGGGGTTTTTTTGCAAAATTTTAAGATTTTCTAGAAAAAAACCTTGCAGACTGGTATGCACTTGTATCTCAGTCAGATTCAGCTGCTCACCTACCTGCAAGAGTTACTTCCCTAGGAAACTCAAAATATCTTGAAGAAAGTGCATTTTTTTGGGGTTTTTTGCAAAATTCTAAGATTTTCTATAAACAAACCCTCTCAGACTAGTATGAACTTGTATCTCAGTGAGATTTACCTACTCACCAAGCTGTAAGAGTTACTTCCCTAGGAAACTCAAAAAATCTTGAAAAAAGTGCTTTTTTTGGGGTTTTTTTTGCAAAATTTTAGGATTTTCTGGGAACAAACCCTCGCAGACTAGTATGCACTTGTATCTCAGTTAGATTCACTTGCTCACCATGCTGCGAGACTAACTTCCCAAGGAAACTCAAAAAATCTTGAAAAATCTGCATTTTTTTGTGGTTTTTTGGCCAAATTTTGAGATTTTCTGGGAACTAATCTTCAAAGGCTAGTATGTGCTTGTATCTGAGTCAGATCCACTTGCATACCAAGTTGTGAGAGTTACTTCCCAGAGAAACTCAGAAATTTGCTGTCTGAGAAGGTTCTAGGCCACTTTTTGCTCTTGGGAACCTTCACAGGGGCACTTTTTTTGGGATCTAACTCTCACAGACTTCTCTGTGTCCTTGTCTCAGTGAGATGGAACTTCAGAGAGCTCTGCGAAGGTTACTTCCCGAGGAAACTCAAAAAAAATTTGTCTGAGAAGGTTCTAGGCCACTTTTTGCTCTTGGGAACCTTCACAGGGGCACTTTTTTTGGGATCTAACTCTCGCAGACTTTTCTGTGTCCTTGTCTCAGTGAGATGGAACTTCAGAGAGCTCTGCGAATGTTACTTCCCAAGGAAACTCAAAAATTTGTTGTTTGAGAAGGTTCTAGGCCATTTTTCTCTCTTGGGAACCTTCACAGGGGCACTTTTTTTGGGATCTAGCCCTCGCAGACTTCTCTGTGTCTTGGTCTTAGTGAGATGGAACTTCAAAGAGCTCTGCGAAGGTTAGTTTTGAGTTTCAAATTGTTTTTTGATTTTTACCAAGGATTTTTGAATTTTTTTGGTTTTTTCTCTGTTTTTTCAACATCTGATGGGAACTAACCCTCGCAGGCTTCTATGCAAGTCTGGGACAGTACCCTTGAGCTGCTACCAGTCATGCGAAGGTTCATGCCCACTGGTTTTTGAGAAATCAGAATCTGATGAGATTTTGTCTCTCTTTTTTCCTCCAAATACAGATTTTCAGCTTTTTTTTTTTTCTGATTTTTATGGATTGTATAGATTAACGAAGGGATTGGGTGCTTGGCTCTGATCCTCCCATCCCACAACTTCTCCCTATAGTGCAAACAAACAAAAAAATCACGAAAAATCGACAAAAACTAACACTACTCACACTATTCTACCCTTAAAATTTGATTGTTTTGATGAAAAAGAATGATGAGAGAGAAGAAAGAGAGAGATAGAGGAAAAGAGAAAGTGAGTAAGAAAGCTATGTGGCGAAACGAGTGTGTGGCGCTCCCCGGCAACGGTGCCACTGTTGTGTCATCGATGTAGCATAGAGGTTCGTCGCTGGGAGCGGCAACCTCGCCTTCACCTACATAGCAAGAAGAGAGAGGGAGAGGAGAGAGAGGAGAAAGAGAGTGGAGAGAGGGAGAAAGAGAACGCCTAGGTTGAGAAAGGCTTCGGGGGCTCGAGCACCTACCCAAAGCTATTTTATCCCAACGTAGAGAGAGAGAGAGAGAGAGAGAGAGAGAGAGAGAGAGAGAGAGAGAGAGAGAGAGAGAGAGAGAGAGAGAGAGAGAGAGAGAGAGAGAGAGAGAGAGAGATGAAGAAACCAAGAGAGTTTTATTAAGAAGAGAATGGAAGATGATACAATACAAAGGAAATAACTCTCTTATAGATTTTAGAGGTGAGCCTCCTTTACTCTCATTGGCCACTTCATTGGGACAAGGATTCTAATCCAAGCCTTTCAAAGAAACACAACTTAAATCTAATGGTGCTAAAAAAGCACAAGGGCACTCACATGATTCATGTGAGTTTTAAGTTGGGCCCTTTTAGCTTTTTTATTTGCAACTTGACTTAGGGCCTCTAATGTCATTTTAGAGTTTTAAGCCCCTAGTCTCTTATTCCTAGGAATTACAACTTGCTACTTGTGCTCATTGGTGGCTGGGCTTATACACACAGGATGCCAATGCCTTGCACTTATTATTCTACTGTACTGTGGCGAGGCCCACTAGGCAAGGCTTGGCCAACAGTATTTTAAGTGGTGGGACTCACTTATTTATTTGTATACATGAAATACCCACAACATTTACTTCAAGTGTAGTTCAACTTAACATGAAAGTATGGCATATTATCGGTCACTCAAGCTACTTCTCGAAATGTCAAACTTCATTCATAGATCTTCGATTTCCATTTGCGGTATGGTCTTCAGATTAGAAGGCAACTTGAAAATACATATTGTCTTTGAAAAGAAGTGCCAATAGTTAGAGTAGACTATGTTATTTGGTCTTCACAAAATTAATAATGCCCAAGGGGAAATTTGAATATGTTGCATGTCCCACACACAGCTTGTCCAATGCAAGTCTGCTATCTTGCCCAATGGCTTCCAACTGGCACCACCTCGCACTTGCATCACTCGTGACCGCCAATTTGTGTGTACCTCTAAGCTAGCCCATATTTTCCTGTGAACGAGAAATTTCCAAGCTACAAATGTGTGTGTCAATGCAGCTATCACCTGACTCGACAATGCCACGTCGATCATGCTTGTGAGAGCGTTCCCCCAAACTGCCATTGATGTTGGTTGGTTCTAACCCCAAGAATTGAACTTGATCACAAGAATTTTTCACCTGTAACCAGCATAACATGCCTACCTCTCACCTGTGATTGCTTGCCCTCTCAAAATTGTTGCCAATGATGAGTAGTCACGACGCCAAATGGCACTTTTATCGCCAATACTAGCTTTCTCCACACAATTCCGCTACCATTCGCCCCCATACTGCATTTACCGCTTCCAAACACCCTGTTACTCTGTCATAAGTAAGCAAAAATGAAAGTAATAATGCCTCATTGTACTGCCCTGTAGCAAGTTTCACTAGCCAAAAATTGCCCCGAATTTGGCCCTACGGTACCCAAATAGCGAATGTAGCCTATCACTACGTCACCCGCACTCCGCTGAAATCAAACGAATCACACCAGTTCCAAGTCCCGACAGGCCACCTGTCCCTGATGATGAAAGCTCCCCGAAACACGTTTCTCCCTGCTCTGTGATGTCGCTTTATCCGCTGGCTCTGAGCAGCCAGTTTCAACGGTCATTTTGGCCCAATGATGGCCAAAATAGGTGCCCTCTAGCTAAAGATAGGCCCTTCCAAAGGAATTGCTTGCAAAAATGAACTGTATCTTCATTTTGAAGATTTTAATGAAGTGAAGTTCACTTTGAGCTTCCGGTCCCTCCAATGTATTTCACATTGAAAATTTTTTATGAAGAGAAGGGTGCCTTTGCCCTTCAGGCCCCTTCACCTTCCATCCAACGGCCACCTTCCATCTTGTGGTCCAGATCGTTCTCCAAACAATTCATCTTGGCCGTCGATCTTCGTAGGACCCCATCCTACTGTTTTCCTTGCACTTGCGTGCCAAAACTAGGTCTTCAAGATGCTAGACCCTTTCATACGCTAACACTCCATCCCGGCTAGACGTGCGTGTATGTCTGCGAGTTCTCCCTCTCCTTTGCTGCTTCTCTTCAAGCATAGCTAGGGTTTCTTGCTATTATGGTCGCCCACTTAGATCTGCTAGAACTCGTTGATTTCTTCACGGCCCTCTGCGGCCATTAGCAGCCACATTTCTTCTACCAGGGCACCATACTACATGTTATAGTACAACAAAACATCTCCTACAAAGAAATATCAGATATTTTCTCTCCTAAAAATCCTAGCTCAAGAAGGAATGGAGGTTTCTTGGGCTCTGCTCAGTCTTTCTTTGAGCTTCCACTTGCAATTTTTGCTCCACAAAGGTTGCCCTACCTCTGTCTTTTCGATGCAATTTACGGCTCTCTGATTGGTGCGATATTGACTGCAAATAGCTTGATTTTCCAGAAATCCGTCAACACCTCTCAAAACTGGAAATTTTTCAAATTTCCTCCGTTTTCGACTTAATCTGTCCCTGTAAATTGTTATGGCTCTCTGTAACTACTCTTTGCAAATCCATGCAAGTTCCATTAAGCCAAACGGCTGTCCACACAGTGAATTATGAGGCCTCCATCGATGATTTCCTTGAAACCACCGAAACTGCAAGTTTCTCCTTGAATTCTCTCCGGAATCCACCTATGACAATCGTTCTGATCTTCCCCGAAGCTCCGATCGAAGAAACTTTATTGTCTCCTGCCATCTGGACTGCCTATACCCCGTATGGAGTCCTCTCTCCTGAGATGCTCTGAGTGCTATTTCTCCTAGTGAATAACTCTATCTCATAGCTCCATCAGATCGTGCATACCTACATCACCCTAACGCTCTGATACCAAGTTGAAATTTTGATAGAATCTAGTGTAGTATGCTAATCACAGCACACAAGCACCATATCCACTCCTCACAAGCTCTCAAAGATGACACAACAAAAGTTAAGTCTATTATGAAGAAACATTGAACATATAGCAAAGCCCCAAACTGCATGGGCTCAACAACTGTCACTAAACTGGCCTACCACCTGCCAAACTAGAGTTAGGCCCAATATAGCCACATATACTGACTGTTGGATTTACTCCCTCTACTCTCCTAAATCCCATTTTTAATCTGCCTCCATTCTTGCTACATATTTACTAACGTTGTCACACAGCCTACATATTTACACACAAATTCGCACAAATGAATAAAAGACGAAAGAATCGCAAACACTGTGTTTTTACACAAGTTATGATGACAGGCGAAAAGGGGACACTATCCTACAGAATGTCGAAGGTGTTCTAAAAGCTAAGGCACTCTCTAAATGTTATCCTAAGGCCATTCGTAAGAGTGACCCACTTTTCTCATCATCACCAACGTTCACTTCAACACTGGCTGACGTCGCACCCTTTTTACGCTCACTCCATGCAGTTGCACTAACAGATTGGACAACGATTACAGCCACCCACGATCTTCTACAAACAGCACATCCACTCTGTACTTTCACATCTACACACTTGTAATATTATGTATATATACATATTCTGGACACCATTCACAAGAGAGGATGATGATCAGATGATCAAGTGAGAGAAGAAGAGAATAAGAGAAGAGGCTTCATTTCTCATTATAGACAAAATAAGCTTCGTAGGGCACGCGGTTTTGTTCGCTATTGTATTGTGCTCTACTGCATTATTAACATGTATACATGATATACTTAATCTGATACAGCTCTTTGATCTGCATTCCGATTTGTGTTAATATTGCTATGCTTGTTCTTCATTTTGTTTGATCTTTCTAGTTGTTCTTTCTGGTAATAGACGATTAACTTTTAGTCTTGTCTTTTGCGAATCATTTGCGACTAATTATCAACCTCGTATCTTATTAGCACGTCGGGGTTTGGACCCGACCCTCTTCAGCTCCCGACACGCGTCCCAGGTGCCGGCCTGTTGCTGTCCGACCTGTCTGCCCGCCGCCCGCCCTGCTTGACCTATTTTCCACGTGGCAGATCTCAATTTATCCCATAATCAACTGGGAGAAATGAATCTGCCTGCATATATAATAAAACTGCCCATTTTTTTCCATGCATGCATGAGCATGAAGGTGTCTGTGCACGGGCCTGGTTCCCGGCGCCCCCAGCGTGCTCCTGCACGAGGGTCCCGACGCCATTGTGTGGTCCCGACGTGTGGCGCTTTGCTGGGCTTAGCAAGCCTCTATAAACTAGAAACCGTGCACCAGTGCTTCTCTTTCCGTCTTCAACCCGCCGTAAACCCCGAACTCTCAGAAGACAGTTCTCCCGAAGCTCTCCTCAATGGCGATGTTGTATTGTGTACACTCCCTGTACGGCTCTGATACCAACTTAGAATTTGCTTTGCATAGGAACACAGATTATGCTACACAGTAACACAGACAAAAAACACTCTCCACAGCAAGCTCACATAGCAACTGTATTTCTCAAAATGAAATTACAGTGTACATATAGTTGTTCACTCAGGCAACCCATGCATGACCCAAGTTAACGTTGGCGGGACACGTGTCTTGTCGACTTGTCTCGTGGCAAGGCCAACTGATCCTTGTCCACTGATAGGACCCACAGTATAGTAACACAGTGATTCTACTTTAATTCTAACATATAGTTGAGAAGGAAACCACCGTAACACACACTTCATTACATGACAATGAAATTGCAAGTACAAGAGTACCTGATAGGAGAGAGACAAAAGAGTTAGTAGTTAATCTAAAATCTAGTGAATTTTAACATTGAAAGTCTAACATCTTATTGGCTAAAAATTTATGAGAAGTCGTAGAAGGAACTTAGAAAAAACTAGCAAGCACTTATTACGTGAAAAGTAAGGAATCTAAAAGCCTTTATTCTACTAATCTTGAACCTTCAAAATTCATTGGATGGTCATTTAAGCAAAGCCCAAACTTCCAAAAAAGTACAAGATGTTCTAAACAGATCTAGGATGTTAGAAATGTTTCTAATCTATTTCTACGTAAGAGATTCTTCTCACTATGAATGTCAGAAAATAAATTGATGAATGATCATCTCAACAACTTCAAATATCTACTTGAACAAATGGTTGCAATAGGCTCTACAATTCAAGACTCATGTGCAATAATGACCTTACTTTTAAGCTATCTGCTTCATAAGAAAACTAGGTAATCATGTCTACACAAATAGAATAGCTCTTTCAAGAGTTATAACTATGTTAGTTCAAGAAGAAACTAGAAGGAGAATTTAGCAACCAACATTAGAAGAAGTCTCAAAAGGAGAACTATCAAAATTAGATATGAATGAATGAGCATATGGTTGGATTTCTATCCTCTCCATCCCTTATCTCATTTCTAATCTAGATCCATTCATTTGTTGTATGTCAATATTTATACAGTCACACAGTCTACAGCAATACAATTCTTTCCTTACAGACTACATAAATACAAAGGAATTGGTGATGGTTCTGTCGCCTCAACCGACACTGACTAATTGTAGGGTACTTCCGACTATTTGTCGGACACCTCCGACTAGTCGTGTCGACTAAATAAATAGTCAGCTCTAACATTTCGTGGATCAACAATACCCTCATCACGACCTAACAAAATTAGATATTGTCCAAAGGCGACTACTAACAGCATGTAGTGCCTTAATCCTAATTGTAGAGTATAGACTAAGCATTCTTTTGATTAGTTAGCCATGTGTATATATCCAATAGTTCATTGATTGCTAGGTTACATGCCTAGATGGTTAGTAGCTCAATTATTCATCTAGTCGATCAATCAAAAATCTAAAGCACAATTGCTTTGCTCTTTCTCTCTATTATCACAAAGTATTGCTTCAAGAAGAACACAACTTTGTCTACACTCAGATTGTATCTATTCACGACTGAATAATGAATGTTCCAAAAATCTAGGTCGTGTACATCGTGCTGAATGCTCATTTAATTTATGTTCTAATCGATTCATGCATGTAGATAAATTATTTGTAGGTTAAATTGTCTTATGTGACTAATAGTCTGAGTTGATTGTATTGCTCTAAGTTCCGCACTAAATACACTGCAAAGCTAAATTTGTAAACCAGTATATCTAAAACCAGCATAAATCCAATGACTTCGAACCCGTGATCATAAGGCGGTTTTCGATTTGTAGAAGTCGACTTGAATCCAAGGATTCTGTTCCCACCAAATCCCGACATTGTATCAAGCGGATATAGAGCTTACATTATCAGAACGACAGTTTTGATATAGAGTAGACACTTACTATAATTGTTTCTCAGTCATATAATCTACACTCATTTTAAATCTCCAAATGGTTCTCAATCACAGTCGGCTCTAACGATGGACAAACTCGATGGTTCGAATTACCACTTCTGGAAAGTCAAGATGAGAGTAGTACTGTGTCAAATATCTGATAAGCACTATCAATCAATCACCATAAGCAATCACCAAGAGAAAAAGGAAGAACGCACCATCACACCACAATAAATCCTGAATATAGAGAGAGAGAAACTAGTAGTTGACTCTAGACTAGCCTATAGCTACTTATAGCTGGTAACAGTTGTCAACAGTAGATTGTAAACAGTAATAAGTTTATCATTGGTTTCTAACACTCTCTCTCAATGATAAAATTACATTATTCTATTCCTAAGAGACTATGAAATTTCTCAAATTTACATTTACCTAAAGACTTTGTAAAAATATCAGCCACTTGATCTTCGGAGTTACAAAAAACTAGATCAATGGCGCCATCAATAATTTTCTCTCGAACAAAATGATGATGTATCTCAATATGTTTGGTGTGAGCATGTAGAATTGGGCTTTTAGCAAGGTGAATGCAGCTTTTTTTGTCGCAATATACAGTTGTAGCATCTATCTGTAATTCATCCAAATCTGTAAGTAATCTTTTATTGCTAAGCGCACGATACTTAGCTTCCGTCAAAGATAAGGCTACTATAGGTTGTTTCTTACTGCTCCAGGAAATGGCAGTTGTACCATAGCTAAATGTATGAGCGCTGGTAGATTTTCTATCATCAAGACTACCTGCCCAATCAACATCCGTATAGCCTACCAACATAAGTGCTTCAGATCGATCATACTTCAAGCTAAAGTTTAACGTGCCTCAAATATATCTCAAAATATGTTTAGCAGCTTTCGAGTGAGTCTGACCAAGTTCTTGCATGTATTGACTTACTAAACCAACCACATAGGCAATATCAAGATGTGTGTGTGTCAAACTGCCACTAGTTGCGTATATAAGTATGCATCAACTTTCTTAGCTTCATTGAATGCAGAAAGTTTGGTATTGGCCTCCATTGGAGTACTTAGTGACTTACAATCCTGCATATTGAACTTATACAATAGATCCCATGCATATTTGCTTTGTGTAAGAAGAACATTGTCTTCCTTTTACCAAAATTCAATACCAAGACAATAATGCATCAACTCTAAATCCCTGATGTCAAAGGTATTGGAAAGATATGCTTTGATTCATCATTTAAACTCATTTTACTCCCTGTGATAATCAAATCATCGACATAGAGAACAATGGATACTATATTGAGTTTCGCCTAAGAATGTAAAGATTAGGATCAGCATCACTCTTTACCATTCCCTTTTGCTTGAATTTTTCATCAATGTAAGAATACCATGCTCGTGGCGCTTGTTTCAATCCATAAATAGCTTTGTTGAGCTTGCAAACAAGATGCTCTCTCCCTGGCTCAACAAATCCTTGAGGTTGTACTAAATACACCTCTTCATCCAGCACTCCATTAAGAAAAGCAGATTTAATATCCATTTGTTGGATCTTCCAACCATAGAAAACAGAAATAGCAATGATAGAATGTATAGTTACTATCTTAGCTACGGGTGCAAAGGTTTTCTCAAAATCAATGCCTTCCTGCTGCTCAAATCCTCCCGCAACCAACCATGCTTTGTGATTGTTGAGTTGCCCATCCGCTCCATATTTGATCTTGGCTCTTTGTCTTAGATGATAAAATTGAAGGCCCTATCTTCTTCATCAACATCAATTTACATATTTTCTTTTTAATCCACTTCAAATATTGACAAGAAATTTTGTAAGTCGGCCTTCTTCGTTTGGTGACAAAATGAAGAGAATAGTTGTCCAATTAATCCAAGTCATTTTTTTTTAAATAGATATTGTTGAATTTCGTAAATGGTTAGTCATTATCAATTTAAAATTTAATATTAAAACATTCACATCTGTTAGACATAAATCGTCAACCCTTGATTGATTTTTTTTATAATCGTTTTTTCTTGCTCTCCGTATCTAATTACAACATTTCTTATTTGTACATTTCCAAAAAAATTAATTGACATGGTGTGCAACACATAGACCATAATATTTTTGTTTAGTTACTGTTTTGAATAAATCTAAACACTTATACAATAGAAAATAGATGTTTTCCACTATTTTCAGAAGCCAAAACGTGCAACAAGACTTCTGACCTGAAGCTCATTAAGATTATGACCTATTTCAACTCATGTTTTTCTAAGAAAAATTTCAAGCATATCATCTTTTTTTAATCTACAATTTTTTTTTCTTTTTAACATAGTTCACATTATTTGTGAACTACCAAATTACTCTTATATTTAAAATTTTAAAATTCTTTATCATGATAATTATTGTCAATATTTAAATTTCTAATTATTTATTTATTTTAATAAATTAATAATTTTTAAAATTTTTAGTTTTTCTAATTTTATTATTATTTTTATGATTTTTTGAGTTTTTAATTTTAAGATATTTTAAAACTTTAATTTCTTTAAAATCTATAGAGTTTTTATTTTATTTTTTCTTAGATTTTTCAAATTTAATATTTTTGATATTTAAAATTTAAAACTTGAAAATTTATATTTTTTTGTCTTTTTAATTTTGATTTTAAAATTTTGAAATTCCTAATTTTTAAAAAATTTATTTTTTTTATTTTTAAGTTTTTAAAATTTCCACATTCACTCTTTTGCTATGCTCAGCTTAGCATTGCTATGCTAAGCATAGCAAAAGAATGGAGGTAGAAGTTCTTTTCGCTGTAGCAAAAGTTCTTTGGCTATGCTCACCATAACAGTGTATAATAATAAAAAAAACTTATGCTATGCTGAGCATAGCAAGAGCAACTTTTGTTGTGCTAAGCATAACAAAAGAATGGACTGAACGTTCCTTTTGCTATATTGAGCATAGCAAAAATTTTATTGCTATGCTCAGCATAGGAATAGGCATTAGTATTTCTTGTTTTTTTAACAACTACGTGACAAAATGGAGCTATGTTCAATATTGTCTACTCGAAATTTCAATGGCTTTAACTCTACTGTGACCCTAACCTATGACTTTAACTGTATTGTGACCCTCATCTACAAAACATGGTCCTAGTAAAGATTTGGAGACCAAGATGTGACAAGAGATCTAATGAAGGGAAGAAAACTCTAAAACATTGAACGTAAAAAAAAGAAACTTTAGATCTAGAAGATTAATGCATGTGTGGAACAAATATGAGTGCGAAACATGGTTGGAAACAAAAAATCAAACTTGAGAAGGGGTCTTATGGGCTAGAAAATAAAAAAATTTAACTAAAAATGGTTGAATGGTGAATAATAAGTTGTAAGGACAACGTTTTTTTAAAGGGAAAAGACCGTTCAAAAGTTTTCGGACCTATGCTCAGCATAGGTCAGAAAATTTTTGAAATTTATGGAGCTCAACCAACTCCATTGGATGCAGATAAAGAGGTATATATGTTACTCGAAGAGGTATTATACATCAGGCGATGTTTATGTTTAAGCAGACATTCAATTTTCCAAATTCTTGCTAGTGTCATCCTTGGAACTGTATTGAAGTATTCTATTATTGGGCGCTTAAAGGTTCTATGTGAGCATTTCATGACAATTTATTAAATGTGTAATCAAGCAGGTAACTTCATTGCAAAATTACAGACTATTTGTTGTTTCATGAGCCCATACTGGGGAGTTATGCAAATGACTGGCAGGTCTTTTCCCTGGGGCACTTGACTGCCAAATACCAAGGAATCAAAATCCTTGAGATAATTTTCTAGAGATAAAGACTGAAGCAAATTCACTAGTTTCGTATGATTGAAAGAAGTCGCTAACCTGTGCAGTGTGATATCAGAAGGATACAAAGTGCTTGAGATAAACTTTGTAATATTAGAAGAATACAAAATGTTGGACATGTTCCTATGATGTTACTTGATATCTTATCATGAACAGTAAATCTACTTGTATTGTTGTGTTACAAGTTTTGTATGATTGGTAGAAGCCTGTTTGTTTAACTAAAATATTAATCTACTACCACTTGCTTGTCTCAGTGTGACTGAAATTTTTTCAAATCTCAAAACTTCAATGCTTATTTTGTTGCCTTTGTTGGTGTAATTTAATATGCTTGCATAAAAGAAACCTGACACTATTATTAGTTTGAGAACATCCTTTGTTGAAATGATAATGATGCGATCTAGTATGTTCCTTTTTACTTTGTGGCCTTGTAGTACACAAACTAATAAGTAAGATGGAAAAGCTCCAAGTGATTTGAGCCTTTAGATAATGATTGTTTATCATTGAATCTACTCCAATCCTCAAAAGTCAAGGAAGACGGTGGGAGTCCAATGACCATTTTCAAAGCAGGATGTCATATAACATAGTGCAATGCAATGATATTTGGATTGCTGTATGTATTGATTGATTATAATTGAATTCAGTCCATAGCTCAAAATCAAGGGTGATTGTGGGAGTTCATCATGACCGTTTGAGAGTGTTGTGTACTTGATTATTCATGATGATTTCATAGTTTCAAAGCAGAATGTGATGAGAAGGTTAGCAACTCTATTTGTGACTAGTTGTCATGCTATTACTAAATAATGAGCTTCTTTATGCACTAAGAATTTATTATTTGCAGATGTTCTTGGCACAAGAAGATGTTTACTGGCGAGTTGGCAGGCCAATATTAGTTTGGTGCAAAGTCTAGCATCTCAATGGTCTTGTTAGGTGTTGGAAAGCTTGTAATTCTTCCTCCTGGGCAACTCATTGCTATAAGCTCTAGCCCCATTTCCCATAGTTGCAACTTTCACCCAAATTAAAGTTGCAAAAGTTACATTCTTGATATTAAGGACTCATGATAAGGTCTAACCGTGGCACCTTATCTTGTTAGTTGTAACAAACAAACGAATCAAAAAAGCAACGTACGTTCAAAAAATCAACATACTTTTTAGCATCTCTTAAACTGAAAAACAAACATCTCAAATTGAAACATTTTCAAAAATCTTTTCAAGCTAGACATAAAAAGATCTTTACAAATGTTCAAATAGTAAACTTTCACATTTTTTTTTTAATGTCTCGTATACATTTCTGAAATACAATCAATTTCAAATTTCAATATTCTAGTCATTACAATTACTCTTAAACAAGTCAAATATGTGTACTTTTAGAAATTTTTAAACAAATAAGTTAATCTGAGAATTTTAAAACCATGTAAATTACATAAAAACATAAGTACTTTTGTTAGGTTTAAGTTCAAAGTTTAAAATTTTGACATTATTCTGATTTTTTTTTTTCAAAATCAATAAGCTGTTCACATTTGAGTTTGCTCAATAAGAACAAATTTGGAAATGACAAAAGTAATTGATAGCTTATATTTTTTTTCATATTTGTAAATTATAACAAAAGAAGATTTTTTTATTTTTTTAAAAATTGTTTTGAATTTAACATTCAAAATATTGGCATTTTTTCAATAAAATTCCAACTTCTTAGAAAAACAGGTGTCTAGGTCATTTCTCTTCTTTTTTTTTCATTGTGTTTTAGCCATGCGAATGACTAATTGACTCTTTTGCAAGGGTAAGTTGGTTAGTTTATTGTAGGTGTCTTCAGACACGATATTGATGCTTGTTCATCCATCAATCTGGATGTTGCTAATGTCGATGCCTTGAACGGTGATCTCCAATGTTGGAACAATGTCCTGCTTAGTAGATTGCACAATAGTGTTAGCTATTGTTGAAGGCAGTCATTTTGGTAGCGTACACCCATGCAACTTAGTACGTACGGACTCCACCAGATAAGGTGCAATCTGAATCAATTGACCGACTGTAACCTGAAATTTATAATTGCTCACAAAGTTTGCAATTTGGTCAGCTACAATATCAACTAATTCTTGAGAGGAATTAGGTCCTTGAGACTGCTATAGTTGATTCAGCACATCTTGCATAGCTTTGGCCTTGGCCATCTGACCGACATCCGTGTTAGATGTTCGGCTTGTACTTGGTCTCATATCTTCATCATGTGCATCCTGCCTCACTACCTTCTCTTTGTCTTTGTGTCGGGTAATAGCTCGAACATCCGTCGTTGATGGCTCTTTCACTGTCACAACTTGGACTAGTGCTTGTTGTTCAGGACCCGACATCCCTCCTTGATTTGGCTGTAACTTGGGCATCTGATTTTGATCAAAAAGTGATTGTTGACCCGAGGTGGGGGTAAACCTCGTTCCAAATTTTCAACGCACTGGCGATGGTACATCACACAGTTGAAAGAGCGATGTCCCATTTGATTCCAAAAATGGCAGACATGCTCCAAAGGTCTTATGCAAGGAAACTCTTCTTGCGGCATACAACCTGACATGAACTCTCAAATATTGATCCAACTATGCTTGAATCTCACCCTTACTATGCTTGATCCCCCTTCTGCTCACCAGTGTAGGTTTTGATCAAGAATCAGGTGTCAAGTCTGTCTCTCCTCAGCTTAGGGATCGCCATCCCTTTGTATATGGTTTTCTATTCTGTTCAGCTGCTACTTCAACCGCTATTGTTGCATTTCGGTCCATTGGCCACCGCTTACAGACCGCTATGGTTTTCTTTTGGTCTATTTACCGCTTACAGACCGCGTTTGTTGTCTCTCGGTCCGTTGCCACCACTTACAGACCGCTATGGTATCTTTTCGGTCCGTTTATCACTTACAGATCGCGTTTGTTGCCTCTCTGACAGTTCATTCTATTCACCGCTTACAGACCGCAATTCAACCGCATTCGACCGCATTCGCTACTTGGCAATTGCTTTCGTCCTAATCACATTTTTGCATACAGACCTCAACTATTGCCTTTCAATTCGTAATGCACCACTTCCGCATATACACCGTAATCACTGACTGTTGCTACGCTACCACTTCTGTATCCACCATAATAAGACTGCTTCTAGACCGCAATTATTTCCTTTGTGGTTTCCTTCAGCTCATCCAGCTTCGTCTCACACCGTAATACCGTAACCGTTAACTTGGCGGTTGCCTTCGATCTTCTTTCACATAAAACAGCAATAGACTGCAACTCGCTACTTGGCGGTTGGCTTCGGTCCATCCAACTTCGTATCAAACCATAATAGACCGCAACATGCCCCCTAGCGGTTGCCTTCAACTCTTTTACTTTGGACTGCAACATGGCCCTAGGGTTGCCTTCGGTTCTTTTCGAACTTCGCTTGTAAACTGCATCATTGAGTTGATGGTGGCCGTCGGTCAGGTGTGGTTCCTTTAAAGGTTACGATTTCTGTCTGTCGAAACTTTTACGTATTTTTGTAGGTAAAGCCTGTTGGCTTTTTACGTGCATTTCTGCAGGTTTATGCACTAATAACCTATGAAAATAACACGGTGGCCTATCTTATCATTGTTCTACTTATTCTAAGTCAACATTCGAACTATATAACCCATGTTAAGTCCACATTCAAACTATATAACCCATGTAGATGTCTAACTTCTAACTTTATTCATCATCAACAAAATATATGACTATCTAAAGCCTAACTTTAATACATTGGCCTAACACTACTCATGTTCGGGATATGGATAGTTTTTGTTTTATTCATTTTCATGACCTTGTACATTCCCAACTATTTTCTAAGCACAAACATGATAGAAAAATATATATTGTGATATCCACAAGAGAAAATGTCGCCTTCTAATCAAAGGTATGGTGTTTGTCTTTTATATATCAGTAGAAATTCCAGATGATGAGTTTGTTGAATCTTCTGTTGTTCCCATGATTGAAGCATCTGCATCTGCTCCAGATGATGTCGATGAAGTAGATATTGATATAGGGGTTGAAGCTAAAGCATCCATGGCTTCAGACTATGAGCAAACTCTTTCTCATTCTATAATCCTCTCTGACTCTCTTCCAATTGCAACTCCCATTAATCCATTAACTCTACTCGATGTTCCCGTATACTTGATAAATAATGACAACTATATTTCTTTTAATGATATAGAAGATGTTTTGAATATGAGAGAGGATGAAGTCCTCTCAAATTTTGCACAACATTTATCAGAATTTTTAGACATTATTGATTACACTTATAATGATTTTGAAAGTGAGACAAATTATGATAAAGATGGCAATTGGAAATCTGGCAAGGAGGCATTAGAGGCCATAATTAAAAAATCAAAAGCCTATGAAGAAACTTTGCCTACTGAGGAGGAATTTTTGGAATTTCAAAAACAATATCCTCCAAGGATTCAATATATAGTAGTGTAGAGGACATGACATTAGCAGAACAAATGTCGTTGAATACGACGATAATGATCTAGTAAGTAAATAGTATATTGGTATTGATATTGTACTGTTTTCTTTTTTCAAACAAATGTTGAAGTTTGTTTTGTTATCTATCATGCTAAATTTATTTTCTTGACTCTTTTACAGGATGTTCTGGAACTAGATGCCTTTGGTATGAGACATGGAGGCCTCCGAGATGTATCACATGGGAGAAAGGATATATCTCTTTCTCATCATTTGAAACACTTTCAAAATAGTGAGATTTGTATATATCATTCATCTTTTAATCCATATGTTGCCACTTTCATTATGGCCATCAAGTCATTATCTGCTAGTTTCGGAGGCCATACTTACTACAGAGGAACATATAAAATAGTTTTTGTGAAAGGGATTTGGCCATTAAAATATTGGGTTATACTCCGAATGATACTACAAAAAGATCATCTGCAATGGCCCTTTATTCGAGTTACATAGATATGAGCAAAAGGAAAAATTTAGAATTTTTGGATCCATATGAAAGGAGATTATTCCTTCATGACAATACCATCCGTCTGAATCTTGAAGAGGATGATGATGAAAATTAAACAATGTTCTATAATAGATTATTGATATATTACAAGGATCTCTCTTTTGTTATGAATTTGAATGCCTTACAAAAAATCGTAACATTTGGCAAGTTTTTAGCTTGATATCTAAATTGTGCACTTCTGTAAAACCACTGCAAAAGTTGAACTAAATATTTATTTTTTGAATTGTGTCCACCATGATTTGTAGCTCTATGAAATGCTCCTCTTGCTTGCCACTGTGATTTTTCCATGCCTTTTGATGATCAGATACTTAAGCCCCCATATTCCTTTGCAAAATAAGTTGCATGATGAAGAAAGATGTGCTGCAAACAAGAATTGAAATAAATAACATCAGTAGAAAAATATATAATCATGAATGAGATAAGTACCATATAATGAAATAGATCAATACCATGGAATGCGTAACGTGATCTTCTCCCCAACAATCTCGTACAGATATTACAAATGTGGTGCAATGATTTTTAAAGTTCTCGTATTTTCTGATGATAGGTTTTATTTCCTGATAATACCTATGAGTTTGTCTAAGTTGTTCCACACTTGTCCCTTTCTCACTCGATTACTTACTTCCAATGTTCATGTGGCTTGAACAATTTCTTTCCAAATTTTGTATCTAACACTAGATTCTTTGCATGTGTGATTGGATAAGAATCTTCTTGCTTTAGCACCTCCAATTGACGGCTTATTAGAAACGTTTCCTTTTTTTTCGGAGAGTCTGTCACTTTTGTGGAATCAAATAATGTATTTTAGAACATTTTTAATATCAAGGAAAATATTATTGCAATCGTTGTAATTGAGCTCACCATATTTTGATTTATATAATTTAGTTATATGAAGTGGTTGGCCAATTACTTTGAACATTCCTACACTATAATGATTTCTTGCTAATCTTACCCGATATGGACAAGGAAGATAAGTTTTCTTCACCATCACTTGAGAAAAGGCTTTTTTAACTTTCTAGAAAAAAATAGAATAAGCATTTCTGCTAATTCCAGAATCATCACATGCACCTTGTATCACATTTGCATCCAAGTAAGTTTGAACCTTATTCAAAACAATCTTTGCAATTTTGTTTTTCATTTTTTCAAACCGAGTATTTTTCATCATTGCCTTTGTTGACTTTCTGGTGGCCAACCTTATTTAGGGATACCCATAAATTTGTAATGGCATGCGATGTATGTCAATGTGCAAAATGACTCCAATTCAAGGATTTCATGCCATTAAATCCCATATTGTCAGACCAAGTATTTTTCAAATGGGAAATCGACTATGTGGGACCGATTAGCTCGGCTGCTCGATTTACACAATACCATATTATTGATCAAGACTTGATAGATTGTGATTGTTTTTTTATAATCTTGGCATATGATTGCATGCATCAATGATATGAAAACAAATTCATATATATTTTAACCTATATGTATAAACTATCCTATTGATCATATTGCCATTATAATAATTGTGTTGGCTTTTATCAAATTCATGCTTTGGTATGGCGGATTTGAATTAATGTGAAAAATGATCTATAAATTTTGCATAATTGTATAAATAGTACTATTGTGATTAATCATCACTCTTATAATTTTGGAGTCATAGAAAAAAAATAAATTATGGGCATATTTACCTCGTTATGCTTTTTTAGTATTTTACCTGGTCTCCTTTGTAAATCATGGTTCATGAGACGATAACCATAATGGCAGCTACGAAATTTCAGCTCTCTCTCAAAAAAATGCAACAAAAACAATCAATCAGAATTCAGCAAATAGTCACATTATGTTGCAAAGCTGTCTGGTAGATAATTCACTAAGTTAAAAGCCCACAAACCTTGAAACTAATACCAAATTCCAATCTCAAGAGTTGGCCTGCAAGATTTCAAAAGCTAATTGTAGCAAGGCATGCTTTATGATCTAAGGATGCTTTCGAGTTCTTTCTCTACCCAGATTAGGTACCGTTGAGAACGGCTTGCAGAGATCTCTCAGCCGCATAGTTCTGTCCTGCTGAAGCATCAAGATCCCACAACATCACTCCTGGAAGGTCATGGGTCTTGAGTAAGCTTGTCGCTACGATCACGAAGTCGTGCAGGTCCAGGCCTGTACCTGATAGCTGTGCTGAAGCGGTTGTCTTTCCATGTGCGTTAAATTTAGCAACCGTTTCTCCGAAGTAGGTCTCATACTGGCTGATACCGGATAGATTGTCGGGATAGAATTGGTAGTTCAGAAAATCGATAACACGACTGTACTTGTGATACAAATCCTGGTAGAGTAGTGCTGTGTTTGAAAAAGGAGCTATTGTGGCTATTGTGATCACGTGGTTATGTTTCAGCTGTGTTATCACCTCACCAGCACAATACGCAAAATATTTACTGTTGCCATGGAAGTTCTCATAGTTGATATCAAAGCCGTCCAGATGCCATTTCTTTGCCATTGTTGTGAGGGATCGGACAGCGTTGTGTATCCATTGACCAGGGTTTTGGGGGTCGTTCCACACTACCTTCAGGTTATTGTTATTTGAAACATATAGTGTGTCCCCACCCCAACTTGCCATCACCTTCACATTATGATGCTTGGCTTTGAAGGCCTCTATTGACTGTGGAGTGATTGATGCTGACCAGTAGGAGTTGAATATACCGTTATTAGGCCGACCATCCGCCGTTGCATCAATAGCAAAAGCTAAGATGAGGATGAAATCCAAATTAGCATCTACTGGAACAGTATTGAAGTCTATAGCGTTACCACTTGCTCCAACGTAGTCGAATATCACCTTTTTATGCGGAGAGGCTGCACGCGGTAATCCTTAGTCATGCTTGGTTTGGCGTAGAATATATTGAAAATCACGATTGTTAAGGTAAATTTACGTCGACATAGGATCAGAAAATTCCATCAATTTCAATAGCATTGATCTGATAAGTAGTAAGAAGTAAGATAGTTCTGACGACGACCAGTGTAAGTTCAGACATGCATGAATCAGAGTTTACCAGTCGCTCCATCAGCTAGAGTGAGCAGGAGGATTGTATGTATCGCCCATGCCACAACTTTCATGATTTTGCAAATACGTGGTTCTTCCATTGTGTCCCGGAGTAACCAAAGCCGTGAGAAGAATCTGTTCGTGCTTGCAGACCTGCAATTACGAAAAAGTAATTCACATCACCAAGCAAATCAGGGCCTTGCCTAAGCACTTGGAGTTGAGGTTATGATTGTTTTCACTCCTATCTCTCCTGTGACCATGCTTTCATGCTGAGGAGAGAATAGGCATTACTAGACAACTTTAAATGCATTTTCTATTGCAAAGCGTTCAATTTTTCAAATTAGAAATTATAAGCTATGGGCGAATTATAAGGACTGCATTGATGTGTAGACTTGCAAGCGCACCTAGGAGGAAAACGATACAGTCCAGATTCTGTAAGCCAAAATATATCTGACATTTCATAACTGGGAAAATTATAGCATTAATCCGTCAATCCAGACCGTTATCAAGAACTTGATAGCATAAGAAACAAGTTGAAACAACAAGCCATGCCTAAACTCTACATCAAACAACGCCACCAATATCTTGACAATAATGATCACGGTTCTGAAATTGATGCAGCATATAGTAAAATCACATTGGTACACAGAATATTATGAAGTTGCCACAGCAAAATAAATCATCCTATCAAGTATTGCTTCAAACCCAGATTTCTATGAGTTGCCTTCCTGTCCTTCTAACAAAAAACCGCCATGACCCAAATCAGTAATGATCAAACACAAGCCAAGCAATCATTATATAGTGAAAGAAATATCGTCACCAAACAATCATACTAGGATAGTTGAGCTCAAGATTGAGTCTCAATATTGATCCTGATTCCTGGCTGCTCGTAAGCTCGTTCCCAAGGCGATCTCCAACTGGGATGCACTGTGTTCATACTACATAGCGCATCATATAAATAGAGTCTTGTGAATACGGCCCTCACCCTTTTTCACATTCTAAACCTTTCAAAGGCTTTCCAGAATTGAGTTTCTAACCTATCTCATGATGCCATGTGGCAAATGTGAGATTTTCTTCCTCTCCTTAGCCCTTCAACCAAAACTTTAACATGAGTGATATCATGTTCTTTCAACTTTTCATAAGTTCAAATGTTTTGATTTAAATTTAAAAACAAAAAATAAAAAAATAAAATTTAAAATTTAAAGAATAAAAAAGGCACTTATTTTTTTAATAGACACAAAAAAAAAAAACAAACCAAAGCAAAATTCACTTGATGCTACATGGTAGCAATCAAAAGGATGACTTCTGATCTCAAGTGGGTCATAGCCTAAAGGACGAACCCATTATGGGTCCTAGCGTAAAGGAGTCCTAGCATATACTATAAGTAGGACTTAACATAATGATAGAAACAAAAAGAATGGTGTAAAATATATATTCATGGGATTCTCTCCCTTGTTTAGGATTCTATGTCGCACATTAAATTTGGAGGTTTCTGTGCAGATTCTCATATTTTTTTATGAATTGGCAATGGCAAGATATTCGATGACCTGGTAGCATCTCAATGTAGATAGGGTGAATGCTCTAGACAATAACGGGGCATTGCAGCCTTCTACCTTTCTAGTCCTACCAAGTGCATTGCCACCCATTTTGTCATACAAAATTTGCATGATTAAAATTACAGAAGTCAACTACCTTAATCAAGTAAACATGTACGTTTTTTTATTTAAGAAATGAAATAGTGACTTCCTCCCGCCTATTCCAACTGATCGACAAATTTGAACATGAATTGTGCTATAAACTTAAGATTAGTCTTTGTATTGGCCACATGTAACTTTTATCGAGTACAAATTATCAAATGAAACTTCATAATGTCAAACTTTTTTCTAGTTTCTTAAACATCATAATGAGCCAAAAATCCAAATCCAACTAATTTTAAAAAATCACTAAGCCTAAAATCAAAAAAATTTAAGACATAAAAGATAGTTATCAAGTATTTGGCAAATCTTCCACAAAATTGTTTTTGAAAAAAATGTCTCGATTGCATTCTCATACTTTGCCAACTTTCTTGAACACTCACAAGTAATTCTTACTAATCAAGTTAATTTTGATACAAGGTACAAGTAATTGTGTAAGTTATAATATTACATGCAAACTCAATGCATCGAATATTATATGGATATGTTGTTTCACAACATGTGTAGTAGTAGACAAGAGGTCCATATCTTATACATTTGAATGGGGACAAGTAACATTGCCGGATTGAAGTGTCTGGGGTGGGCCTACCTGTTAAAAGACATACCTCATGGAAATCAAAAGCTAAATATCCAACAGCATATATATATATATATATATATATATATATTCACAGGATACAAATTTTGTTTGCATATATATAGTCATGGATTCGTGCGGATACCACCTTCTATCTTGGAGTGTTATATTCCCACGAGTGGATCTAAGCAAATGCATTTTAAGCCATAGTTGGCAGACTCTGAGGATATTTGAGAATTTGAATTTTTCAAATGCAAATCGTCCATGCAACCTACATTTCTAGTTTATTACCTATCGGAGTAACAAGAACGCAAGTTCAATTTTGTGTGGATAATCCATGCCATTATAATTCTAATGAATGATAAATTAGGAATGTCGGTTGCATGGATTATCCATGCCATCATAAATTTTTTCTTGGAAAGACTAGAATTTCATGTAGATATAGTGTGAATAAATATCCATAAGTGAATTATTCGCACAATATCAATGGATTCCAAAGAGCTACTCCAGCTGATACTTTGTGGTGGTCATCCACACACTATTCACATTAGATAATTGACACAAAAAATTTTCATGATTTTTTGTTTTGGCTAGACACCAAAAGCATGGTGACCAACAAAAAAATTGACATCGAGACCCATTTTTGTAATTTTTTAGATTTTTTTTAAAAAATGCCAATATCCAAAATGCTTTGCAAATTTTATATTATCATGCTAAAAAAATATCATCTTTTGTCAAAAATAAAAAATCATACTAAAAATTTTAGATATAAAATTTTAATAATATATTCAAGTTTGCATATATTTTAAGTTAATTAATTAAAAACAAAATTATTAAATATAAATATACCAAAATCAACAAAAAAAAAATATTTTGCTTATTTGTGATATTATCTAGTAACAAATATTTTAAAATATTAAGATATTTTAGTCTGAAATAAATTTTTGTAAATGCAATATAAATTCAAATCAATTTTTGTAATTTTTGTAATTTCTTAAAACTAATAATTTGTAGAGATTTAAAAAGATTTTTGTAATTAAGGTCTATAAAATATTAACACTGATTTTAAAAAAAATTACTTAAATAAACATCTAAAACTACATGACTTTTGAGAATATTAAATTTTTTTTAAAAAAGAATCTTATCCTTAGCATCATCATAATTAAGAACTTGAAATTCTATTAATATATTTCCGTATTTTAAAACATGAATATTAATAATGTTCATTAATTTTTTGAGAATATGATTTTAAAATAAATACAAAAGAGTATTGCTATTCCATAACAACATTTATAAAAATTAACCTAGTTTATAATATATTAATTTATTTTAAAAAGTAGCATTGTTAATAAATTTTAAAATATCTCACGTAACAAATAATATCAAAACAAATGTCAAAACTTTTTTGTTTGAAATCCAAATATAAGTTTCAAAATCATAAAATAGTCTTGTACATTATTCCCAAAAATCATCAAAATCATTGACATCTTTGGTTTTTTCTGGAGGAGTCTCAATAGAAACATTGGCAACTTCTTGCACAATTTCCTCTAGTCACAACATTGTAGTCTTGACCTAAAAAATTTGCAAAATCCCTTGTGTCACCAACTTTCTCACTAGTGGGAGATTGTGGTTCTTTCAACAATAGAATTACAGAGTCTCCGGCAAGATTGATAGAGATTTCATTCGTCTTTTTACAAGATTTACTAAGCTAGAATCTAAATCTACCGTAGCAACATGCTTGTCTTTTTTAATAGCACGTGCGTTGGTAGTAGCGCTACCGCTAAACAAATCGAAAACTCAGTATGTTGGGTATGAAAAATATTCAATAAGATGATTAATTAATTGTTGTGGCTTTTGATAGGGACAAGCCACATAACCCGTCATCGGGATTTTTTATTTTTTGATTACTGCTGGAAATTGGAACAAATTTCCAAAGCTAGTCAACCCAGCAGTGTTGTAGTGCAACATGGAGCATTTGCCATCCAATGAATAATAACCAATGGTTATATATTCAATCTCGTTACACAGCTGCGCACCACCAGAATTGCAAGCATTGGGCTTGTACTTACAAAAAAAAAACAAAAATAATTTTGAACAATCTACATATTACACAACATTCTCAATCCCAACAAAAAGTAAGAGCTTTTTGCACTGAAGCCAACTGCCAACTTGAATGGAATATTAAAACTCTCCAAATAGGAGACGTTGTGATAACAAGAAACCCTTGCATTACGTGAAGAATTATTAGATCACTAAGATCCAATATGTCTCTTTGATCTTGTGAAGATTATTAAAATATTATCTTCCTATCTTGAGTTTGGGGTCATGTCCATGATAATTTCCACTAGATTTCATGTTGTACATTTAAGGAGTGTGAATTGAGCACATATTCTTCTAGTGTAGCTCAGATTTGAGTTAGATAGGTTCAATTATGATGACATGCAGATGTTTAGATAGCATGCAAAGTCTTATGTATGCATGCAAGCCACATGCAATCAATGCATACAACATGCAAAGTAGTTTTTGTGATCTACACATGTCTAGGCAATTTTATGAGTTGACATGCAGTGCATGCACCATACATGCATGCAGTTACACATGTGGATCTCTGGTAGGTGAATTAGTTCAGTTAAGTGGACTTTCCATGCAACTCCACTACAGGAATTCAAGTCTCTCTCATGTAGGAAAAGCTGGGCATGTTTCGCCATGAGATTTTGGTGTTTTCGACTCATTCTCTCTCTACCCGAGTTTTCTATGTATGATTTTCTCTCTCTACCCGAGAGCAGCCTCTTTTTCCCATACTGAACATTTAGAATTATTTCTGACATTCATTTCTCATAGTGAAGAGTTAGATTTTTTCATTAGATATATGCCATTGTGCTCTTGCCTTAGATTTTTCAAGCATACTATTCTTTGATCAATCTTGTGCAATCACAACACCTCAGTAAGATCATGTAGGGTGTGTGGTGAAGTTCACACATGCTAAAAACTTCACATAGTATAAAAGCTTCATGCTTTGAAGAGGTGAGGGTGTATACATCAGTCAGTGTTTTTGCTTGCAGGAACTCGGATTTTGGAGAAGGATTCAAACTCGTTGAGAAACAAGCAATCTGTGGATCATAAGTGGATCAAATCAAGGCTGGTATGATCCAGCGGAGCTCTGTACGGACAGAGAGCTCACACATGTGAAATCAACCCTCATTAATGAGTGCTACTTTGCAAGGAATGATCCAAATTTGATGTTCTATAGCTTGTTGGATAGGTATTGGAGAGTAGAATGTGTTGCTCTTGTTTCTAAATCAATTTGATTTGTTTTTAGAAGAGTTTTAGGCAATCAAAGAGTTTGAGAGAGTACTCAACTTGTGGGATATGCCAAAGTGAACACACATCTATCTTTTTCACCATTTTCATCAATTTTCACTGTCAATCAAGTAGGATTGGATAGAAGTGAGTGTTCTGAGGTCTTAGACTTTTCATTTCACACATATTATTGTGTTTGAGTTGAAAGTAAGTTCCTAGAGAGTTTATCAGTAAATTGAAACTCGTGGGAGAGATAGACTTCTTGCTTGCATGTGCTTCTTCTTTTGTGACTGAAGCAAGATCCAAATTCAAGATAGATTGATTTTCTGTATTGAGAATTTGTTCTCACATCTGTTGCTAGATTTCATAGGGTGGATCAACATCTGTGTTAGATCCTAGATTGAGATAGCAAGCAACATCCTTTCAACTCGATTTTTAATCATTACTAGAATTTCTCACCAAGAAGATGTCTTCATCCGGTTCACATGTCTTAGAACACAGTGAGAGATTAACATCTTCCAATTATGCAATGTGGAAGATCAGAATGGAATCATTGTTGATTCTACAGGATGTAATGGATATTGTGAGTGGAGCTGAAGAAGAACCTGCTGCATCTAATGAAGTTGCAGCATTCCACAAAAGAACCAGAATTGCCTTTAATTTTATAAAAATGAATGTTACCAATGAACTGTTAAGAGAGATCAGTACATGCACCACTGCCAAGGAAACTTGGGATACTCTAAAAACAATCTATGAAATCAAAAATACTTCTGATATTCAGCAACTCATTAGTTGTTCGATTAGACTTTTAGCAGATCAATCAAACATCCAGAGCGCAATTGTTTTGTTCTTTCTCTCTATTATCACATAGCATTGTTTTAGGAAAAACACGATTCTGTCTGCATTCAGACTGTATTTCTTCCAGTAATCTAGATCGTGTTTGTCATGTTGAATGCTCATTTTACTCATGTTCAGATTGATTCTTGCTTGTAGATAAACTCATTTGTAGATTAAATTGTATTGTCTTGAATTTTTTTTTTTGTAAATTTGTATCCATTGAACATAATTGAATGGCAACCAATACAATCCCTTGTCGGCATCATAGATGTTATGCATTGGTCTTCTTCAATATAAAAATCGTTCGTTGAGATCACTTTTGGATTCTTATATTTTCTTCTATGATTCATCTTACACACCATCCTTAAATGGTTTAGGTGAAAGATTGGAGGCACTCTTTTTTAAAGTGAAAAATGGATTCCTTTGGATTCTTCCATAGGAGAGAGCTGCCGATCACGGTTTTTTATGGACATTCAAACTCTGTGAAATATACGACGGGTTCCAAAATCAAGTTTTTTTGTTTGGTTTTGGCCTTTTACAATATTGTAAATTTTTGTTAATTGTAATGTTCAAAAAACAATGACAATGTTTATTTCTAGTGATTTAACTTGCTAGCTGCTTCCACATGATTTTGGTGATATGGAAATACATGCTTCACCTCTTCAGCTTCTGTGGAGACCTCATAATAAAGAATGCTTTTGCACAGAATAGTTTGACCCCTTTTGTATGATGCATGGTATCAACTAGCATCCAACGTCATGGAGGAAAATGGTGAACTCTTGGATTCAGAATGGGAGATGTAACAATAATATCAGGAAATATAAATCTTGAATCAAGGCATTGAAGTTATTGCTCTTTTCTAAAAAGTAGACATTCATCCAACTTTGCACTTATTGTTGACAAATGATATAATTCAAGAGCTGCGATTGCCATAAGATAGAGCAACATAATAACGACAATTATTCCTTGCTCCTTTGATTGTAAAGAACATACAACAAGTTTGATACATGGAAACCACATCTTACTATGCCACGTTGATATTTTTCAAACATTTTACATTTGAACATCATTGATTCTGCAACTTATTGAAGCATTGTTAACAAACATGCTTCTTATAAGAGATGTTTCAACTCAGAAGTCTTTCTGAACATATATCAGCTAATATCTGATACCAAAGGTCACGGTCTATGACAGCCCCTACTACTTTCTTGCTTTCAGGAGCTGTAACAGTCATTGGAATATACCTGTGTAAGTTGACAAAGCAAATTTTGCAGCCTTCCCAACCTTAGCTGGCCAAATACAGGCCTTGACCATGGTTTCTTTTGGATCAATTATCATAGACTTTAGCAAGCAATTAATACCTGTTGATTTGAAGGATGTTTCATCACAAATTGAAGATGAATTGTTATTATTTTACAGACAAATCTCAGGAGCAAACCCATCCAACAGTATATCAGTTTCAGTGAAACCCGTTATCTCCTGCTGCAAGTAAATCCAACAGAAAAGTCATGTGAGATCTACATCATCATTAGCTCAGCATAGTGGTCATCTCTAAGTATTTTTGCAGAAAAATTGGTTAAGTAGCATGTACCATGTACGATTTGTGTTTTTCCATTTTCTGATAAAAGTAAGCCACAAAACAAAGAGAACTTAATAGAGATAACTTTTTGAATAACATATCAAGTGAATCTTTATGTACTCAAAATTAAATATTTATGCACCTGTCATTCAGCTTCATATGGACGTTAACAAACTCAGAGAAATAATGTTACAAGATTCAACTTAAGGGTAACTGAACCGGCCTATTCCTGCTTCGAAGATTACCGATTGTGCAATTGCTTGGCGAATAATTTTGCTACAAAATGGCAGCCCTCTTCTAGGAAAAGAGGCCCCAATATATAACCATATCCGTCTGAACGATGACATTTGACTACAGACACTGTTGTGTGATTCTTGAGAGAATCGGTTGTACCAAGTTTTCTGGTCGCAAAGTTGTATATAGATATGTGACTGGTTGCTAAACTTCAGTTAATAAGCCAGTCCTTGGGCAACTTACTTTCCCTGTCACTAGATCTGACAGACATTTCTAGCAAACATATAAAGCAATGTCTTGCAAATGGTTATAACCCTAGTCATGCATATTACAAGCAATTACAGATTCCCCCTTCACAAATGCCTCCAAACACAAGCATTAGATAGCTCATGAAGCAGCTCTAAATGTTCAAAAGATTACAGATGTGCAAGGAAAAGTCCAAAGGTAGATGCAAAACAGTACTACCAAGTAACCTCATAAAAGCACGCATTGGTAAATACTTTAAGCAGTGCACATGAATATCAAGCACTTGCAAATAGTGGCGTACAGACCAGCAGTGACACGATAGTCTGGCAACACTGGTTGCCTGGGCATAAATCTTCCTCTGCCACTTGACTAGCATGAAAGAAAAGTTGCACACTGCTAATATCAACTTGCAATTTGATTCAAAAACATCTCTTGAAATGAGAATTATCCACAAGTAAGACAGCTATGCTTGGTATCTTAAACACCAAATGGGCCCAAGTGCACATAGATAGAAGTAAGTAAACGGGGATCTCGTAAAAAAGGGGATTTACTAGATATGGCTCCTTATACGAGGTAAGGTCCAATCCTTCATACGTGTAAAAGGACCTGGATTGGTGGAAAAAACTTGGAAGATATTTGAAATCCAAAATATTGTTTATCAACTTGATGAGGTGAGCTTTCACGCCTTTAGAATGCAAGATGAGTGTTCTTTTTGGAGCGTTCCATGAACGTCCAGGATGGCTTTATTCACCAAAAAGCACATGTGCAAGGAAGCATGGAAGAAAGTTGATTGGCACACGAGTCCTTATTTTGCAAAATAGAATCCTAAGATTATGGAACAACATCGATGATGAGAGGAGCAAAAGGGTGCAAAGAATGAAAAGTGTGTAGAAATTATTGAGTTTATGAGAAACAAGGTCTGCGCATTTCTGTTATATAACACCCAAGAATGGTCTCTTTGGATCAAGTTAGTCAAAAAGGCCAAAGAGCGAAGAAGCACTAATAAATCGGGTGGCGCTGGTCACATGGGCCCAACATTTTCCCAAAAAAATTCAAAAAACATCCTAATCCAAATGCATTGCATATTGGCTATACGAAGCTGGGAAAGATGCTTGTGTAAATGGAACGAAATATCGGACATCAAGAGGGATGTTGCACATGGTTGGCTTGTTCATCCTTGTAGACATCACTACTACAAAAGTGCAAATTAGCAACAAAAAAAATGACATTGAATGGAACCATAGTTGCACAGAAACGCGTTTCTGGGCCATAACGTTCCCAGAAACGCGTTTCTGAGAACTTTCTTAAGCGATCAATAGTCATAAAGCTTTTATCCTACCTTATAATTACTCAGTGACAAGAGGGAAGCCATATTGATCAAAAAAGATCTCATGCATTAGCCGTGTCTAAAAGTGCCAAATATGTTAATGATAATATGCATAAATACATATATGTAGCTACCATGAGATCCTCAAAGAACAAGAATATTGGCCAAATGGCTATCGGATGAACAATGAAGGACTAGCAAATGATGCATAATTTACATTCCAAGATAGTGTAGAGCCATATCAAAGGAGCAATGTATTTGTAAAGAATGCCAGAATGGGGTTGCAGGAACAGTTGTGGAGACATATGTGGAATAGCCCTAGTGGAGATAATACTAGTATTGGTGAAGTAAATTTGAAGCATAATTATCTGATATAAAAAAATAGCTCTCAATAGTAACGCCATAGAGATACCATTGTCAACACTGGTTAGAGGATATAACTGACATATATACTAGTCTGCATCATAGTTAGAATGATTGACATAATAAAAGTCGATAACAACCCATGAGTCACAAAAAAGAACAAATGATCGCCATTAGTCATAAAAAATAATCTCAGTGACAATATTTGTACACCATGCCTAAAGAATGCCATAGTAGAGAGGCGGGGTGGCAATAGCTCGTGTGTCGTAGATTAAATTGACCATGCTAAAAAGATACTTTCTTTGTAGCCAAACATAAATATCAAAACTATAGGGTTTCATAATCTCATGAAAACACAGGGCTCTAAACGATGTAGAAAATTAATGGGCAAGATCACAACATACAAATGGTATTCAATCATACATACAATGAATATCAATTGCAATGAATTAATGGCAACTTGCAAGTACAATAGAGAGTACAATACCTCAATGATAACCTACTCTAGGCATATGCTGGAATTTCTCACATCATGTACTGAATCCCATGTTGGCCATGTGTATGTATAGAAAGGATTGAGGTCTTTTATTACCTTTGAAAAGCTAAGTGCCGGGTGGAGTCCTAAGGGCCAAAAAGAGCCACATGGGACCACATAAATAGAATGCTTTTCAAGGCCATACAGGAAGTTTAGAAGCTTAGGGCAGGAAGTTGAAAGATTGAGGATAAAGAGAAGTTTAAGAGTCGAGGATGGACAAGAAGTTGTGTTGAACTTCCTTGTTTTTTCTAACGTTATCCAGCTCTGTGATTGTTTCAATGGATGCATTGTATATGCATCACTTTCAGACATGTTTCGAAAATATGAATCATCACTATGGACCCATCTATGAAGACCGATCACAACTCTGCTGCACATTCATTTATGAAATGTCCAGATACTGGAGTATCCCTCAACGAGGAAGATCCAACCATGATGTAACATGTCTACACAAAGACAGATCTTTTGCTTTAGTTAATAAAGTATGGCAAGGTTATTATGATTTGTCTGTGTGTTTTGTTTCACTATTAGAATCTTCTACGCTGATCAATTCCTCCTCCATAAACTCCTAATCATAGAGAACCATTCCTAAGGTTTTCTCCTTAGGATCCAATACCATTCCGTTCCTAAGGAAATATTTCCAGGAATAAGCGTCAGGTTTAGGTTTAGAACGGGTCAGATTCTGCTGTCCCTTGTCGATCTCTTTTGAAGCATTCTCTGACAATGCCCGCTGAGAGTACTTCATAGCTGCTGTTTGGGTCATTTGGATCGCATCAATGTCTGAACAAGTTTTTGAGGAGTTGCTTCGAGTGTTTCAGTGTGTACCTGAAGTTTGAACGGGGATTTATTTGTGTATCTGAAGCATAGTTGCACTAAGGTTCCAGAAACGCGGTCAGAAACGCGTTTCTGAATCGTGTTTCTGGTTTTGGAAAGCGCTTCTCAGAAACGTTTTTTTTTTTTTAATTTTCAGGCAATATGGGTATCAAATTAAACCTCCGACAAGGGCATTGCATTTTTATAGCAGGTGTTATGGTTACAATTGGGTCCAGTTTAGGGCAATTTTAGTTCTAGTTTCATGCAATTTCAGGGCAAAATAAATATATGATTTGTTTTCTTTTTCTCAGCGATTCCGGTGCCCGAAACGCGATTCTCAGAAACGCATTTCTGGGAACGTTATGGCCCAGAAATGCGTTTCTGTGCAACTATGATTCTGAAGAACGAGCAAACATAAAAGATCTATTTCACAAATAGGAACAATCAGACAGGAATGGGCAGGCTGCAGACACAGGCACAATCAATCGGAAAAAGTAAATAAGGAACAGTTCCTTGGAACCGTTCCGTAGGTACTTTGCTTCTACAGAACCGTTCCTAGAAACTATGCTCCTACTTGAGAACCGTTTTTATCAAATTTCAAATGAATACTATATAATTCAATTAGCAGATTTGCATATTGCCAAAATCAAACACCATGGTTATAAAAAATAGAAACAGCTTTCAAAAGCCCCTTCCAAAAAGCTGAAAAAGGACTTTTGATAGATCCCCATCCACCTTGTCCTACGACATGCAACATTAGAAAACTTTTGCATCAGTGTATGTACTTTTCGGAATACCCCACTTCAAACAATAGGGGCACAAAGACTGCTGTAAGAAAGAAAGATACTTTCTCTGGATGATGTAACTTATCTACTCAAGCAGCTACATCAAATAGTGAATAAAATTTAGCTTGAATTGATGGTGAGATACACCGACTCCAAAACAAGGTACCTAGATACCTTATTATACGTACTCCACTGGCCAAAGAATGAATCACAAAAATTAGAAGAAATGTGTGAATAACATTTTTACCTACAAATGATCATTTCTGGATAATTGCAATCATACCTGCTTCAGAATGAGTGCCATGAGATCATCTGATGATGAATCCCCGAGATTAGGTACCACACTTTCTAACTTTGTACTTGCAGAGTCTGAGATCCATTCTTCTTTTGGTATATGACTACCGTCAGTCGTGGATTGCTCGCTTTTCGTACAAGCACTTTTAAATGAAGGTCTAGAACTACTACCCCCTGCATTCCATGAAAAATCCAAACCTGTCCCTGAGAGCTCAAAGCAGTCTCCTTGAGTTTTCCTGAAGACACAACTTTTATTTGGATTTGCATTCAGAATTTGGCTATAGACTGAACTTTCAAAGGGAGGTGGAGGTTGTATAACCCCAGGAACAGCACTTGCATTTTGACCTTGCCACCCCATACTCTTTGATTGACTAGAACCTGGACCAATTCTGCAACTAAGATTCCCTAGGGCACTAAAATTCAGCATGGATCCTCTCACGGCCTGTGGATTGTGGTTGGCATCTATGTTAACCAGGTGAGTACCCGACCCCTCCTCAGCAGCAGTTAAGCTGGCAGGAGCTGCTAAGGAGTTTGCATCTGTACCATTGGCAGTTTGATAATCAGCATCTGCTAGACCCAATAAACTATGGGTTGCGCTATCAACACCCGAATTGCTCACAAGGTTGTCTAACTCAAGAGAAACAGGAGGGCCTCTGCCACCTATACAACCACTAGGAATCATTTTACTAGAACTTAGGCCTGAATTTATGAGTTGGCTGTTAAAACATGAAGTCATGCTGTCAGTTTTAGGTAACTGTACTACACAATGGTTGGTTTCTCCTAAAAGCACGTTCTGCCCTGAAAATGCACCAACAGGAAAATCTACACCTCCCACAGGTTTGTTATGAGCATGCTGCTGCTGTTTCTGTAGCAGATGCATCATCAAGGCAGTGCCATTTGGACTACTGAAACCACTACTGACAGAGTTTGCAGTATTCCCCATTCCTCCAAGCTGATGCTGCAAGGAGGTTTTTCCCGCCAAATCATCTATAGGTCCTGATTGACATCGTGCAGCCATTTGCTGTGTTTGAGCAAGTTGATCAAGTTCAACCCCTCCAGAAAGAGCCTGAGTAATGTTTCCTTGAGAATTTGGCCATTGTGTTTGTAGCCTTGCTCTACCTAAGGATCCATAGTTGCTACCTTGGAGTGCAGCTAATTGTAACCAACCTGAATTATCAAGAGCACCTGGACCCAGCCCATTGATACTTCCTAGCCTGTTCAAAATGCCTGAATGAACAGATGCCAATGCTTGTGGCGATAATTGACCAGATGTTGCAAGGGAGCGCAGATCATTGATTCCATCTAAAGAGCTCAACGGATTGATGATAGAAGACTCATGACTTCCAGCAGCAAAAGGTAGGTTGACAGCATTGTGATGTGGAGCCATACTGAGCCTTTTCAAGTATAAGCGGTACTTCTGAACAAGATGAGAATTCATGTTTAGATGGTGATTGAAAATTCGTATCAACAAAACTTTGCATGCCAAGGTATGTATGCCTGTACATAGGTACCAAGAACAGAATGTGTCCACACCTAAAAGCATGAAATTTATAAAGCCGAGTAGCAGTCTCAAATTATGACATGATAATTTAAGGCTGCAAAATTTTCAAAGAGCAGAAGAGATGGCTGTACCTGCAAATGGCTTGCTACATTCTCTCTAGTAAGACCCTGTTTTCCCATCAGTTCAAGAATCCTCTTTGGAACAGCTTCTGTGGCAAAGACATCACATATAAATCCATTGATACTTTTATATAGGAAAACCAAAAAATTGCCATTGAAAACATGGAATATTTCAGAGACTCCATCATGCTATATAGCATCTGGTATCCAGCTGTTTTGAATGCATTTATCAACTAAAATAACAAGACATAATATGATAACTTGGGACAGATGCTCTAGCCTCTAAGAAATCATCATATAAGCAGTTATCATCACAACATAAGCTTAATTCAGTGAAATTCTACAAATAATCTGATCGGACCTTTCTGTAGTATGGTGAGCAAAGAAAGACATAAGTACTTTGCTTCAGGAATAAGTCTTACAAGGCACTTACTGTCGATTCCCAATTGGTTGACAGCACTGACAAATTGTTGATGGAGTTCCACAGACCACACAACCCTAGGTTTCTTCAAAGCTGTAGGGTCATCAGTTTCATGGTCATTGTCATCATCTTCTTCCTTCACATCTTTCCTCTTCTTTGAAGTTGAACAGCAAGGGTGTTCTTTATCTTCTACTAACCGCTTAATTCTATCATTGTCATCAACACTGCCAGAATGCTCTACATCCTTGACCTCGTTCCTCCTCTTTCGTACAACATGCTGCCAAATGTTTTTTAATTCTTCTATCCGAACAGGTTTCAATAAGTAGTCACAAGCACCATGAGTGATTCCCTTCATAACTGCACTCGTCCCTCCATCAGTTGACATCACTGAAATAATAACAAATTGCAAATAATTCGTGAGTATGGGTATTGCCATATCACCGTAATTGCTTAAAGGTGCAAGAAAAGGAAACAATGAAATGTAGTTTCAAAGGCCTAAAGGGTTGCACTGTCATCTGAAAGTCATTCCAAGTTCTGACAGGTACTTCACTTCCGCATTGTTTTGCCTGATTTATTAATGACATGGTGAAACACGAATCCACCGTCCCACAAAATTCAAAACAGGAGATGACTACAGAGAACTAGAAAAAAGCTGGACATAGTTTGTAAGTGCAGCATTATACTGATTGCATCCAATTTTGAGAACTTGACTTCAGAAGGACTTTGAGCATTGCTAGAAAACATGGATACTTGAAGTAGAGACATCGGTCAGGTCTACAAAGAGTAAGATTCGAGAAGAGGGAGTTTGTCAAAAGCTGTTCGGTGGAAAACTCATAACAGGACATCATTTACCATCCTGCCTAGGGTCCCTTGATGAATGTCCAGATCTATAACCTCAATAACAGACACAACAGATAAAAGCTTGAAGGAAAGTAGCTATGGAATCATCAACAATACAGCGGAAGCTTAAGCAACACATTTAGAAACAATTGATGTGTCATAATGAGCTTGAGTCATATGCCACATGCATGCACGCTTGGCCACTTGGCCCAAACTTGCACTTATTTAACTTACAAAGAGGGGTACAACGTGTCTACAATTCCCCCCATGACAAATGTAAACATAAAACCATGTAAGTACCTAGAGCTACTACTATGATCAAAATAACCTTGCAACTGAAGGTTTCCATTATCCGTTTACCAATGCCATATGTAGAAGTTCCTTCTACATAACTCTAAATCGGCTTGGTTGATTTCCAATGTGCCTTTGTAGGTGTACTCATAGATTGACAGTTGACTTGCAACTGAGCTTGCTTTAACCCATACAAAGCTTTCTTAAGCTTACATACCAGAAGCTCTTTGCCTTCAGCCTCAAAACCTTGTGATTGCTCCAAGTAAGCCTCTTCCTTCAATTCTCCATTGAGGAAGGCACTTTTAACATCCATTTGCTAAATGTCCCATTAAAAATACGTTGCCACTACTTACATAGTTTTTATTGATGTCACCTTAGCAACAAGGGCAAACATCTCATCATAGTCAAGCCCTTCTAGTTGAGCAAGACCTTTCGTAACAAGTCTTGCCTTATGCTTCTCTATCTTGCCACTTGCTTGATACTTGGTCCTATAAACCCATTTGCAACCTATTGGTTGCTTCCCATCAGGTAAGTCCACAAGCTCCCATGTGGCATTTTTTCATAATGAAATCATACTCTTCTTGCCATACATTTACCTTCACGACTTCATATACAATTGTGGGTTGTGTGACTCTAAGATAGATGTCATCAACGCAAAGTTAGTGTCCTGACACTCGCGTTGCATGGGTTTCCTATAAGATCTCCTCGCACCTTCCCTGTTACGTTCACTTTCTTCCATCATCCCTCCATCTTTCATTGTTTGTCAATACCACCTTGGTAGACTCTTCAAAGGGGGAGGTGATGTAGATGGTGACCATGTATCCCAATGTCTCTAGCTCTCTTTGCCCTTTCCACTTGCGTTTCATCAATATGCTCCTCTTGTTCTTTCTGTTGAGGCTGAAAAATTTCTTGATTAGTCTCCTTTGAGACCTGCTTACTGGAATCACTCACTTTTACCATTGTTCTCATGCTCCTCCACCCGAGGTGCATGGTCTTCATCAGAGGCAACATCTCTACTCAGAATTTTCTTTCTAGTCTGTTGATTCCACTTGAATTGCACAAATCATTAAACTCTCCATGTATGTACTCACCACCCATGTCAAATCTGAGTACCTTTATCTTCATGCCTGTTTGAGTTTCAACCAAACCCTTGAAGATCTTGAAGTGCTTGATTGCCTCAGATTTTTGCTTCAAAGAATAAACGCATACCTTTTGTGAAAAATCATCAATGAAAGTCATGAAATAGAAAGTCCCCCCCTACAAATCTAGCTTGCATGGGTCCACACAAATCTGAATGAACAAGTTTGAATACTTGCTTTACCCTGACAGCTTCTGATTTAGCAAATCTTTTTCTTTGTTGTTTGTCGTGCACACCCTTCAAAAAAGTCATTGCTTGACTTGATAGAGGGTAATCCAATTACAATATCATGCTTCTTTAGCACCTATAGGCTTTGATAACTCAAGTGGCCATATCTCTTATGCCATAACTTGTCCTGATCAAGAGTCTTTGCAGCATATGCTTTCTAAGTCAGACCACCTTCCTGCAATCCTTTAGCAATGACCCTATCATCATGCTCATTGTCCTTCACTAAACAAGTAGATTCATCAAACACTACTATCATGCTTTTTTTATTGATGGCCCCAACTAACAACGGGTTCTTGGCCAATCCTAGTACAAATAGAATATGTTTCACAAGTACGGTTCCCTTGCCTTTGACCTGATGTGTTGTGTTGTCCCCAAGGCATACACAATGTCCACAATTCATTTCTTCAAAGGAATTAAATCAATCTCCATGAGGAGTCATGTGTTTAGAGGCACCAGAATCTATGTACCAACTTGAGTTGCCAATGCGGTAGTGAAGAGTTCAAACTAATAGTGTTTCCACCCGGTTCAGAATTGACCTTTTCAAAATGTCTACTGTTTCCACCCGGTTCAGAATCGACCTTTCCAAAATTAGATGAATCGGCATGAATTATGGTATTGAACTGGGTCCCTTCCAAAAGAATTAGAAAGAATCGAAAAAAAAAATTTCATTTTTTAAGATATAATGCTAAAAAAAATATCCAACGTATTATATAAAATGTCTACAATGTGTCTAAAATCTTATAGATGTTAGATTGCTATTGAAAACATACATTTCAAAATTCACTATTGCTAGTAGAAACTTGAAGCCTGAAACCATATCAAAATTCAGCGTTCACAGAATCACAAGTGCACATAACAATGTTGAATGGACACATTTCAAACTTCACAAACTAGATTGCATGCTCCAACTTCCACTTATTATTGTAATTTATGATATATTCATGATCCATCATCAAACATCCATCACACAATATATTAGGTAAACATTTGAATACAAATCATAACATTGGCAAGCCAAAACAACGAATCTTTAGAGTCATAATCAAAGAATCGTTCAGAATCAAAAAGCCCCTTGTTTTTTCCCCCCACTTCGATTTGAATCGGACCCGACCAATTCTTTGACGAATCGCGGTTCGTTCGCCAACGAACCGCGGTTCGTGGAAACCCTACCAATGTCTTCATTATTGTTATCTGCAACCCTCCTCACTTTGCTTTTACAGCATTCAAAACTTGCATCTGACCCATTTGTTTTCAAGATTTTGTATCAAATTTGCCCTTTTTTTGCCTTTAAAAAATTGCTTCTTCTTCTTCGAAGCAAATGATTGCTCGTCGTACCTTCCCTTTCAAACAAGTTCTTCTTCCTCACTTCTTCATGCATGAGTAAACTACACAATTCCTCAAATGAGGGAATCTCTCCCTTACTAAGAGATTCATGACATAGCCTTGAAAAGCATTTGAAAAACTGTTCAAGACTATTTAGCCTATGTCCCTATCACTATTACACTCTCCAACTGCAGCAAGTTGGTCCTGAAGACCCTTGATCTTCGTAATGTGCTCAGCAACCAAATCATTGGAGTCCAATCTGATTGTACGTAGTTTGTCTTGCAAATAGAGTACCCTTGCTATATTGACGGTCTAATGCATAGACCTCAATCTCTCACGAGTCCTATGGCACACCTAATGTGAGGGATAAAGTTATACTTCACAGAAAGGTCAATGATACGATGTGCCTTTGATCCTCTCTTGATGTAATCTTTCAATTTAGGCTCAAAATTTAGAATAGGCTCAAGCCCTGTGAATATGTCCCAACATTCTCTATCCAACTCATTGAGTAGACTCTCACTCAAGCCAGCCATTTTGTATTCTTCAGAATCACAAAAGAAATTCTTGCAAAATCCTCAAGAATTGAGGTGCTTCAAGAAACTAGGGTTTCTCCCCAATACTATGCCACTTTTTTAGTACCCTGATCGGATCTTCGAACAGAAAGTGTGCCCTACTTCTCCACAAGCTGCTCTCTTCAACTTTTGGAAAGTTGCTCATAGTTCAAAGACTTTGGTAGGTTGTGCTCCTCTTATCACCAACTATCCAACTATGCTTCATGTTCTTAAAACTTACTACTCTACACTTTCAAGTTAAGTTGCTCAATCAGAAACCTACAAAATGATCTAGAAGTTTCCAAACTTTCACAAAACACAGTGTACTTATGATTAAAATGCCCCCATGACAAATGACATAAAACCATGTAAGTGCCTAGTGCCACTAGGGATAAAGTAGGCATTATACTTCAACACCCTCAATGCACAATGTTAACAAAGCAAAGCTACCATTAGCTGACACTTCAAAGAATTCTTTCAGTTATTTCCAGGTTTCCACTACTTGATCTCTCTCTATTTAGCCTACTTCAAATTTATTCAATTCCAGCTCTTGATCTAGTGAAAATGCCACAGAAAGGACTATTCGATCTCTCTCTATGTAACTACTTTTTTAGCCTACTTCAAATTTATTCAACACCAGCTCTTGATCTAGTGAAAATGCCACAGAAAGGGAGTATAGATTGATCACGATTCCCAAAAGATTACAAGAAGCTAGTAGTTGACACTAACACCAACTGCAACAAATAAACCTCTAGCATGCAGAGAAGGATCTTAATTAGGCCATTAGAAGACACACTCTACACTCAGCAGATCACAGAGTTGAGCGAACTGCAGTAGCACATAGATATTTCCCATATACTGCAAGAAAGAACTGCTTATTTTTGTTTTATCTGATGTCTTTTTCATGAGAAATTACATGCTAAATTCTGCATAATAATCTCAATGAATGATTTAGATTTTTGAGCACTATATTGGTCCAAAATCTGCATAGAGAAGTTTTATAAGCAAGCTTTTTGTTTTTTAAGAGATGGTTTCTACCATCTGACTTTTAGCTGAGAACTCATTCTGAGAATAGTTGCTGTTTTGTGAAGATCTTCTATGCACTGATTTTGCTCAACCTAAAATTATCATATGTTTCTTGGGCAGTATAATATTCCTAAAAGACGATATCCCACAGCATCTTGCTTTAAAAACAAACCTATACACTTACTGATGACAGGAAGGTCCATTTCGAGTCCAACAAGCTCAAGAAGCTTAAAACCATCCATGTCTGGCATGTACACATCACTTATAACTAGGTCAAATCGACTCCTATTTTGTCTGAGCATATCAAGCGCAATAATTGCCTCTCCACACGTCGTCACTGCAAAGAAAACAAGCAAATATATCGTATTGTCATAATAAACGTTTTAAACATCTACCTTTACCTGACAGAAAATGAACTCTCCATAACTCATTCAGAAACTACTTATTCCATCTGAGAAACAAATTGTAATCTTTCACGATCGCCCATTTCATTCAGAAGCCCTCAATCATGCCACTTCCCTAGTGAATCTATTTGTAGTTTTTTGAGAGCAAACAAGGTCGTGGAACATAAAGTTGTAGCACAAGGAACATGCCAAAAAGAGCTAACCATACAAGCTTTCAGATGCTCGACGTTGACTATTGGACACAGAGGTGATTGCAATCTTTTACGTGCTGAAACAGCTTGTCTGTCTTTGTTGATTGCCGCTACATAGTGTTCCACGGAATTCTTACAGCAAAAAGAAACATTTACGTGGATGTACAATCAGGAAATTTTCATGCAATCTCAAATAGTCGGCAGAGGATGAACAAAAATCTAGGGGCATTTCGCTTCACCATCCCTGCCCGGTTTATTTATACGAGCTAGAAGTTAATCTACGACCTCAACTATCATATAGTGATAAATTTAGTGAAACTGTTGTAGGCAGCCGGTATGCAACTAGGCCTAGAAAGGTGGTCAAAGGGGAACTATGAAACCCCAAAAGAGCCTGGTGCGCATTGAAAAGCCCTCCTGAGGATAGCACCGCCTTTGCCCGCAAAATTTGACTTTCTCTATCAAGACTTCATGTTCTTAAAGTTCACTACGAACGTGATAGCTCTGGTTGTTTTGTTACCCCTCTTTAAAGGGAGGACAATAAGCAAGGGATCTTATTGCATAGTTCCTTCCAAAGAATACAATCACGTGGCTTCGTATACTATGGGTTTATAAGCGCAGAGTATATATGTTCTTCCCAAAGATATAGTTGGGCAACAGATCCGGACATTTCAATCCACGAAAATGAGAAATACCTTCATATGAGCAGCGTCGTAGCATCTTCTCGAGAATCAAGAGACAGATCGGGTCATCATCCACCACAAGCACCCGCAAGCCTGCTGGGAATGGGTCCTTTGTGGGCTCCATTTTCACAATCGCTCTGGCAGTGTAACCTTCACAGCTGAGAGTTGAATCGCCGCCAAAAGGTGGCGACTGTTGTATTGCAGCCATAGCTAAATAACCACTAGCTCTACACCATTGCTTGGACCTGGCCTTAATCAGGAACAATCTGTAAAATGGAGTGCAAAATGATTTGGACAGATGCCTGATAAAGAAACGTAGAAAGCGGATTGCGCAAAACAAGGGCTCTCACCATAGCTGCAAGAATTCCAAAGATTGAACAGATGCCAATCTCGACAGAACGACCATTCAGTGAAGGGCTGTTAATATTCTTGATGAAAAAGATAAGATGCCAGAATGCCCACAGACAAAGAAGCATCAACAATTTAACCCTCACACTGAGGTGGTGCAGAAAGGCAAAGAAAGCCGTGGAAGTGGCTGTTTGACAGAGTGAAATCCAGAAACATCTCTACATAAAAGTAGAAACGCGATCCTGTTTTCTGACAGATTATATCACATCATCCGGGTCTGTTAAAAACTTATAGGATATTAGAATAAGCTCTAAATCCACTTCCTGTTACAAACAAATTGTTTTTCTTGACGGATTTGGCATGGTATCCTCCTAAGGAACACATGCTGCACACAAAAACACCTCCATAGACTCACGCAGGGATGACAGAACCGAGAGAGACGAGGTTCTGGCATGTGCATGAGCTGAATTGAGGGCAGGAGAGGCAGACAGAAGAGACACAATCACACACTGCCCTACCTCGTCGTGATCAAATTTTGATTGGAGCGAAGCTCCGAGTTGGAAGGCATGGAGCTGTGAAAGGACACGGAAACTGAGAGAGCAAAGCTTGTGGAAAAGAGGCAGAAAATCTCAAATATCGAGACAAGAAGATCGGAAAGACGAAGCAGCAGCACAACAAGAAGAAGAAGACGACAATCTCTCCTCTCTCTCTCCCCCCCCCCCCCCTCTCTCTCTCTCTCTCTCTCTCTCTCTCTCTCTCTCGTTTTTTTTTTTTGTGAGGCGCCAGCGAGAGAGGCAGCGCTTTGGGCAATGAACGTGCAAAGAAGAAAAATGTGAATAGCAATAATGATATGAACATTAAAATTCAGGTCTATTTTATTTTTCGGGGCATTTTATTAAGAGTTTGCTTATATTACTAGTAATTTAGTAACAATCTAGTAATTTAGTAACAATCTTTTCTCTGATGGGGAGAGCATATTATGGAGCATGAATTCTTGTGACATTAAAAACCTAAAATATGTATATGTATTGGATGCCACATACACATCCTAGTGCATATCATGTTTCGCATCCGACAATGATAGAGGGGCACACAGAGACAGAGGGGGGGGTAACGTATTATTTTCATGACAATCTCTCTCTCTCTCTCTCTCTCTCTCTCTCTCTCTCTCTTTCTCTCTCTCCCCTTGTTTCTTCTACTTTTGTGGAGCTCAAGGCGATACATTGTTTTTTGGCCCATTTGCAATAAAAAATCCACATTCTGCATGACAAGGATTTTTGGAGCTTTCTTGACAAGAATTTGGGAGCTTCCTTGTAGAGTGAGTGCCTCATCTTGCTTGCCCATCAATTCCTAATCCATTTATTTTTGTTTAATGTGTAGTAAGTGAATGGGTCTTATCAATTCCCATAAATTGCAACTATTTTTAACTTCACTTTATGGTACATTAATCGAGAGGTTGACCTTGCACCAAAATAAGTCCAAAAGGGGAAAGATGAGAACCATTTTCTCTTATTATTCATCATAGGACCTCTATCTAGTCTAATCGAACTAATTTTCCTTAGTACCATGAAAAAGCTTCATCATAAAACAAGTATATAAGAAAGCTATATTAAAGAACAATTATGTACTTGGGAACAGAGGGCCCCATATTTTCTAAGTAACATTACAATCTCAAAGGTTCTAAGATGAATCTATAAATTAAGTATGCGTTTTGCCAAGTAAAAGCTATACCATGAGGATAAACCAATTTTCTATTTTGAAATCTTTACCACTTGCCACTTTTCAATGTCGGTTTTGTCTTGTGTATCCTTTTGGGAGCATGGACCTTTTTGGCTTTGCCTTGCACAACAACTATATCCTTCAAGGATGTTTAGTGAAGGCTTGAAGTTATGCTTGCTAGTTAACACATTACGTAATGGGATTGTTGTCAATTTTTGTGGTAGCTTATTGGACTACATTAATTCACATCATATGTTGACATGTAATGTTTATTCCATTTCAAAACTTCATAAAAAATGGAAGCTTAAAAATTGAAAACGATCCATTACGACAAGTAGTATGGATGTGTCGGACCAGTCCAAAAAATAACCTATGAGTCTTGGATCATTGTTTTTGTTGTGGCTCACCAAGATTGGTAGATTATTTTAAAAAATGGTCCTCTCCATGGGCATTACCTACTACATCTTGTATTCTAGTGCAAACGACCATAAGCCTGGAAAGTGAAATGTACACATTTATATATTTATCTATATATATGTTTATATGCATGGTTATAAGTAGGACAGGCATATGATTGAAAGAGTTTAGTTAAGCATGGATTTATCCAACCATAAGGCTACTTTTGTAGATTAGCTCTCTTTTTAGAGCAAATTGTCATGTAGAAATTAGAATGCGAGCTACCACGCCTAAAAATGAAATATTGTTGGCTATGATCATGTATGTGTCACTTGGTGTCTAAGTGATTGAAGAGTCATCCTTATTACCAATAGTTTATTGGCATTTAAGTGGATCCAAATTCACTGAATACAAATCGAGGATATGTCCCTAGCTTTTCGTATCTTGTATGTCTCATTTATGCAATTGTTAGTGTTAAAAGATTTTGGTGAAGATTCTTCTAACCGATTCCGGCTATCATGAGTGCATAAAGGATATCAAAAAGAGGAATCGAGCCGCCAAACTACAATGGAGAGTGTCGACAAGTCATCAATAAAGGAGCTCAGAATCTAAATATACCGAGAGCGCCAATACCAAAGAAGTTGACAAGTAGCAGACCGGGCGAACGAGCGAAAACAAAGCCCAATGCCTCACAACCATATTTTACGGCTATGGGAATAAAAGCAAGGCCGAGTCGGCAAAAATACTAAATCTACTTGAAACATAGTTGCGCAATACAGGAAGTGAGCGTGAAGTGGCTTCGACTATTCAGAGTTGATCATGTCGCTCTCGATAGTCGATAAAGTTGGGACAGTATGATCCTCGACGATAGTCGGCAAGTCGATAAGTTGGACCTCTCGCTAATTCGTTGGACAAGTTGGATGAGTCTTTCAAGCTTGTCTCCATTAATAAAGTATTTCTGCAGACTGTGCGACAATGCATGTAAAATTGCAGCGATATGAATGGAACTAGATTAACATGAGATTTAGGAGAGTGGAGGAATAAATTCAACACCCCCCCCCCTTAATCTAGATTCGTGAATGCCTTGATTCTCAGACTAAGCAATGTATAAAATTTTTTGTGTGCATTAATGCTCAATGCCTTGGTAAACACATCTGCAATCATGTCTTGCATCCGACAATACGTTAAGTTTACCTCTCTGTCGAAAACTTTACCCCTGACATAGTGATATCGAATCTCAATATGCTTACTCCTAAACTGAAATCTAGGGTTGGCTGATAAGGCGATGGCACTCTGATTATCACAAAATACAATTGTCGAGGTGTACTGATTTAGACTTATGTCTGACAATAAATTTTTCAACGAAATTGTTTCTTTAATAGCTTGGGAAGCAACAATGTACTCTGCTTCCATAGAGGAAAGAGCAATAGAGGTTTGCTTTACGAGTGTTCCAAGAGATAGGACCACCATTGAGGAAGAATGTAGATCTAGATGTGGATTTACGAATATCTACATCTCCTCCCCAGCTTGCATCTGTGTATCCATTGAGCCGATGGAGATTGTAATTGTTGACTTCCCCATATAAAATGCATTGGTTCATTGTAGCTCATATATATCTCATGACTCTTATAAGAGCTTTCTATTGGGTGATGCCAGGATTAGCCATGAATTGGCTTAGTGAGCTGACTACAAAAGTGATATCAGGTCTTGTGCAGACCATTGCATACATGAGAGATCCAAGTATCGATTGATATGGATACTCTCTCATCTGCTCCTCAATCTACTTGGTCTGAGGACATTGGTCCTTCGACAATCGCAGGCCTGGATCCATCGGTGAGTGAGCCAATTTGCAATTGATCAAATTATATCTGATAAGAGTATTGTGAAGATACCTTTGCTGAGTGATATAAATCAGACGTCTCGTTCTGTCTCTGTGGATTTGAATACCCAAACAGTAGTGAGCTTCGCCCAGATCAGTCATGTCGAATTCGAAAGACAACATCCATTTAACATCCTTCACCTGATCGGTACTGTTGCTGAAAAACAATGTATCGTCGACATACAAGTTGATGATATTGAAAGAATATTACACTGACTTGAAATAAACATTAGCATTGGTAGTGCTTGTTTGGAAACCGTGTTGGATGAGAGCATAGAGTAGGAACAGTGTGACAGAAGCTGAAACTGTCAATTCTACCATTCTGTTGGAAAACGAAACAGTGTGCATCATTTTGAGAGAAATTTTGTGCAGCTGCAGTGCTCACTGGGCTGCGATCTGAGGGTGCTCAGACAACATCAAGTTTGCTGACAAATGGTGATGAAAATCCAATTTCCATCCACGGCCGCCATAGCTCACGCTCTCTCTCTCTCTCTCTCTCTCTCTCTCTCTCTCTCTCTCTCTCTCTCTCTCTCTCTCTCTCTCTCTCTCTCTCTCTCTCTCTCTCTCTCTCTCTCTCTCTCTCTCTCTCTCTCTCTCTCTCTCTCTCTCTCTCTCTCTCTCTCTTGCTCACGGGCTGTTCGCGGGCCCAGTTCAACTGAGTACATAGCGTACATATGTGTCTAGTGTCTCCAAGTGCAAGCTTCAACACACCAAATCTATCCAGGTCGTCGAATTGGAAGTAACAGGGATTGACGGTGCAGATCATCCAATCATGGAAGCAGATCGACGGTCAGCATTCATTGGGCCCTAAAACTTCATTTTTTTAAAAAATTGAAGTCTTTGAAGTTCAGTTTCCAAAGGATTGAAGGGCAAAAATATTAACTCTTCATTAAAAAATTTCATCTTGAAGGGTCCCAACTCTTGTGACCTTAAGATGAGGACTATCCCTTCCCCTTTGAGGCTCTGTCCACTGTGTATTTTTTGCAGGTAGGCAGAAAACAGAGTGATGTTTTGACCTAGCTGGAGAGACCGTTCTTGGGATTTGATTAGACAGGAGCTATGCTGGTACAAAGGGCTATGTGCTGATATAAAAAATTTTGAAATTGGAGATCTGTGTGCAACGGAGGAAATTTTCAAAAATGGCAGTTTGGCACACTGGAGAATCTTCCGACCTATGAAGAGCTAGGTGGATTACTTTTGCAAGAAGAGCAACGTTTAGAGAACTTGAATCATTGTAACAGGATCTATGATCAAGCTCTTGCAGTAGAGGACAAGGCGGAAGATTTGGTCGTGGTAGGTATCAATCGAGAGGAGGCAACTCAAGTCGGGGATCATCTCAACACTTTCATGAGCACGCCAATGATAGTCCAAATCGAGGCAATTGGAATCAAGGCCGAGGTCAAGGACGTGGCTATTTCAGGCAAAATAAACCTAGAGATTGTAGGTACTACAATAAACCTGGCCATTGGGAGTGTGAATGCTTCATGAAACAAAGGGAGATAGCACAAAGAAAAAGCAAATGGTAGACGGGCAATTATGCTGATCAACATCAATTTGATGATGATCATTATGAAGACAACTATGTTGATCAACATCTATACGATGATGATCAATATGAAAATGATATAGGTGAAAGCTCAAACTTGTTCATTACGGCACTAATGACAAGTGACGAAGAAAATGATACCTGGTACATCAACAGTGGAGCATCCAAGCACATGACTTCGAGGAAGGAGTGGTTTTCATAATTCAAGGAAATCCACAATGGCGATGAAGTTGGATAAGCTGATGGCCAATTGCTACCTATGAAAGGATTTGGAGTGGTACCAGTGAAGCTAGCCAGCAGAATGATAAAGCGAATAAGCAATGTGCAATGTGTTCCTGGTTTAGCCAACAATTTATTATCAGTTGGGACGATGGCTGATCAACAACTCAAGGTTGAGTTTGATAGCGACAAATGTCTCGTCAAGGACATCAAGAATCACTACAAAGTGATTGCTACAAGAGCTAGAGTCAACAGGAATCGACTCTACAAATTGAATGCGAGATCTTTTACTCAAGCTATGGTAAGCACTGTTGATAGTCGAAGTGACCTTTGGCACCAAAGGTTTGGTCATATTAGTATTCAAAGCTTGCAAATCCTTAAAAGAGGTAATCTAGTTGTTGGATTGCCTGATATCTCTTTTGAAAGAAAAATTTGTGAGGGTTGCATTTTGGGAAAACAACATAGAGAGAGATTTCCCAAAGGTGGAGCAAGAAGAGCCAATGGTATTCTTGATCTTGTTCATACTGATTTGTGTGGACCGATACAAACTAGGTCCATTAGTGGCTGTTACTATTTCATCACGTTCATTGATGACTACAGTAGACATATTTGGATTTATTTCATAATCAAGAAATCTGATGCTTTTGCCAAGTTTAGAGAGTTCAAGGCTCTAGTTGAAAAACAAACAGGTTACTATGTTAAGACTCTCAGATCAGATGGTGGCGATGAGTATAGATTTTTGCAAGGATCAGGGGATCAAGAGGCAAACTACTGCACCCTATTCACCACAGCAGAATGGAGCTGTAGAATGGAAGAACAGATCCATTGTGGAGATGGCTAGGGCAATGCCTAAGAGCAAGGGTTTTCCAAATACCTTCTAGGTAGAAGCATACAGCACAACTACTCATATCTTGAATCGATGTCCTATGAAGTCCGTGGAGGGTAAGACACCTTACGAAGCATTTACTGGAAAGAAATCTAATGTTTCTCATTTACGAGTATTTGGTTGTGATGCTTACGCTCATGTGTCTGGTGAAAAACGAAAGAAACTGGATGCAAAAGCTGTTAAGTGTATTTTCCTTGGATATGATGAAAAAGCCAAGGCATACATGATGTATGACACATATGCACAAAAGATTGTGATTTTCAGAAATGCTACTTTTGATGAGATGGGTCAAAATGACGAAATGAAATTGACAATTGATTCTTTTGATGGTAAAGCCAAAGTACAAGTGAAGAAAGAAGTTGACGTCGATATGGAAGAGCCAATGGAAAAAGACAGGGTTAATAATGAGACTCCTAGGAGAGTGCCTAAGTGGTACTTGTCAATAACAGGTGATGCTAATAAGGGAGATACTCCAGAATCAAGTGAACAGGGAGAGATTAGGAGATCAAGCAGAAATCGAAAACCTCCAGCTCAACTAGAGATGAATCTAGCTATACCCATTGTAGTAAGTAGAGGCTCCGCAAGGGTCATCCACTGAGTGACCATGCTTGTGCTAGGAAGAATCATGATGTCCGTTGTAGATGAGACATCACGATGGATAATATAGCGCAGAGACTGGGAAGTATCGGTAGAAGACATGATGATCATAAAGGAATTATAACCGCGTGAGAAGGTATCAGAAGGCAATGCAGGAAATTTGGAAGGCTTTGGTCACAAGAAAAATTCGCAAGAGCTTCACTAGCACAAGTGAGGAATGAATCGAATTCAGCCAACTTATAGGTGAATTTGGTGGGTCCATTACACTGAATAGTAGTTGGACTGATCAATTCTGAACAAAAATTTGCAGGCATGTACAGTACTGTAGAAATAGGCTATGAAAATCTCGGCGAAGGTTTCTAGGAATCTGAACCTATCAGGCGAACGTTTTCCAGGGCTGACGAAGGATGAACCTTCGCCCAGGTACTATCATAAATGCTTTTTTCCACAATCTGAACCTATGGACAACCTAATTTTGACATTTTATGATCATCTAGCAGGTCGGCGAAGGTTCATAATGACATTATGATGCTCGGCGAAGATTCCCAAAATGACATATCACTGAACATTCGCTTGACTCAAAAATTGAATTCTCTCTTGTCAGAAACCTTCGCCCACCTCAATTTAGATAAATCAAGGGCGGATGTACGGTCTGAGAGCTCAACAAAGGTTTCTAATACTGTATTGGCCAAATCAACCCAAAACAGTGGTTTTCTAAGTCATTTTCCATAAAAATACTATGCTTCCATTTCTTTATGCTGATGACTTCCTGACTTTTGCTCATCAGTCTTTCCTTGTTTTATTTTTTTTCAACTATCTTTTTCCAAAAAAATTCATCAAATTAAATACTGAAAACAAAAAATTGAAAACAAATAAAATGAAAAAATATATTGAGATCAGGCTTGCTGAACTGGCGGAGTAGGCTGCCAAAACTTGCGTAATCAGCTGTCATTTACCGGAGTATCAAATTGTTTCCCATCCAAGTGCTCAAGAATTACTGCGCCATAGTTCAGGATTTCCTTCACTTTATACGGGCCTTCTCCAGTAAACTTCAACTTACCCTTGATCAACTTGGTTTTGTACATCAATGCAAGATCTCCTGCTTCCAGATCTTTCTTATGCAATCGCCAATTGTGCCATGCCTTGCAGCGGGCTTTCTCTGCTGCTAAGGCATGAACTGCCATCAATCGGGTTTTACATAATTTGTGCAACGCATCGTGGCGAAGTTGTAAAGACTGATCATCATTTAATCGTTCAATTGCTACTATGCGTAAAGATGGGATTAAAAATTCAATTGGCATAACAGCATCTTGACCATAAACCAATTGAAAAGGTGTTTGATTTGTACTATTTTTGTAAGCGATTCTAAATGCCCATAATGCTGCATATAGTTTATGCTCCCAATTCGACCACTCGCTTCAACTGTCTTTGTCATAATGGTGCAGAGAATCTTATTGGAAGATTCAGCTTGGCCATTCCCTCTGGGATAATAGGAAGTACTAAATCTATGTATAACAAAAAAATCTTCCAGTAAACACTTTATTGTTTGATTAACAAAGTGTGTACCCCGATCACTAACAATTTCGGTCAGACATCCAAATTTGACTATAATATTTTCATATAGAAACTTAGCTGTAGATTTCGCATCAGCTACTTTGACTCAGCTCCTTTATCCCGGTGAAGAAAGATCCCATTGATTCACTTTCTTCCATCCTTATTGCGTTCAATCTCGACTTCAAAAACATGGCCCGAGCTGGATTGCAAGCTTGAAATTGCATTCTAAGAGCTTCCCAAGCTCCCCTAGCCATCGTGGCATCACTTATATGAGTGAACACATGGTCTTTCACTGAAAGATTGATCAAGGACAATGCTCTCTGCGCCTTTTTATCAAAGGCCCTTATGTCACCTGGAGTGGTATTTGGCCGGACTTCAATACCTGCCACGATCTCCCACAGCAAAATGCTCTTCATTTTGAATTTTCAGATGTTGTAGTTAGAAGCCCCATCAAGTTTGCTTGCATCGCCCAAAATTGCCTCATTGATGTTTGTCATCTCCAAACTGCTTGAAACTTCACCTGTAGGCTATAAAGGGTATGCTGGAGCCAACCGTGATGTCAGAAATCAATAATAATGACCTGCAATTTTTGGCTTACCAGGCCACCCGCCGCTCTTTCGCCAAATTGAAAGCCAAACTGGCGTCGCTTTCCGAAATGCTTCTCGTCACCAACTCCCAACTACCTGCCCAGTGGAATGGTGAAATCACTTCTGACGTGCTCTGAAAACTTTCTCCGTGGCAATCTCTCTATTTTGGTGTACCGTACTTGTAGGTACAGTCAGGGTGCCCTTCGTTTGGAGGCTATAGCCTTTCGTTTGGCCAAAATAGGCTAAAGGAGGTGAAAATAAGGGCAATTTGGGTTTTTGAACTGTTTATTCAGTGTGAAGAAATTTCACCCTTCAAAAACTTGGGACCCAACAATTTTTTCAGTTTGAAGATTTCTAATGAAGTTGCAATGCACTTTGCACTTCAGACCCCTTCATGCTTTTTCACATCAATCCAATGGATCCTTTAGATCCGACGACCCACCTGTCGCGTAATAACCACCATCGATCTGTGTGACTCGAGATCAGACGGCTTTCCATGCTTTTGTGCATTGATCAAGGGCCTTTGAAGCACTAGGCACTTCGGGCCGCTAACCGACTAGCTGAACTGGGCGCTCGAGGTCTCGCGACCTCTCCTCCTCTTCTCTCTCTCTCTGCAATGGATTTTCCTCTCTCTTCACAGGCTATGGCTGCTCCCTGTGGATCGATCTGGCTGCTCTCTTTTTCCATGGCCAGTCGCGGCCTGCTGAGTCACACTACCAGGGCGCCCATTCTCAACAACTTACAGCTCTGAAAAAGTCCTCCTACAAGGAGATATCCAAGATTTTGCACTTTGAAACCCTAGCAACTTTGATACTGTAGCTGATTTGGCTCCAGTAGATGTGGCGTTGCTACTACAGCTCCTTGTAAGGCTTTCAGTTTTTGATCAAACTGCGTCGCAAGTTGCTCCATCTAATGTTCGTGTAATTCTGTCATTTGATTCAACAGTAGTTCTATGGATGGAGCATAAGCATTTGATGATGATGATGCTATCGAGGGAGTAGGAGTATGGGTGGATGGATATTCATCGTCCGATCCCTCGTCCTCTTCCCTGATGGCATCCTCCATAGCTTCTTGCAGAGTGGCATACTACTCTCGTCGTTTCAGTTCTCTTCTGATGCTCTATGGTAGTCCGACTAGGAACCACATGATCACCGCATGATCGGGAGTTAGGGCTGCACTACACTCGGATCGTAGATGTTTGACTCGTTCAATATGGTCCCTGACCCTTTCTCATTTTTCCATCTTGACTTTGTTCAGCAGGAGAAATGGGTCTTCTAGAAACTTCCTTGGTTTAAAGCGCATGATAAGAGCTGCTTTAACCGCTTCCCAAGTGGATTTTTCTTCCTCTGACAAGTTGAAAAACCAATCTTGAGCCACCGCTAATAGGGACATGGGAAATAGCATCAACTTTTCCGTAGGTGTCTGTTCGCCGTAGATTTCACAAGCTTGTTAATTGATCTGGGGGAAGCGGATGGGATCTAATGATCCGTCATATTTGGGTATTTTCATCTAAGGTGCTCTACCGATTGCTTGTAAGGGAGCGACAGGTATGGGTTGGCCCATTGGATCCATTGGTGTTGGTCCCGGTTCTGCCTCTTGTTGCGCAGCTGCTAATCTGGCAAGGTGTGATGCTTGATTTGCTATCCTTTTTGCTACTGATCATCCAGATCTTAGATTCGTCCGATGGTGGGGTCCAAGGTAGTTGGACCTTGCTTGTACAATGGGATGCAGTCTGGATCTTAAGGATCAGATCAATCTGATCGGCCAGAAGTGAAATTTAGGCCTTATACGGTGGTTTTTCCTTGATAACTTTTTTTTCCTTGCACTGATTGACCTGAGATTTTGATAGTACCTGGATCTGGTGCAGATCTTTTCATTGATCTAGTCTGCTAGGATTTTCTTGTGCGAGGGTTGGCTGTGCGAAGGTTTTTTAGTTGTTTTGTAGGTACAAAACCTTGATATCTCTCAGATCTTTGGGAAGTAACTCTCATCAGGATCACAATAGCTGAATCTAGATTAGATCTGACTCTGGAATTCTCTGCGAGAGTTAACTCTTGCACTAAGTGAAAATTTCACTGTATGCAAGGGTTCAAAACCAGTAATTTGGCTTGATCTTCACCAAATCTCTGTACTAACTCTTGCAAGCTTCATCACTGATGGAAATTGACATTCTGGATTGACTGGAATAGTCTGCGAGAGTTCTTTCTGGAAGGATTTGCTGGATCTTCACTTTTTAGTGATTTTTTAACACTTAAACCCAATTTTCTGCTCACTGAAATCAAAGTCACTCTCGCAGACTCTTCTGTGTCCTAGTCTCACTAAGATGGAACTTCAAAATTCTTTGTGAGGGTTCTTTCCCAACAGAACTAAAAATTTTAGTGTCTGTGAGGGCTCCTTGGTACTTTCCCATCTTTTTTTTCACTGGAAACTCTCGCACATGCACTCAGATAGTGAACTAACTCTCGCAAGCTTCTCTGTGTCCTGGTCTCACTGAGATGGAACTTCAAAGGGCTCTGCGAGAGTTCTGGTGAAGGTTTGTATTTTTTTTGGATTTTTCATGGTGATTCATTTTGGTAGAAAGTTTATGACAATGTATTGTTTGTGCTTATACACAGTGACTTGGACTGTAATTGATTAGTGAAGTGTCTCTAGCCTTCAATCTTGTGATTTGCGCAGATCATAGGAGTTAGATTCATGATAAGCTACTGTCAAGATAACGAAAACACTGTGTGGCTTTCCTTTTTGCCGAAGTATTTGCTTTCTTGAGTTCACTCCCATTTGAATCTGAAAACCATAATGAAGTATTCAGTATTTTTCTCCTAGGTGTTAGTTTTCTTTAAACGGTTGTATTGGCAGCCCCTTGTGAAAACATCTGTTGATGACCAGTTTGCAATCACTTCTCCTTTCCACTCCATTCATTCTTAGTTATTTCTGGTTTTGCACTAATAATGATAGTATTAGCCTTTTTATTGCTCTCTAGTAGGAACGATACCCGTTTATACTACAAATATCAATCATTTTGCTGTTGGTATGCCGCGACATATACCAATTTTTGCGTCGTTGTCGAGGAGCAATGCCAAATAGGATGTTTAGTCATTATTCTGATTTTTGTTTGTATTTTTCAGATTCACAGGTTACTAGTCTGGTTCTTCAAGCATTTCAAAAGAGGGACAGTGAAATCTGAGTTTCGCCCACCCTGACTTGTCATTTCGCTTTTGATTTTCTATTTTTGATTTTTTGTAGAGTTCCTAAAATTATTTACAGTTTGTAAAATGTGTTAAGTTTTTGTAATGTTACAGTCTGAAGATTCTTTGTCATGTCAATAAGATTCTGGTTTTCCATAAGCAAACCTATATCTATGCTTTTCCAGATCAGATTTTTATTTTGCTTTCTCTATTTTGCTTAGTTTCAATTTTTTACAAGATCTTCAACTAAAATAAAAGCCTGTTTTAAGGCTTTGGTGCTGTTCGAGATGTGCCGATGTTGTCTAAAGACTGTTGCTCTGTTCTATGCTGATCTTTCTATGCTCTGTTCATAGGTAACAACTTGTGGGTGCTGTTGTCCAAAGTCACATAATTTTTATGATGCAGAGCCAAGCTTTTACAGCTGATTTTCCATTTTACATCTGCTCATATCCATGTCGAAAGGTGTTGACTTTTGGAAGTAATATATGCTGAAGTTTTATTTGTTAAAACCTGTACAATCAATGCTTTGGCTTGTCAAAGGCTGCAGACTATGGGAAGTCAGATTCTCTTCAAAGCTTCAACATTGGTTTCTATTCTCAGAGTTTGCGAGCCGCTACACACTTGAGTAGGGAATCATGTGGTGACCTGGTTTCAACAATTTGTTAATGATTTCGGCTTTTTATTTCTAAATCTTAAGCCTTTGCTTTGTCGTTGTGTATAGCCTAATCATAAGTTGCATTCAGTGGGGTACGACTTAAATTTGTTTTGTGGCATTAAGACAGCCCTTTTACTACTTATGAATTTGGCATATGGTTGTGCCTAGTCGGTGCTCTTTTAAGTTATAAAAGTCATTGGTTTAAGAAGGCACGAACCTTCGTCAAGCTGTTCTTAAGGTTATAGTCATATTCTAAAGCCCAGTCAGCATTCTTGCATTCTTCGGCTTTGTGTGAGAGTCAAGTTTCAATGGCAGTTTTAGCGGTTGACTATAACCCGCCATCTTTGCATTTTCTAAGGGCAAACTGCTATTTTCAAAGGCAAGGCACTACAAATCTGAAGAGCCATTGTTGCACATTTCGCACTTCTTCAAGGGCAACCTTTGCACTATTCGGGATTTTCAGAGCCTCAATTTTTTTTCTAACTCTCTCCCTTAAAGTAGAATCTACTTTTTATACAGCCATATACATAGCATCAAAGTTAACACTTTGATAAAAAGTTAACACTTTTTATACAGCCATATATATAGCACCAAAGTTAACACACTTTAAGTACAAAAAGCTTTGATCTAAACTTATCAAACTTTTCTCTACTGAGTGGTTTAGTGAAAATGTCAGCTAGTTGCTCTTCTTTTCTACAATGAACAACATTAATTTCACGACTCAGCAGCCTCTCACGTATAACTCGATGTGTTTGGTTCTCGCATGGAACACCGGATCCTTTGCTAGTTAAATGCCACTCTGACTGTCACTATGTATAGTCACTACAAGAAAAGGTGGCAAAAATTGCGGAAAAAAAAAAATTCGCAATTTTTTTTGCGTCAAAATTGCGGAAAGCCAAAAAAAAAAATTGCGAAAAAAATTTCGCAATTTATACCGTCATGGTAGAAATTGCGGAAAAATTGCAAAAGACTTCTGCAATTTTTGTCTTTATTACAGAATTTGCAAAAAAAAAAAGTGCGGAAAAGATTTTTCGCAATTTTTTGGTCATGGCCAAAATTGCGAAAAATGTTTTCGTGGCAGAAATTGCAGAAAACATTGTATAAAATTTTTGCACTTTGTCCCGTCATGGTAAAAATTGCAGACAAAATTGTGGAAACAAATTTTTGCAAGTTTTTGACCATGGCAGAAATTGCGAAAAATGTTTCCGCGACATAAATTGCAAAAAAAACTATAGAAAAGTTTCCGCAATTTTTCTCATCGTAGTAGAAATTGCGAACAAAATTGCCAAAAAAATTTATGCAATTTTTAGGCCATGGCAAAAATTGCGGAAAATTTTCCACAACTGAAATTGCAGAAAAATTTGCAGAAAGTTTTTTGCAATTTCTCCCGTTGTGGTAGGAATCGTAGACAAAACTGTGGAAAAAAATTTTCGCAATTTTTAGACATGGCAGAAATTGCGAAAATTGTTGAAAAATTTTCCGCAATTTCTACCATCACGGCAAAAATTGTAAAAATTGTTTTTTGCAATTTTTTGGCTGACTCTATGGTCGACGCTAGTAGTGTCGATTACCAGAACTTAGTAGATGCTATGGTCGAAGCTAGCGTCTACTAAGATCTGGTAATCGATTCTATGGTCGTCGCTGCTAGTGTCGACCATAGAGTTGATTACCGGAAGTCGAATTGTTTGGCGTGTCGCAGTTTCTTTTCATTTCGATTTTCAATTTTCGATTTTTGATTTTTGATTTTTGAGCGCAAAGAGGAAGATACTTTTGCGCCTAGCGGTGGTGCTGCACTCTATGGCTCTTCTAATGATGTTTGATCCTTCTTATACTTTTTTATCACAGCCAAGCTCTCTACCTTTTCACCATAGTTAGGGCTTGGAAAAAAAGTGGAGCATTGGACAAAAAGGTGAGCACCATAGCAAACATTCAAAAGTTTATTTATTTTTCTTTGATACATTTGTGTTTATTGTTGTTTATGTTCTTTTGTCATAGCCAAAGCTCTTTACCTTCTCACCATAGCCAAGGCTTGAGCAAAAAGTTGAGCATTGGACACAAAGGTAAGCACCATAGCCAACATTCAAAAGTTTACTTGTTTTGCTTTGTTACATTTGTGTTTATTGTTGTTTATGTTCTTTTCTCTCTCTCATTCACACTCTTTTGTTTTTGTTTTCATCAGAGTTAAAGCTTTTCAAAAGCTTGAGGTAAAGCTATTTAAAAGCTTGTAAACCTTTTCAAAGAGGGCATAAGAAAGCTTCTCAAAAGGAGTAAAGCTATTTAAAAGGGTGTAAAGCTTGGAGTAGGGCTTGGAGTAAAGTAAGTTTTTTGAAAACCTTGATGACTCTCTATCCTTTTATCTCTCTCATTGACACTCTTTTGTTTCTCTTTCATTAGAGTTAAAGTAGTTTGAGTAAAGCTTGGAGTAAAGCTTGCTCTCCATCTCTCTCTCTCTCTCTCTCTCTCTCTCTCTCTCTCTCTCTCTCTCTCTCTCTCTCTCTCTCTCTCTCTCTCTCTCTCATTGACACTCTTTTTTCTCACTTTTATCATAGCATCCTCAGTTTGGAGTAAAGTTTCTTGGGGTAAAGCTTTTGAAACAAAGTTTTTGGAGACAAGGTGAGCATTGTTTTGTTGGGGGTATTCCCAACAAAGTGTAAATAAATAAAATCCTCCAATAAAATGTGTTGCAAGGGCATGGCATCCTGCGTGTATAAGCCCATGGCCCAATGAGCACGCAATTAGAGTTGTAAATAAAATAAACTTGACTTGGGCCTTGAAATTAAAACAAAACTAGAGGCCCAATGTCATTTTTAAACTTCGAGATCACTTTTTAGAGTTGGGTCCAAATTGGGACTCACATGAACCTTGTGATTTCTAATGTACTTTTTGTGGACCCTTGGATCAAGTTGGGTCCAAGATGAATGGATAGGATCATTGTGAATATTAGCCAATAAGATTGAGGGGCAAGGGCCTTCCCCATTTTATAAAAAGGCACCATTTGTACACTATTTGCATGCTTAATGAGAAGGAGGAAACTCTGCCATTTTTGGAAGAGAAACATCCTCATTTGCTATTCACTACTTGCTATTGCTCTTGATTGTGTTTTTCATTGCTTTCTATTTCCATGTTTATTGTTTGCCATAATGAATGTTTTTCCATTAGCAAGCATAAGGAGCATTTGAGCTAACCTCCACCCTCACTCTTTATCTCTCTCTTTCTCTTCTCTTCTCAATCTCTTCTTCTCCATTCCTTCTCTTCAACCAAAACCATGATGAATGTTAGTGTAGAGGAGTAGAGTTAAAGAGGAGTGGTATAGTGGTGAGTAGAGTTAAGGGAGAAAGTAGGAAATTAACTAAAAGTAGCATCTATGCATAGTTAGGTACCTATCCAGTGATCTAACATTTGTTGACAGGTGAAAGGGCTATACTACAAGAGATCTGTGACCCCACAGTGGCGCCGTTGTCGGGGATAGGTTTCCACTAACTACCTTAGTTGCATTTTAGCAATTTTCTTGCTTTTTAGAGTAGTTTAGGTAGATTTTTGAGAGTTTAGAGTTAGTTTTCTGTAATTTTTTTGTTTGGACTGTTCACAGCTAGCAGAGGAGGTGTGAGAGGGTAGAGGAGGCCTTGAACAATCTCTAAGGGTTTGAAACCCAAACCAATCATCCAAAAAACTCAAAAAAAATACACCAATCTGTATTTTGGAGAAAAAAAGAGCCAAAAAAATTCATCAGATTTTTATATCTCCAAAATCAGTGGGAATTAACCCTTGCATGACTAGCAGCAGCTCCAGGGTATTGTCCCAGACCTGCATAGAAGCTTGCGAGAGTTAGTTCCAAGCATATTGTCAAAAAGCCCTTGAAAAAATCCCAAAAAAATTCAAATCTTCATAAGAACTCTCACAGAGCCCTCTAAAGTTCCATCTTAGTGAAGCTTGCAAGAGTTAACTTGATGTATAAGTGTCTGTGCGAGAGTTCCTAGTAAAAAAAAAGATGGGAAAGTACTAGTGAACCCTCGCAAACAATGAAAATTTCAGTTCCAGTGGTCAAGAACTCTCGCAGAGGATTCTAAAATTCCATCTCAGTGAGACCAGGACACAAAAGAGCTTGTGAGAGTTAGTTTGATTCCAGTGAGCATAAAATTGGATTTAAGTGCTAAAAAATCACTAAAAAGTGAAAATCCAGCAAATCCTTCTAGTAAGAACTCTCGCAGACCCTCTCAATTGATTTAGAATGTCAAATTACATCAGTGATGAAGCCTACGAGAGTTAGTATGAAGATCAGATAAAGATCAAGCACAAAAAGTGATTTTAAACCCTCGCAGACAGTGAAATTTTTACTTCTTGTGAGGTTAACTCTCGCAGAGAATTCTATAGTGAGATCTGACCCAGATCCAGCTACTGTGAAGCTTACGAGAGCTACTTCCCAAAGATCTGAGATATCAAATTTTTTACCTACAAAAATAGCTAAAGAACCCTCGCACAGCCAACCTTCACACAAGATAACTCTCATAGACCAAATAAGTGAAAAGATTTGCATCAGATCCAGCTACTGTCAAAATCTCAGGTCAATCAGTGCAAGGAGTAAAAAGTTATCAAGGAAAAACCACCGTAAAAGGCCTAAAATTCATTTCGGCCAATCAGATTGATCAGATCCTTGAAGATCCAGACTGCATCCTACTGTATAAGCAAGATCTAATTTCTTTGGAACTCACCATCAGATGAATCTAAGATCGGGACGATCAATAGCACGAAGGATAGCAAATCATGCACCACACCTTCCTAGGTTAGCAGCTATGCAACAAGAGGTAGAACCAAAACCAGCACCAATGGATCCAATGGGCCAACCCGTACCTGTCGCACCCTTGCATGCAGTTCGGAGAGCACCATGGATAGAGATACCAAAATACGATGGATCATCAAATCTCAGCCGATTCCTCCAGATCTACGAGCAAGCTTATGAAATCTACGACGAACGGACACCTGTAGAGAAGCTGATGCTATTTCCTATGTCCTTACTTGCACTGGCTCATGATTGGTTTTTTAACCTATCAGAGAAAGAAAAATGCACCTGGGAAGCGGTTAAAGCGGCTCTCATTACGCGCTTTAAACCAAAAAAGTTCCTAGAAGACCCATTTCTCTTGCTGAGCAAAGTCAAGATGGGAAAACGAGAAAGGGTCTAGGACTATATTGACCGGGTCAAACATCTACGATCTGAGTGCAGTACAACCCTGACTCCCGATCATGCGGTGATCATGTGGTTCCTAGCCGGATTACCGCGAAGCATCAGAAGAGAACTGAAACGACTGGAGCAGTATGCTACTCTGCAAGAAGCTATGGAAGATGCCATCAGGGAAGAGGATGAGTGTTGCGCCGGCGTCTCAAAGGGCGCTGGGACTTGAGCGGTTTCCCCAACACGCGCTTAAGTCTAACATTCATCCATCATGCACTTACGTAAAAGCCAACTCAGAATCGTAACAAGCTTAACCATTCAGACTTAAGAAAACTGGAATCCCAACCAACCCGAAAGCCAACTCAGAATCCGTCCCCAAAAGGTAACCAAAGGCAAAGACAAGCCACACATGAAACCCAAGGCATAGTGGTCGCCAAACTGACCAATTGGCATAGCGGCAAGCCCCATGTCGATGACAGGGACCCTTAGGCGCCAGCGACGCAAAAAGGTTGTAGTAAGGGTCCTTCCACTTGGACCAGTCCCGGAGGCGAAACCGAAATGGTAATCATCCCCAAGGATCAACTTTATTAGATTTGGAAGAGGTTACATTCATACATAGACTGACCGGTCTCGGGGCCACCAACACGTGCTGGGCATTGTGCCTGGCTCGTGCTGGTAGAGGGAGCTGAGACCTGGCGACTGGATTCCTGGCGCTGGTTGAGCTGCCCAAGTTTCTGTCTGCCGGACTCCCCCTATAGTTCTGCTGTGATTCGGCGCACCCCCTCTGTTCTGAAACATAGTGCTTTCTGGTAAAGCACGCTTTTTGGGACTTAGTTTTTATTTTGCTGATTAAGCCTGGCAAGCCTGGCAGAATCAGTCTGGCTCCCGAACATGGGTCCCGGGAGCCGTTCCGGTGGCAGAATCAACTTGCTTCCTGACTAGGCCATGACTCGAGCTCCAGAGCTAGCTCATGACTTGTGACTACTTGACCGGCTCACCACAGGTCGGAGGCTCAGTCCTTGACGTTCTAACTTGCTCTGGGACTTTAGGGAGTGTCACCCCTTAGAGTCTTACAGGGCACGTTGGGTGCACCTGAGTCAGCTTTACAACATCCTCCCCTCGTTTGAAAAAGCTGATGTCCTCATCAGGGCCAAACTAGACCTAGGACGTATGGCACGGGCTTAATTCACCGGCCTTAGCAACTTTGAATTACAAAATACATTGGCAGTAGCACAGGAAAAGTGTAGATAAAGTTCACTTACGTAAAACCTGTGTAAAGCTGCAAGTGATTTATTGGCAAACTTAAGAAAAATACCGGAAAGTTCCTCGAACTTCAGAATGGCCATGAATGTTTATGTAAGAGGCATGCCGCCAGGTAGTGCTTTGTGTGCCGATCTGGGAAAACGGCTATTGCGTTGGTTCTTCTGCAGATAATCTGCTAGTACTTCAGGGGCTCCCTCCTTAAGTTTGTCTTCGTACTCCCAAGAAGCCTCAATAAGTGGAGCCCGTAGCCACTTCACTAGATATTCACGTTGAACGCCAGTTCGCTTTCTATGTGTCAATATTTGTTCTGGTACAAGCTGCCTCTTCGTATCATCAAGTGTCGTTGGTGGGTGACGGAGTTCGTGTTGCCGATCAAATCGCTCATCTGGTTTGTACCGTTTGAGTAATGAGATATGGAACACATTGTGTATATCCAAGCTGGATGGCAACGCTAATCGATAAGCCACTGGGTTGATCTTCTTGGTGACATAATATGGTCCCGCATAAGGTCGAGCAAACTTATGAGAAAAACCTTTTGGTAGCGCAATGTTCTTTGTGTTCAGCCATACTTGATCACCTTCCTCAAATTCCAGTTCTCGTCGATGTGGGTTTACGTCAGCTGCCATACTCCTTTGTGACTGCTCTAAAAACGCCTTCACCTCGGTCAACTTTGTGTGCCACTCATTGATGAATTCCTCCACAGTGGGTACTGGTGTTTCCTGCACGCCTGTAAGAAAAGAGCTTGGAACAATCGGTAGCCGACCATTGCTTATCTCGAAGGGTGCCCTTCCAGTAGATCTGTTCACTTGGTTGTTATGTGCAAACTCGAGAATATCCAAGTAGTTGACCCAATCGGATTGGTCCCAAGCGACATAATTTCGTAAATATTGTTCAATCTGTCGATTGACTCGCTCCGTTTGCCCATCTGTCTGAGGATGATATGCAGTACTGAAATTCAATCCGGTTCCCACGAGGCGAAATAGACAAGTCCAAAACTTTCCGACGAACTTGGTGTCTCGGTCAGAAATAATCGTTCTAGGCAGGCCGTGGTATTTGAAAACACATTTGAAAAATAACCTTGCCACTTCTTCAGCTGTCACTGAACTTTTAGTTGGTACTAGATGAACTTGCTTTGAAAAGCGGTCAACCACCACATAAATTGAGTCGAATCCTTGGCACCGTGGTAGTTGAACAATAAAATCCATGCTCACCGAATCCCATGGGTATGCTGGTACCGGTAATGGTTGGAGTAGTCCAGCCGGAGCTAGCGGTTCCACCTTCACTTGTTGACATGTCGGGCATGTTTGTACATAAGATTCAACGTCTGCCCACATACTTGGCCAATAGAAGCCTCTTTTGAGAAGTTCATACATGCGATTCACCCCTGGATGCCCGGCGGCTAGTACGTCATGATGTTCTCGCAAGACTTTCTTCCTCAGGTTGATGCTGTCTGGGACATATACTCTGCGTTGTTTATAAACAACCATTTGATCTTTCCAAGTGAAATGTTTATGAGGCTTTCCCAGCTGGAATTCGATCATTAAGTCCTTCGCCAACGCATCCACACCATAATTCTCTCTGATTTCTTGGAGTAGGTCAGTCACCTGAGTTGTCACTGTTGCCATCAAGTGTTCTTGTCTACTTAGTGCGTCCGCCACCACATTGTTCTTTCCCGCCGTGTGTAAAATGTCTATATTGAATTTTGAGAGAAAGTTTTGCCATCGCATTTGCTTTGGCGTGAGCATACCTTGGGATGAGAAGTACTTGAGTGATACATTATCAGTGAACGCCTTAAAGGGTTTTCCTGCCACATAATGTCTCCAATGCTCCACTGCTTGGACTACTGCGACCATTTCTTTTTCATGAGTTGGCCATCGTCGCTCTACGTCACTCAATTTCTTTGAAAAATATGCAACAGGTTTTCCGTCTTGCATCAGCACGGCCCCAATAGCAAAGTTCGACGCATCTGTATGTATTTCAAAAGGTTTGCTAAAGTCCGGTAAGGCAAGGATGGGTTCTTGAGTGATCCGTCGTTTTAGTTCCTGGAACGCTGCTTCACATTCCGGTGTCCATGTCATCTTCAGATGAGTCTTGGTCTGCTCCAACAGTGGTGCCACAATTTTGCTAAATGCCTCAATGAATCTCCTGTAAAAGTTACATAAGCCCACAAAGGATTTGATGCCATGAACAGTTTTAGGTGCTAGCCAATCCAAGATAGCCTTGATCTTCTTAGGATCCATTCGAATCCGTCCGTGGCCTATAACATGTCCAAGGAAGTCAACTTCCTCCACCACAAACTCACATTTCTCTCTTTTCGCGAACAAGCAGTTCCTCCTCAGTCGTTGGAGAACTGTCCTTAAATGTTGAATGTGATCTTTAAGGTTCCGGCTAAATACTAATATGTCATCAATGTACACAATGACAAATTCATCCAGGCAGTCTTGAAATATATTGTTCATCAACGTGCAAAAAGTGGCTGGTGCGTTTGTTAGACCGAATGGCATCACTAGGAACTCGTGACTTCCGTACCGCGTTCGAAACGCCGTTTTGTGCTCATCACCTTTAGCTATTCGAATTTGATGATATCCAGATCTGAGATCTATTCGGCTAAAGTATTTGGCATGTTTGAGTTGGTCGAATAGGTCATCAATTCTAGGCATGGGGTACTTGTTCTTGATGGTACTCTTGTTAAGCATGCGATAATCCACACACATTCGAAGAGTTTTGTCTGCCTTTTCCACGAACAACACTGGGGCTCCAAAAGGTGAAGCGCTAGGTCTAATAAAACCTTTGTCTATCAATTCACCAAGTTGTCGTTTCAGTTCCGCCAACTCTTCTTGTGACATTCTGTAGGGTGCTCGTGAAGTTGGCTCTGTTCCTGGTACCAACTCAATTTTATGGTCCACTGGTCTTCGAGGAGGTAGCTTAGCTGGGAGTTCCTCCGGGAACACATCGCTAAATTCTTCTAACAGATCTGCCACTTCTTTTGGCAAGTTTTCTTGTCGCACGCTTTTCCCTTCTGGGACTTCTCGACAGATGCAAAGAAAGCACTTTGACCTTTTCCCTTTCGCCATTCTTTTCATCACTAATGCTGCAACCAGATTTTGTTCAATATCGGTATCCTTAGCATTTCCTCCGGGCAGGGCTTTTGTCACGCAGATTTGTCCCTTATAATCCAAGAGGACCAAGTTTGAGCTCCTACCCAAAACTGCGATACAGTGTTCATTTAACCAAGGGAGGCCCAAAATCACATCAAAGGCATCCATCTCTAAAATCACAAAGCTAAGTTTAGCCTTCCATCTTCCAATCTGCACCGGGATGTTCAATGTCGCTTTGTCTGCATCTAGTGCTCCCTTCGCTGTTTCTACCTTGAGAGTAGATGTAACATTCCTGGTCGGCAAGCTGAATTGTTCCACTACGCTCCTTGAGATATAGTTATGTGAAGCTCCGGAGTCGATCATGAAATCTGACTTCCTCCCCGCGATCTTTCCTGATAAGAATAACAATCTTGAACCAATCTTGGGGGTTGCCCCATGGAAGTTCCTTTCCATACTTGTGCGTCGTCCACTCATAAATGTAAGCTCCTCTCACAACTCCCAACTAGATCAGATCACCTGGATCAAAAGAAGTAGTCAGGGATAATTCAGGTCCAGGCAAGCACACCACAAACGAACATACCAACCAAAGCTAAACAGAGGATCCCTCTCAAGTCACATTCCCCTTGAGACCGGACGTAGGATCTTTGCCTAGCCGCGCCCACACAAATCTATCACAGAATTAGCCCACGGGGAAACATCCATCCAACCATCCGTGCTTTCACCATTAAGCAGCACATTGCCTCAGTCACGCCCCACCACTTTTTGGTCGATAGCCCTTATAGCTAAACGATCGGCAGCTATCCCGCACCGGCAGCTAACCACCCGTGCTTTACACCCGAATTCGAGCAGCATCTCTGTATCAATGGTTAACCCGTACAGTTCGAATATGTCGCCCCGCACCCCACAAGGTACAGACCGTGCTTTCACCTACCTATGCAGCACTTTGCCTCATCCGTCCTACGTGCAGACAGCGCCAGGCCCGAACCGCGAGAACTGACCGTGCTTACACCTCGAGGGCAGCACTTTGACTCATCAAGTCCCCCGTTCTGCCGACCACCCCGACCGTGGACGCACCCGTGCTTACACTGTGGGCAGCACCTTGCGCAACGGTTGTCCTGACAAATCCCAAAAACGTGGCCATCCCTGTGAGACTTGCGTAGCTGACCGGCTAGTCGGCTCTGATACCACATGTTGCGCCGGCGCCTCAAAGGGCGCTGGGACTTGAGCGGTTTCCCCAACACGCGCTTAAGTCTAACATTCATCCATCATGCACTTACGTAAAAGCCAACTCAGAATCGTAACAAGCTTAACCATTCAGACTTAAGAAAACTGGAATCCCAACCAACCCGAAAGCCAACTCAGAATCCGTCCCCAAAAGGTAACCAAAGGCAAAGACAAGCCACACATGAAACCCAAGGCATAGTGGTCGCCAAACTGACCAATTGGCATAGCGGCAAGCCCCATGTCGATGACAGGGACCCTTAGGCGCCAGCGACGCAAAAAGGTTGTAGTAAGGGTCCTTCCACTTGGACCAGTCCCGGAGGCGAAACCGAAATGGTAATCATCCCCAAGGATCAACTTTATTAGATTTGGAAGAGGTTACATTCATACATAGACTGACCGGTCTCGGGGCCACCAACACGTGCTGGGCATTGTGCCTGGCTCGTGCTGGTAGAGGGAGCTGAGACCTGGCGACTGGATTCCTGGCGCTGGTTGAGCTGCCCAAGTTTCTGTCTGCCGGACTCCCCCTATAGTTCTGCTGTGATTCGGCGCACCCCCTCTGTTCTGAAACATAGTGCTTTCTGGTAAAGCACGCTTTTTGGGACTTAGTTTTTATTTTGCTGATTAAGCCTGGCAAGCCTGGCAGAATCAGTCTGGCTCCCGAACATGGGTCCCGGGAGCCGTTCCGGTGGCAGAATCAACTTGCTTCCTGACTAGGCCATGACTCGAGCTCCAGAGCTAGCTCATGACTTGTGACTACTTGACCGGCTCACCACAGGTCGGAGGCTCAGTCCTTGACGTTCTAACTTGCTCTGGGACTTTAGGGAGTGTCACCCCTTAGAGTCTTACAGGGCACGTTGGGTGCACCTGAGTCAGCTTTACAACAATGAGGGATCTGACGACGAATATCCTTCCACCCACACTCCTACTCCCTCGATCGCATCATCATCATCAAACGCATCTGTTCTATCCACAGAACTATTGTTGGAAAAAATGACAAAATTACACAAACAGCAGATTGAGCAACTTACGACGCAGTTTGATCAGAAACTGAAGACCTTACAGGGAACTGTAGCAGTAACTCCACATCAACCGGAATCAAACCAGCTGCAGTATCCTTGACAAAAAAATGTATGGTGTTTAGTATGCACACAAAACCATACAACGAATGAGTGTCCAGTCCTAAAGCAAAATCTGAGACTGACACATAGATTCTGCCATCTGTGCAATACAACATCGCACGATACGACATTTTCCCCGTTTTACCCCAGGGTTGATAGAGAACAGAAGTCCTTATCAGACCTTTTATCCTTATCATCAAGGGACACCTAACGCGGCACCAAGGTACGGCGCACCCAATCAACCACAACGCATGGCCTTACCTGCTCCACCAAGGCCAGCCAATCAACAAGTGGCCCATGTAAACCTGACAACAACGGAACAAGAAATGCAAATGCCACCTCAACCTGAGTAGCAACAGTGGTACGGACTAGATGAACCATTTATGGATCCTTCCATAAATGAATATGTTTCGGCCTATGCATCTCAAACTCAATGTCAAGGTGGAAGAAATTATGGCCGCTACGGATGCGGTGAAGGACACAGAATTGCAAAATGTCCCTACAAGGGACGATATACAACCTCCTGTCGAGATTGCGGTTATGGAAATTATTTCAAGAATTGTCCATTTAAACTTGGAACCAAGCACCTCTTAACCTCATTGCCATACAGCAACTAGCAGTTCCAGCGGGGATGCCATTGAAAGGTCGACAAGACCACGCTCCTGTGTTAGCTGTTACTCGAACACAAAAGAGGAAGGAAGTGGCTCCCTCACCACCACCATCGGTCACTAACGACCAACCCTCAACTTCAGCGCCATATCCAAATGTGAGGGAAGAGAGAAGAAAGTACCTAGAAATAAGACACTGGGTACAAAAAGCACAAGAGGAGGAAAAAGAGCAAGAACGAAACAATCTCACAGAACCTCCAGTCGGCGTCGAACAGGAACTACAAGTGGGCTCACCACTGCGCACTGATCAGAATGATCGGTTGCACCAACATGAATTACCTTTTCACATGGTGGAACCCGAGGAACCACGCACTGAAAGGCTCACACTTTTGCTGTCAAGCCATGTTAGTTTACCACTCGGAGAACTAATGTGGATTGCACCACAAGCGAAAAGCCTTCTAGCTGAATGGGCCAAAGCGGATGAGGAGCCAGTAGCACTTGGGCCCATATAATGTGCGAGCTATGATGAAACAAGTAACGTCCTCCACATCGGAGCAGCATGGGGAAGTGAGGAACACAACATCACTTTGCCAATCAACCACAAGAGATACGAGGATGAGGCGGCAATGGTAGATGGAGGATCGAGTGTCAATCTGATCTCCACTACTTTGTACAAAAATTGGGGTCTACAAGGATTGAAGCCAGCAAGATTCGCCATCAAGCTAGCAGATCAATCCTGTGTGAGACCAAAATGTGTAGTTGTTGATATTTCCATAAAGATAGCAGGCATGCAGTTTGTGATTACTTTTGTGGTCATGGATATACCTGAATCTCCATCTGCATACCGTGTTTTATTGGGAAGACCATGGTTGAGGACTACGCAAGTAGTACACAACTGGGGTACATGGAAACTCACCTTCAAAAATAGAGAACAGGCTGTAAAGGTAGATCCACCCACATGGGTGGTGAAACCTATTGCACCCAAAACTGATGACGGATTATCCACGACAGATTATATGATTGATCGCCCAAGGCCAGCCAAGGGAGGTCACTATCATTCAGAGACGGATGTCATGAGATGGACAGATGCATTAGCAACTATTGACTGCCAGGCATGTCAATATGAATCAAATCCAGAACCGAGTACATCTTCACCCAAATGTTACACTATGGACACACCAATCACATTTGGGGTAAATATGATAAACGTAGCATGGCTGTCAAAGGAGCCAATTGAGAACCCAATGGATGATGATCTAGTCCCTTGGCAACATGCTCTAACTTATAATAAGGAGATCGAATTGACTGATGAACAAGTCCTACACCACATGAACCCAGGTCATTACGAAACCAAGAAGGTACCAGCTCAACCACCACAAAGGTCTGCTATGGCGAAAGTCTCAAGGATCGATCCACCCAAGGCACCTACGAGTAAGAAGAATCAGTTGAAGCAACGCTACAACCAGGTGATCCGATGGAGTGACCTACCCAAAGAGGCAATAGCTACAGTAGACGTTGATATTCGCAACCACGAGGCGAATGTCACAGCAGTCCCGAAGAAAGACAACAAGGATGAACCCACCAAAATGACAAAAAAGGGCAAAAAGAAGGTGTTGGATTCCTTGAAGTCAATCAAGTTGGACTCGGATACAGCGTCATCTTCTACACAGGTGACAGAAAATAAAAAAATGACCAGTCGGGCCAAGATCAATATGCTGAAAGAGGAATCTCGATGAGCTCCAGTTCACGAGATGCCTGAGTGGGAAGCACTGGTAATGATCTATGCAGTTAAGAAGTTTTGACACTATTTGATGGCCACACATTTTGCTTTTTATACGGACCATCAACCCTTGCTATGTCTCATTAATAAAAGTTGCAACACCGGGAGAATCACCAGATGGCTCCTTCTGTTGTTGGAATTTGATTTTCGGATAGTAGTTCGCAATGAAAAACAACACTACATGGCAGATCATGTGTCACGAATCAAGGGAAAGGAGATTGCAACCAACCCAACGATGAGCTGGAATATGCTGTCTTATTTTACGTGGATACAGTACCAGAATGGGCTATCGACACTGTTGAATATCTAATGTGGGACCAACCAGACAAATCACTACCAAAGGCGAAACAGCGGAAATTGATCTTGAAGGCTAGACCTTATCAGCTGATTGCCGGCCAGTTGTACCAAAGAGGTCTAGACGAAATTCTTTGGTGGTGTATTCTTCCTCATAAGACCACCTAGATCATTTTGCTTTCACATGAAGGCATGGGTGGAGGTCATTTTGCATCTGACATTACAGTTCACAAGATCCTGCAATTAGGATGTTGGTGGCCAACGATTCATAAAGATACGGAGGAATACTTGAAAAAGTGCGATGTGTGCCAAAGGGCAAGGAGACCAACGAGATTGATTTATGATCTACTGCACCCAGTCTTAGCCCAAGCACCATTCAAAAAATGGGAATCGGATTATATTGGTTCAATTCACCCTACAGCAAGGAGTTCTCAGGCTTAGTACATAATCGTAGCCACAGACTACCTCACCAAATAAGTCAAAGCCAAGGTAGTAAGAGTAGCTGATGCTAGGACCACTGCCAAGTTCCTTTATGAAAATATCATTGTACGCTTCGGATGCCCGGTGGAACTAGTCAGTGATCGTGGAAGTCATTATATCAATGAGACCATCAAGGTCCTGTTGGGGGAATTCTTCGTGATCCACAGAACCAATACACCATATTATCCTCGTGGTAATGGGCAAGCAAAATCATCCAATAAGATCCTGTGTAGCGTGCTCACGAAAACAGTTGAAGCTAGCAGATCAGATTGGAAACACAAGTTGCATGCTACACTGTGGGCATTCAGGACAACATATAAAGAGAGCATTGATCAAACACCCTTCCAATTGGTATATGGTCAGGATGTTGTGATGCCAGTAGAGTTTTTAGTTCTTTCATTAAGGATTGTCATCGCGCAACATCTTAACGAGTCCAAATCTCTACAGCTACGTCTTGAAGCTCTGCATAAACTCTGTGAAACACGCTTACTAGTTGTGCATGCACTGGCAGCTGAAAAGGAAAGACACAAAGCTTGGCATGATCACAGATTACAAAAGAAAGATCTTCATTCAGAAGATCCGATCCTGATGTATAAGACCAAGGCGATCAAGGGGAAGTTGAAATTCACGGGCGAAGGTCCTTTTAGGATCAAGAAAATTCTTAATCATGGGGCCGTGGTGTAGCGCAGGCATCCCAAAGGGAGCCGGGAACCACGACTTAGCTTCCCAGCCTTCAACTCTTGCCATCCGAACCCACTTGACATACAAGCAGCCAACTCGCCAACAACGATCAGACTTAACCAACTTGAAGTTCCGAGGACCAACATTGAGATCCAACCTGGCGCCATGCCAGATCGGGGGTCCCGACGTGGGTGACTTCCCTCCAAGCAAGCCGCCCGACATACATCAAACTTAACCAACTCGAAGCTTCGTTACAAACGAGTAACATCCATTCCAAGCAAGCGGTCTGACTTACATCAGACTTAACCAACTGAAAGCTTTGTTACAAACGAGTAACATCCATTCCAAGCAAGCGGTCTGACTTACATCAGACTTAACCAACTGAAAGCTTCGTCACGAGCGCTGGAAGCCAACCTGGCGCCACGCCAGACTGGACAGCCATAAACAGGTAACATCCACCCAAGCAAGCCATCCAACTCAGCCGACAGGTTAGAGCCCGTTCCCCAAGAGCTTAACCCATTCACGTTCATGCAAGGAACACTCAGAACCACAAGCCGCGACAGATATGGAAACAACCAGTTCTTGGACCAAATGGTCCCGACAGCATACCGCTGGCGCCACGGACCGAATGGTCCCGACGGCATACCGCTGGCGTCCCGGGATACGACCCTCAGCTATGTGCCAAGTTAAAAATTTTGAAAGCGGCCTTACAACTGGCGCTTTTACCGAACACTGAAACCCAGAAGGTAATCAGAGTCAGTTTGAGGAAAATCCCACTTTATTGATAAATCTGAGAAGGTTACATTTCAAGTGTGTGACCGACCCTAGTCTCCGGGGCGCTAGCATGCCAAGGCGAGAGCCATGACAACATTCCAGCAAGGGAGGCTGAGACTTGGTTGGAGCTCGCCCTGAGTCGCAACCCGCACTCCCCTATAGTATTGGTGTGATTCGGCACCTCCCCTCATACCAAGCACTCTACCTAAGCTGGTAAAGCACGTTTTTCTCTCTCTAGGATTTTCTCTTTCTAGAAAGTCATTTTCTCTCTCTAGATTTTATTGATCCCCAGGCTTCCTTTAATCATGCCTAGATCGTGTGAGGTGATTGCACATCGATCTGAGCTCTCTGGACTCCGCTAGAACCGATCAAAGATTTTCAGCCATAGGAACTTGGCGCCGGCTGGATTCTTGGTCACAGTGGCGCCGGGAGCGGCGCCGGCGCCGTTGGCGCCGGGAGCAGCAGGGGCGCTGCTGGCGCCGGGGACATAGCTGGCGCCAATGGCGCCGGAAGTAAAGCTTGTAAAGGTAGCTTTACAACATCCACCCCACCTTTATAAAATCTGATGTCCTCATCAGATGTCAGATTAAAGTAAAGGTGTCTCCCAATTAAAATGACTATACATTTATGCTACTTGGCACAGTACTCAATTTACTGGCCACTTTTTATTAACATTGAAGCTGGCACACCACAAGTCGGAGGCTCAGCTCTTTGTACTGAAAAATTACATAACTTGAAACAAATATCTTTGTCTGGGAAAAGCGTAGATTTGATATCGCTTTCGTAAAACCCGAGAGCCTTATTAACTGGTGACAGAGGCCTTTCTTTGAAATGTTCGCCCCTGTCGCTTCTGACTTTCGACTTTGGAACTCCTTTGAGCTCCTGATTTGTCCTTGATGCACTTTGTGTTGAGCTCCCTGAGCTCCAGATTTGTTCGGTTCCGCACAGGTATCAAGGCTCCCTGAGCCGAAGGATTTATCGTTTGATTGCCCACTTATTGGTCCACTCCGTGCCTTGTTGCTTCTGCACCTTGATTTCTCTCCTTGTCCCAGCCTGATCTTGATACTTTTCCATCTTGGCTCTTTAAGGTAGGCAAAGATTGAGTACTCCGCAATGCACCTCTCACTTAGCTTGAAGTAGCTCTTTGAATCAGCCCAAATGTAACCATTGACCTCGTGGAAAGCCAAAGGGTCGCACCAGTTTGATCCGCATCCGAACTATCTCTTCGCGTTTGTTTGAAGCACCATGTCCGTCGCGCAAAACTTGACTTTCACAATTCCATCACTGGTTAGTTGCCTCACAGTCAAAACAAGAAGTGTACATCGAGCTTAGCTTCAAGTAGCTCTCTTTGAATCAGAAACATGCACCCAGAGTTTGCACTAGTCCGATCTCAACGCGAACTATCCCTTAGCGTCCGTTCGAAATACCAAGTCTCTATGCAAGACTCAACTTTCACAGTTCCTTCATTGATCAGCTGCCTTACACGTAACACAAGCCAGCGTACTCATATGTTTCCTCATCATTGCTGGTCCAGAGAAAGCCTATAACAAACTTTCCTTTCCACAACAAAAACTTGTCAACTTATTAGGTCCAAAGTTCGCCAGTCTCCTCGTGTGAGTATGGCTAGGTCACCTTGAATTTGCCCCCATTTTGATCAACTTTCATTCAAAATTTGCCCCAAGAGAGAGGTGTGTGTGATAGTTCCCCTCCACTTAATAAATCAGCTGATCGGACTTAGAGTAGAGTTCTTCGGACAAAAAGCCTTTCCAACACTTTGCTTCCCATCGGCTAGGATTATGGCTCGATCCAACTTGTTGCCAATCTCTGAAGAGGATCCTAGTCTTTTTCCCCTTTGAGGAAAAACCCAACTGATACTGGATATCACCCATGCTCAGTGAGTTTCAGTTCCGAAGGTGGCCGTCCCAAAATGAAGACCAACTGCTATAGAAGATCTCCCCTGAAATTGCCCTTTCCAACTTTTGACTTCCTGCTTGCGTCTGGTGGGCGTTGTCGCAAATGAAACTAACCCAAGAAACAGGCTAGTCATCCATCCTTTGCAAACATTGAGTCATTTCGTTGTCGTTCACGTGCGAGTACTTGAACTGCAAATCCGCCGCACAGATTCTGGATATCGCCCATGCTCAGTGAGTTTCAGTTCCGAAGGTGGCCGTCCCAAAATGAAGACCAACTGCTCCATAGAAGATCTCCCCTGAAATGGCCCTTTCCAACTTTTGACTTCCTGCTTGCGTCTGGTGGGCGTTGTTGCAAATGAAACTAACCCAAGAAACAGGCTAGCCATCCATCCTTTGCAAACATTGAGTCGTTTCGTTGTCGTTCACGTGTGAGTACTTGAACTTCAAATCCGCCCCACAGATTCTGTAGTCCTCTTTGTTTAATGGTATCAGCCTTCAAAAGAAAAGGTTCCTTCTCGAGCCATCAGCTCCTTGTATCACAAGCAATCATGCAAACCAGGCAAAGCACGAGTACTAAGACTCACCACGAATACGTACAAGTAAGACACTCAGGCAGGTTTACTAACAAGTAACAAAGGCAAGGTCCCCCTTTGAGATGGTCCTGCCAACGGACCTTTGCCTGGCCGCGCCCATACAAATCGATCACAGAATCAGCCCACATAGGACACCCCTCCAACTATCCGTGCTTTCACCATTAAGCAGCACATTGCCTCAGTCACGCCCCACCACTTTTTGGTCGATAGCCCTTATAGCTAAACGATCGGCAGCTATCCCGCACCGGCAGCTAACCACCCGTGCTTTACACCCGAATTCGAGCAGCATCTCTGTATCAATGGTTAACCCGTACAGTTCGAATATGTCGCCCCGCACCCCACAAGGTACAGACCGTGCTTTCACCTCCCTAGGCAGCACTTTGCCTCATCCGTCCTACGTGCAGACAGCGCCAGGCCCGAACCGCGAGAACTGACCGTGCTTACACCTCAAGGGCAGCACTTTGACTCATCAAGTCCCCCGTTCTGCCGACCACCCCGACCGTGGACGCACCCGTGCTTACACTGTGGGCAGCACCTTGCACAACAGTTGTCTTGATGAACCCCAAACCGTGGCCATTTCCGTGAGATCCGCATAGCTGACCGGCCAGTCGGCTCTGATACCACATGTAGCGCAGGCATCCCAAAGGGAGCCGGGAACCACGACTTAGCTTCCCAGCCTTCAACTCTTGCCATCCGAACCCACTTGACATACAAGCAGCCAACTCGCCAACAACGATCAGACTTAACCAACTTGAAGTTCCGAGGACCAACATTGAGATCCAACCTGGCGCCATGCCAGATCGGGGGTCCCGACGTGGGTGACTTCCCTCCAAGCAAGCCGCCCGACATACATCAAACTTAACCAACTCGAAGCTTCGTTACAAACGAGTAACATCCATTCCAAGCAAGCGGTCTGACTTACATCAGACTTAACCAACTGAAAGCTTTGTTACAAACGAGTAACATCCATTCCAAGCAAGCGGTCTGACTTACATCAGACTTAACCAACTGAAAGCTTCGTCACGAGCGCTGGAAGCCAACCTGGCGCCACGCCAGACTGGACAGCCATAAACAGGTAACATCCACCCAAGCAAGCCATCCAACTCAGCCGACAGGTTAGAGCCCGTTCCCCAAGAGCTTAACCCATTCACGTTCATGCAAGGAACACTCAGAACCACAAGCCGCGACAGATATGGAAACAACCAGTTCTTGGACCAAATGGTCCCGACAGCATACCGCTGGCGCCACGGACCGAATGGTCCCGACGGCATACCGCTGGCGTCCCGGGATACGACCCTCAGCTATGTGCCAAGTTAAAAATTTTGAAAGCGGCCTTACAACTGGCGCTTTTACCGAACACTGAAACCCAGAAGGTAATCAGAGTCAGTTTGAGGAAAATCCCACTTTATTGATAAATCTGAGAAGGTTACATTTCAAGTGTGTGACCGACCCTAGTCTCCGGGGCGCTAGCATGCCAAGGCGAGAGCCATGACAACATTCCAGCAAGGGAGGCTGAGACTTGGTTGGAGCTCGCCCTGAGTCGCAACCCGCACTCCCCTATAGTATTGGTGTGATTCGGCACCTCCCCTCATACCAAGCACTCTACCTAAGCTGGTAAAGCACGTTTTTCTCTCTCTAGGATTTTCTCTTTCTAGAAAGTCATTTTCTCTCTCTAGATTTTATTGATCCCCAGGCTTCCTTTAATCATGCCTAGATCGTGTGAGGTGATTGCACATCGATCTGAGCTCTCTGGACTCCGCTAGAACCGATCAAAGATTTTCAGCCATAGGAACTTGGCGCCGGCTGGATTCTTGGTCACAGTGGCGCCGGGAGCGGCGCCGGCGCCGTTGGCGCCGGGAGCAGCAGGGGCGCTGCTGGCGCCGGGGACATAGCTGGCGCCAATGGCGCCGGAAGTAAAGCTTGTAAAGGTAGCTTTACAACACGTGGACTTAGAAAAGCTAGATGGGATGCCATTCGACACACCCATCAACAGTAGTCGGTTGCGCAAGTATTGGACACCACAGTGGGGGGTGACACGTTACAAAAAGCTAATTTGCTCGGCCATCACTGCTAGATCTAAGGAGATCAAGCCAAATCAAGCTAAATCCATCAAGATTCAGCCAGATTTGGCAAGATCGGAAAAATCCATCAGCATCCAAGGAGGATCCAGATCCTTATAGGATCCAAAAGAAAGCAGATCATCAGATGGACTGATGGATCTACTACCAAGAATCCATCAGAACTTCCAGAGCACTACCAACAGTCACATCAAGCCTCGATGAAGCTGATTACCAGTTTACAAAAGTTAAAAATCAGAAAATCTTGAGATCTCATCAAAAAACACTCTGAAAGAGCACTTTTTTCATGATTTTTTGAGATCCCCTAAAAGATAGCTCTTGAAAATTGGACAGTCACCAGATCTGACCTAGATGCATCCACGAAAATCTCTGCGAGAGTTCTTGATGGAGGAATCATCATTTTTTAGTGTATGCGAGAGTTTCCAGAAGCAGAATTTTCAGAACCTCGCAAAGCATCAAGATCATCTTACCAAATCTCGCAAGGTGCCTAAATGGAATCAGAACAGTGAAATTAGCCTACCTACATGGTCTGATCTTGAAAATTCAATCACAAAAACAAGTTGTGTGAGAGATCACTTCCTGTGAGAGTTGAACCCTCGCAGAACCTTCGCATAGCAGTCAAATCACCTTCTAAACTCTCGCAAACTTCCCTGAGGTCTTAGAATTTTGTGAAAAAGGTGCCTACCAAAGTTTGAGTAGAACTGAACAAGAAAAAGTGGATTTCACCGAATACGCATTTTAAATTCCGCTATATAAGGCCTGAATTCGAGTCATTTGCACCTTTGCTAGTGAAGCTCTGCCGAAATTTCCATTCAAAATACCAAGTTTTCTGTTTTCGACCAAACTTCCTACCGGCTATCATCTGCTAATATTAAACATCGATCTGCACTCTGAACTACAATCATTGTCATCCAACACTCATTATTCTCAGTTTTCTACTGTTTCCACATCTTTTTCCATTTTCCACCGTTTTTTCTACTTTTTCGACTTTTTCGACCACTAATCATCATTGCTAACATGGCCTCCTCATCCTCTGAAGACTCTGGCGCCAAACAGGTGATCCAGCGTGACACCTCCGAGGCCACGCAGATTTGGCCTCTACCCTCTGACACTCTGATCCAACCATGGCTGCAGACAGCCGGCACACTCCTTGAAGCAATGGATTTTTACCCGACGCTCTTCCATTCTGAGATTAACATGGGCCTCACCCTTCACGCTTACGCCACCTGGGACGAGGTCAAGTCTCGTTTTCACTCTTCTACCAAGGTACCACGTACAAGGTCAGGATTAACGCCGACTCGATGGTCACCGTTGATTATCAACTCATCTCCCATCGCCACGCCAAAGCGCTTATCAAACCATTCGTCCCCCAAACCACACCAAAAATCCCCATCCAAACTAACAATCGGTACCTGATAGAAGTTATCACGGAACCCGTCATTCAGGCGGCTGCGCATCTGTTGAATAACTTTCTAGTTATTTCAACATTTTGCAAGGACAAAATCTAATTTACGCTGTTGAGTCAAATAGTGGAATCCTTTCTGGAATTTCCTAACCCCTCCGTTGTGCCATATGACTGGCATAGCTTCCTTATTCGAGAACTAACCAACTCCATCAAACCCAACAACTGTGAGCGAATCGCAGCAGGCCCCCTGTTGTGTAACTTTGCATGCGCACTTCTCGAGACGAAAGTGCGCGGTTTCCAGCCCTCATCCCTCCTGTCTACCCTTGTGCCACATACTAACCTTTATCCACCATCTCAAGCATCTACCTCCTCCCAACCTGCAGTCATTAACACAACGGCCAGCAAACGAATGTGTGGAGCTGCCTCTACATCCACATCTTCACCTATTACCGGAAGACGTGTCTCCACTACCGCACTAACCCATCCATCAACCACCGCCACTTCTTCTTTCGTGCAACCCCCCACTCCAATTTCTGTTGTTGCTACCTCTCTTCCTGTTCCATCCACATCTGTTTCTGTCTCCATCCATGTTTCTTCTGTTGATACCACTCCTACTTCTCTTCTAGTGTCCACTGCTCCATCCATCACCATCGTATCCTCCATCACTCTTGCCACCACTGTTGCTCCTCTCACATTCAATCCTTCTGATTCGCAACTTTCCCCCGACACTCTGGCATGGATGCAAGTTATCAATTTTTCACCCCCACGCTAGACACTTTCTACTCCATCCTCACCTTCTTCCATAATCTACACCACCCTTCAACTCCCCACTGTTCCTCCCATCCTCTCATTCGGACAAGCCGTCCTCACCCCTGTTTCCACAGTTGTTTCTCACACCCCACCCACTTCGCCAACAAAGGTTGCCGAGGGTAGCCAACTGTTGCCTGATGACGCATTTGTACAAACAATTTTTGTAGCAGCACCAGATCGGACTGACCCTACCGCCCCAGATGGCATCAGGACAAATGAAAATCTGATCGAAGACAATGACGACGGAATTCCACAAGTCGTCGGGGCCGATACAACACAAGCCCCTGCCAGTGCCAGTGTACCAGCTGCTCTCACGGATCTAACAACGACGTACCAAACTCTAGGAAAATACATCTTGGATGCGATAGCGGCCAAAGCTATTCTGAAAAGTAGGGTACTACATTTGGCAACGAGTAATACACAGTTGCGAGAAGACCTCACCAAGCTGCAGCAAGAGTTGATTCTGGCTCAGTAACACGAACAAGCAAGGCACCAGGAGATTGCCAAGCTGCAGCAGAAGGAGGAGGGCCTAAACAAATATATTCAAATCCTCTCCAAAGCGCTGACTGAGGCCTCCACAAAGGTGTGGGAGCTTCAAGCTAAAGCATCCCAACGGCTTGCCCCCATCCAAGCGCAACTTATACTTTTGGAGACAGAGAACACGCGTCTGGGGACGGAGGTCAAAGCCTTACAAGACGAAAAGCTCATCTGATTAGTTCAATCTGCACCGGACACAAGTCCGCTTTCCCAATCAGAGATGAATCTTCTACGGCGTCAAGTGCAGATTTATAGCCAAACCCTCAATAGCTACCAGGCGGAGTTCAATAAGTATCGGACAAGCGCAATGCAAGAGGGCGTGCCAAAAATACATGGAAACGAAGGACCAGCCCACCCTCGTGGTAATTCCACCACCACCTAATTTTGACGTTGCACAGGCTAGTACCATCCAAGATCAGAGCCAGCAGGCAGTAGGGGGATTTCAACCAAATCAAGGGTCCAAAGGCCAAGACCATGGGCAGACAGATGCGGCCGCTGAGGCGCAAGACCAGAGCCAAGGCGCAATCACCAGCCAAGGACAAGCAACATCATCTAGAGGATCGCGTACAATATCTGCTAGTCGGGCCTTCCGAAGACCATCAAGGGAAAATAGCTGCAAGCCTTACCCGCCCTCCAACCACAATCAAAGTGGCGACAATAGTTATTTGAGAGAGACCCTACGACCATCAGGGCTTACGTGATGAGTCCGTAACGGTTACGGGTGAACATGCATTTTCTGCCATGTCCAAGAAGATCCAAATGGGCAGAATGCGGCACTCCTCTGGAACAGATCACACTGCACAATTTTAACTGGCCAATCATCAAATCTGAATATGGGTGGACTATGGATGTAGATGCCAGAAGGGCTCTCTCTACATTCGTCAGTCACTACATCAATTGCCCCGATCCCACAGTCTATGTGGCAGCCACTTACACTCGGGACTTAGAATATTTTATGGGTGAAACAAAATGAGATGATTTCCTTCCCTCCATATTTTTTGATCCAAATAAGGCGCTCGCTTCTGACAAAGTCGAAAACCAGCTGCCAGTTGCTCGCGTATATTACCGAGCTGCATTCCTTGGAGATCCCTAGATGAAACGATTCCAAGCATGGGTGGATTAGGAATGGCTGACAGGAGTCCACAAGTCCTTCCACACGCCAAAGGACTCGAAGAAACTGGACCGTCTCAACTTCATGGAAGACATTACGGGCTATCTGATCCAGGCGGTCCAAGAGAACGCTATAATAAACCGGCAGAGTGCCGAGGGACCGGCACTACTTCAGGCCGTGGATCCTGTTGGGGGTATTCCCAACAAAGTGTAAATAAATAAAATCCTCCAATAAAATGTGTTGCGAGGGCATGGCATCCTGCGTGTATAAGCCCATGGCCCAATGAGCACGCAATTAGAGTTGTAAATAAAATAAACTTGACTTGGGCCTTGGAATTAAAACAAAACTAGAGGCCCAATGTCATTTTTAAACTTAGAGATCACTTTTTAGAGTTGGGTCCAAATTGGGACTCACATGAATCTTGTAATTTCTAATGTACTTTTTGTGGACCCTTGGATCAAGTTGGGTCCAAGATGAATGGATAGGATCATTGTGAATATTAGCCAGTAAGATTGAGGGGCAAGGGCCTTCCCCATTTTATAAAAAGGCACCATTTGTATACTATTTGCATGCTTAATGAGAAGGAGGAAAGTCTGCCATTTTTGGAAGAGAAGCATCCTCATTTGCTATTCACTACTTGCTATTACTCTTGATTGTGTTTTCCATTGCTTTCTATTTCCATGTTTATTGTTTTCCATAATGAATGTTTTTCCATTAGCAAGCATAAGGAGCATTTGAGCTAACCTCCACCCTCACTCTTTATCTCTCTCTTTCTCTTCCCTTCTCAATCTCTTCTTCTCCATTCCTTCTCTTCAACCAAAACCATGTTGAATGTTAGTGTAGAGGAGTAGAGTTAAAGAGGAGTGGTATAGTGGTGAGTAGAGTTAAGGGAGAAAGTAGGAAATTAACTAAAAGTAGCATCTATGCATAGTCAGGTGCCTATCCAGTGATCTAACCTTTGTTGACAGGCGGAAGGGGTATACTATAAGAGATCTGTGACCCCACATATTTATTGTAAATCTTGTTTCTTTGTTTTGTTGAAATATTGCTGTTTTGTTTTGTTAAAATCTTATTGCTTTGTTTGTGGGTATTTTCTTTCAATTGAAATTTTCTAAAATAATGTGAAGAGCATATGCTACAGCTTGATAAAGATAAACGTTTTAAAATCATGAAAACAAATAAGACAGTTGAAAAGGGCTTTAGTGTTTAGAGTTTATATTAAAGGATTTATAGAAAGGGTATACATGAGGACATGATATAAGAGATTTAGAGTAAAAGATTTAAATTAAAGATTTTAGAAGCAGTGGATTAGAGATAAGGATTATCAGAGAGAAATTGAATAAAAAGAGGATAACTTTTATGTTTTATGTTTATTGTTTAGTTAAACAATAAACATAAAACATAAAATTAACTATGTTTATTGTTTTATGTTTAACTAAAACATAAAACAATAAACATAGTTAAATTTATGTTTTATGTTCATCAGTGTTATCTTCATCGTATTTCATTTTTGATATGCAGATGTTTGACCCTCCATCTCTTGGGTCTTCGTCTCATGAAGAGTGTATGAACTGGTTAAGTATGCATCTACTAGGCAGAGAGAACAAATGTATGTTGTTCTCCAACAGTATAGGTCCATGTTAAACTCTCCAGCGGCCTCACAACAGGGTAGTCTTCAAAGGCCTCCCACTAGTGCACATTCACATGCACCATCACAGAGGCCCTCACCCATACCATCATAAAGGCCCTCACCACATAGGTCCACTCCTCAGACCTCCACACCTAGCGTTGCTAGGTCAGCACCACGTAAGAGTCATTTAGGTGCTTGTTTTTTTGCTTGTGGAGGTGACGATGACTTCGAGGAGCCTAGATATAGAGATAACTCACACGTGCGTGACGCACAACCACCTGGTTACAATGCCCCACTTGCTAGAGTCGATCCGATATTATATTATGACACTGATATGTCAGGGGCTATAGTTGAGGGTGTTAAGAGGAAGGAGGTCCTAGCCTATATGAGAGAGCTTTGTCATGGGGAGTTTGATAAGAATATGTTCAGAGACTAGAGGGATGTCCCTATCACTGAGAAGCATCGGGTCATAGATGATTTAAAGAGACGATTCTCTAATCCCCTGAGCACACCTTCAATGATAAAGTAATAATAGATAAGATGTGCATGCTTCGATATTGATGAAGGCCAAGTTGGATTTACATTATCCAACAATTAGAGATGTACCAAAGGTGCAAATCGAGGCAATTCGTCAAGCATTGCTGGTACTACTCTACTTTTATTTGAATCTTATATAGATCATTTGTGTGTGTGTGTGTGTGTGTGTGTGTGTGTGTGTGTGTGTGTGTGTGAGTTTCAAGTGAGAGAGAGAGAGAGAGAGAGAGAGAGAGAGAGAGAGAGAGAGAGAGAGAGAGAGAGAGAGTTTGATGAGTTTTATTTCATATCACAGGCAGAATATGATTGCCAGTTTTTATCACAGTACTTCAAGGACAAATTGTCGTCCAGTTTTTGTTCATTGAGACAGAGACTCAAGAACGACATTGATAAAGCAGAGGCAGAAAATTTAACGCCAAAATGTCCTGAGTGCATGGAAAAGGAGAGATGGCAGCTTCTACGTCAGTACTTAAAAAGCAAAACTTTTCAAATTGTATTCCACTTTTTTGTTTTATCTATGTATTTTGAAACCAAAATTTGACTTGAATGCTTGGTCATCTCTAGTTAGTGATCTTACTATTGACTTATTATTCATTTGCTTGACGTGTGTACAATATTTTGCTTAGAAATTGAGTCAACAAAACAAAATCAACAAATCAAAACAACAAAGGATGTCGAATGTTGGTCGAGCTGGATATGCGGGCATCAATATGAGACTGGTATGTGTGTATACAACAAAACTTACATTTGTATACTCTGATATGCGAAACCTCTTTTTTCATGATGTCATTTATTTTTGTCTATTGTTGAGTGTCAAATTCCAGGCACAAGAAAAGAATAGGGCCCAACTGTTGCCGAGCTCTATGTGGATGCTCATACTAGTAAAGATTTTGGCAAACTAAAAGTAGGCGAGTTGGATCCTGACCTGTGGCTAAGACTTTGAAGGTAACACCCAACATGAGATATAATAACATATATTTTTTAAAATTATGGTTTAAATACATTTAATTTTATAAAATGTAATGATGAACATGTATATGATTTTGCATGTAAATTTGATTAGCTATGTTTTTTTTTTTTTTGTGTAGAACGAAGATTTTAATTAATTATATGTCAGGAACAAACCCCGACGACAAAGTAATGAAGATTTTAGAAGAAAATAGTCAGGGACGAAAGAGAGTAAGAGGCCTAAGTGTCTATAGAAAAGAGATGCAGTATTCTTCATAAGTAGATGAAATGTGAAAGGAGATAGAGAGACAAAGTGAAGAAATGGAAGAACTCCGAAAAGACTGTATAGATGTAGATGAAGATGATAAAAAGTTTATCCTAGGTTAGTTCGCTTTCTCATTTCTTCTTTCTCTCTCTTTATCGCATTTTTTAAAACTTGGTACGGTCCTAGCTATCTACATAAAGAGAGGGAGAGGGAGAGAAACAAAGAGAGAGAAAGAGAGAATGAGAAAGAGAGAGAGAATGAGATATATTCCTTATTTCAGTTTTGATCATGCATTATGTTGTTGTAGAGGAAGTTTCAATGCTACAACAATTGGGTTCAGCTCAGCCGTTATCTACAATTAAAGAGATTTAACCTCACTTCTTTCTAAGAGTCTAATTATTATACATGTACTTTGAGACACAAGACAATGCATGGGATGTTATATTCTAAATTGTGAAAGCCTTATAAAAAGTATGGACTTCATTAGAGAGATAGAGATAAGTTTTCTAACAATTTCATAATTTTTTTCGTATGTCATGTAGCGTGCAACTATAGAGAAGGATCCGACGCCACGACAGTCATGTTTAGCTCAGCCGTTATCTGAGGTAAAGAACTTGCTATCGAAGTTTAGGGTTTAGAGTTGGTGATATTTTTTGCAATTTCAGCCAACAAATTGCAAGTATTTATTCACAATTTTTTTGGCAAAAATTGTCAAAACAATTGCGAAAATTCATTTGCGTAATTTTTTTCAAAATAGTGTCAAAAATTTGCGAAAAATAAATTTGCAATAGAAAATAAATTGCGATTTTATTTTTCGCAATTTTTATACACTATTTTGAAAAAAATTGCGGAATGAATTTTCGCAATTTTTTTCGCAATTTTTGCACAAAAAATTGCGGAAAAATATCCTCAATTTTTGCCACAACAATTGCGGAAATGAATTTTCGCAATTTTTTTGACAATTTTTGCCCAAAAAATCTGGCAAAAACTATCAGCCAAACAAATCGCGAAAACAAATTGTGGAAATAAATCCACAATTATTATGCCAAAAAATTGCGGGTGGGTTTCTGCAATTATTTTATTGTTAATTTAGCCATAAAAATTGCGAAAAATTAGTCAAAAAAATTACAGAAATCGTTTTTGCAATTTTTTTGACAAAAAATGACAAAAATTACGGAAATTTCTACAATTTTTGTCATTTTTTTTTCGCAATTTTTGTCACATTTTCTTGTAGTGCTGGGATTTTCCTGCTTCATGCCAACTTCATTCAAGATTTGCTTCAACCATATAGCTCCTGTGCTGCACTACACATTGCCTTATACTCTGCTTCTGTTGTGGATAGATCAACTATACTTTGCTTCTTACTAGACCAGGAAAAGCAACTGCCACAAAGTTGGAATACATACCCTGTGGTGGATCTACGATCATCATAGTCGCCTCCCCAATTTACATCCACGTAGCCACATAACTCAGGAAAACCCTCATGCTTCTTGTACACCAAGCCATAATTGAAAGTGCCTTTGACATATCACAAAATGCGTTTGGTTGCCTTCCAATGCGTTTCCGTAGGTGTTGTCATATATTGACTTACAATACCAACAACATAGCATATATCTAGTCTACTCATGGTAAGATAAATCAAGCTCCCTACTAGTGTTCATTGGCTTGCAATCTTGTAGCCTGAACCTGTGCAGCAACTCTCTAACATACTTCATCTGATGTCTTTTTTGCCACACCTCCACTCCAAGGAAATAATGCATTAGGTTGAGATCTGTCATCTTGAATTGTTCCATGAGATCCTTCTTGACTATATCTATCATCTCTTGATTATTTCTCGTGATAATCAAGTCATCAACATAAAGAGAAATCAAAGCAACCATACCATCAAAGCATAAGACATAAAGATTTGGATCAGAATGTGTTCTCACCATCTCCTTAGTGTTAAAAGTACAGTACTAAGGACGATAAGGATATAGTTGCTTGTTTCTTTGATAGCCAAGAAACTAAGTTTCCTCCAAGAAAAGTCATGTAAGCACTTGTGGATTTTCTATCCAACCTGTCTCCTGCAAAATCTGAATCTGAAAAAGCAATCAAAGTCAAATCTTCTCCTTTGTAAAATAATCCATAATCCAAGGTAGAAGATATGTACCTCAAGATTCTTTTAGCCAACTTACAGTGATATAACTTTGGATCATACATGTGTTGATTTAGCTTATGCACACTAAAGCTTAGATCAGGTCTAGTCACTGTTAACCATATTAGTGAGCCAATAATACTCCTATAAAGAGTGATGTCCACAAAGGACTTTTCATCAGCTTTCATAGGAACTTTTTCAATGTGCTCCATAGGTGTATCTATGCCTTTACAACTTTCCATCTGAAATTTCTTGAGCATGGAAAGTGCATATCTACTTTGACTAATAAAAGCTTGACCTTTCCAAAAATCTATTTCAAGGCCTAAAATATAGTGAAGAACTCCTAAGACATGCATCTTAAACTCACTTCCAAGTGCATGCTTAGTTTCTTCAACTAGCTTCTCATTATTTTCACAAAGAATGATATCATCAACATAGATGAGAAGAATAACAACAAAGTTATCTACAAACTCATAATAACAAAGAGGGGTCATATTCACTACGACAAAATCCGAGTGATATGAGATAGGAGTTGAGCCTTGCATACCAAGACCTTGGTGCTTGTTTCAGTCCATAGAGACATTTGAACAAAGGACAAACTTTTGCTCTTCACCTTCTTTCACAAAACCAGGAGGCTGCTCCATGTAAATCTCCTCCTCAAGGTAACCATTGAGAAAGGCATTAGAAACATCAAGTTGGAACATTTTCCAATTGTGAAAACATGCAAGAGATATGAGTATTTTGATTGTTACCATTTTTGCAACTGGTGCAAAGGTGTCTTCATAGTCAAGGTC